>OY288256.1:8852308-9452308 GCA_958450325.1 Agrostemma githago | reverse complement strand
TTCGGAATGAATTTAAAAAAAAAAAAAAATTATAAAAAAAAGTTTGAACGAAAAGGATGTAACGATTTTTAACATCGTCAAGATTTTAATATAATTCTTTTTGATACAATACTCGATTATAGAAAATCGATATCATATTTTTAAGAATGTTGTTATATGAAAATAGTTTTTGTAGTATCGATATTAGAAAATAATAAAAGACTCGATGGATGACCAAAAAAAAGACGACTCGACCCGTATGTAAAAAAAAAACGAGAAAGAGAAAGAGAAGGAGAAGAAAGAGATCGGGTTTTGTGCACCCTCAACCTACATGTTTTAGTCTACTCGGATTAGGGCTCGTCGGGACGTGGCTTGGGCACTGGAGCGTCGAGTATATGTCGGTGAGGTGA
Organism: Agrostemma githago; assembly: GCA_958450325.1. Taxonomy (NCBI): domain Eukaryota; kingdom Viridiplantae; phylum Streptophyta; class Magnoliopsida; order Caryophyllales; family Caryophyllaceae; genus Agrostemma; species Agrostemma githago. The sequence continues at coordinate 9,451,919 of OY288256.1, read as the reverse complement.
TGGTGGTGCGGCTCGGTTTGGGCGAGTTTCGAGTGAAGGGTTTCGGGTTTAAATGGACCGGTTTTCCTTCGAGAATATTATCGGTTTGTCGATGTTAATTTTTGATGTGTATTTGATGTGTAGGGATGCTAATGATTGATGATATTTGCTAGTGGTTGATGTTAATAATTGATGCTTGTTCGTGTCTCTTTTCTGAGTTGTGCAAGGGGCTATTTATAGGGATATTCCCGACCTTGGCTAGGAGAGTTTGAACTACCGCTTAAGATAGGAAACGTAGAAGTTTTAAGGCATGAGAATTCCACTTTCTTGTCAAAAAAGAAAGGGGACACGGCTGGTTGTGTGTTGCTCGGCCGAGTGTTTGTACTCGGTCGGGTGTTTGAATCGGTTTTTGGATAGGAAATGTAAGAGTTCGAAAGGAATGCGAATTCCGTTGCTTGGTGGAGAAGCCAAAATCTCGGCTGATTTGAGGAGTATTTCGGCTGATTTGGGTGTCTTGGCCGAGTAATTGGTGCTCGGTCGATATCCGATTCGGTTTCCGGATAGAATTCCTACTTGAGATCGAATTCTATCCTTAAACGGATTTGTTTAATATTTTGAAAAGTTGATTTTTGTAGGATTAGAGTGAGGATCAGCCGTGTGAGGTGTCACGGCTGACTCACATGTCTCGGGAAAATCTCGGACCGGGTTTCGACTCGGTCGTAAAAAGACGGTTTTACCCCCGGTGTCGGAATCGATCCAAATTAGTCTTATTTGACTCGAAACGACCCATTGGGCCTGATTTTGAGGTTAGTTTTGTGAGATAATGTACTCCATAATGAGCCCAAGCCAAATGCCAATGATTTTGAGCCCGTTTCTGAGTATTTAAAGCATGTTTGCGTCCGATCATCATCGGGTGTTTGTCGGAAACTGCTATAGACACCTGCCGGTCAAAATGTGGGTGTCTACAATGTGCCGGAGGAAGGATGGGTCAAGATCAATACCGATGTTGCGATTTTTGCGATTGGAGATGTGGGCTTAGGGGTCGTGGCGCGTGACAATTCAGGGACTCTGCTGCTTGTATGGAGTCAACGAGTAGATCGTGTGTGGATTCGCGAATTGCTGAGGCGAGAGCGATGGAACTAGGCTTGGAAATGGCGAAGTGGGGTCGTTATGAGCGTGTTATGGTGGAAAGCGATGCGAAAAGGGTGGTTAAAGCTGTCAAACAAGGGCGGGGAGCTCGAGATCAGTTGGGTCTTCATGTGGAAGATATTTTAGGTTATCGTGTTTCTTCCATCCAGTGTAGTTGTTCTCACGTTAAAAGAAATGGTAACTGTGTGGCACACCATGTAGCTCGGTTGTGCCCGAGAAGTGGGGTTGAACTTGCGTTTGATTCATCTTTTCCGGAAACGAATTTAGCTTTGGCGGAAATTGATATAATATAATCCCGCTTTCCTCTCAAAGAAAATTTTTTATTTTCCAAAGTGGTCGGAACTGGAATCGCAAAAATGGTGAACCGAAATTTGTACACCCTTAAATGAGTTGGGTCGACCCAAAGGCAACTCGATTTTTGAGACCGAAAGTGACTGAGGAGTTTGGCAGGTCCAGTCCTGGAAAAGAAAATCTACGAAATCCAGCTCTGAGCTCCCTTCCTCCGCCTACATTATATACTCCTGTGGCTGTGGCTGTGGCGTGTGAGTCAGCTGAGTAGAGTATTCAAATTTGAAGGAATCAATCAATGAAGTAGGCAGTAGGCAGTAGGCAGTGATGGGAACGGGAAGATCCAAGTACTCGGAGAGCAGTAGTGGGGGAGACGAAGAGGGAGATGATGGTGATGGTGATGGAAGACAACTGTATGTGTCGGTGAAGATGGAGAACTACCGCCTCAAAGGAGAGCTCATTCCCCATGTCTTCGGTTCTGCTCCTTCAGTTGGCTCCTGGGACTCCTCTAAAGCCGTCTCTTTCTTCATCCTCTCTTCCTTCCTTGCTTTCTTAATCATCTTCTCTTTCTTTCTTTGATGCTTAATTAATTACTATTACTTACAGTTGGCGATGGAGCGGGAGTCTACTTCCATGTGGGAGCTGAGCTTCGTCATTCCGCCTAATCATGGTTGGTATCCACCTTCTTCATTGCTTCTACTTACTATACTACTCCTGGATAATTACCTCGGAATTGATTTGAATCACAATTGGGTGGTGGTGAACTGGTGATGATGATGGCTATTATGTAGAAACATTGGATTTCAAATTTCTGTTGAGGCCCAAGGACTATGCTATACCATGTGTGGTAGAGGAAGGTCCCGATCGGATATTGTCTCAAGGCAGCCTCCAAGGAGACCTCCCTCCTGCTTTGTTTAGGTTAAATAAAGACAAAGACTCCGTCCTCCAATATCGGGTCCATATTAAGGCAGTTAGGGTCTCACCATTTGATCTCGCTGCTAGCTGGAGAGCCTACAGAGAAAATCTTCACCCTTCCGCTGTCCGTGGCATTCCCGATGTCACCATTACTTCTAATTCGCTGCTCCACGAACCCAGTCAAGTATTACCCTTTTCTCACTTTAGCCGATATGTTTTAGTCCACCTCATATCATTGATTGCCTGCCTATTCAAAATCAATTGAATCAATCATTTCTGTGCTGTAAAACAAACACAGGATGCACCGTCAACGAGTTTGGAGCTTGATCTTGAGGATTATGTTGTGCCATCTCCTACAACATCTCTAGTTTATGCTGCTAACTTGACTGAAACTCCAACCTACAAAGATTTTCACAATACTACCACAACTCCCACCATCTCCAATGATTCCCCTACACTCAAGGTTTCCTCTTTATTACTACTATTTCTTGCTATTTCTTTGTTTTTTTTATTAATCAATCATTTGTAGTTTGTACCACTTGTTTATGTGTTCAATGGGACTAGCTCAGAATGCATTTACACGGCTACTCTTGTGACTTACTTAAACGATCTTCCACATGTATTATAAGGTTAATTGTATAAATAGCATGGAACGATTTTTTCATAGGCCTGGCTATCGATTCCAAATAACGTTCAAGTGATATATTAGTTCAGGCCACTAGTGAGCGGTGTCTCATACTTTCTCATTAGGTACCTTCACCTCCTACACAAGATTTTGATTTCTTATGAAGGTTGGAAGTCGTCGTCATATCCTATATCTTGTTATCTAGTCTCATAGGCTAAACGATTTGAAGTTGCATCCTGAGATTTCCATACACCCCATAATCCCAACTCCTCAAATGTGCACAATCGTCGACCCATATTTGTGGGTAACACTTCTCGACGACGTGCTGGCGGGACTACACACAGTTCCTTACTTCACTGTTTTGGCTGATATGAGGGTTGAATTTAAAGCCGGTTGTTGGAAGGGCTTGAGAAATTAGGCTGAAATCCTTCCTGGCATCATAAGTTTTAAAATAGAAGTCAAGTCAAGGAGAATAGGAAAACTGTTAGTATATGAAGAATTACTTTAATGTTTTCTCAATCGTTGTAAAGTTAGACCTTGCCCCTCGATGTCAATATACAATCCCTCAAAAGTCCTAATTAGAAGCAATCATGAATATCCACGGTTTATTATGAGAACTTCCTCACAGTACTGTGTATGAAAATTCGTACTAGTTAATCTTTGTCAAAGTGCGATTACTAATTACTATGGTAAAGATAATTGGCGAGAGTTTTCCCCTTGATTTCTTAGTTGTTGGTTAGCGTACACATAAGGTCTCAAGCATCTTTGCTTCTAGGAACTAGAGCTGAGATTGGGGCAGCCTGCAAAGTGGAAATGTCATTTATCGGAGTATTACTCCAAAGAATTTCTCTTCTTTCCAAATTTATTACTCGTATATGATTGTTTGATCTACCAACATTGTAACACGGAAGGAATGAAAATGTATCTTGATTGGGCTAGCCTTCTGTTATGTTAAAGAACTTTTATGTTAGTATGGCAGTTCCGCAGTTGAGCTTTGAGAACACGACAATGGAGTCTTAAAGAGGAAATCGGCTGTTTTGCTCTTTTTTCTGGGTTTGACTCTAGGATATGCGTGATGAAGCTTGGCACTTATTTCTCTCTGGTGTACTATATGTTGTTAATCTTGTTTAATGATCTCGAAGTGTAATTGGCTTACTCCCTTTCCCTCTCCTGCTTATATAGATAACGTTTGTTTGCGATTGCTGCAACTCAATCTGACTAGAGTTTCATTTGTGAAAATATATTTATTCCCTTATCTCTGGTAATGTACCTCTTGTGGCTAGAAAAAAAGGAAAAAGAGCTAATATAATATTTTGTAGTACTATGGTCTTCATGCAGGAAATGGAAGTAATGATTCCAGATCCTGCTCAACTAAATGCATCTTCCCCTGTCATGGAAACATCAGTCGTAACGGTTCCATCTATACAAAGACCAGCATCTCATAATGAATTATTTGTTGACAGAGGAGTTGGCTCTCCTAGGCTGGTCAAATCAGCTAGTCTGGGCGCATTTGCTACTGACTTGAAGCCTGGCTCTGAAAATAAGGTCTCTAAAGCCTGTCATCCCTTTTACTTTGGGCTGTCGTAATAAGGTCTTTTAATTTTCCTCGATTTTAATTTGTATTATGTGTTAAAAATTATAGAGTGCAATGCCAGAAGCTGCTGGAGCAGTTGCAGCAGCAGCTGTTGCCGACCAAATGCTTGGACCGAAGGAGGATCAGCATTTGGCCATTGTTCTGGTATGTTATGAATCAAACTTTGTTGTCTTTATTGCCTGCATGTGTATCTCTCTTTCTCTCTCTCACTTTCCTGCTCCCATATCCTCTATTAAGGTTGGTTTGCCTGCTCGGGGAAAGACTTTTACTGCTGCTAAACTGACAAGATACCTTCGGTGGTTGGGCCATGATACCAAACATTTTAATGTAGGAAAGGTGAGTAAGGGTCTATAGTAGTGTCCTTATCTTGGCTCTTTTTTTTTCACCAGCTAAAACAGAGTGCTCATGACTTGCTTTCTTACACAGTATCGACGCCTGAAGCTAGGAACTAATCAGGTAAGTCTAACTGTAAAGCATTGATTCAATTTGCTTATGATTACATACTTTAAATCTATTTTGTCATGTTTCCTCATCAGTGAGGACTCTGAGGAGTGATTTTGTAGGTTTTGATTACATACTTTAATTCAATTTGCTTATGTTAATGTTTGATGGATTTTGTTCCTTTTGTTGCAGTGGGCAGACTTTTTCAGAGGTGATAATCCAGAGGGTATCGAAGCACGTAATGAGGTAAGTTTCTTGTTAAATTATGTTTATTATAGTGTATTGTCTGATCTTCATGTGCTACTTCGAGTTTGAAACCTCAATTTCAATATATTAACCTTGCTCTTCTCTTGGCTGGCACAAGGTGCTCAATTTAATAATTATTTGGAAACTGTTATATTGGCTGGTGAAAGTTTTCAGGAGAAAATTGAATTTCTCGAGGTGTTACAAATTTAATACGGAGTAGTTAGTTCATAATCCCCACCCCTTTTACACCTCATTTCAAAACTTCCATTTTCGTAGCTTCGCTGCCAAGAATCTCACTTTTTTACTTTTAACATTTCCTGCAAAAGTTCCACCAAAAGCCAATTTGTGTCCATATAAAACTATTTTCATTATCGATTATCAATCATGAAATATCTCCATTCTTTTCCAAATTTAACTTTTGGTAGTCGGGAAGACCTTTATGTTTGATGTTGTATAACAAATGGCTTCCACCTTGGCCAAAACTGAGTTGGTGGGAGGTTTTGAGGAACTGTTCACAAAAGGTATGTGCTTTTAGAAAATTACGAAAAGTGGGTGTTTTGAGAATGAGGTAATAGAAAATGAATTAACTCTTACTTTATTTAGGACAAGTCACAAATCACAATTGGTGTATCAGATGAGATAAATTACTTGTCATAGGCCAATCTCATACTGCCAGTCCAGTTGGTTATCTCCTTTACAATTTGGTGTTGAATTCAGGTGACTAATTTTTTTGGCTTAGCCACTTTGACATACTTTTGTTATCGGTACGAGAAAGTATGTAACTTCTATTGACTTGTCCTATAGCTGTCAAAAAATGAAATGGAAGATATGATATCTAGAAGCTAACTTTATCTTAGCCTCATTTCTTTTATTGTCATTGATTCCCTTTTTTCCTATCTACAAAATCTAATTTTATTTTGTCTCTTTACTGTAGGTGGCTGCTCTTGCAATGGAAGATATGATATCTTGGATGCAAGAGGGAGGCCAAGTGCGTGTTTTTCAGCTGTATATCATGCACTAGTGGTGGTCTCCTTTGTTCACTTTATCTCAGTTTTGGTGCTTCATATTGAAATTAGGTGGGTATCTTTGATGCTACAAACAGTACCAGAGGAAGGAGAAACATGTTGATGAAAATGGCTGAAGGAAAGTGCAAGGTACCATACCTAATTACATTTATGATATCCGTTGGAAACTGACAAGATTTTAATCATTGAGAACCACAGGGAAACCACCTGAGAGTAAAATGCTAATATTTGAAGTAGAACCTCTTGAATTTGGCAATTGATTTATTAATTTCGTTTTTCTATTTACTGGTTAATTATTCACTTATGCTAGAGTCACAAAAACCCGTACGTGGACCTAATTGACATGGAAGCAAGATTGTAAAGTTAAATTCCAAAAGTGGAACTCCATTTAAAAAAAGCTCCACACTAATTAATTACCAGTTAAAACTGTCGAAATGTGAGGTTAAATATTGAATATGAAAGAAGAAAGAAATCTAAACAAGAAGGTTCTGTAGCACTATTATTTTTATGTGCCTCTTTGCGTATTTTTTGTCACTTTTTTTGTCGCATATTTTCCTTGAAGTGTATCTGTATGAAATGTACGAAATGTACTGTCAGTAGTGTTTTGTTGTTCTAGACATAACTACGAACATGAGTTATTTTTAAAGGAAAAATGAACATAAGTTAGTTGCAGCCTGCATCGTGTCATGATGCCCGTCTACATTTGCTGTTTGTAATGTTTCTAATCCTAATACATTTTTGTCTTTTAATGGTGAGTTTTGGAAAATATGATTGTTTCACTACAGAGAAACTTTGTTGGAGGATTTCTAGTCAGTATGTAATGTATCTAATCTTGTTGTCAATTTGAGAAGTGGTGCTCTACTTTAATTTGCCACAAATGATTTAAACCGAAGTTCTGATTCACAGCAAATGGCTGTATAATACACCCCAAGGATACGACACTTGTAAAGTAGGTTGACCTGTCACCTTATTGGCGGTATCCTGAAAGTATCCTTACAGAAATGAGAAAAGATATAATATGCAAAAGAAGGAACACACTCATTTACGTAGTTCACTGACGGTGTGCTAGCTACGTCCATCGATAGAAGGAGGGGGAGTTTTATTAATTTGAGGAGAGTATAGGATTACAGATTTCAGATTTAGAGTGCTTCAGTCATAATTGCTAGGGTAGGCTAAGAGAGTTTATGTAGTACTCTGAAAACTTACATAGTACAGAAAACCTAGAAGAGTCCAATGAGAAAATCCTTGGCCCAATAACACAAACCCTAGCCCGCCCTCGTCATTCGAAGCGGCAACCAAAACAGATCCAAGTCATATATCAACATCCTGATAAAGTATGTTGCTGGTTTCAGCGAGAAAACTGCTGGATTTTTATTGCCACAATCAAACTACACTGCATAACTTAATGATTTTATTATTTACCCATTGATGATACCTTGTCTGACTAGTCTAGCCATCAAACACTAGGAGTGTGCTTCAGTCAAAATCTATATGATAATTTGTGGTATTTTGGCTGCTTACCATTTTAGAATGTTTCCAACAAAAAGGAACATTGATCTTCTCAAGAATTACCTCGTGTACCCTTTTAAAAGGAAATCGCCTTTAACTATTGTTCTAATGATTACCTTTTTGTGGTTCACAGGTAAAAAATTACGTTCTGTACGGTTTTTCATGCCTCATGTTTGTTAGTAATTATGTCTTTGATTGCAGATTATATTTTTGGAGACCTTATGTAACGATGAAAGCATCATTGAAAGAAACATACGACTGAAGGTCCAGCAAAGTCCAGATTATGCGGAGCAGTATGTGCTTTCTCAGCAACTAACATATATTTTTTTGATTAAGATTTGATTGGATTCTAACTGTTCCGATCTCGGCAGGCCAGATTTTGAAGCTGGATATAGGGACTTCAAAAGTCGGCTTGATAATTATGCAAAGGTAGCATGATTGTTTCTGATAAATAGCCTTCATAACCTGTGGATGTTATGTTTTGAGTGCTAAGGATATTGCAACTATTATCAGGTATATGAACCAGTGGAAGAAGGGTCTTACATAAAAATGATAGATATGGCCAGCGGGCATGGTGGCCAAATACAAGTGAGTTTATGTTTCTTTCTCTTTTTATGTGTAAGCGTATGTACTAAATCCGTGTGACATTTTTCACCAGATGAACATGGTTTGTGCTATAGTGATTGTGGTTGATTTCCAGTGTCTCCTGCAATGTGTTTTAAAGAGAAAAAAAAGTTATCAGCTCCTTTTGACTTGATGCAGTTGTAGTTGGTTTCATTTGGGTATAGCGATTTATTATTGAAAGAAAAAATGGGAATGAAGAATTGAGAATATAAACCTGGTGAATAATTACATACACACAGATTTTACTAATTGTTTTGTTTATTTAGAAATCATGTGTTAGCTTTCTTCCATTTCTACTCTTTTATTTGAGGATATCTTATTCTCTGTCGGAAGAATGGTTATGTTATTTTAGCATTTTTCTGTGCTTTCCTCCTTTCCCACCATCTGCTTGAGAATGACCTGCACTCTTGTCGTCTCACCTTTCTCTCTAACTTAAGAAGGTATTTTCTTGGAAGGTCCATACTTGTTTATTTCTGCCCCTTTTTGGGATCCCTCAGTTTCTATAGAGGAGTTGGTTATTCACTGTACCCGATCACACCAAAAAAAAGATCGCATGCAATGGATTGTTCCATCATAAGAGATTCTATCTGTCGCAAAAGTCGTATTTGACTTGAGCGGTAGCATTATTTCGTCGCAAAAGGACAGAAATGTGACAGATTATCCGCGATGGAATTTCCGTGTTGCAAAAAATTCCAGGCACTTTTTTCTAGGGTTTAGGGTTTAGATTTTCTGAGACTCTTTTTCCTAGGGTAAACTTTGTCAATTTAAGATTTGGTCAGCCAATTACAATAAACCCAACTAACAAATTCAAATATCAAGGGAAAAACCTCTTATTAACACATGGAATCTTTTATATTTGGTTGATGCGGGACAATTTTGCAACGAATAATCCGTCACAAATCGTCAAACATCTGTCACAATATTGATCCATCCGTGGCAAATTCTATTTTTATGCCAAATTTTTATTTGCGGTAGATTTTAATTCTGTCGTGCCTGAACTCTTATTTTATTTGTAGAGTAAAAATGTGGAAATGTCCAGTAAATTTTCTATAACAGCTTTATAAATATTTCAGAACTTTGAACTGATGAGTATTATAGTTTGTGGCGGTGGAATTTTTCTTGGAAGAATCTTGTAGCAGTCCTTACCCAAGTAAATCTTGGGAACAAGGTTTTTAGTTACTTGTTTGTGAGGATGATTGTGAAGGAGGTTGCTCTCCCATCCCTGGTTTATTGTACAATTTTTCTGGTTGACATTGATACCACTCCATAACCAATCTTTAGATTATAGTGACATAATTATGTCATGCTTTTGACTTGCCACATAGATGCGGTGTTGTGCATGGATCCAATTGGGATAGGAGGGGGAGCTTAATAACAGCATTTTCACTGGGAAAGAGATGCATAACAATACAATTTTGATTTATTGTGCGTAAATCCATTTGTTTTGCTGTGTAGGTTGTTTACTGAGTTTCTGACAGCTTTCTTCTTTTTCATGTTATGCAGGTCAACAACATAAGTGGGTACCTTCCAGGGCGTATTGTATTTTTCTTGGTATGTTGTGGCATTGCATTCGCTTCTAACTCTTTTGTTGAGCAAGAGGAAGACTGAGTTTAAGATGTGTAAAATGAGTTTCTAGTTGGTTAATTTTTGCTTCTCATGAGGCCGAGGAAGTCTGAGACCTTAATTGCTTTTCAGGTGAATACTCATTTGACCCCTCGTCCGATTCTGCTTACTAGGCATGGTGAAAGTAGATATAATGTCAGAGCCAGAATTGGCGGTGATTCTATTTTGAGGTTATGTGTGTTCCTCCTATGTTTTTCATGTGATGCTTCTTTTATAGCTCTTCTGCATATATCTTTGAAAAAACTAGTCGTGATTGTCACTCCTCTTTTTTTAAATGGTCATGTTTTGTTTGTTTATAATGTTGTATTCTCTCTCATTCACTGTAAACCTACCATAAGTTGAATATATGTGAGTAGTATTTGATCAAATGAGAGGAATCCAATGAATGAGAGGGAGTGCAAGGGTTTCTTACCTTTTGATCGTGTAAAGTACAGTTTTACTTGTTAAAAAGCTGATGTAAACCACTATTATCAGCTCATTCCACAACCTTCTCTGATTGTTTCTGTTGAAGGACCCCTTTTCAACATTTTCCTACTCCGCAGGTCATTATTATGCAATGTGCTATACTTGATAGATTGTTAAGTAACAAGGTGTCCTACTTTTTTTGTCTAGTGATTCCGGAGATGTCTATGCAAAGAAGCTTGCGAACTTTGTGGAGAAGCGGCTGAACTCGGAGTGTGCTGCTTCGGTAAGCATTATAGTATTACAACATACAATATACTGTAATTGTCATAGACGGGTTCATTTTGTGGTTCATACTTTGTGAAAGTTGAAATGAATACATGCTGAAAATTTATTGCACATACGTAATTAAGGTCTTGTGGCTTTATGGGGTACTTTAACCCTTTCTGATAAAAGAGTATCAAAGTGTTGCATGTCTTGCTTTTTTCAGCCTGTTGAGACTCTTGTTCTTTTCCTTTTCTGTTATGTCTTTTACACCAAAAATGCAAGTTTTTGAAAGCATGGCTTTAATGCTTATTTTTTCAAACAGACTATAAACTAAGAGATGCAAACTTGTTCAGACTGCCAAACGGCTTCTATTCGTCACTGTGTTCCTTCTTCTAATTCCGTTATTTACGTGTGTAGATGTGGGAGATACTTGTTTCTAAGTGTATGCATGCATTTGAGGCTATTCTTAGAATGTGTATGTGTGAACATTTGTTTGGCTTTTCCGATGTGGCTTTGGAAGTTAATGTTATAATCTACTCCGTATATGCTTGTGTGTTGATTGGTAAAGGCTATTGAGAATAAATAGCTGGATAAGGAAAATAATGACCAAGATGCTCATATGAAACAAAAAGCAAGGCATAAACAATAGACTAGTACTCAGATTTATAATATTAGATCTCAAGTCCTTTAATTCTCTATCCTGTTATCTTTGAACTTTTTCTTCGTGTGCATCACCCGAGGCTTGGTGTGACATCACATGCGTGCCTCCACGTGATTCTAGACTCGATCTTCTCTAAGCTTGAGTGAAAATTTAAAGAATCAGTTGAGTCGGGTCGCAGGGAGTAACACTGGTATTGATATTTCTATTCTTTCTTGTTTTTATATATATGCAAATGCGGATATTTCCAAACTGGAGGGAGTATATCATACTCCTTAATCCTTATTGATAGTTATTCGAGTACAAACGTTTTGAGATTAACCTTAGGATAACATAGCAATTTCTGCATCTTCAATCGTTTAGAGATTGTTGCATGCCTATTCTAATATTGATGCTGCTTCTACCTTTTTTTAGAACAAGGTTTAAAAGAAAAATACTTCGTATCAATTTTCTGTTCGCGCATGTGGTGCTTTGTATGGGGGCTTATAGTCTTGTCATGCACTCATGCTGTTAGGTAAATATACGCCAACACTTTTTGATTCCCTCTCCCTTCAACTTCGTTATATTCATCAATAGCTGTTTGCACGAAAGAAACATATCTGAAAGATACCTAGGAGATTGTAACTGTCCTAACTACCCCAAATACGAAGGGTCGCAGTCACGGGTGTTTACCAATTATCACGAAATGCCTTGTTTATACAAGTTACGTAAAATAAAAGATGAAATGATTCTAGTCTAGCAAATACTTAGAACTTGGTGAAGAGATATACTTCTTATATCACGAAAAACAATGTACTTACAACATTACTAGAGTTCGACAAGAGCACTCATGTATAAGACATTACATAAGGAAAATTAACACGTTAATTACCCTCCATTACTTGGAGAATCAACTACTATTGAATTAAGTATAGCAAAAGTACTAGGATAAAGATAAGAATAAGTCGATTTAATGTGTTTGTTGTCCTTGTTTCTCCCTTCTCGTGTATATATAATGCATAATTTGGAACTTCCTTCAGGGGAGTTATAACCGGTGCATACAACGGTTGATTAACTTCCATAAGCCCATGCTTTTTGATCTGTTTCTGGCTTGAACGGCTCAACTTCTATTCTCTAGTGCTTGGCTTAATTGTTCCTCTTGTCTGTTTCATTCATTGGGCGTTGTTATACCATTTAGTCAGGTCCAAATACCTTTATGAGAGAAATTTGGTACCCTTGCTAAATTTAGCTCTGACAGACTGTTTTTATTTCCCTTTTTTTGGTTAAGATATAACCTCTGGTTACTGCATCTAGGTATGGACAAGCACTTTACAACGTTCTATTTTGACGGCTAATAATATTGTTGGATTTCCAAAGGTAATTTTTTTATATGTGGCTCTTTATTTTTTTTATTTCCTTCTGAAACGAGCTATGCAGTTAGTTGCCACTTAAAGACAGATTCATGTTTATGCATAGGTCCAATGGCGTGCTCTTGATGAGATTAACGCTGGTGTATGTGATGGAATGACATATGGGGAGATCAAGAAGAATATGCCCGAGGAGTACGAGTATGTATTAAATTTATTTTACTATAACACCGTACGGTATTTTATTATTATTCCTTTTCTTTGTTCGCTTTTATTTTTTTATTTGTTTTGGGAATGACGACTTGACGACCTCAGATTCTTATTCATGTCAGCCGACCCCAAATTATTTGGGACTAAGGCTCTGATGTTGTTGTTATTGTATAACACCGTACCTATGTTGCTGAGTTGCTGACTCTTATTGTTATTGATGCTACTTATTCGTCTTCGTTGTCAGTCTTGGTTTTATCATGTTATTTTGGAAGAGCCATGGTCGCCTGGATTTTGAGCTTCTTTCACGGAAGGAACTTACATCCAAACTTAATTTAATCAATCACAGAACATATCTCAATGCTTGACCCAAAAGCTATAATGCTCATAGAGGACTGCTAGTATTATTAATATTAGAGTAAATTAGAAATTACTCCCTTTAAAGATGCGTTTATTAAAATTTACTCCCTTATGATTTTTTTTTAATATTTTACACCCAAAAAGATGCAAAACTTCAAAATCTACTTGCAAATCACTACTACGACGAGTTAATCCGGTGAGTTTGAATTATTTTGCTTGTTTCCTATTTTTTATACCAAAAGTGCCCATTTCTTCTTCCTACCCTTCTTTCCCCCTTCCCTTATGCTCTCATTTAGTCTGCAAACTTGTAAAAAAAAAAAATCCCACAATTGATTGATGAATGGATGCTCGACTTTTGGGTTTGGTGATTTTCGATTTGGGAATTTAGGGTTCTCCTAGAATTGGGACTGAAAGAGTTGGGAAAGTCAAAATGAGGATGAGGTGGGGTGGGGGAGGGGCGTACTATTAATGAAGGGTATTTCGGTCAGTAAAATCATAAACTCATCGAAATAGTGATTTGCAAGTAAAATTTTGAAGTTTGCATCTTTTTGTATGTAAAATATTAAAAAAAATTCGTAAGGGAGTAAATTTTAATAAACACATCGGAGTAATTTCTAATTTACTCTTAATATTATTTCCTTTTCTTAATACTCTGTATTTGATTAGTATCGATTTTAGCCATCGACAATTATAGTGACCAACTCTACAGTGTTTAATTGTATGCTGTTCTAATAATCCAGGTCACGGAAAAAAGATAAGCTTCGGTATCGCTATCCTCGGGGTGAATCATATCTAGATGTTATTCAAAGGTTTGTGTACTCGCAGTCTTTCTTCTCTCTCTCTGCTTCAGAATTTCCCTTTTTCTATTATGCTATTCTAAATAATTATTCATTTAGACTTTTTTTTTTTTCTTTTTCTTCCATGTAGACTGGAGCCTGTGATCATTGAGCTTGAGCGCCAACGAGCACCTGTTGTTGTTGTTGCTCATCAGGTAACTTGTACTCGTGTAGTATAGTATTTCAAAAGTTTTGTAGCTGTGTTTACAGATTTCCAGTTACTAATCGGTGGTTTCTATCCAACATCGGAATTGCAGGCTGTTTTGAGAGCATTGTATGCTTACTTTGCTGATAGGCCTTTACATGAAATACCACATATCGAGGTATGAATTGTCTTAAGTTCATTAATCGTGCTGTTTCATTTCTGGAGTAGATGGAATGAATATTTTACTTCCTAGTCCCTATCCATATGAAATTTAGCTGGGCTTTTACTTTGTGGTGTTGAGTCTGTTGACATGATGGCATCAAATATCAGTTTTAGCTGGACGTGGCCTAATCTTGGTCCATCGAGGCGGTTTAATCTTGGTGTTTCACTGCATCTTAGATTTGAAACTCGTATCCTTGGTAGTGTTTAATTGTGATCTGACCAGAGTAACCCATGATGTGAAGGTACCGCTTCACACAATCATAGAGATACAGATGGGAGTATCAGGTGTACAGGAAAAACGATATAAGCTTATGGATTGATGATGATTATGAGCTTCGACATCTTCCCACCGAAATACCTTTTTTATTTACCAGTTTTGGTTCAATTTTGTATACAATTTCTTAAAATTATGAAGATAAATACCAACCAAGTTATAAGACACAATTCACAGATTCACTACTCTTTTTGTTACTTGTTACATTCACCATTTCACCATTTCAGATATTGCTATTGTTATTTCAATACCAAGTTTTGTCAGCTCTCACTGTTAGTACATTACTTTTACTTCTGTAATTGTTACCATTTTTACTTGCTGGCCTGCCCTAGTTGTTACTATAACCAATTTTTTCTACCTTTGTCGTTATTACTGTTAATTTACTACTTTCACTGAATAAGTCGATCCACGAGTATTTGCTACTTACCTATCCAGATCTCGGATCATGCTATAACAAAAAAAAAACAAAAAAAATACTCAACAACTCCCTCACATATTAATCACTAGTTACATTTACAAGTAACAATGAAGAATAATCTACAAAACTGTCAGACTTATGCGATTTCCCATCAATTTCCCTGCAATTTTTCTTTTGATTGCTCAACTTAGGCGAACCACTCCAACTATTACTCGCATTTTCACTACTTTCCCCAACAAAAAACCGTACTGCCAGGTCACCAGTCGAGTAACACTTAACCAATCCCCTTTTGCCACGTACACCATCCAACTCTACATGTTGACCCGACGACATCTCTTCAATCTCAACCGTGGATACATGGTCACCATGATCATGTTGATCACCACCATGAGCATGAAGATACAATTCAGACGACAAAGTACCGGAAATACCCTCATCAAGTACGGAGCACGTGCTGACACTAGACCCTTGCCTATGCTCCAAGCTGGCCCTACACACGGGGCACGTGACATGAGTCCTTAACCACGGCGTAATGCAATCGGGATGGAAGACGTGTAAGCAGTCAGGCAAGAGTCGCAAAATCTCATCGTCCTTGAATTCAGTCAAACATACCGAACACTCTAACTGCCCTTGTTCGGCCACTTTATGTAATTTGATTTCGGAGAATCGCATGGATGGGAGGGATGCGATGTCCTCGGCGTCCATCCCTCGGGACGCTCGCACGGGGAGCTGATCCCCGTGGGTCCCGAGGACGCCAGTTCGATAGCGACGGATGAGGATGGATACTAGGACAGCTAGTGTGAAGAAACCTATGTAGATGAGTATTATGTAGAGATTATTCCAACCTGGTTTGTGTTTTCCCGTTGCTAATACAAAATTAGGAAGAGTTATAAGAATTAGATGGAAGATTATTATTAGTAAGTTTGTTGCTTCTTCCATTTGAGAAGGAAATTAAGGAAGTGGATTAGTGGATGGGTAAGTGGGTTATAAATGTTCATTAGCCAATCACAATTGAAGTAGCGGGTAGTACGTACTAGATGATGGGATCCAAATAATATACTCTACGTTAGATAATAATATAATTAAGCGTATGATTAATGAAAAATGGGTGTCATTAGGTGTACGTAATTGTTGTTGTTAATTTATACGTGGAAATGTTGAACAATCAATTCAAGTTGGGTGATTAGATATCATATTTGGACTGCTCTTGACATGCGTTGAGGGGCACGATTAATGCTCGACTAACTCGTTGTTTTCTTAGAAAATCGGTGTTGACATTTCATTTGCACCTTATTTTATAGTCCAACAAGATGCTCAAGACAAAATGGCCGGTGAGATATATATCAATGCAGATCTCTTGTCTCATTTTTGTGTCTCATCCTATGTGCCACACCATATAAAGGATGACACATCGCCTATTACATAAATAAAATATGCAACTAATATTATAACTTGTCGATGTATCATCCCGTATATGGTATGACTAGACCTGGCAAACAGATCGGGTCGTGTCGTCTTCGTGTTCGTGTCGGGTTTTCGTGTCGTGTCATTTTTTGCCGGCTCTAGGTATGACATACGGGTGGGACACAAAAATGGGACATGAGATCTGCACTGAGTATATATATATATATACTCCCTCCGTTCCATTTGATTCTTTACGTTTGCTTTTTCACACTTGCCAATGCACGTTTTCTTATAATCCGATATAACCCAAACCCGAGATGACCCGACCCGAGTGACCTGATTGCCACTCTACTTGTACGGAGTAGGCTAATCAAGTACGGGTCAAACGGCTGACCCGATTAGTAAATGAGATTAGTTAAGAGTGGGGATAATAAGTGGATAACAGTGGGTCCAGAATCCGATCCAGACCCGTCGGGTTGTATCATATAGGGCGGGTTTAGCTCCCATATTCTGTGACCTAACAAGCATGGGTCAAGTAGGGGTCCTTAAAAAAACACGAGTCCGAATATGAGTCTAAGTTATGAAACCTATACCCGACCCATGGAAAAGAACATTTCTATGCACATTTTAATCAAATTTACTAAATTTCTAACTTTTTATTTATCTTTCCTAATAGAATTACTAATCAATTCGGTTGTTTTTTTTGTTGCATACGAAAAGAGTTGTGAGTCTGACTCTTGAATTACGGAGTACATGGAAAATGACTGCACAAAGCAAGAATATCTAGCTAGGGTGAGAGGTGAAACTACAAGGACAAGAAACTGCAGTATATGAGGAAGCCAGTTCGGCTGCCTCATCATGTCCGACTCGCCTCTCAGCCGCACTCATCCTGACACGCCGGAGCCACAAAAACAAATAAATTAAGAAAATGACCATCTGGGTCGGGCTCTGCCCAGACGCGGTTTAGCTCGGCCACAATTTAACAGCCCGTCACGATTCTAGCTCTACCTATTACGACAGAGTAGTAGTTTAGGGGGACAAAAAGTGAAAAATCAAAAATTGAGATGAGAAGAATATGAACAAAAAATCATGAAAATTTTAGCAGAATAGACTCGTAATTGAGCCAGATTTCAATATCACTCTTGTAAAAACTAGATGTATAAGTAAAAGTTCGAGGCCAACAAAACCAAATGACAACACAAATGAAATGTTTTATACTACACCACGTATAACTCTAGAGGCTACGAAAAAAATCCGTGTCTCTCAAGTATTTGGGACGAGACTTCTTTGTGGAAATACAAAGCTACTACCTGTACTAGCATTACGATAATGGCCTTCCTCGTTTCTCCTCAAAAAGTTGTCTCAGAGACTTGCTGCAACCATATAGGCAGAACGCTAAAATTCTGCACAAATCACGCAGCAAATTGTAAACACAAAGCAGCATATAATCCAAAAATTAATACACCCATCAAATTCTACACAAATTGCCCACACTCCATACCAAAACATTAAATTTGTATGCAAATAAAACCCAAACAAGTTAAACAAAGTTCAACGAACCATCCAATTACATACCAAAGTTCAATAAATCCCTAGCATTATGATCATTTCTTGACTATTTTACCCTTAATGATGATTCATCAACTTCACTCGAATGCTACGTTATGACGAGTTCCAAAAGTTATACTGTATCTCGAAGGACTTTGTTGAACTTCATTTACTTGAATAGGTCGGCATAGGAAAAGAATAGAACTAAAATAGGAAAGATGCCAATTTATGAAAGGATTACCATATCAACAAAGAATCAGGGTCCACTCCATTACGGAACATAACATCAACGGAAATACTTAGATGTAACCTGCACGAATAGGAATTGCAGGTACCAATAAATATAGACTTTTGGACAGTAAATAATTACTCGCAATTAAAATATTATCAGAACCTAATAAAAATATTGAGTAGTCAATATTGAGATAATCAATATATTATCAGAACCTAATAAAAATAGCTCAAGAATCGCAATAAAAATAGAGCCATGTGGCATCTCAATTTTAACTTGCCTCATATTTGGAAAATACTTTAGAACATCTCAAAAAAAAATTCTATAAGTACACACTCCTCAGAAGTGTGAGAAGGCGAAAAGACAAACAATAAGGCTTCGTCAAGGTAATTAATAAACTTGCCTTTGAAAATAAAGGTTGGGCATGCTCCTCCCACTCTGTTGCCCAAGCTGCAGAAGACCTTGTTTCAACAGCTCCATTTCTCAAGGATCTGAGGACATCACATTTATCGGGGAATCCATTGAAAAGTGCCTGTAAACATTATCAGCAGAATGTTTTCAGTCACTCCAAGCAGACAGCCAGACAAATGCAGAATAAAGTGTCCATGTGAATGACAATTATGTGCCAATTTACATGTAAATAATTAGAAACAAACAAACGAGACAAGAACAGAAAGTAAAGAGTAGCTGACTGTTTAAACTTAGAATACTACTGTTCAATGTGTTCACACAGCAGAGAGGTTTACCAAGAAAAATAGAGTATAGTGCAACAGCGTAAAAAAAGAGCATTTGTCCATTGCCTGAAACCACATTGCTCCATTCTTTTTGAGAAATAAAACACACTGCTGGGGGGAGCAAATACTGTTTTATACCGAAATTCAAACGCCAACTGTCCATACCACCCACCCGGATTTACAACATTTACACGCTACTTGAGCAAAGAAAAAAAAATGTAGATTCTTAACAGCAAATCTTGAAACCCCGTGATGCAACATATGTTATCCCATTTCCCGCTAAGAGCCAATCAAATATAGCCTCTTAGAGAAAGGACACCTTTACATATAGGAAGCCTAAGGTGCATATAGAAATATATAGGGTTAGACCTGTTACATAGTCCACCAAAAAGAAATACTTTATCCAACTGTTCAAGGAAATCTTATCCTTCAGAGTTTTGTACCCTAACACTTCTTTCCAGGAAATCTTACGTGCCCAGCATAAGAAGCCCGAGATAATACTAAACAATCCACACATCAACGAGAAAGCATCTGAATGCCATCATAGCTCAAGACTTCATTTTAAGCAGTAATAATGCTATTAATTTACGCACCACAAAAATTAGCATTATGTTTCAAATTAGCCAACTCAATTATCTATTTTAACACTCCAACTGCTTGTCACAGGGAACATACACGGCATAAACAAAAATTAGCACAGAACGTATAATCAGACAGAAGTATTAGACCTGCTTCACTTAAAAGAATTTAAAGAGAAGGGGTAAAAAGAGTAGTTAACAATAACATTAACAATATACTGTGATTCCCAAAATAATACTCTTTCTAGTCCTTCTATAGCCAACAAGGTTGAGAACCCTACCTTATTTTCTCGCCAACAGGAGAAAATAGCATAATTACAAGATGATCTCGCCGACACCCACACACACGTGTCGGTGGTGTCCGACACTTCGATACTTCAATTTAGACCAACAAATTGAAAATTGTGTCCAAAATAGCCTTGTCTCGACACTGTGTCAGACACGACACCTCATAGAAGAGTACTGAGAACACTTACTAGGAACTGGTCAGCAAGTTCTGAAGACGATGAGAAAAGGAGACCATTCCTTTCAACTTTGACAAGTTCCTCTATACTGCAGACAAATATAAATATACCAACAAAAGTGTCATTACAATAAAAATGCAATGAACTATCTTCAAGGAGCAAAGACAAAGTGTCAGAACAAGAGAACTATAAAGGAACATGAAAAAAACCAATCAACGTGACTCAAAACAAATTTACAAATGCTAAATAGCCTACCATGAGTATGAGACAGCACATACAGGCAACCCACAGCCAAACATGTCCACAACCTAAAGACAGTAGTTATTAGACATGTTAATAACCAATAATCCTTGTTTATGAGAAAATGGCAGATTAATTATTTTTATATCAAAAAGTGGCGATTAAAAGTTAAAATATCACTATAAGCAAGTAAAGAATTACCCTCGCACTTTACTTGAATTCACTACAATTGGTTTTATACCAAAGTTTTAAATTCTGAAAATTATGTGAGAAGAAAAAGGTCGACGGGGAGAATTTTGTTCGGTTATTACTTGACCAAATGGAAAACGTGGTGAATTGAAGTGAATCCCCAACAAGGAAAAGGAAAAAGAATATAAACCCAAATAAATACAGGAGAAGTAATTGGTACCTTCATAGGAAGATCCAATCCTGATGAGGAAGTATGCAAACAGACCCCCAGATCAGCTGATCCTGTAAAAATAAGTAAACCAACCACGCCCATTCATATGAGCAAGTATGGAGTAGAAATATAAAAGAACCACAGAAGGGTTTAAGCGAAAAATACAACATTACCCAGAAGCATAGGATAGTCTTCTGCTGATAGCCACATTGTCCGGAAAGCCACGCGCCTTAGGTGTAACTTTTTTATCTTTTGTTCATACTTTTCTTTTTCAGGACCTTTTCCTGCAACAGTGTCACTAAAATCTTGGATCTATTACCAAACCAAGCAGTATAAAGTAGCAAACATGTGTCAAAGGTCACGATACCTGTTATTATAAATAACAATCTTGGATAAGTATATTGTCTCCCAGTGTCCATTCCATCCCAAAAAGCTTCTTGCTCTGAATCACCCTCGTTTAAGATAGCAGCAACACGTCTATCATACATGACTGCAGCTTCCAAAAGGATACTAAAGTCTTCATCTGGTGTCCTAGCAACAAATATCTTCTGATAAGTAACAACCAATTGAAAACAATTCACAGAGTAGAAAACTGCGTCATGAAAGCAGATGAGGATCAACCAGGGCAATTCTCGGTCCAAACCACAATATAATGATTATTTATGCAATCAAGCTCAAACCAGAGCATGAATAAAAAGTATCTCTTCCAGCTTTAAATGATTTCGTTGAAAAGAACACAGCCCTAGAAGACAAGCTTCAATAGTCTACAAAAAAGTTGATGCAATGTCCAATCTAGGCTAAGCGCAACTAAAGTTAGGTGCATCAAAGTCTAGAAGTTCCACCTCCACCCCTTCCTCTTTTCCCCCAATGAAAATAATGAAATGCAGACTGGGCTTACCAGCTAGTACTACTAACTATAAGTGCTGGCCTGTGTGGCTTCTCCGCAATACCAGACTCAGTAATGGTTGTAAACAGAGAATCACTTCGCTCATCTATTCTCATATTTGTGCCTCCTGAACAAAAAACCAACTATTTAAAGCTGTTTGTGTTTTCTGATTCCTGAACGATGAAGATGGGACATGGGAATTCACACCTTACCATGGCTTATACAATCTTGAATCCCCTCGCAATATCTTAGTTCTTTATCCAACTTGAGACACAGCTGAGGAAGATTTACAAGGATCAAATATTACTTGAAAGTAAATTGTGATCAATATAGAACAAAATGGTAGGTCAGGCCTCACCCTATGTTTCTCCACCAACGAAGAAGGATGAAAAAATTCAGGAGGTTGATCATACAGCACTGTAGCACTGCACAGTAAATTACGTCATTAGATAACATCTTAAATAGAACTCATTAAGAAGGTTGTTGGACCCTCACCTAATTCCCCAATTTTGAGCTAATTCATGCTGCATTGCCTTAGTGACGCAAAGAGAACCATCTGCTTGCTTTCCATAGTGCTTCTCAAGCCTTGAGAATGAGACAATCATGAGTCATCTGCATATTGCTGATGCAAGAGCATAGGTCATATTAAGTAGGAATTTAGAGGTGTACCAGCGATAAACTGCAACAAAATAACTTCCTCTGCCAAGAGAGAGCCCTAGCAGAGTATATCCAAAGTTATGCCAATCCACAATAAATACAGAACGCCTTAACCAGCTTGCCCATTTCACAGCTATCAAGGTTGGAACTGATGGAGGATTCTACGTAAGAAATGAAAATAATAGATCAGAAAAATGAAGAAAATATAACACTAGTAATTAAGCTCACAAACGCATAAGAAAGTCTAGAGCCCCCTAAAAAAATTCTTCCAATTGATAGCATATCTACTCATCTAAGCAATTAGAAAATATCAACATAACATGACTAGAAGCTCAAATATGAAATGGCTCATTAAATTGTCTGCCACCCTTTTTTATTATGAAGTAGTCTTTGTTCGATGTGATTTCCATTTACAACCACTCTATGTCTCTGCAACTTAAGGGTAACACTCCTAACATCTGATCCCTAGGAACTATGATAGTGTTTTGTTGCTTTACTAAAAGCTGAAACTCGCAATCAGGAAAAATAAAATGAAACCAGATAGATTAGTTTGAGAAGGTTGATTTTAGTTTTCAGTGGAAAGTCGCGAAGGGAATAAGCAAGGCCCAAGAAATGCCATATGAACTATAAACGATCAGGTTTGAAAAGACATAATAACATCATACCTGCACTAAAAAAAGATCTGGAGCTGGTATTTTAACACAAAGATGCCATAGAAGCAAGATGAATTGAAAGACGGGCTTCACCAAAAGCAGAATACAACGAAGCACCCATGGCAGTTTCTGAGTGAATTTTGGCCATTCTGCCTACAGAGTCACTAAAGAGCTTAAAAACACTGAAAGTTAACAAATCTTTTACAAGTATCAACAGAAATAAACATATGTGGCTACCATTCTGTGAATACAAATGGAAGGGTGCTCCAGAATAGCAGCGTGTGGATCAGAACCTGCTTGGATGGAATTAATTGGACATGATAATTAACATCCCGAATCATACTTAACAAATATGCCAGGTGAAAAACATGGAACATAGAGGCCAATATACGTGTCCTATGTAGTAAACTACTACCAACCGTCAATGCATTTCACGACAGAACTGAAACAAACAAACAAACAAAAAATGAACAAAAAAAATGAACACTGCTAAAGTTTACTTGAAAGTAGTTAGCAAGTGAAAATTGTGAGTCCATAAAATACTGAAATGAGCATTTAAACAGAAGTCTACATGCAATTATGGAAGAACTATCTTCTCATATTTTAGAGAAGAATGTACAAGACAAACACATTGCTCTGATTCATATTCATGCTAATCAACTAACTTCTCTAATCATAAAATCAATAAGTAATTCAGACCCAAGACATTTGTGCTCTGAAGAAATCCAACTACGAAAGCAGACAGTAGATGTCGCAGCAAACTTTTTCACTGTCCATATGGTAAACAAACAAATTTAAAGGATCTAATAGAAAATTATCCATAGACCAGCACACAATAAAAAAAAAAAAAAATTGTGTAGAATATATACCTCCATATGCAACAATATCTACCTTGAGGGATACCTAAAAACAAATAAGGAACAAAAAAGATATATAAATCGTCACTAGAAGATGAATTCCATTTAAAGAAGAAAAGTAACACTGGAAATATAAGGATTAATAAGGGAGAAGGGAATAGTCAATAGAGAATTGGCAAAGATACACCCGTGTTTATTGAGAGTCCCGTTTAAATCTGGAAAACTAATAAACAGCAGGAGGGTGAAAGTTCAAACTTGACAATATCAATTTGTTATTAGAAACTCTTAACTCCTTCAATCAAAGGCTTGAATGATAAAAACTTGGTCACAGTTTCCGAGATACATAGTGCAAGTGTTTTATTAAAGTGTAAGTCATCATCTTTCCCAATGTTACCATGATCTAATTAATAGTAGGTCTCCTGAGAGACGGTTTCTCATTAACTCAGTATACAAATATAAAGAGGGTACGCTTGTTATAAAAACAGGTACAAAACAAAGCTGTCATTTAAGGGTACGAATAGGACATAGAGTGGTACTGAAAAGTGGTCTCTCAATAAGAGTGTTACTGAATAGGACATAGAGTTATTGAGAGACCGTCTCTTCCAAGATTTTGTGTCTAATTAATAGCTTCACACTCAGAAGAATTTATCAATTACCTAAACATAATTAGGATTCTACATATTCAGTAAATGACCCTTCATCCCACAGCAATGATGTGATGCAATTCTCAACGCAGGTTTCAATTTTGGTCACTTGGAAAAAAACGTTTTTGTGTTAACAACACCATACAATGCTGGTGGTTACTCTATCAACATCACCATAACCACACCGACCGAGTATGTAACTAAAGCAGTAAAACAGCAAATAGAAGGCATGGAAACTCAAATACGAAAAGTAGAAGGATGTCATGAGTATGAAACGCAAGAACTACCTTCCATAAATATATCCATCAGAACATTAATAAGCAACAAATTTGTAAAGAAAAAGAACCTGGCGAGCAAGAGAAAGGGCATGGTACTGCATTCTAGGACTACGGCCAATGTCTCCTAACACTATCACTGCTGCTCTTCCTCTTCTTTTACTCATTTTATCCATTTTTCTTACACCTACAGAGTCACGTAACTCCTAAGAATAAACAAACAATCGGCAAAACCAGTGTTACCAGATTCGCAGTTCGCCGGCACGATTTCCGAACTAGTTCGCCCGATTTACGAATTACTTCGTTCGCCAACTAATTCACCATCACCCAGGGGCGGATTTACAGGGGGTGATGGGGGTGAACCCTCACCCCCATTATTTTTGGGGAATTTTTTTTAATAAAAAATAAAATAAAATTAAACTAATCCGTTCCAATCTAAGGCAATGAAAGAACCGCAAATCCTCTGCAGAACTCAAATTCAACCTTTCAACTATCCTTAAATTACTCAAAACCCCAACTTTTCAATTTTTTTTGTCTGTAACACCTACAACACCCACCGATCCGAGCTTTCCCCAATTGCTACGCATCAGGTATTTATTGGTTGGTCCACATATTCTTAATTCCAAAATCCCTAATTGTATAAGTTTGAGATGATTTTCTTTGATGATAACATTTGATTTTGTGTTCTAATTGAACTTTGACTTTTGGAGTATATTTGAAAAATGGAGATGAATTGATACCTTGATGGTATGCGCATAGCGGCATAGATATGTTTTAAGGAGTTTTTTTATCAAATAATGCACTAAACAAAAATAATTATCGATATGGGGCTTGTATGAAAGAAATTATCGAAAATGGGTCCACGTCAGCGCTGGTACAAGGTTCGGATTAAAGTCGCTGTCCAAGAAAGCGACTACATACTACTCCGTCTTTCGTCGTTTAGGTTCGGGAAGACAGAGCGACTCAACAATAAAGTCGCTCACTGAGGAAGCGACTAGCTAAAAGGCGCAATATAGGAATGCGACTTAAATGAAATCGCTGGCTCAGAAGGCGACAACAACCTTTCTCCTACCAACGCCAATCATTAGAAGGGTCTGTTAAGTTGTCTCAAGTCGCAGTTAATAATGTTCGCATTGTGAGTATGCGACTTTTAATAGTCGCATACTGAGTGTGCGCCTATTCTACCAACGCCAATCGTCAAAACATCTGTTAAAAGTCGCAGTTAGTGGTAGTCGCATTGTTAGCCTATTCTACCAACATTAGCGTAGTCGCATTCTGAGTATGCGACTTGACCACCAAGTCGCTTTCTGAGTATTCGGCTTGAGTTGATAACTCTTTTAGTCCTATTTGTTTTCTTTGGGGTCGAAATAATCCTTATCATGATCCGTCAAAAACAAAGTCCTCAGTTCATACATGTTTGTGCTTGGGTTAGCTTGGTCAAACGACTCTTTTGTTCATATTTTCTTTCTTCTTCAAGTTGGACAATCTGGTTTTTCTAGTGCAACACTTGCACTTACTGGTATCTATGTCTGAGTAATAATTTTAGTTACCAATTTTGCTATACTAAACCCTATAACACCAACTAACTCAAAATAAATACACTAATCATCAACCTAAACTACCCATTAACAATTTCTAAGTAAGAAAAATACCAATCACAACATAAATTAGAAATATTTGTAATAAAAAAGCTAAAAACTAATTACCTCAAAATTGGAGAAATTAGTAATAAAGAAGTCAAAGAGATAGATTAATACTAGTTAGGAAGCAATTTGATGAGTGTTAACAATTTTTTTGGGGTGAATTAAGATGGGTTTGGGGGAAGTAATTTTAGGGTTAGGGAGGTTGTTTGGGGATTTTCTCGGGAGGAAGATGAAGTAGGGGAGTGTGTCTGGAAGATGAAGTAATAATGGGGGGCTGTTGTGTGGGGGGCTGTTTGTTATTCGTGTATGACGTCCTGAAAGTCGCTCACTCGGTATGCGACTTGTAACCGAACCAAACTCCAGCACCATCCGACCCTACCACTACAAGAATACAGCTCAATAGCGACTGAAAAAATCCAAGTACCCTTGTTCGCCTTCTGCTTCCTTTCACCATGTACTCAACATAGGGAAATTTCCTGAAAATTATGGATGATAAAAGAAAGTTGTGTAAAAGGACAGAAGGGGAGAAAAGGCTTACCACTTGTTCTTTAGAAAATACAAATATCTGTAATTTTAAGAAAATAAACCAACATTATATATACCAACCTAACCTGTTTGATCACATAAATGAGTGAGGCGAAACATTACATAAAAACATTACCGATTGAATAAGTAGAAGAAATTCACGAACTCCTGGCCCAAGGAAGGAATGATCCTCAAGATAGACAACCTGACATAAGCACACCGCATAAGGCTCGATTTTACACGTAATTTTAAGCAGCTCGGTTTAACAAACACTAATACTAAAAATTGACCAATACAACAATTAGCCTCACCGAGATCAACAAGGTGGTAATCAACGTCTTCACAAGACTTAATTGGATTAGATTCCTCAAATATGCGAGATATATCTTCTTCCCTTCATATAATCCACAATGAATACTATACTAAACCTAACACTGAATAAACAATACCAAATACCGTCGCGTGCTAATACCAAATTAACATTGAAAATTGCTACTTTAGTAATTAGTACTGTATGAACTATGAAGCATACTACGTAATCCACTATTGGTAAAGATCATTACCATAATCTCACTCACTCATTGATCAGTGATTGTAGACTATAATACGAAGTACATACTCATCTCCGATGCTTACTTATTTCCCAACATTTTCAAATTCTCTTTTTCCTGACAATGGAATCGAAGGTAGTCAACATATTCATCCTTTTCTATTTGCATTACACCTACCACAGTCACCCATACAGTTAACAAAAGTCTTAAAATGCATTTGCACTGCACCTACCAAAGCTATCACTGAACATAATAATAATAGGCTTAAAGTACATTTTTCATTTAATTAATAACATTAGTCTATTGGTTAAAAACATATGACGGAACAAATAGTCGAAATAAAAGGGTTAGGAAAAGTGAAAGTTTTGTCATATACTCATATATGAAAGTTCGGTATTATTCGAGCAATTATATGTTTAAAATGGATAACCCTTCTTAGGGAGAACTATTGTTGGTTAAACTACTAATGACATTCGATTGTCTTCTACTCTTTATTGTAATGCGATTAATTAAGTGCTTAAACTAAAATGTTATGTATATATATATATATATATATATATATATATATATATATATATATATATATATAGTGAGTCTTGCATCCTAGCTAATTGCTAAGTCTGGACTACTCAATACTCCGTATACAATAACATTCGTGTTATAAATGCACCCACACACGCACCTCAACCCAATTCAATCAACTACCCACTTCATTCTCTCATCACCCTATACAATTTCCTATAGCAAAGAAACTCGATCGATCAAACCTTGGTTGAAGCCAGATTGAAGTAGCTAGGGAGCTAGGAATCTTACACCCACTAGACTACCCACACCAAACTAATCCACAGAAACCCCTAATTTAACCTAAATCACCAAACCCTAATTTAAGCTAATAGCTAACCTAACATCTATTTATATCAATTTATCAACTATGTACAACAAAATTGGTGGATGAATAACAATAAAACTAACAAATAATCCCCAAATTTAATCCAAAACAAACAATTTAACTGAATTAACCTAACCTAACAAGAATTCACCAAATACAACCACAATTGATGTCTACACAACAATAATGAACGAATTTTAAACAAATTAAAACAACTAAATCAATTAATAAATCAAACCTGAATGAAAGCCTGGAAAAAAAAAATCAGAGGAGGGAAATGAGTGCGCGACGACGGCAAAGGAGAGCGAGGATGGAGGTCGAAGACGGCACTCGGCACCGGCGAGAAGAAGGGTCGATCGGCGGCCACCACGGGTGAGGGAGTCGCGGTTGTTGGGTCGCACGAGTGAGTGGGTGTTAGGTTTTATGAAGTGAGAGCTGAGAAAGTGATAAGTATGAAAGTCTGATGGGTTATGTTAAAATACTTAGCAACCGACAAAAACACGGTCGGTAGTATTAAACATTCGGTCGGTAAAACATACTATACCGACCGATTTCCCTATTTTCCAACGGATATAATATCGGTCGGTAATTTACCGACTGCGAAATTTTTTACCGACCGTAATCAGTCGGTATTGAGATTCGCCGACTAAATATTTTGCGGTCGGTATTTTCCGGTTGCTAACCGCCCCTTTTCTAGTAGTGTACGTGGACCCATTTTCGATAATTAGTTTCATACAAATCCCATATTGATAATTATTTTATTTTAGAGCATTATTTAATAAAAAAAACTCTGTTTTAAGGGTACGTTTTTAGATTTGGGTATTTTGGTAGTGGTTGGTATTTGGGAAGGATAATTGAAATAATTTGTTTTTTTTACTTTTTTTTCCTTGTGTGGGTTTACTGAGTTATGTGTTTAAGTTGTTAGAGAAGGGTTTATTTAGTTTATCCAGAGTTACAAATTTTTATTTGTGATAGAGATTTTTGCCCCTTAGTATAATTGATTAAATATTATCCATTTATATTGAGAATTTTTTTTGATGTTTCATCTTTTCTATATAAATGGCTAGTATTTAACCCGTCATAACAAAGTGACGGATAACTCTATTATAAGGTGACTAGCCATTTACAATTATCTCTAGTTTAATATTTTTGAGTTTTTTTAAGGATATTTTTTCGGTCTTGTAGTTAGCTCTTCAAAATTACCGTAGTTTCATGTCCAAAGTAGGTTCAACTGAGTTGGGTTGGAGTATATTAATACGAATTCAAGTGGATTAAACTCAATCGAGTTATTCGAGTCGGTAATATTATGGACATGTTACTTTTTATATACTATATCGTAAATTTTATCACCCCGTAAAAGAAATCCTGGATTCGCCACTGTTTCACAACTAACAGAATATATAATAGACGTATAAGGATAAGTTACGGTCGGATTTAGATAGTGTATGTGTTTAAACCCGACAAGTAACGTAAAAGGATGGAATAAAAGTGAGTGCAAAACATTGGAGGAAGTTGATACACTTACACGGCGTGTATGAGATTTCTTATACACGACCAATCATATTGCGCCACGTATTTAATTTTGTTTAACCTAAGGTGGTTAGTGTAGGGTTAGATTACTAATTTTACCTGATTAGTTAGTTCTTAATCTTAGTTTAGTTAAGTGAAATTAGGAAAAAAATTATTTTGGTTTTTTTTTTACACATTCCGTTTTATGAATTAATTAGATAATGGAGTATTATTAATATATTTTAGATTTATTTAAAAAGAAAAACTATTAATATAATTATAATTTATATTTTTTTTAAATCATTGTTATATATATTTATATTAAAAAAAATCAATTTAAAAAATATTAAATTTTTTGAAATTAATTATATTAAAGAATTATAACTTTCGAAAATTTTAAAGTAAATTTTGATAATTAATAAATTAATACTCCGTAATATCTTATTTTTTCTATTAATAAATTAAATTTAATACGAAAAATTACTTAAAAGGAAAAAAAATGTATAATGGTTTGAAATTTTTACAAAGTAATAAGATTAATATTTTAAAAACAAATACGTAAATGGTAAATATATATATAATATTTTTTTTTCCAGGAACCGTTTAGATTAATATAAACAAAATATTTTAAAAGTAAATTATTTTAGACGTAAATATAATTTAAAAGCAATTTAATATTTATGAAAATTTTAAAGTGAATAATATTGGATTGCAAATATTTAGGAAATCTTTTTTGTTAGTAGGAAATATATTTTAGTAGTTTTGAAGAAGATTTGAACCCTAAAAAATATGAATTATTAAAATGGAATGAAATATTAATTGAGCATCTTCCTTATGTGTTCACATTCTACTTATATTAGTTTGTTTTATATATATATATATATAGATTTAGGATCATATGAGAACCACTTGTATAATGAGAACCATGAGAACTAATTAAATCCATTAAATCAATTGATAAACCTACGTAGAAGTCATTGTGGGATGCGGCTACAGGCCAGGCCCGAAACAGGCTTAATTATTATTTTCAACATGAAATACTCAATTTCATGTTGTGTCTCAGTTGGTTGGGGATGAAACTATTGGTGAGGAGGTTATGGGTTCAAATACCCATGCTTGCATTCTAGATTTTACGTGGCAGTCTAATAACTACATTTTTAATTTTGGAAACAAATTTCAATTTTATTCTCATTTTTTTATATGTTTTAATTAAGGTAACATTTCGTTTTCATTCTCAATGTTTTTTAAAAGAGTTTAATTGTAGAAATACATTTAAATTTCATCATCAATCCTTTTAATTAAGAACTTGGATTTCAATTTCATTCTCAGTTTTATTCAATTTTAGCATACCCTTCTTCACTTTTAGCGTACCATTTTTCAATTTCAATTTTAGCGTATCATATTTTCTATTTTAGCGTACCTTTTTTCTATTTTAGCGTACCCTTTTTCCTATTTTAGCGTACCCTTTTTCAATTTCAATTTTAGCGTACCCTTTTTCACTTTTAGCGTACCCTCTTTCCATCTTAATTTTTAATTTAGCCTTTTTTAATTTTAGCGTACCCTTATTCACGTTTAGCGTACCCCTTTTCAATTTTATTGTACCCTTTTTCTATTTTAGTTTACCCTTTTTCTATTTTAGCGTACCTTTTTTTTTTTTTTTTTTTTTTTTTTTTTTTTTTTCTATTTTAGTGCTATTTTAGTGCACATAACAGTGAGGTGCTACTTGAACCATAATTGAATAATTGTAGTCCGTAAGATATATAGAATTAATATAGTAATTTATAGGTGAACCGTGTATATCTTAAGTTCCTAAGTTGACCGTGTATATGTGATACTAAGTGATTCCAATTTTATCGTTACTACAAAATTATTAATGAAAAATACACAAAAAGATGTGCTACACAAAAAGAAATGAAGAATACACAAGAATACTACAAAATCAAGAGTACCAATTCTTAATGGACGTACAAACCCTTAATTTAACATAAAAGAACCCCAATTACACAAAAATCTCAAATCAAGTGGACGTATTTAATGGTTTTAATGAAAATATGAACCCTAATTTAAAGAAATCCTCAATTGTATATAAATTCCCAATTTTATGAACACCGGAACCCTAATTTATTAAGATTAGACAACAAAACCTTCGGAATTTGCATTGATGAACAAAGCTTCATCTGCAGTTTCTTGATTTTTGGTGAATTTTGTTGAATTATTTTCTTCAATTTCAGCCATGGTTTATAAGAGAAGAGAGAAGGAAGCAAGAGAGAGAAAGAAACAGATTTGGTTTTTTTTTGTTAAAGGAAGAGAGGATCTTTTTAAGAATAATGTCAGCCATTAGATCTAAATAAGATCTAATGGTTCTAAAAAGTTCTCACAGTTCTCATTCAGAGATAGGTTCTCACCCGATCTTAACTATATATATATATATATATATATATATATATATATATATATATATATATATATATATATATATATATATATATATATATATATATATCATTTTCCTTATATATATATATATAAAAGTATTTATTTTGATATATTCACCATAATAATAATAATAATAATAATAATAATAATAATAAAGTACAAAATGTAATCATATTAATTAATTTTACATTTTAAATGGATCATAAAAAACTTAACAATATTATACGATTATTTCAAAGAAAATAAAAAAATAAAAAATGTACTCCATAAAAGTTTATAAACTTCAGTTGACTAGATTATAGTTAAAAATTAATCAAAGGTGTAAAATAACTAAACTAACCCTAAACTAATAACTCTAGGTTAACAAAAACTTAACACATGGAGCGATATGATTGGTCGTGTATGAAATTGTCATACACGCCGTGTATGTGTAGCCTTTTCCAACATTGGAAGCACGAAGGTAGAGAGAATGAATGAAGGTTGACAATTTGACATATATACATATATTCAGGTAAGGTAGCGCCGGCTAATCATAAGGTACCTCTTACCATTACTCCCTCCGTTCTAATTATTTCCATATATTTGGTTATTATGCATTATTCATAGATGAGAAGAATTATCGATATAACTTTTACTCTCTCCGTTCAATTCCAACCTTCCCCTTCCTTGTCTTGACACTATTTGCAACCATGGATAACTTTTGATATTCACGACAATCTATTAGAGAAAATATATCCATGTGGGATCTTGTTTGATTCGTCTTTAAAAGTAGATTATTAATATCCAATTTCCATAATTTTTACTAATATGTTACGAAAGATATTAACGATGCAAAATGCGCGTTGGCAAACGTGAAAAAACAAAAGGGAAGCTTGGATTTGAACGGAGGGAGTAATATATACGATAAAATATAGTCATGTGAGATCTTGTTTAAATTGTCTAATTGAATGCAACATGAATATCACATTTTTATAATTTCTAGAAATACGTAGCTAAATATATAGACAAAAAAAAACGTACATCGACAAGTATAAAAAAACAAACATATGGAATTAATTGGAACGGAGGGAGTATTAGATTTTGGGAAAGTATTCTAACGGTCGCATGCTAATTATTGACAAACAACTCTTCCTCGTTGGTAAACCAAAGGGTCACTCTGTTTGTGGTGCAATTACAGTAGTACTCGTATCATTTTTAATGCATGCAGCTTATCAACTCATTTCATCTCATCTGATGCGACTTTTGATATCAATATCATCTGATGCGACTTTTGTAATTTTGTTGTACCCGACATTATTGTCTTGGAACGTACAGTCCTACTCTACGAACCAAAAGCTGTCCAAAACATAATTATTATGTGGGAAATGATTATTTAATATGTGGGAAATGATTATTATTATTATTATTATTATTATTATTATTATTATTATTATTATAGACAAATTTTAGTCTACCCACAAAGTAATTAATCGATAAAATTGTCATTGGGTTTCCAAAAATATTTGTATTTCGAGTTAAATATCGAGTTCTCAAAAATCAATAATAAACTAATAAATCAACCAATTTTGTATTAGAAGTGAACAATTTGTTTATTCTCCTAAGTTAATCAACACATCAATGAAACTATATCCGAGGAGGCCACTAAAATTTCAAAGATTTTTTTTTGTTTTCTTCTGGATCAAAATATAAGTATCTTCACTACATATAGGAATATATACAGGAATCACCCTACATTTTAAAAATCATTATACGAATATAAAAGTAAAATATATGATAGAGTAATAATACATAGTACTAGTATAGGATTGTGAAAACATAATTGACCCGTAAAGTTGAGCCATTTAGCTCGTTTAATTATTGGGTCGAGATCGAAAAATATTAACTCGCGACACAGTAAACCCTAACTATTGAATAATATACCCAAAATGGTAAATCAAATGATAAATTATTCAATTCATGGGGTAATAGACCTAAAACCACCCAAAAGACAAATTTCCTTAGACAATGTACCCAACAACCCAGTGACTTGACTACTTCTTCCTACAATAATCCGTACATCCAGATCACCCGTTGAGAATGACCTACGTAGTCTTCCTCCATTCAAGTCATCCATACTATCACCATCATCCAACCTCGAACGTCCTTCGATTTCAAGCGTTAGATGAACTTCATCATCATGATCATCAAACCTCTCAAGTATGGAGGACAGGCTCGCAGTGGTTCCCTTGCTATGCTCCAAGCTGGCCCTACAAACCGGGCAGGTGGCATGCTTAGACAGCCACGTCGCAATGCAATTTGGATGGTACACGTGTAAGCAATGGGGCAAGATTCTTAGATTCTCTTGATCGCTAAACTCGTTAAGGCACACGACACATTCGAGTTGTGTGTGGTCCGGCTTCTTAGCCCAATGTGTTTTGATTTCCGAGAAGCGTAGGGATGGGAGGGACGCTATGTCGCTTGCGTCCATACCCCGTGGCACGCGTGTTGGTGGAGTGGTAGCGTGGGTGGTGGTGGCACTGCTGGGGCATAGGAAGCCGTGGCGGCGTAGGAAATAGAGTAGAGTGAAGGCTAGTAGGACGAAGAATAGGCATATGACGAATATGTAGGTTTTTTTGATTTGGTTCGGAGGGGTTGGAGGTGGTTCATTATCGTCATCCATCATTATTGTTGGTTGAAATATATGGAATAATGGAAACTGATCGATCGAGGTGGGGGGGTTTGAATATGTTAGTATATGTATGGTCAAATGTTGTGAATTTCGTGATCGATTGAAGGGTTTATGAACAATAGAGTCACTTTCTTACATGTCAAATAATGCCAAAGGTCCTTTTCAAAGCCTATCATAGCCATTTCAATATCAAAATCTACGAGGAAAATTGTGTATCCAAGCCACATTTATGTGTAATTATTGTTTTATCCAAATTAAAGTCTAATAATAGAATGTGTAATTCCAATAATAACTATATTCTCACTCTGATTTTTTTATAAGTCATTCTCACTTTTCGAGACATACATTTCCTTCTCTCTTCAATATCTCTTAGAATATAAGAAAAAATATTATGAAATGTATACTCATTTGAAAGTTCTTTTCATAAAGAATTTTACGGTGTGATTTTAAAAAAAATTTGAACTAATATATTTACATAAAAATTAAAGTCAAAGGCTCACCTCGAAAAATCAAAACGTCATATATTATGATGAAACGGAGGGAGTAAAACGTAATTTCGGTAGTGCTTGTGTAAGATTATGTCAAACAAAAAGCTAGCATCTACCTAAGGTTAAGTTATTTTATAATTCGTATTTCTAATTGGACGTGTTTAGTTTTCACTTTTCGGGTACCACTTTGATTTTTTTTTTTCGGTTCTTTCAAAATAAAATAAAATTGGAAATAGTTATGTTTTGAAAAAGATAAACATTTTACCATGATATAATTTAATTTGTTTATTCATTTTAAATATATTTATGATAATATGTAGGTCTGGTCAGACTTTAGACTTAAGAGGAAGAGATATATGATCTCTGATAATTGGCATCTTCATTGTAGTTTTGTCCACATTTAATTACTAACTAGTTACTAGATAGATGTCCGTGCATGCGTTGCACGCTTACTAAAACAATTATTGATAAATGTATAAATTTTAATGTAAGTTATTAATTAAGTTGTACGTGTACCCAAATTATATTGTGTTAATTAAATTAAGGGAAAATTGATAGCCTATACCTCAAATAACACTCTTTTTCAAACTTTATACCTCATATAATATTCTTTAAAAACTTATACCTATTTGGTGTTTAGATTCTATAATTCATACCTTAATCCAAATTCCGTCAAATAACTAACAAATTAAGATAGACGGACTATTTTACCCTTATTTACTACTAACAGCTACTCGTACTCCGTAATTAACTTACGCAAACCCCTTCGAAAAAAACTTACTCAAACACTATTTCAACAACTCAATAAACCATTCAGAAGATTTTTTCCCCAAATCATCCAACATTAAACCCTAAATAATCAATTTCCAATTTTTGTTCAATTCAAGCAAACAACTTGTCTTCTTCAATTGCTCACGTCTCCATAAATAATCAATCATGAATAAGCTGTTGATCGATAAACAAACAACTTTTCGGCCATCACTTCACCATTTGAATTAGGAATGACATTTTTCCTTGATAAGGGTCAAAGGCACATTATTTGGCATAAATTATTGTAAAAATGTTTAACATTCATGTAAGAGCTTGACAATGGTGTTATAACAAAATAGTTGGAGTTGCAGTATTATTTTTTTTTTTTTTTTTTTTTTTTTTGAATCCAATAAGGATAACCTGATTAGTAGAATAGATACTGATGCACAAAATTTCTTTAATTAATTCTGGAGCATATATACATTGTTGGTTAGCAGATTTAACTCATATTAATGTGAAAAAATATTTATGGTTAAAGTGAGAAGTAGGAGGAAGATGAAGATTGTTTGCTTAATGATAAAGAATGAAGAATGAATGCTGGGAGAGTGATAACCAGATGGTTATTAGAACATTAGCTATGTTGGAGAAGGGTATAATTGGAAGAAGAAACACAAATATCGCAACTTAAACACCGAGTATCACGGAATTCAGTAGTTATTTAACGGAATTCAGATTAAGGTACTGATTATGAAATAAATAACTTAAGTAGGTATAAATCTTGAAAAAAAAATTATATAAGGTATAAAGTTTGAAAAAGAGTATTATTGGACGTATAAGTTATCGATTTTCCCTTAAATTAACTATTTGAAATTTTACATGGATGCACTAATAAAGTTACTAAATCGACCATAATACTTTCCTTTATAATTATTGACTGAGACGAAGTGGTTAAGATTATTTAAAATAATTGTCATTTGGAAGAATTGACACGTACTACTTATCTATGTTTATCTTACGGGGACGGTCCTGAGCGAAATCAACAAGTGAGACGGGTTCAGAAGATTATAATTATTTTTTTTAAAATATAATCATTATAATTATCATTAAATAGTAGAGCTGGCAATTCGGACGTGCCGGACCGTGCTTCGTGCCCGTCCAGCCCGGCCCAGTCGTGCCTGGCAGGCCCCACCGTGCCGTGCCGGGCCGTGCCGGGCCGTGCCTGACTCTGAGAACATGCGCCGAGGCACGGTTCCTAGCCCGGGCCCGATCGTGCCTAAGTCGTGCCGGGCCGTCGTGCCCGACCAAATTTTTAGGATTTTTCATTTTTTTGGGATTTAGAGTCGTGCCGGCCCAACCGTGCCTCGTGCCGGGCCGTGCCTAGGCACGGACTTTTCTTCAAATTGGCGCCGCGGCCCGACTTGGGACCGGTCGTGCCGTGCCCGTGCTTTTTGCCACGTCATCACCGTGCCGGGCCGGGTCGTGCTTTTTTTCGTGCCGGACCGGGCCACCAAGATGGGCCCGACCCGATTTGCCAGCTCTATTAAATAGTACTTCCTCCAATCTATTCAATTCTTTACATAGCTCACAATTTCTCCTTACAAAAACGACCCCTACGTAAAGAATTGAATGGATGAGAGTGAGTATAATACTAATACTATTCAAATAAATAAAAAATTAATTATAAATATATTTATTTACTTAATTAAAAAGCGATAAAAAAAAGTAGGTGTTTGAAATTATTTATGTCTCATATTCTGACCATAACCTGATACATGACCCGTATTTGACCTGACCCGCTCGACAAGTCTTCTGCTTATTAATTAGTTAGGGTGAAACAAATGATGTTCATCAAAATCTAAGGTCTTGTGTCTATGAACATATTAATATTTCCGTGCGAACATTGTGTTTATCTATGTCTTTTACTCGCTTATCATTTGACTTTCCGCATCGAATATATATGTTTGTATGTATCCAACCATCTCATTCAAAATTTGACCTGACTCAGCTCGCAAACCCGTCCCACCTGACATGTCGTTTTTAGGGTTATGAACCCATTATTTTTTGACCCGAATCCTAAATGATCCATTTATTTAGGGTCATGACCTGGCTCGACATGTTCAGCTCGCTGGAAAGAAAAGACTACAAAACCTTAGTCTAAAAGGCCAGTTTTGTATAGTTGTACATAGAGAGACTAAAGTTGTGAGTTTTCATGTTAAATAGTAACGTTACTATTAGACCTGACAAAACTTGACCCAACTTGTAAACCCGACTCGTCCAACCTATTTTTTCGTAGGTCAAGAGTCAAGATCTCTAATCTTGATCCGTGACTCGATATTTTAAATTATAATTAAAGAATAGTGTGGACATGACATAAGTCCACCCCGACGCGGCCACGCGTGGGTTTGGGGCGGCGAATGAATCTCGTGCGAGATGGATCTCGAATTGAAATTTAAATCGAAGTTGGAGTCGCCACCGAACTTTATGGGAGTTCGGGCCCGTTCGAACCCACTCTATGTCGTAGTGGGCCGTGCACAGAGTATGGCCCATTTCGATTTCAGAGTTTATGGGGTTCGTCCCTTTGCATTGCGATACCGACATCGATATTATCGGGTACCGTGTATTGAATGACTCTCGTATGCCAACGGTTTCGGACATCCGGAAACCACAGTTCTGAGTAGGGGTGAGAGTACGTGTTGGGAAGTTCACAAAGAACACTCAATCCCGTCCGCACTTAGCGGCCTTTACTAAGATATCGTTCGTTTTTGGTGTACGCGCGTTAGTTTGATGATTGAATGATATGCAAACAGCGTTTTGACTAAACATGTAAATTATGTTTGACTACGTCGTTTTAATGCATCTAAATTAGCGTCAAAGTTGTTTTAGCATGCGATGTTCATTTTAGTACAATAAAATAAACAACGAAATAAAAGCGACAACGGATTACAATATACGAGCGGCATACCACCCGGAAATACAATGCAACCAACGATACAATACAACAATTGCGATAATAAAGGAGCAAACGAGTTAGAAGATGTAAATATGATACGATGCATGGTTTTGAAAAGATGAATCACGTGATAGACTTGACACGTGTTGACCGGAATCGTTAAAATAATTTTATCGGGACTCGAAACATGCTAAAAGACTCGCTGTTTTGCTATACCAGGAGCCACTCGATCGAGTCATTGATGGACTCGGTCGAGTGGTCTCGGAAAAAAGTTTCTGATTCGTTTTTTGGGGTGCCACTCGATCGAGTAGGCTAGGCACTCGGTCGAGTGCCCCCTGTACGGACTGCTGTCCGGTTTGATTTTGATTTTGAAATTGCTTTCGGTTTTGAAAATCGATAATTTCGTTAAGTCGCGTAAAAATATGATGCAATTTATACTCGACCTAAATATTGATACTCGTAATATTCGATATTTGATTATAGAATCAATATCGGATATTTAGAGTGGATTTTGAAAAAAGGTTGTTTAGAAATCGTTTTGAATGTTGTTAAGATGAGATAATTCCTCCACGTTGTAATGTCGTAATTAGTCTTTTCGGACCATGTGATCATTACTCGGTTTCAACGGTATTATGCTTAACATGATTTAATGATTGATTCCTTTAGATCCGATATTCGACTATAGAGTCGATATCGAATCCTAGGGACGACGCTTTATTGAAAATAGTACGATAATATCGATATTAGGAACAAGAAAGGAAATAAAAAAAAGACGCGACGACGACCCGTAAATAGAAACGGACGGACAAGAGAAAGAGAAGAAAAGGGAGAAGTCGGGATTTATAACACCCTCAACCTACATGCTTGATTATCTCGAAAACGGACTCGTAGTAGCGGCCTAGGCGCGGAAGCGTTAAGATGTATGTAGGTGAGTTATGGTGTATATGGTTAGGGAGAGGATTTGGCGAGTTTTGCTCTCGGGTTTGTATATGGTTTGCCTAAAATTTCGGGTTGTGAATGGATGTTGGGAATTGTTGATGTTGTGTCGGGAATTGTAATTGTTGTGTTGGATGTCGATGATCTTTTTGTGTTGTGTAGGAGGGTGTATTTATAGGGGAGGTTTCCTGGCTTGGATGGGAAGAAACTAATGTTTCGGATAGGAAAGGTATTCTATTTCGGATAGGAGAAGCTTGCTTAGGGGGGAAGAAACAAGCGATGTGGATGGAATAAGATTCCGACTTTGGATAAGAAAGGATTCCTACTTTGTAGCTGATATTTGTGTAGTATTTGACTTCGAGTCAGATTTTTGAACTGGCGTGACATATTTTTATGTTTCGGAAATGCCCTTGACCGGGGTTTGACCCGGTCGCTAAAAGTCGGTTTTGCCTTTGGTCTCGGTTTTGACTCGAATTAGTCTCATTTGACTGGAAACGAGCCACAG
The DNA here is from genome assembly GCA_958450325.1 of Agrostemma githago. NCBI lineage: Eukaryota > Viridiplantae > Streptophyta > Magnoliopsida > Caryophyllales > Caryophyllaceae > Agrostemma > Agrostemma githago. Next base: position 9,411,344 of record OY288256.1, on the reverse strand, counting down.
AACCTGAATTTGAGGTCGGTTTGATGAGATTTTTACTCCGCTATAAGCTCGTGCCGACTACTATTGATTCCGAGTCCAAAATCGAGTGTATTAAGTCATGTTTACGTCCGATCATCATCGGGTATTTTTTGGAAACTGCTATAGACACCTAGTGGTCAAAATGTGGGTGTCTACAGAGCCCCCCCACTCTGACTGAGGCTTGGACAAAGCGAAAGTCAGAGAAGCTACCAGGCCAATCGAAGATTATGATCTGGCAGACTTCCGGTCGGGTCGTTTATAGTCCATTAAACTTGCGTAAAAGGGCTCGCCAGCCGTAAGATAGAAATCATACCTGAATTGATGCTAATAGCTTCGTGGGGACTTGCCTAAGAAGCCTTGGGTGTGCCCGTTTGCAGACACATCCCATCTTGGAGCTGTGCGGGAGCTTGCCTAGGAAGCTATGGGTGTGTCCGTTTGCAGACACATCCCGATTTAGAATTACGTGGGAGCTTGCATAGGAAGCTATGGGTGTGTCCGTTCGCAGACACATCCCGATTCAGAATTATGCGGGAGCTTGCATAAGAAGCAATGAGTGTGTCCGTTTGCAGACACACCCCAATTCTTTAGTAGAAGTGTCGCCTGAGCTTTCCCTGGGGAGTTTTTGCGAGGAGACTTCCTTCTCGAGTCTGGGTGTACCTGTATGATGCCGACACATATCAATTCGTATGTAACATTTAGGCGAAACACCGACTGACGGTGGGGAAGTAAAAACTTGATGTTCCTTTGTGAAGCACAAGCTGGTACCTGAAATGTTAGATATATAGGCAGAAATAGGAAATATAGCAGATTGCAAGATATCATACAGGAAATGCAGTTAGCATCTATAGACTGACTTGCGCTGGGGAAAATGATTTTTGCTTCATTTTGAAATCGAAGTCCTGAAAGCAACTCACGTGCTAGGAGATAGGTTTTCAAAACTGAAAGGGGTAGAAAAGAAATTTGCAGTTTAAATAGACTGAAATTTGACCTTGTCGAAAAGGATTTTCTCAAATGGCTAAGTTTTGCAAATTTCAAAGCGAGAATTTGAAGAGAGAGGCTTACCGACAGACTCGACTCTGGACGTGACAGAACGAGTTGACAGACACGACTGGACTCTTGAGGGGTTGGACCGTGACACGGTAAAGGGGTGGGCCACCTAACCAGACTCTTAAGTTACGCTATTCCGTAGCGTAGGCGAGTGGCAACACGGTCGAACTTCAGAATGGGATAGATATGCTATAGGGGGATTGCAGAAGTCTGTAATGAGTCTGTTTCTGTAGGAATCAGCAATAACAGTGTCGTGTTCTTTTGGATCTTTGATTTTAGGGGAAAATTTCCCAAAGTAGGGTATTGCTTCTTGTCCTGACAGGTTCTCGTTTTCGACTGAGCCGAGTACTAGGACGCACTATAGAAAGGAGGCTAGATTTTGAAAGTATTTGGATTGTGTGAGTGGATGGAGAACTTCTGCCTAGGAGAAGCCCCCAGGACGACAAACCAGACTGTTGAGAACATGACAGTGTCGTGATAGGAATGACGGTGCTTTTTGAATTTGTGTCAATGTGGGTGGTTGTGGCTCTGTTGAAAGGCTGCCTACGTATTCACGTGTGGTGAAATCAAACCAAGCCGTAGTTCAGTGTTGAAAGATTATGGTGCCTAGTTTATTAGGACTTGGTGTGTAACTAGCCATACTGACGGTGTGAGCTAGGTGCATTCCCAGTGATGTCTTGATGAAAGGGCTAGAATAGTTAGGATGTTGATCCTGTGACTGTGAGCGTTCTCCGGGGTAGGCCCCAGAGGTGGTGTGAACTATTTGGGCATGTTCTATGCCGACTGCAAGTTGAATTCCCGTGTTTGGGGTTGGTAACTGGTTTGGATATTTTTTGAAATGTGGAGCTAGGTCGCAAGTGGCTTTGATGTTTTGACATCTGGAGCTTGATTTTGTGGAGCTAAGACTTTGAGGGTAAGATATTGTAATGTGGTAGAAAAGGGGAAAGTTGAGTAAAATGACTCGAACTTCGATCGGGGTAGGTTTGATAATGCGGGATCTGATTTCCATGTCTGGCCCTAATGGTTAGGGTGTATCCTATGGAGCTTGAATCCTCAAAATTCCGGGCTGTCTCTTAGCCTAGGTCTCGAGAAGGTCTTGAGGGTTGTAATGTGAGAAGGCTAAGTGTGGTGCTAGCTGACTAGCTTGATTGTCTCTCCCCTATTTGATGGTATGGGTATTGATAATTTTTAATTGACCGTTTCACTTGAGTTGACCGTTAACTACGGTCATGGGTGTTTGAATATTTTTTTAGTTGGTTGACCTCTTAGCCCCGGTCAAGGGATGTTGATAATTCTTTTTGATCATGGCCATCTCTTTTATTTTGGCCCTTTGCTTTTTCCTTGGACTTTTGATTTTTTTTGGTCCAGTTTTTTTTCTTTTTTTTCCATTGGTCAGACTAACACCTAAGGTAGGGATTGGTCAGTCTTATTGGATAGGTGTTTATTGTGGGAAGTGGGCTCGCCTCCCGTCTTGGACCCAAAGTAGGAGAATACCTAGATCTGTCATAGGATTCGATACCGCTCCTGCTAAGGGTAGTTATGTGGGTTGCTAAGTCAGACATGGAACAGGTAAATGAGAAACACGGGCTCGGTTTCCTGCAGTCATTATAGATGTGCCTATAATAGTCACGTGCATGTGCTCACATTGTATGATGGTGTTTATCATGTTCTCGGAAACACATAAGGAAATATATGAGAAATAGAAAAGCTAATTTTATTGAATTTTGAAAAGAGGACAGAATACAGCTGACTCTGACCCTGACCTTGACTTTGAAAGAAATAGTACATCCTAGACTCGGACTCAGACTTAGACTCGAATCAAATCCCGACTTTCGGACGCTCGGTTGGTATATGTTCCTTTTTTTGGTAAGGACTCTGATTGGAGAGAACGACAAGTGCCACGACTCGTCTAAACTCGGTTTTGCGCAAATGTAAGAGAGGGAGTCAAGCTAGACATGGCCCGGGGTGACGGGAATGACTAAGACTCTTGGATTGGGATACTCGAACGTTGACTAAACGAGGTAACGACTCCGGCTTGGACTCGACCATGAGACTTAGGGTGCATGAGGGCGAGTCCGAAAATGGGGCGACCGTGTTTGACCGTGTCGCGTGGTTGGACCAACCGTGGTGACCTAACCCTAGGTGACTCGAGTGTTCGTAGCATAGGTACGACTCGAAGAAGGCATCATAAGGACGCCGGTGTAGGATGGACGTAGGGTACTCTCTAGGGTAACCGTGGTTGACTGCTCGGGTGGAGGACAACCCCCGAGTGAGACTAAAGACTCTGATAGGACTCAGATGGTGTGACATCTAAGTGACTCGAAAGTGGGGTACGTGAGACACGTGTAAGACATGACCCTTAGAGCAACCGTGATTGATCGCTCTGCTAAAGGGTAGCCCCCAAGTGGGATCGGGGTTTTGCTAAGGCTCGAGTGTTGGACGAGTGACCCTTAGATGTAAGGATCACGAACCTTTTGTTATAAAAGGTTGACTCGGCCTCGAGGAAAGGCAGACGGGGTAAGGGAAGAAACTTGCGATGTAAGATTGGCAGAGTTTCGACGCTAGAGACCCTCGACTTGACTTGAATAAGGATAGACCTTGTGATTAGGGTAGACCCTTAAGTTAAAAGGATTCTTGAATTGGGATGACTCGACTAACGGATTGAAAGATGGGCGAAACTCCCTTAGGAAAGGTCGTGGGGACCGTCCTGCTGGAGGGAAATGTCGCGTGGGACTTTCTAGTTAGGACTCGAGCGTTTGGACGAACCTTCCATTTACGAGTGTATGACTCGTGTTGGTCGGTTATGCCTTTAGAAAAAGGCGGACTGGGATAGGGAAGAAACCCGTGATGTAGGATCGACGGAGTTTCGACGCTATAGACCTTCGACGACCTATGAAAAGACCCGACACACGGATAACGGTAGGTCCTAGGACAAGAAGGGTTTTGAAAAATGATTGAATTTTGAAAATTGAGAAGATGGGTCTGATATTGGCAGTGGGCCAATAGGACCGGGTTTTTGAAAAGTTGAATATTTGGAGTTTTGAAAATCTGAATATCGAAAAAAAAAAATTCCGACGGTTTGAAAATTGGAGATGAGATCCCGAAGATTTGAAAATCGAAAACGGCATCTCGAAGATTTGAAAACTGAAAATAGCATCACGAAGATTTGAAAATCGAAACTGAATTTTGAAAATTCGAAAATCGAATGGTGGATCGGAAATTCGAATTTTGAAATGGGCAGCATGCCGGCTAGAAAATAGGCTTGTTTTTGAGTCAAATGTTAAGTCTAATTTTTGGCAGCCTTCCGATTTGGATATTTTTAAAAAGACGGGTCCCGAAACGGACGGTATTTCGGGTTTTGAAAATTGGATGATTTTGAAAAGATGCATTTTTGAAATAATGGTTTTTGAAAAAGATGACATGTAAATCAAGTAGCATGTAGTCATGGAAGCAGTATAACGAAACCATGTATGCTCTTAATCTAAGTCTCGGTCGGTCGAAATAGGGTCTATACCAACAACGATGGCTTTCTCGTAAATCAGGACGGACTTCCTAAGCTGAATTGGAGTTAGAACATGCCGTAAAACCCATACGAGGTCCGCCATCGGAGTCTTTAGCGCACCCATTTAGGAATGCACCGTGGTATAGTGGGACGTCGGTCACAAGTAACCGGCCCGGGAAAGAATTGGGCTATGCATGAACCATCGAACTAAAACGCGTATATTAGTAATCGAACGATTTCTTTTCGAGTCTCACCCTGAGAATCCCGATGACAAGTGGTACATCAGGTATCCCCAGCGGAGTCGCCAAATTGTGGACATGACATAAGTCTACCCCGACGCGGCCACGCGCGGGTTTGGGGCGGCGAATGAATCTCGTGGGAGATGGATCTCGAATTGAAATTTAAATCGAAGTTGGAGTCGCCACCGAACTTTGTGGGAGTTCGGGCCCGTTCGAATCCACTCTATGTCGTAGTGGGCCGTGCACAGAGTACGGCCCATTCCGATTTCAGAGTTTCTGGGGTTCGTCCCTTTGCATTGCGATACCGATACCGACATTATCGGATACCGTGTATTGAATGACTCTCGTATGCCAACGATTTCGGACATCCGGAAACCACGGTTCTGAGTAAGGGGTGAGAGTACGTGTTGGGAAGTTCACAAAGAACACCCAATCCCGCCCGCACTTAGCGGCCTTTACTAAGATATCGTTCGTTTTTGGTGTAGGCGCGTTAGTTTGATGGTTGAATGATATGCAAACAGCGTTTTGACTAAACATGTGAATTATGTTTGACTACGTCGTTTTAATGCATCTAAATTATCGTCAAAGTTGTTTTAGCATGCGATGTTCATTTTAGTACAATAAAATAAACAACAAAATAAAAGCGACAACGGATTACAATATACGAGCGGCATACCACCCGGAAATACAATGCAACCAACGATACAATACAACAATTGCGATAATAAAGGAGCAAACGAGTTAGAAGATGTAAATATGATACGATGCATGTTTTGAAAAGATGAATCACGTGATAGACTTGACACCTGTTGACCGGAATCGTTAAAATAATTTTATCGGGACTCGAAACATGCTAAAAGACTCGCTGTTTTGCTATACCAGGAGCCACTCGATCGAGTCATTGATGGACTCGGTCGAGTGGTCTCAGAAAAAAAGTTTCTGATTCGTTTTTTGGGGTGCCACTCGATCGAGTGGGCTAGGCACTCGGTCGAGTGCCCCCTGTACGGACTGCTGTCCGGTTTGATTTTGATTTTGAAATTGCTTTCGGTTTTGAAAATCGATAATTTCGTTAAGTCGCGTAAAAATATGATGCAATTTATACTCGACCTAAATATTGATACTCGTAATATTCGATATTTGATTATAGAATCAATATCGGATATTTAGAGTGGATTTTGAAAAAAGGTTGTTTAGAAATCGTTTTGAATGTTCTTAAGACGAGATAATTCCTCCACGTTGTAATGTCGTAATTAGTCTTTTCGGACCATGTGATCATTACTCGGTTTCAACGGTATTATGCTTAACATGATTTAATGATTGATTCCTTTAGATCCGATATTCGACTATAGAGTCGATATCGAATCCTAGGGACGACGCTTTATTGAAAATAGTACGATAATATCGATATTAGGAACAAGAAAGGAAATAAAAAAAAGACGCGACGACGATCCGTAAATAGAAACGGACGGACAAGAGAAAGAGAAGAAAAGGGAGAAGTCGGGATTTGTAACACCCTCAACCTACATGCTTGATTATCTCGAAAACGGACTCGTAGTAGCGGCCTAGGCGCGAGAGCGTTAAGATGTATGTAGGTGAGTTATGGTGTATATGGTTAGGGAGGGGATTTGGCGAGTTTTGCTCTCGGGTTTGTATATGGTTTGCCTAAAATTTCGGGTTGTGAATGGAGGTTGGGAATTGTTGATGTTGTGTCGGGAATTGTAATTGTTGTGTTGGATGTTGATGATCTTTTTGTGTTGTGTAGGAGGGGGTATTTATAGGAGAGGTTTCCTGGCTTGGATGGGAAGAAACTCATGTTTCGGATAGGAAAGTTATTCTATTTCGGATAGGAGAAGCTTGCTTAGGAGGGAAGAAACAAGCGATGTGGATGGAATAAGATTCCGACTTTGGATAGGAAAGGATTCCTACTTTGTAGCTGATATTTGTGTAGTATTTGACTTCGAGTCAGATTTTTGAAGTGGCGTGACAGATTTTTATGTCTCGGAAATGCCCTTGACCGGGGTTTGACTCGGTCGCTAACAGACGGTTTTGCCCTTGGTCTCGGTTTTGACCCAAATTAGTCTCATTTGATTGGAAACGACCCACTGAGCCTGAAATTGAGTTTGATTTGATGAGATTTTTACTCCGCTAAAAGCTCGTGCCTACTACTATTGATTCCGAGTCCAAAATTGAGTGTATTAAGTCATGTTTACGTCCGATCATCATCGGGTGTTTTTTGGAAACTGCTATAGACACCTAGTGGCCAAAATGTGGGTGTCTACAAATAGTATAAAAATAAGACTATTAAAATAAATAAATTTTAATATTAAAACTATTGTTTTACTTAAAAGCGCTAAAAAAATCGGTGTTCGAACCTATTTTTCACCCTTATTATAACCATAATCCGTCTCGTGATCCGTACAACTCGACCCATATTTGAATCGATCCGTACTCTGACTCGATTATTTAAATAAATTAGGTAGTTCAACATTTTTTTTTTCCGAAAAATATAATCAAATTTTTTTATTGATAACCAATGACCAATGATGACTCTTATTTATAATTAAAAAAACATCATGTATTACAATTTTCTGATGTGGGATTTTTTTTCCTGTTTATATATATATATATATATATATATATATATATATATATATATATATATATATATATATATATATATATATATATATATATCAGAATTGTATATCGCATGTTCAATTATTACTTCACTGAAATGTATGATTATTCCTTAGCTGACCTTGTTATTATCTCTTGAATTGTCACCCAATTTACTGGGGACTTGTGATGATCCGATTGATATTTTCGGTCAATTGGGGAGCAGTTTATAATGCAGGTTATGTATGTGTGATGTATTTGGATGATGGGATGCATGTACGGGATTGGGGTGAACACGATTATGAGCGTGGACGTGGCACAGGTGAATGCGTAGACATACCTGTTATATAGATTGTATAGCTTTCGTTGTGTAACCCGAGTTGTAATAGTTAATGAGTTGTAATGTTTAAATTAGATGGCCGGTTTTGCATTCCATGTTATATTGTAATGAGCTACTACCTCGGGAAACCGAGATGGTAACATCTTTATTTACTCAGGAATGTCTTGATAAGGCTCCTAGGTATAGATGGGGGTGTTACATCTATAGTTATCTTGCTACCAAGTCTTTGTTTTGTTGAATAATAACAAATAATGTGTGAGTAGATTCCTACAAGGTTAGTAGAGGGATTAGATGCCATTTATGGGTGATTAAGGTGAAGTGTTGATGTTGTGTGTTGTTCTTGTGGCTTGCTTGATGTTTTGCACTACTCTTTCTTGTTGAGATGCTTGTTAGACTAGTAGTGGTCATGCTTGTCTTCTTGTCTTCTCATGTTTGATGGTTGCGATTCTTTGAGTTGAATTCTCATTGTGATGTGTGAAGTGTAACATGAGTTTTTGGTTTTGTCTTTGTCGCGAGAGTGTGGACCTACGATCTAGGCACTAGCTAGAATTTCACCAACTCCTTCGATTCTCTTGTTCATCTAGGTTTCTTTGACCCCGACCTAACCCTATTCTTTACCTCTAATAGTTCATTTCGCTAGTCATTGATCGTTTTGTTTCCTATTTATTTAGTTCGCATAGTTCAATTCGTAGTATTAGTCTAGTTCGTTTGCAATCATAACCAATTATCTTCGTCGTTCCCCTAGAACTCAGTCTAGATTCTTAGCGTCCTTTTGTCAAGATTTCTGGTCCTTGTGGAGACCGACCTCGCTTACCCTAGCGACCCTAGTTAGGATTTGTAAGTTTATTGGGTAGTGGGATCCACGATAAATCCTGCTACCAATCTCTTTTAATACATTTGACTTAATAAAAAGAAGATTATAAGCAGTGTTTGTACATCTCTTTCTTTGTAATGCGATATCCTTAATTAAGCTCTGTTCTTTTGGACTGAATTAGCTAGGCTGAACTGAACTTAACTGAAGTGAGCTGAACTGAATTGAAGTGAGCTGAAATACAGAGACAAAATGAGTCTTCTGATGAGGCTGAACTGAACTGAACTGAACTGAAGTAAGTTGAAAACAAATTGAAAAGAACAGGGCCTAGTGTTTCGTCTTTACTACACTAAGAAATAACCAAAGGGAGAATTAGGGTAAGCATTGACTTATGACTTATATCTTTTTAAATATAGTTTCCTAATTAAAGTATGTATATTTATTTAATTTAGATTTCCAAATTAATATCTGATGATTAGGGTTTTCTAATCAATATCTGAGTAGCTAGCTGGGCCTAGGTTTCCTTATTGAGTTTCTCTTAGGGTTTCTAATTTGTTTAGGCCAGAGTTTTTGTTTAGGGTTTGAAAGTAATATATAAACACTCAAAGCTCACTGCACCCTGATAATCTCTTCTCAAATTAAGAAAACTCCGCCTTCTTATGTTCGTGGACGTAGCTAACACATTGTTAGCTAGTGAACCACGTAAATCATTTTGTCTCTCAATTTTATGTTCTTATTTTTCCGTCTTTCTAATCTCTTCTGTTACAAATTGGTATCAGACCTTTAGATTTTTCTGATCTGTGAGAAAGATGTCTGGGATAGACTTTAAAATTTAGAGTTTTAATGGGAGAAATAGTTTTAATCTATGGCAAATCAAGAAGTGGACGTTACTAAAACAATAGGTACTGTAGGCGCCACTCGTGATGAAGAAAGACGACCCAGTCGATCACCGCTGAGATGGTTGTTCTGGAAGAAAATGCACATTCAACGATTATGTTGTGACTTGCCGATGATATCATCACTGAAATCGCGGATGAAGAAACCGTGCGTGAGTCTGTGGAAAAGGTTTAAAAGTTTGTACATGACGAAGTCTTTAACCAACAAGTTGCTTTTGCAGCAACGTCTGTTCAGTCTGAGAATGCAGGAAGATAAAAATAGTCACTACAAATATTCAGGTTCCGGGTGTCCACCTTATGGGCATCCAAGTCATACAGACGCCCATATGGCATCTGCCCCAAAAAATGGACGTCCACTAAAGCACACCAACTATGGCGTCCGACGAATATGTGAAAAGAAATTTGGGGAAACAATGTAAAAAAGCGGGCGTATCCACTATTGCACGCCACATGGTGAGCACTGGCGTACGATAGTGGACGCCATATGAAGAATCAGACGTCCACTATCGCACGCCACATGGCGACACCTGGCGTGCGACAGTGGACGCCATAAAAGAAAAACGGGCGTCCACTGTCGGATGTCCACTTTCCTGAATTCGCCAGAAATACACGCCTACCCCCTTCGTCATTCACAGTATTTCAAAACAAATCTCTCTAACCCTCTCTCTAAAAAAAATCGTGTGTCATTCTTCATTTTTTTCTTCCTACTTCTAACAAAGGTCGGTATGTTTATTTCAGTTAGGTTGAATAATTTATTTTAATTTTTCAGTTATTATTGTCGATTTGATATTTAATGTTGTTAGGATCTCAACTGAGTTACATTGTTTGTTTGCCCAATAGTTTTGCCCAATTTTGATTAGGTAGATTGTTGGTATGACCTTAGGGTTTATTGATTGATTATGTGATGAATTGAGTGAGGATGTGAATATATTGGGTGAAAATTATAAATTGTTACTAAATTGTTTAGGTTGAATTGGGTGAGAATTGTGACTAAATAGTTAGTATAAATATGCATTACAAATTGAGCCGATGTTAATAGGTTTATAGGTGAATTCTAAATTAATAATATTAAGTTTAGGTCGTTGATTGTTTATTTTTAGTAAAATTATTTGTTTTAGTTAGTATTAAATTAAGTTAGGGAAATTCGAGTTTAATCGGTTGTTATATAATTTATTTACATAGAAAATGAAGAGAATTGAACGGAAATGGATGTATGTATGAGGGAAGACTTGATAAGAAAAGATGTCCCACCGTTGAATTTTTAAATTGAGCCCATGTTTTTCACACCTCCTCCCCGGCCCCACGTGTTGGCACCTTTTCGCAGACGAACTATACGCTCGCGGCTCTAACCCAGATGAGATCCCAGTATGACGCGGACAAAGAGGAAGGCAACCGAGGAGAGCAGGAAATGAGAGAACATTTGGTGCGTCAAGATGATGAAATTAGGAGATTGCGCGAAGAAATGCAACGGTGGAGCACCTTATTTGCCAACTGCAACCAAGGACCTACTTCTCGTCCTCCAGACGATAGAGACCCCTTTAACGGGGGTGGTGAGAATTCTGGTGCTTCAGCTAGCTTCTCGGTTAGATGATAGACTATAGTTATTGTAAAGTTAATTAGGATTACCATATCTTCAAACTAACTTTTATGTATGTCGAACTAATTAGATTTTATGTAGTGTTTTATGATGACAAATTTGTAATGAATTGTTTATATTAGCATCATTTTATCTTCAATGGCGTGTTGTGGATGGCGTGGTCTGGATGAATGGATTGATTCACTACAACAAAATGTCCTTTTCGCGGCGATTATTTTGGTGTTTCGTGGCGATTCTATTCGACATAAAAGCTTTTCCCACCGATTGTGTATTGGTTGAGGTAGGCGGCGTTGCCGTAACCTTTCGTAGCGAATAATCTATTCGCTGGGTTAACTTCTTAAAATCGACGCGAAAGAAGAGAAGATTTGGTGGCGATTTTAGTGGCAATTATTATTGATACGGTAAAAAATTTTGATATTACCTCTAATAATAATTGTAGCGATTGTATTTGACACGAAAAGTACAATAAAATGTCATTTAATGACAATTGTTGCAATTGCATTCGACACGATAAGTACTATTAAATGCAACCGTACAGTAAATTTGATATCGATTTCATTCGATACGAAATATCACCTCTATCTCTCAAATGCGGTTGAAAAATAAAAAGACAAAACAGGTAATTTTTTTTATTACGCATATATTCCAAAAATTATATATATCCAACATCGACTAAATTAAATAAACAAATATATATATATATATATATATAAGTTCAAATTAAGTGCAAACTATATTTTGAGAACCTAAAAAATTTACTACATCTTCAACTACCAAGGCAAAGCTTCCACCCAATGTATTCTGAATTATGTAGAGTAGTCATCGCGCATCGAAAAAACCCTCAAGCTGATTTCTCACAAATTTCTCATTGGTTGAACCCTCCTGCGTATGAACAAGTTTAATTAGTATGATTAAAACAATGCATTAGGTACATACATCAATTAAAAGTTTAAAACAAAGACTTTAATATTAACGAATAAGGTCACATTGAACAAATTTATCCCGGTGAACTGCACATCAACACCATGGTTGCGGCGATTGCCTGGTTTATCTGCAGAAAAATGTCAAAACATTTGATGGCATACACGAAAGAAGATAGCAAGCCATACGAGAGACATGCAAAGGGCAGAGCTAAACTCAAGACATCAAGTCGAGAGAAACACAGATCAAATTAACCAATGCCTTAAGAAAGTTGTTCTGAGGTCAGTAATTTTTAAGTCATGCAAAATTGATGGAAATAGTTAGCTGATGTAAATTATTGACCGAATACTCGTGCACTTTGCACGAGTTTCACGCTAGTGAAGGGGGAAGAAGTCTACATATACAAGCCCCGAGGAGCGAGTACGAAAGGGAAAAAAATAACAATTTTGGAAAAAGATTTTCAGTTCTAGAGGTTCAAACAGAAAGATGCTGAGCAAAGTTGAAAACAATATATGGCCTGCAGACAAGGTCGGAGGTTTCTTTAAGGACAAAGACGAACTTTATACCTGAAATAGAAATGCCTCTTTCTCGGCAGCCTGGAAGCCTAGAACTCTAACCTGCACATAAGGAAATTAAGTGTAATGATAACCTGCTGGACTGATTTATGACAAGAACCAATCACTTGCTTAAACACAATAGAAACTGCAGACCATACCAGCCTCTTTTTAATAATTGAGCAGCTAAGGATGAAACCTTTGATTGTACATAGCCATCAGGTGAGCTTGCATGTTGCATGACGAAGCACAAACAGAAACTGAAAGATAAATATAGTAATAGCTTCAGACATGATAACAACAATTCTGCACAATTCTATAGTACGGCAAGTAAATTTCCAAATCCAAAATTTATCAAGGTCATTGTTCACTCAAGCAGTTAGTGCAATCTATAGACAACTAATTAGCGGTGTTGTACATTAACGGTTCACTGTAACAACATTAAGCTATTTGAATCTCTTTATGAAAGGGAGTGTTAGACCATAACAAATCTTACTGCAGTTCAAGCATAGTTTTTAGATAGACTGTGCCGCTTCTGCATTGGACCCGTCATCATATCCAAAGACAAAATCATGGATAAATGGACCGAATACAGACTGCTGTTTGTGGGATGGAGTTGAGTGCCAGAAGAAAACAGGTAATGTTATCGAGCTCGATCTAAGTGGTAGCTGTTTATTATATGGGAGCTTTCCTCAAAACAGTAGCCTCTTTCGCCTTATCCATCTCCAAAACCTTAATCTAGCTTTCAATGACTTCAACTATTCCCAAATCCCTTATGAAGTTGGCAAACTGCGGAATCTGCAAAGCCTTAACCTGTCTGCTTCAGCTTTTGATGGCCAAATACCTTCAGAAATTTCAAAATTGTCAGAAATCAGTGTCCTTGATCTTACAAGTGGTGATAATGATAATACTTTGGGCAATAATCACGGGCTTAAACTCCTAAATCCTACTCTAGATTTTCTCCTTCGAAACGTAACTCATTTAAGCCGCCTATCCTTCTATAATGTTGATTTTCAACAAGCAGTGGTATTAGACTGACTTGTGAATTTTCAAAGCTACATAGACTGACTTCCCTCGGCCTAGTCGGTATTCAGTTAGACAGCGAGATGCCCTCTTGTCTTGCTAATTTTACTGGATTAACATTTTTGGATTTGGGGGAAATATGAAGAATAGAAAACCCTAATTTACATTGTTCCCTCGTATATTTCAATTTTTTATCGAGGATTTTAAATAGAAATAAGCATACAATTTGTAGACTACAGAAATTAGGGCGATGGAATGAATGAACGAATGAATTTGAGAAATTACCTCGACAAAATCAATTGAAAACTGGCGATCGATTTACAGAATTTACTTGAAGTATTAAACTTTAAGACCCAGTTTAATCGATTGCTTAGAGTAAATAGTCTCCAGATGTGAATTCGGGAATCAACAAGGGTAGGCGAGCAGACTGTTGATGGTGATGCAGGTTGGAATTGGATGGGAGATTCAGTGAGTGAATGTGATTAGGGTTAAGGAAAGAAGGTTTCGATCAGATGGGCTTTTTATTATTAGGGTTGGGAGAATATAACCCGTCGAATTATCGGGTCATTATCATCGATTGGTATTTGTTACAATAGGTGATTAATCATAAGGAATATAACTATTTTATTGTGTCGATTTTCCAAACGTCATTAAATAATCGCCGCGAAAAGGTTTTTTTTCTTGTAGTGTGAGAGTTGAAGTGTTTTGAATGCGTTGTGAATTTTGTTTTTTTTTTGGCAGATTTTGGCTAGACATCAAACACATGTTTATGGCTTTGCAACATCATACATTGCGTCCACTATCCAACGTCATGCTAGACGCGATGTAGGCTATAAAATGTCAAATATTCAAGGACCTGACGTTTGACAGTGGACGCCAGCTTTATGCAACTGACGTCAACTGTCAGACGCTATGTCACGTGCCTGGCGTCTGATAGTGGACGCCCGTTTTATGGCGTCCGACAGAGGACGTCCTCTTTAAAAAAAGGCGAGTCATCTGGGCTTCCACAACCTGGCGTCTGACAAAGGACGCCCGTCCTTAAATGGCGTCTGACAAAGGACGCCCGTCCTTAAATGGCGTCCATAAACGCAAGCCGTTTATGGACGCCCGAGACCTTAATTCTTGTAGTGAGTGGTAGTACTGATAAACAAGTGGAGCACCAAGTCACTCCTGATAAGAGTGAACCACAGTCTGAAAATCAACTACTATAGTCCGAATCCGAATCATAAACATCAGGATCTACACTGTATGATATGGTTCTGTTATTGTTGCATCCTCGAATATTGAGGAGGGTTGCAAACTCTGCCTGATCTGGTTCCGCATAGCAAGTTCCAACAATGTTTGGACTTGCTAAATGTTGGAAGTATCTGATTGCCCCTTTGCTTGTTGGGCAATATATAAGGTAGGAGGTGGAGAAGAGTTTTCTGGTACATATGTCATTCGTTGGAGTGAATCTGATACATCAGTCCGATTGAGAGATAAGTTTTCTGGTAAAATCTGGCATTCTTTGGAGTGCATCTGGTCTGACATTCCTTGAAGTACATCTGCTACATCTGTCTGATCTGATTGAGAGAAAGCTCAAGTCAAGGTGGAGATTTGTTGACTTATGACTTGAATCTGTTTAATTAGGGTTTTCTAAATAAACTCTATACGTATATATGTTTAATTAGGGTTTCTTAATCAATATCTGAGTAGCTAGGGCTAGAGTTTCCTATTGGGCTTTTGTCTAGCGTTTCTTAATCTGTTTAGAGTTTTTTTTTTCTTTTAGAGTTATTTTTTGTTTAGAGTTTGAGAGTACGGTATAAACTCTCATCCATCCCTCTAATAATTATAATATCAGTCTGTAATCAATAACATCGACCTCCTCAAACTAATAAAACTATCTCTCCTTCTGTCTGTGGACATAGCTAACACATTGTTAGTGAACCACATAGATCTTTCTGCTTCCCGATTTTATGTTCTTAATTTGTTTGTTTATGTCTTCCGTTATAACAGTAATAAAAAAAACTAAATTACTTTTTCATACTTCAGTGTTACTTACTCATCCCTAAAATTTTCTAAATCTTCCGATATTACTCTTTTCTATTCTAAAGAGCTTCATTGTTTTTATCGTATTTTGACCAACTTTTTTCATCAAAATTTTCTACGTAAACTTCATCATCTTAAAAATCGATCATCATTATTTGCAATTTCATTATGGATCATAGTTCGGTGATTGATATTTTATCGTAGAGTAATTTAATTGAAAATTATGGTTAGTTAATGAGAACTAGTTGAAAATTAGGGTTAATTAATGTAATTAATTATAAGTTAGGTTTAATAGACCTCAATTTCTACTGGTATAATTGCGAATTATGACTTTTTCGGAGAACTCTAATTGGTGCATTGATTTGAAATTCCTAACCTCAATTTCTACTTGTATCGTCGTAAATTAGGATTTTTTCGAAGAATCCTAATGGATGCAATTGATTTGGAATTCTTGACCTCGGTTTCGACTTGTATGATTGTATATCGCAAATTAATATTTTTATGAATAACCATAATTAGTGCAATTGAATGAGTTATTTAACTGGAATAATACCAACTTTGGGTGGTATTCCATCAATAAAATCAACTTTAATTAATACGAGAATAAAATCAAGTATGAGACATATTATACGATAATGAAATTGCATCTTAAATGACCGGATGAAGTCGGTTTTTGTGGGTCTCATACTATTAATAAACAACCATCTTCATCTTCTTCATTCCCCTAAATCAAATTCTCTCTCCTAAACCTACGTTTTAACTTAAGGTTGGATCAACCTACATTTTCAATTAAAAAAACACTAATTGGGCACTTAAACCTCAAATTAAACCAATAAGAAAACCCTAAGTTTACCCAAAAAAATCGAAAACCTAAGTTAAACCCAGAAAAATCGAATTGGGGAAATGAAAAGAAAACCCACCGTTGACATTGCCGAACCACAAGATTGAGGAATGAACTTGACAATACCCATGAAAATTGATTTTCGACAAAATTAATGATAATCAATTATAAACACGGACGTAGAAAAGTCGGAAAAAGATAAACAAACAAAAGTTTCGTAAAAAATTACCTTCGACGAAGTGAATGATGAAGTGATTAATTGACGATGGAGTGATTAGTTTGAAGTTTGGGAATTAATGAAGTTAAAAAGTGAATTGCTTGTATTAGTGATAATATTGACGGGTGTAGGCGGTAGCAGGTAAGCGTATTTCATTCTTGTATAATATGTCTCATACTTGGTTTTATTCCCGTATTAATTAAAGTTGGTTTTATTGATGGAATACCACCCAAAGTTGGTATTATTCATGTTAAATAACCCCAATTGAATTTGAAAGTTCGGATCTTAATTTCTACTTGTATCATCTTAATTAGAACTTTTTCGAATAACTCTAATGGGTGCAACTAAATTTGAAATTCCAATTTGAGTGATTTTGATGGATTCATTTAGGATGCGTTTGGACTTTGGATAAGAGGAAATGGAGGGAAAGGGAGGGGAGGGAAAAGGACGGAGGGACTATCCTTTATTTGGATAACATTTAGGAAGGGAAGGAAATAGAGGGGGGAAGGAAATGAAGGGATGAAGTTGATTCATTTTAGGGTAAAGTAAAATCTTGCCAAAATAGGCAAGATTTGGAAGGAAAATAGATTGTCTTTCCATTAATCATACCATTACAAATTTGCAATGTTTTTACGCTCATTTTATCTCTTTATTTTTTTTTGACTTTTTTCTTCCGTTACGTCTTACAGGTGAGTCGAGTTAGGATAAAAAGCGTATAAAAAAAATTACGATGCCTTTTTTTTTCAGTTACGGGTGAGGATAAATTACGACGACTTGTTTTTTTTCCAATACGTGTAAATTGGGCGAGTATAAAAAAAATACTACTAATTTTTTTCCCGATACGGGCGAGCCAGGTGAGGATAAAAAAATTGCAACGACGATTTTTTTCCCTGTTATTGGTGAGTCGGGTTAGGATAAATTACGACAATTTTTTTTTTCCGATATGAGTCAGGTTAGAATAAAAAATTAACGAAATTTTTTTTTCCCGTTACGGGTGAGTCGGGCTAGGATAAATTACGACGATTTTTTTTTCCGATATGAGTCAGGTTAGAATAAAAAAATTACGAGATTTTTTTTTTCTTTTATGGGTGAGTCGGGCTAGGATAAATTACAACAATTTGTTCTTTTTTCTGATACTTGTGAGTCAGATTAGGATAAAAAATATTACGACGATTTTTTTTCCACTGATACGTCATACGTGTGACTTGGGTTAGGATAAGAAAACGTAAAAAAAAAATTACGACGCCTTTTCTTCGTTACGGTTGAGTCGGGTTAGGATAAAAAAATTTATGACGCCTTGTTTTTTTCCGTTATGGCCCTTACGGGTGAGTCGGGTTAAGATAACGCCCTGTTCTTGCAAACTTATATGCAGACACTTTTAGTTCACTTCAGTTAGACAGATTCAGTTTAGTTCAGTTCAGACGCATTCAATTTAGTTTTTTTATGTCATATATTTTTTTTCATCGTGGATGATTCGGTCATGATAATAAAGCGAATAAAAAAAATTACGAGTGAGTCACTGAGTTGAGTTTATTAAAAAAATAATTAATTTTTTTTTAATCATTTTTTTGTTATATTTAAACGAGTCCAAAATTAATATCGTAATTACAAAAGTTAGGATTAATAATCGTAATCAATGTTGTCAGGTTCGGGATTCTAC
The DNA here is from genome assembly GCA_958450325.1 of Agrostemma githago. NCBI lineage: Eukaryota > Viridiplantae > Streptophyta > Magnoliopsida > Caryophyllales > Caryophyllaceae > Agrostemma > Agrostemma githago. The sequence continues at coordinate 9,393,034 of OY288256.1, read as the reverse complement.
TTTGGATCGATACAGAGGGTAGAATCGAATCAGTAGAATCGGATCGTAGAATCGTAAGATTCTACAAACTCACCAATGTTGTTTTTTGTTTAGCGAAAAACTATGATTGAAGATCAAATTACTTATTTATTAATATTTATTAATAATTAATAATTTTAATAATCATTTTATGAACTTTTTCTACGACTTTAATGAAATTTGAGTTTTACTATGTCATTATGTAAAAATATATATTAGTTTTTTACTACGAATTTGGATCGTAGGATCGCAAGATCGTAGGATCGTATTATGATCCTACTTTTAGAAATTTTCAAATTAACAGGATCGTAAGATTCTACAACCATGATAGAATCGTAAGATCCAGGATCGGTCAAGCATTTTTAGATCGTAAAATCGTAGGATCGAATCGTGATTCTGACAACAATGATCGTAATACATTCGTTCTTCCCTAATAAAACACACTTTTATCAATCCTCCTCTCCCTCCCTTCCCTCGTTCATGTTATCCAAACAACCCTTCTTCTCCCTCCCTTCCCCTTCCCTCCCCTCCTTTTCCCTCCTATTTTGTTATCCAAACAAACCCTTAAAAATTCAAATATGATTGAATAAAGTTCAAATATAAAAAAGTATCACCCTAAAAAATAGATAAATTTGACAATTTGTGTTTGACATATACATGCATGCAGGTGCTTATTATTAGCAGCAGGTAAGGCGGTAAGTTGTTGGTAGAGCGAGCCGGCTGACCCTGATTAAGCTAAATAATAAATGCTTCCAAAGTAGTAATATAAGCTCAACTACTATTGATAAGAGAAGTGAAGACCGCTTACGAGTAGATCGAGTACTCCATTATTTAAGCAACTAACTATTTCTTGTAGACAAACCAAAACGGTCCCCGTTAGTGGTGCAACTGTCACTGCGGATGTCAACTCCTCCCTCCTTGGTAGTCCGCTACATAACGTATTAAGACAAAAGAAGTATATGTCTTAAAATGGCACGCTCGGGATTTAAAGTTGAAAAGTTTTTTCCTATAATTTTAGGGTTAATATTGTTTACATTGTACTTTTGTAAAGAGAATAAAATACATAAACAAGTCTCTGTGTACGATCATCTTAAATATCTTCTTTATTTAAAAGAAGACACCACACCCAGTGATGTGGCACATCTCTTTGTTGCCCATTTCAAAATAACTCCATTTTTTTTTATGTTTTGATTTTCAATAGGTTTAAGTAGTATTAGGAGGAGTAATTAAAAACCGTATAAGAAGTATTGGGAATAATCCACTTGCACAAACATTCAATGTGCTGTGTTTACTCACTCTCAAAAATCATTCTTCATTGACTCACCCTATTTACCCACTCTATTTCCCAGGAGTTTAATTACTCCCAATTCCCAATTTCTACCACCATTAACCCTAATTGTTTCTCCCACCATCTCCCTCGACACTCTCATCTTAGAAAATCGGGAGCAACTCTTTGATTCTCACTCAATTCATCATCAATAATCTGAAATCTCATTGGGCACTCATATTTACCCGTCGACATACCACTATAAAATGGATTCCGATTCCGTTCGATCATCCACTATCTTCCTCTTCAATTCATTTTTTGCCATAATCTTTTTCCTTTATTTAGTTTTTAGTATTTCAACTTTTAATTCATTTGTCATGTTTTTTCAGCTTTGCTTCATTATGATTTGGGCCCATGAAATTCAATTCAATAAGGTACGGTTCTTCACAAATTTTCACTTCTTTGTTCATCAATTTTTTTAATTATGAGTTTAAAGTTGTGATTTATAACAATTAGTGAAAACTTTTTATATGTTTTCATGTTCTTAGTATTTCAGATTTTTAATTTTTAATTTTACATTCTGATTGTTATTGTGTTGCAGATGTGAGAAGATTTTATAACAAAGGCAAAAGTAGGAGGATTGGAAGTCTCATGTTTTCTGGAATATGCATGAACTTTCTCATAGAGAAGTAACGTTCTTTGCTCTTCCTCAAAAAAAAAAAAAGTAACGTTAATTTAATTAATTGATGAATTAATTTGATTTATTTTATATTTTGATTAAGTTATAAAGTTAATTAGGCATAAACCGTGTCCATTATTTTTTATTAATTTTTTTGTATTAAGATTTACTTTGAAGGAGGGAGAAGGAACTACTCTCCTTAAATTTCTTAAGTTTTTTCTTAAGATTTATTCTGATTTATTTTGTATTTAATCTATTTGATTTCTTAAGTTTTTGTAGTTATTTTTGTGATTGTAGTTTCATTTTATCTTTTTTTTTGGCTGTATAAATTTGAAGAAATAGTACAAGTATTTTTCTTTAAAGAAATACTTTAATTGGTGTAGTTTCTGTATTTATTTTGGATAATTTTAATTTATTTTAATTTTTAATTGTGTTTTTTTATTGTATTCTTTCCATCTCGATCATTCGTTTAACTAATTGAAGTTAAACAATCGACTAAGACGGAGGGAGCACCAATTTACTTATTTCCATGGTTAAAAAAGAAAATATTTTTGTTTTAAAAAATGTAGTTTTGTAGTTGTAAATAATCTGCTTTTGCTTTATGTTTAATGCAAGATTTCCGATGTGGCTAAAGTATGTTCCTAGAATCGGTTTCTGAACAGAGAATTAACTATTTAAGGTTGATTTAATTTTTTTATTTATTGATTTTTAAAATTTAATTGGATATTTTTTGAGCTAAGAATAAAATAAAATTAATTTAATTGGATTTTAGAAAAAATAAGAGTACAATACATTTAAATAATTAGGTATTCATTTTAGTACGAGAATACATTTAAATAAGGCATTCATTTAAATAATTAGGTATTCAATTTCTAATATTACGAGTATTCATTTTCTAAAATATTAACCTAATGTCGTTTTTAATTATTTTTGTAATTTAAATATCTGGAAATAATGTGATTTCTACCCTCGAAAAAGTAAACTACACATCTACCCTCGGAAATATGAAAAACCATAAGACTAAAAGGCAGTAATACTAATTGCATCAGAAAATGAGACTTAATCAAATTTTTCAATTGTGCATTAATGTAGTTATAATTTTCAATGATATATACATGGGTCTACAAAAACTATTATTGATTCTATGTTATAAAACTAATTGCATCATAAAACCTATTTATGAAAGGCTAACTAAACTTTAAATTAAATAATAATAGTTGATAATTTAAAATATACTCTGTAAAACTTTTAATCAAATACATTAAATATGGAATAATAATTAATACTAATATTAATACTCTATGTAAATTTTTGAAAACAACTTTGGAGAAACCAACTATCCTTGAAAAGACAAACATTTATTGCTATATTCAATAAAATTTCAATTTACAAATTTTCCAATTGTGCATTAATGTAGTTTTAATTTTCAATGATATATACACGGGTCTACAAAAACTATTATTGATTCTATGTTACAGAACTAATTGCATCATAAAACCGAGTATTTATGAAAGGCTAACTAAACTTTAAATTAAATAATAATAGTTGATAAGTTAAATATATTCCGTAAAACTTTTAATCAAATACATTAAATACGGAATAATAATTAATACTTTGTAAATTTTTGAAAACAACTTTTGAGAAACCAACTATCCGTGAAAAGACAAACATTTATTGCTATATTCAATAAAATTCCAATTTACAAAAAATTACTTACAACTCTCACCAACATTATAATAACTCAATAACAACCACCAAAAGGAAACCGTCAATACATCAACTATTAATTGATAACAATAACCACTTATTTCAAAATTGAATTCAACAAGTTATTATTGTTCTTAATGAATTTACAATCAACTTCGATCTAAAGTCATTTTTATAATGAAAAGAGGTATACATGTACCAAATCTCCTTTCATGAAATGAAAATAATTTTTTTGGGATGAAGCTTCAAAGTGAAGAATGATGGAGAAATTGAGCAAATTGTGTACGCCATACGTTTGTGAAAATGAATAAATATTTATCTCCCTCCACCACCTCGCTACGCCGGCAACAACTCCAGCCACCACTCCGGACGTCACTCCGACCACCAATTTTTTGTTTCTATTTTTCCTGTTTAAAGACACTTTTTTTTGGAAAAATGATTAGTATTTGTATTTTTTTCGTAATTTGGGAAAAATTATTTATTTTAATTTTTGTTCCATAATTTAATGATAATAATTACCCTCATATATTACACTCAAATAATAGAAAAAATTAACAAGAAAATTAAATTCTACAATAATAATAATTAAAATACGAGAATTACAAAAGTACAAATCAAAATTAATTCGATAATTTAAATAAAAATATAATTACAAAATACTCAAAAACATATTTATAACCTAATTCATAAGTAATTAGGTAAAGCATAAGTAATTTGCAATTAGGATAAATCATAATTCAATTAGGGTAAATCATAAGTAATTTGCAATTAGGGTAAAACCTAATTCAATTAGGGTAAATCATAAGTAAAAAACATTAAACCTAATTCAATTAGGGTAAATCATAAGTAATTTGCAAATAAAATAAAAACATCGATTACCGAACTATAATCCATAGCGAATTAATCGATTGATTTTAAAATTTACGAGGTTGGAGAAAGAAGTTTAGAAAAGAGGAGAAAAGAAGTGAAACAACAAGTATGAAAAATTATGGGAAGGGTACAAAAGGAATAATTATGAAATTTCAGGTAGGATTGAGTAACATAAAATTATGAAAAACTAATTCCGTAAAATATAGGAGTACTTCATATCAACAAGCGTATCATCAAACATATCAGCAAACCTAAGCATATGTACCGCGTTTGAAAAATGTTAATAAACCGTTAAAAAATATCATGCTTTCGGTTAAAAATCGTTAACACCATTAAAAATCGTTAATAACGCGTTTGATAAATGTCGGATATCGGGTCAAATACGCGTTAGTAACGCATTTGAAAAATGTTGGTTGTCTTTACTTTTCTTTAAATGTAAATACAATTTCATTCTTGGTTTTCTTAATCATTTATTTTAAAAAATTATATTAGTAAGAATAAACAAATTTTATTTAATATTGCATTTATATTAGAATACCGATATATAATTTTTTTACCCATATCAAAATTTGACTCGACTCATTGAATTTTATCAATATAATAATTATGTGATAAAAATAGGATTTAAAACATACTACTTCGTATTTTTTTTATAATAATATTATTAACAAAGACATTTTGAAAATGAATAAATATTTTTTACTATTTTTGTTAACATTTAGTCTAAAATATTATTAATATTTTTTAATTTACCTAATTTCGGCTCGGGATCATGGCTCGGGAGGGTTTCACCCCAGCATATTTGTGTTTTAGAGGCCATAACGTTCATTATAGGTCTTTTTACTATTTTGTATGAATTGTGTCAAACACCTATTATAAACGTACTCATTTCGACGTCATATGTTGTTATATTCAAGACATCTGCATTTATCATACACTCTCCTAAATTATTATTTACCTACATACTCACGTGGGTTCTTTGACTTCGATATTAAACACACTATAATAATCATATGCGTCAATATTCAGTTCATTTACCTTATTTTAAGTCAATATCGTCTTTCCGTTCTCCCTCATATGGATTGTGATTTGTCTTTTTGATGCAAAAAAACGCTTCAACCAGTGAATTTTCACGGGTATTACGCTTTATTTATAACTTCCTATTATTTTTAAAAAAATGTTCACAAACCCGTGACGTGTCACGGGTATTACACTAGTCTTACACAAATATTGTAAGTAAAGACTTGTTTCATTCATGTATATCAATGCATATTTTGTTTGTTTACATTTTTAGGTACATATTTTTAAAAATTATAAAAAATTGATATTCATAATGTAATATATTTGATAGACAATTTAAACAATATCTCACATGACTGTATTTTATTTTATGTGAGTAAGAGTTATTACTCGTATATCAAAAATTCTTCTCACTTATGAATAGTATCCGGAAAGCAAATGTAAAGAATCAATTTGAATGGAGGAAGTAGTAATTAATCATAATGTGAGAGGCTTAAGTACGTGTTTTACAATAACTTATCGCTAACTAATCAATTGTCTCAAATGAAGGACGATACTCATTCTTACTGGTGTTAATGAGACTCGTACAAGCTCGGGCTCCGCTCGATAACTTAACGAGTTGACTGAGCAAGGCGTGATTCGGCTCGAAAAGCTCGCGAGCAGCTCGATTTGATGTGATTAGTTAATATTTTGCTCTTATTTTTAAAAAAAGTAATAATAGTTACATAGTTTTTTCACCATATGAAATGTTCTTATTAATCTCCCTAATACGTTTCTATATGTTTTTTGGATCCCAATTTATTAAAACACATCGGTGTGAAAAAACGTAAGTTATAATAATTTTATATAGGCTCGAGTTAGGCTCGACCTCGGATTTTAGCTCGCGAGCTAGTTTGCGAGCTCAATTTTTTAAAGTTTGGGTAAGCTCGAGATCAGCTCGAGTTCAAATTTTGCTTAACGAGCACGAGTTGAGCAAGGTCAACCTTGTGCTCGGCTCGGCTCGTTTACACCCTACTCATTCTAGCTATATGTTTATTGATTGTTTGCATGAATATAATTTTTGCATGAATATAATTTTATTGATTGTTTAGTACTAAATGCAAAATAAATGAAATTAGAAATTAACTGGATGCATCTTACGAGTATTAAAGAATGATTCATACTTATTATTGCTAAGATGAATTTCATCCTATAGTTCTTTCAGTTGGTCTTACTTGTGACAGACATATCTATTATAGCGTTATAATTGGTCAAATATATATCTAACTAGAAAGGAAAGACCAAAAATATTAAGACCAAAAAAGAGTAAGACATATATTTTCATCACAAACAAGAATTTACCTAGTTGTTTAGTACGAAAAGGCTACACTTACACGCGGTGTATGAAATTTTCATACACAGCGAACCATATCACGCCACGTGTCAAATCTAGGGTGATTAGTCTAGGGTTAGATTAGTAATTTTACATCTTAAGTTAATTGTTAACTTTAGTGTAGTTAACCTGATTTTAGAAAGTTTTTTTATTTTGCATTTTCATTTTCTTGAAATATTTATATAATATTGTTAATATGTTACCGATTAATTTAAAATGTACAATTATTTAATATGATTACATTTTTGTGCTTTTTTAAAATCTTAATTTATTATTATTATTATTATTATTATTATTATTATTATTACTACTACTACTACTATTATATATAACGTAAATATATTAAAATAATTAATTAATAATTAAAATTTTCGAAAATGAAAATATATTAATTTTTTGAAAAGATAAATAATATAATTACTAAACATATTAATAATTTTATATATATTATTAGAATATATTAATATATATCTTGGATTAATATATTCATATATTGTACTATATTATTGTAAAATAGGATTAGTATAATCCCTTAATTTAGGCTAGTTAATGTAATATAGTACTTTCATAAAGAGGTAAATATATACAAAGTTAACTAAATAAGGTAATTACAATGTGAACACATAAGAAGTTTAATATTCTCAATTAATATTTTATTTCATTCTCTTCTATGTTTCTATAGATCTTTTAAATATTTTCATATAATCTTTTTATAATGGAACATATATTTATAATTAATATTTTTTATATTTGTAAAAAAATGTGAATATAACCAAAAGTTAATTAAAATTTTCGTAAATTTTAATATAATTCATGGATACTTACGTTTTCTTCCAATTATTAATATATACATATAATTAGTAATATGTTTGGTAAATATATTATTTATCTTTTCGAAAATTTTAATATGTTTATTAATATATTATTTTCGATAATTTTAATTATTAATTATTTATTTTAATATATTTACTTTATAATAATAATAATAATAATAATAATAATATTTTAAGATTTAAAAAAAGCAGAAAAATATAATCATATTAAAGAATTGTACATTTTAAATTAATCGAAAATATATTAACAATATATATTTCAAGAAAATGAAAAATACAAAATAAAAACAAAAATAAAAAAAGTTTCTAAAATCAGGTTAACTAGACTAAGGTTAACAATTAACTAAAGATGCAAAATTACTAACCTAACCCTATATTAATCAGCTTAGGTTTGACACGTGGCGCGATATAATTCATTGTGTATGAAAATTTCATACACCGCGTGTAAGTGTATCATCTTCCTGTTTAGTATGCTTTCAATAAGATAATTATTACATTAATCATTAATTACTAGTATAGATCCCGCGCAATAATGCTCGGTACATTAGCATTTTATATTTAGTGATTATTTATAATTATATACTACTTGGTAACCTATTAGTTTTTTTAAACATTTGTAATCATATTTTCATTTTGATTTGCGAAAAAAATTAAAATTCTAAGATAATCAAGTAATCAAACAATCTGACTTAATGTGAATTCTAATATTTTAAAAACATATTTTTTTTACAAACCTAATAATAATGTTTTACTCTGTATAATTTATTTTATCATGAAACCAATAGTCACGAATGAAAATACATTCGCTTATATATTCAGATTATTAAAAATTTTGTTTGACAATTTAGAAGATAACATAATATATTCCAAATAATATTAGATAAAAAATTATTTCATTTATATATTACAGTACAAAATTTGAAAGAGTTTTATTGTTGTGTATTGGATTTTCCGTATAGTTTTTCTGATGAACAAATATTTTATATTGCTCTACGTCAATACTTTAATTTGATTGTATTTATTGAAAAAAAAAAACTTGTGATTGTATTTATATTGCTTTGTTTCCTTATTGAAATTATGTATTGGTTTTTGGAGGGGAAAAAAACTCATGAGAGGATGACACATAAGCATGTGTTATTCTTTTAGTATATAGGGGATTATGCGTACACACCATAATATTATACGAAATATTAATATATGGTGTATATACTGGATTGCAATCAGGATATAAAATTATGTATGGTAAAATAATTAGATATAATAATATTTTAGGCAGTAGAATCATGCGTGAGTATTGATTTTTCTATAGGAGGGTCTAGAATAATATCAGTAGGGAGGATCGTAATAATTTACGATATTATGTCCGTATTATTATTGATTTTAAGCGTGAGTATTGATTTTTCCTTGTCGGTTCAGTATATTAATAGGGAATACCATATAATCACAATATTATGTACGTATTGTCACGATATCCTACTACGATAATATATACGAATTTATATATCAATACGCTACCTATAATAAACGAATTGTTATCCTATTACGACAATATATCCTATTATATTACAATACCATATTATCACGATAATATGGCAATAATAATAAGAAGTACATAACATAGTTTATAATAGAATAGTCTATATGTCTATAATGTCCATATAACACGTTTGAGACGAAATAGTATACTTCCCGCAAGAATGCATTATTATATAATAATATCGTAATAATAATGCAAATATTTGCGACATTCGAAATTATTAATACATGTTCATGCACATTGTAGACACCCACAATTTGACCGCCAGGTGTCTATAGCAGTTTCCGACAAACACCCGATGATGATCGGACGCAAACGTGCTTTAAATACTCAGAAACGGGCTCAAAATCATTGGCATTTGGCTTGGGCTCATTGTGGAGTACATATCTCAAAAAACCAACCTCAAAATCAGGCCCAGCGGGTCGTTTCGAGTCAAATAAGACTAATTTGGGTCGATTCCGACACCAGGGGTAAAACCGTCTTTTTACGACCGAGTCAAAACCCGTCAAAATTATTTCCGAGGCACGTGAGTCAGCCGTGACACCTCACACGCTGATTCGAACTCTTACATTTCCTATTCGAAAACCGATTCAAACACCCGACCGAGTACAAACACTCGGCCGAGCAACACACAACCAGCCGTGTCCCTTTCTTTTTTGACAAGAAAGTGGAATTCTCATGCCTTACAACTTCTACATTTCCTATCTCAAGCGGTAGTTCAAACTCTCCTAGCCAAGGTCGGGAATATCCCTATAAATAGCCCCTTGCACAACTCAGAAAAGACAGGAACAAGCATCAATTATTAACGTCAACCACTAGCAAATATCATCAGTCATTAGCATCCCTGCACATCAAATACACATCAAAAATTAACATCGACAAATCGATAATATTCTCGAAGGAAAATTGGTCCATTTAAACCCGAAACCCTTCACTCGAAACTCGCCCAAACCGAGCCGCACCACCATCACCTCACCGACATATACTCGACGCTCCAGTGTCCAAGCCACGTCCCGACGAGCCCTAATCCGAGTAGACTAAAACATGTAGGTTGAGGGTGCACAAAACCCGATCTCTCCTTTTTCTTCTCTTCTCTCTCTCGTCCGTCTTATTTTATGGGTCGGTCGTCGTTTTTATTTTATTTTCTAATATCGATAATATCAAAAAACTATTTTCATATAACAACATTCTTAAAAATATGATATCGATTTTCTATAATCGAATATTGTATCGAAAAGAATTATATTAAGATCTCGACGATATTAAAAATCGTTACATCTTTTTTTATTCAAACTTCTTTTTTACAAACCCCCTTTTTTTTTTATTCCGAATACTCGATATCGATTTCATAATCGAATATCGGATATGACGAATATCGAAAACATAAATCGAATATAAATTAATTCATATTTTGTACGCGATTTATCAAAATTAGCAATTTCGAACAAAAAATAAAAACCGGACAGACCCGCACGCGAGTCGCGCCATGCTCAGGCGACTCGCGCACGGGCCTGAAATCCGAGACGTTTTTTTAGCTTTTTCGTTCGTTTTATTTTATTCTTCTACAAAACGATTTTAGAACTTATACCTTTTCTAAAACTATTCGAAATATTTGATATTAATTTCGTAGTTAATTATCAAATATAACGAATATCGAAAATATTAAGTCGAGTACGAATTATGCAATATTCGTACGCGATTTAATAAAAGCATCGAATTTTCAAAAAACCGCTTTCGAAATCAGCCCGACACGCGACTCGCCGGCATCCCGGGCGAGCCGCGCGGCCGGCTGTCACGACGCGCCTTTCTCGTTTTTTTATTATTTTTCGAACTTCGTTTTTTATACAAAACAGCGTTTTTAGCGATATTTTTCAGATTTCGATTAATATTTATTTTCTCGATCTCGTACATTTATTTTATTTGCTATATTATTTTTACAAATCGATACTAACTCGTTTGTTCATCTTGTAGCAAATTCATATTATTTCATCTTTTGTTTTATTATACTAAAACGAATCTCACATGCTAAATTCAACTTTGACGTTAATTTTCATGCATTAAAACCGACTTAGCAACCCATTCAAATCCTCGCATGTTTAGGAAAACAATGTTTGCATATCATTCATCGTATTACTAACGCGCGTATTAAAAAATCATTCGATATCCTAGTAGAGGCCGCTAATGTGCGGGCGGGGTTGGGTGTTCTTAGTGAACTTCCCAACACGTACCCTCACCCCTTACTCAGAACCGTGGTTTCCGGATGTCCGAAACCATTGGCAACGAGAGTCATTCAATATACGATTAACCGCCCAAGTCGGCATCTATATCGATATGCAAAGGGACGAGCCCAATAAACTCTGACATCGGAAATGGGCCGTATTTTGTATACGGCCCACTACGACATAGAGTGGGCTCGAACGGTTCCGAATAACCATAAAATTCGGTGGCGACTCCAACTTCGATTTAAATTTCCATTTGACCATCTCATGGAGATTCATTCGCCTCCCCAAACCCGCGCGTGGCCGCGTCGGGGTGGACCTATGTCATGTCCACACACATATTTGAATTTATATATCAATACGATGCATATAATAACTGTGTTGTTATCATATTACGACAAAATATCCTATTATATTACGATACCATATTATTACGATATTTTAACTTGTCGATAATAATACTAATAAGTACATCAATATGGAGTACCATATTATCACAATATCATGTACGTATTGTCATTACGATATCCTATTATGATAATATATTTGAATTTATATATCAATACGATACCTATAATAACCGTATTGTTATCCTATTACGACAATATATCTCATTATATTACAATAACATGTTAATACAATGTTTTAAATATTTTACGAAATATTAATATATGGCATGAAATATAATTAAAATATATTAATATTAATACGTGTAGACATGGGTCTTTAGCATAATGAAATGATTATATTTGAACTTAGTTATTGTACACATGGGCCTCTAGATTGTACACAGGTAAAGCCCAGGAAGAGTTGGTCTACCTTTAGGCGGGAATTTGTTGAAGGAGGAGACGCCACGTGTCCACTTTTTGGAGAATCCCTATCCTTTTAGTAGTAAGGGGGATTTTATTTGTAGTCGACAATTTTTATTTTTTTTTGGTAATATTGATGGTCACTTCATCTAATTAAAATGAAGATGATCCAAGTCCGCAGTTTATCCTCCCATAGTCCCATGTGTGATTGCTTATATCATCATATCATAGCTTCCAAGTTGGAATAAAATTAACATTCTTCTCTTAACTACACGCATTAATTATTAATCATCCCAAATAGAGTATGTAGGTATGCTACTCTGGGCAAATATTTGAATTATTACTAAATTTCTAGTTGATGGAATAATTTGGCCTTTAGAGTCGTTGAAATGCTTGTTTGGTTAATTATTCCTAAATTATCCTAACTTGTCGGATCAAGTAATCAATCCAACATTAAGTTTTGTTAATTCGACGACGTCTACAAGTAACATCATATCACCGTACCCTAATTTAATTTATAGAAGAGGATGTACAATTGGTCTAGATTAGTTTATTTAATTAGTATTAGTACAACTACAATTTGCCCTACACAATTGTTTTTTTTCCTTATTATCTGTCCAACTAGTCTCATGTGAGACCGTCTTACACTAACACATTAAGTAGATTAATAACAAAATTAAAAATAACTACCATCATGTGAGACGTTTCACATTAATATCAGTGTGAGACTCTCTCATACAAGGTTTTGTGTTATCTAACTACGGATGAATTTTTTTTACAACTTTTAAAAAATAGAGTAAGAAGTATGACTATTATTATATTATTATCCGTACATCAAAATGTCCGTTTTTTCTACGAATCCACCTAAATTAGGTGGACAAAAGTAATTAATATCATTTTGTATAAATAGATTAAAGATAAGAAGATTATATCGTAAATCATTTTATCAAAAAGGGAATATACTTAAAGTTGATTCTTTTGTAATAAGAATTTAGTCGTAACTTAAATAGAGGATGCCAAAAATGAATGGACCAATTAAATCATACTAATAATTATTCCGTGAACTAAAATATACAGATTCTACAAATAATCAAAGCAATTTCCTATAAACCATGAAATCTTTTTTTTTTTTTTTTTTTTTTTTTAAAAAAACAATGTTAATTTTCATGGGGTAATTGATTTAAAATCACCCTTAATACTAATAATGTCTTTATTAGACAACGTTTTAAGCTTAGTAACAAGAGTATTCCCTTCCCCAACAATCCGTATATCCAATCCACTCATTGAATAAGACCTACGTAATCTCCCATGCAAATTACTATCCGAATGACCCTCTAATCCTTGCCATCCCGAACTTCCTTCGATCTCCACCGTCAGATGATCATCATTATTATCGTCATTATCATTGTCATTATCGTTACCATTACCATTATCGAACCTGTGGATTATGGAGGACAAGCTCATACTCGACCCCTTCCTATGCTCCAAGCTGGCCCGACAAACGGGACACGTGGCATGCTTAGTCAGCCACGGTCTAATGCACTGTGGATGGTACACGTGTAAGCAATCGGGCAAGATTCTTAGATTCTCTTGGTCGCTAAACTCGTTGAGGCACACGGCACACTCGAGTTGAGTATGGTCCGGCTTCTTAGCCCAATGTGTTTTGATTTCCGAGAAGCGTAGGGATGGGAGGGAGGCGATATCAGTTGCGTCCATACCCCGTGGAACGCGTGTTGGTTCATTATTGGGGGCGGTTGAGGGTGAGGGGGATAGGCAGCCGTAGCGGCGTAGGAAATAGGCTACGACGAAGGCTAGTAGCATGAAAAATAGGCATATGATGAATATGTAAGTGTTTTTGGAATTGTTTGGAGATGGTTGAGGGGTTTGATTATCACCCGTCATTTAATTTCTTAGAGTTGAGATTAAAAGAGGAGTCGATCGAATTTAAATTTTTTCAAATTTGGGTGATGTGCCCCGTACATGCATGTTACTCATAGTAGTATATGTATTAATTAGCATTATAATTATAATTATAGTTATTATTATAATTGGAGGATGTAATAATGGAGTTTGGTGCGTGTTATGTAGAGTTGTGGGATGTTTGCTCCTTGATTGTCAGTTCATACCCAATCAAATACGCTTCAGAAAATTGAGTAAATAAAGTCAAGGAAGAAGGGAAAATGCGACTCAGACGATGCAAGAGAGCTGGTGTAATGTACTAGTGTTCCTGTGCCGGTTGTGGTTGTGGGCCTATCTCTTTGGGCTTGTTGGCCTCAACGTGTTTCTTTCTCTCTTTTTATAAACTCATTTCCTGGTCCAATTGGCTTGTCAGCCTATCTCTTTGGGCCCACCCTTCGTATCTTGGTCAAGATTATGAGTGCTGTTTCAGGTTGTCGACATTTCAGCCAGATCGTCGACGTTTTTTAATGTAAAAAGACGATCATACCCTTCCCTTAATTACACTAGTCAACTAAGTTAATGAAATTTTAGAAATGAAATTATGTTAATGAAACTCTTTCATGAAGCGGTTTTAATTTTTCAAACCGTTCCGCTATTATGTTATATTATATGTTATTAAATTTTTACATCTCCACTCACACTCCACTCACCATAGTAAATGTTATTTTCTCTCACTTAAAAAAAACCGTTTTTTCTTGAGATAAACCCGACTTTTTTAGAAACCCGACTTTCCCCAAAATGGATCGACAAGCGGTTAGTTTACTTTTGATTATATTATCTCCCTATATTTGATTATTCTCTCTTTTGATAAGATTTTATGCTTTGATATGTGAAGGTGTGTTAGTGTAGCTTAAGAAATCGCATTTCTTGTTTAGTTCGCCGTTTGTCTGCTCGATTTTGTTGTTGAAATTGATTTTGGGATCGATTTTCGGTATTTGAAAGCGAGTAGGACTGCTGAAAATGGTATTGGGCGCCCAAAAATGGCGCGTGGGGGGTCCCTTGGCGCCCAAAAATGGCGCCGGTGGGGTCTCCTACACGCTGAAAACTGACGCATGGGGGGTCTCTTGGGCGCCAGAATTCGGCGCCTGGGGGGTCTCTTGGGCGCCGTTTTTGGTTGCCTGGGGGGTCTCTCAGGCGCCATTTTTGGACGTGTAGGTCTGTTTTTCGCTGTTTTTTATTTTTGTATTTTATTTCCTTTGACATTATACATTATTCCTAAGTTTTGAAGTTTAAATGAAGCAATTTTGTGTAACTAATCCATAATATTTTGTCGGTGTAGCAGGAGGACTTAGGCGGCGACAGTATCGACTATCGTTGTTGCTTTATTTTCGGCCCACCGTTTAGTAGTTCTAACCTGGCGTTCAACTACACCAACGAGATCGCTTTTGCTCTTGGATTCAATTTGGTGAAAGCGAGTAATAAAACGCAGAGTAATGTTAACCCGAACCGTCTTGGTCAAAATTAATTCAAATGCGACCAAAACGGAAATCCGAGACGAGGTGTCAAGAATTCTCAGAAGATCGGTTGTAAGTTTTGGGTGAAAGCGTGCGAGAGCTTAGACAGGAAAAGATGGATTCTAGCCATCGGTCCATGTGGCACGCATAACCACCCGTTACGGGTTTACGACGATGGTCACAGACGTCTAGCTGCCCTTGATGAGGGCGAGAAGGAGTTTGTCGTGAACGGTCTTCAATCGCATTTTACACCGGCCTAAATCCACGAGGGCCTTCATAAGAGAAACCCGCAGAAACCACGTCCCTCCATCGAGAAGATATATAATATCGGGGCGAAGTTGAGGGCGCGGGCAAGGGAAGGTCGTAATGCCATCGAGCAGGTGATGGTATTAGCGCGTCGGGGTCGGTACGTCCACTTCTTCTTTGAGCACGAGATTATGAGCGTCGTGGAACGTGTATTCATGGCTCACCCCGAGTCCGTGAAACTGTTTTGTACGTGGTGCTACGTAGTGACCATCGATGCAACCTACAAGACGAACTTGTACGATATGAAGTTAGTCGAGATGGTCGGGGTGACACAAGTTGGGAAACTTTTTCTGATAGCCTACGCCCTACTTCGATTTGAGGACACGTTGTCCTATATTTGGGTGCTTGAGAAGTTGGAGCTGCTCCTTGGGGACCGGGTCCCGAATGTGATTGTCACGGATAAGGCTCAAGCGTTGATGGCGGCATTGTCAGACGTCTTCCCGGCTCCGCAAACCCTCAATCTGCTTTGCACATGGCACATATCTAACTGTGTGTAATCACGTATGTTGAAATGGTACAAGGGTCAAAAAGACCGAGCGACGATTTGGATGAGTGCAGTGTGGTACCCTTTCCTGCATTCTACAAGTCTCGCGGACCTCGCCGAAAAATGGACAGATATGAGGCTGAAGTGGAAGCGGTCGGGAATTGCACATTACATCGGTACCGGTTGGGCGTGATTACAGGCAATGGAATCACGTGTACACAGATCGAGTCCTCCACTTCGGCAACACCACCACATCCATCGTTGAATCTGCACATGCGGCCTTGAAGAAGGCTCTTGGCACGTCGACAGCTTCCTTAGATCGATTGTTTGAGAGGATAGACAAGCTAATTGGTTGTCAGCAATCGAAACTACGGAAGAAGTTGGAGACCTCCCGCAAGAAACGATCAACTGATCTGCCACCGATTTTTATGAACCTGAGACTCCGGGTAAGTCGTAAGGCGTTGAAGTTGCTGAAGGGAGAACTACAGAGGATGCACGAGTTGTGTGATCGGATTTATGCCGACTGTCGGTGTGTATTGAGGACGTCCATGGGTTTACCGTGCGCATGTGAACTTGCCCGACTGATTGCACATGACTCCGTAGTGCAGTTGACCGACGTGTACATGTTTTTGAGGACGCTCGAGTTCGCCGGGGAGGAGGCTATGCCCGTCAGCGACAGATTCCTGCTCGACGGGTTGGTTGAGGAGATACGTAATAGCGACCCGATTATGTGGCTACATTACATTGATGTGCGTAATTCAGCATTACATCCCGAGGAATCAGGTCTAGTCGATCCTTCTTCGAACCCGAACCCCAGAAAATCATCGGGGACGGGGAGGTGCTTATCGGAGTGGAACATGCGAGGAGGATGTACGGCATCACCGACACGGGAGCCACCCCGAGCAAGTCGGCCAAGACTACGCGCAAATCAGCGCCGGGGAGCAGTAAGTCGACCCAGAGCACCGAACCGCAAACGCCTGCCGCCAGCCAGTCGACTACAGGCACATGGCAAGGGGTACCGAACGCATCCCTGGAGCTGAGCTACATGGGTGGGCCTTTCGGGTACAGGGACGATCTGGTCTGTTTCATGCTTCCATACCTCGTCAACTGGATAAATGTTATTGGGGACGGTCACTACGGATTCCGTGTCATGTCTCACGCGGTTTACGGAGACCAGTCTAGCTTTACTCGCCAGAGGATGGCGTTGTGGGAGCATATCCAGTGCCCCCTGTACGAGTCTGTGTACTTTTCCTACACTGAAGAAGGTGTCCGGCAGGCGATGGATCATATAGGTACGATGACCCCCGATCCAGTAGGCGACGAGCACTATCTCCACGACATTGATTTATACGGTTTTGCCACAATAAACAACTGGGTTATATGTCGAGTCTCCTCTAACCTCGAGTGCGTTACCTACTACCTATTGCGGGCCATGCCAGGTAACCATGTACCGTTTGGCGTAATGTGGATAATACACGTTGACGACGGGGTAGGTCACTGGATTAGGTTGAGAATGGAGGACGATTGTCCGATGCCTCCTACGCATTTCCTTTGGAGCCAGTCTATGGATGGTACTACGGTACATTATCCTTCCATTTTTAAGGGTCGACGCGGCAGGTGGGTCACGCAGTGGAATGAGTATTTCCCACAGGCTTAGATTGATCCCAATGCGCCAGGTGGTGTAAACAACCCTTTTACCTTCACAGACGAACCCCCAGATTACTAGAACTTATTTGTCATCATTGTCGTGTATTTCTGTACAAATTGTAGATCAGTTTTGTCGTGTATTTCTGTATAAATTTTAGACCAGTATTGTCGTGTATTTCAGTACAAATTTAAGTACAAATTTAAGATCAGTATTGGAATTTGTTGTCCATTTTTCGTAGGTACTCGCAAATTATTTCCGATTTTAGTACGCATGTGCGTTGACGCTATTGTTGGGGCGAACACAAATCTTGTAATGAAAGTGCAAGCTTACTAATAAGAAACAAACAAATGTCCAAATCATCCGAAGCTGAAAAAGAAACGAGAGGATATGAAATCCACAATACTCCAAACATAAACAAATTACAAATAAAAGCTAATCACTCAACGGCGGTCTCGTTTCCCGTGGGATCGGGGTGGGCGCTCATCCGGATGCGGGAGAATGGGACGGAACGACTCCAACAGCTGGTCAAGGTACGCATGTCGGGCTTCCGGGTCGTCTAGAAAGTGCTGAGCTGCAGAAAACCGCTCCAGGTTGACCCATTTCGATAACGTGTCATTAAAAGATTATTTAAAAAATTATTAACTTTAATATTGTAAGTTATAAAAAAAATGTTATATCATTGGGCCCAAGTTTTTAAATTAAAATTGCAACATATGAGTATGTCGTCTATCTTGTAGCAATTGATCATTAAATTAAACCTTAAAAACTGAAAAAATTTGTTTGATTAGGAAGTCCCGTTTCCATAAATGTGAAAACCATTTGGGCGGGAAAATTGAAAAATCATTTTTGTCCCTTGTTTTTGTTTTGTTTTAGTGAATAGGGGATTAGAGAAATAAAGATTAACAACCATATTTCATGGGAAATTGATATTTGAACTCATAATTGTTGGGGTTTTAATTACCTCGCAAGCGCACGATATAATCGTTGCACTAGAAAGGGTCGGTCCACAAGGAGTGTGGTGATTCCTAGTCGTTTTAATCCTAATTGTTTATCTAAGTCGATAGAGATTGGTGATAGGGGACTAAAGTTAGGTGAATGAATATTAACTAAAACAAGATACTACTAAAAAGAAAATGAAACTAAATTAAGGAAAAATGATAACTAGTGGAATAACGATTAATCAAGAATAAAAGGGACTAGGGAACGATGTCGCTTCAATCCACCTAAATCGCACCAAAGTACATCGAGTATCGAAGGAATCGGGATTAAGGGCAAAGTTGTATCGTCTAGGTCGGCCACCTCCCTCCCGGGTTCGTGTCCGGCTTAATTTCTCGTTTACCTCCCTCCCGGGTTCGTAAAGCGGAATCCCTAAGTCAAATTCGAGGGTCACTCCCGTGATAAATCCTAAACCGACTCAAGTCAAAAAGGCACGCATACTAGTGTGTAGGATACCACGCTAGACACCACTCCCGTGTTCGATCTAGTACGGTAAGGCAAGATATAGGGTCAAACCGGTTACCCATCCTAATCGACTCCCATCGATGACCAAAGGATCGGGACCGTCTCAAACTCCTAAACCAAGGCAATCCAAAATCCTCCACACCACTTTACCCAATTACCCAATTCAATCGATACAAAACATACAAGAGGCGCAATCTAGGCGAATTTAGGCTTCATCGACCCCTAGTGGGTGACTACTCACTAATCATGGCTAAATTGGTGGAATTAAGCATAAAGGTGGAGTCTTTAACTATGAACATTGTTGTAAATTGAATTATACTACCAATTATGTGAAAGTGGTCAAATTGGAAGAATCTAATTGGGGATTTCTAATACTAACATAAAATTCATAAATATGAACAAAGTGAGAGAAAACTAAACAAATTGCAAACTAGAGTAACAAACCAAGAAAAGAGAAGACTAAGATGAACTAACAAGAACTAGCAAATAAAACTAAGAAATTGGGAAAAAATGAAGAAAAACAAAATTAGAGTAAAGATTAGAGATTACCAAAGATGGAGAGACAAAGGAGATAATAATAAAAGAAAATAATATATAAAGCTTGAATCTTGAATAAGGAAGATGAAGATCTTCAATAAAGCTACAAAACCTCTCTAAAAACCCAAAAGAATTCAAAATAGTATGTCTTGTGTTATGGAAGCTTGGGAGGCAAAATAAGAATTTGAGTATTTATACTTCTAATTAGGTTACATAGAAAACCGGTCGAAAAACGAAGTGAAATGGCAAAACCGGAGTAACGCACGAAACATGCGTTACGCACGGTGAGAATCGCACGGTCTTAACCTCCTGACTTGAGAATCGCACGGTCCACCGTGTTATTCTCTTCCTATGCCCATTTTCCCGTTTCTTGTCTTCTATGCGCTTGTTTAGGCTCGAACTCGGTCCATGTACCTCCTTTTACCCGGGCATGCTCAAGTTTCATCGTTTTCGTCACGGAAATGCCTAAAAACGAACAACAAACGCAAAAACCCGTGTAATACAAAATATAGGCGAAATGAGCCGGAATGCCAAAGGAAATACGATTAATCGAGGCTAAATAAACGTCAAAAGGGTGTAGAAAAGCGGTCAATAACGGAGTTATCAACCTCCCCACACAAGACATTTACTCGTCCTCGAGTAAGCGCGACAAAGGCAAAGACAAGCACCTAGACTACAAAGAGTGAATGCACAATATAAGCATCCCTCGACCACTCACTAAACTATTACTAACCGCATGAGTATTAGCGCACTCAACGCCCCTTCAACTCACAACAACATACCATGAGGATAGGTATCCCGTTGCAAGGCAAGTTGGGTCTTGCACAAAACTATTGACACAAACAATCGATTAAGCCCACAAATACAAGACATGTTTGCATCACAAAAGGAAAACACCGTCACCCTCATCAAGACGGCGGGAAAAACACTAATCATCCACCTATTATGAAAACTAACATTCTCAAACTAGTTAACCTACAAGACATGGACAAAAATCTAATACTATAGCTATAAATTACTATGAACATCGATAATCTAGCAAATTTTCTCCCAACCTTCCAAATAAATTACAAGAGGGCGTAAGATGGCGTGGAAAGGTAGAACCGTGGTGTTATAAAACACTGTAGGTAAGTGTGCCTCGACCTCTTTACGAAATAAAGAGAAGGATCGTCCCAAAACTCAATATGACCAAATAATCCAAGTAAAAAAAAAAAAAAGGAATAGAAAAGTGATAACTCCAATGACCGGTTTACCACCGCTATCTTCCTTCCTCAGGAACTCAGTCCCTCGGTAGGCCCTTCACGATGGCTCCCCAAATCAACGGAAAATTTATTTATTTTGATGTGTGGTGATCTTTTTTCGATTTTCATAGTTTTTTTTCACTTCTTTCTCCCCTTGATTTCTTTCTTCTTCTTCTTTTCTTTCTTTTTCGATTTTTTTTCAATTTTTTTTCGGTTTTTTTTTTTTTTTTTTTTTTTTTTTTTTTTTTTCGATTTTGAAGTGGGGGAAGCATCACGTAATGGAATCACCAAAAACAAAAGGCAAAAATTATTGTGGAAGGTGTTTGTGGTATTTGATAGGTAAACTTGGATTATAAAAAATGGTCATAAGAGTAAAGGTCACCTAGGAACACGAGACATGGTAACCAAGGAGTTTTCACACCACGGGGGATCAAAATGGTCAAATGCAAACCCCCGAGTAATCTATTTGGTAGGGAGGGTGGACCTAAGCTAGAATGTCGATAAACCTAGTATTTTAAAGCTATTCTACTAGATTCAAGTCCTACATCAAGGTAAGTAAAACTAATAAGAGAATGTAAGCTCCAAAAATAAGCTTCAAGACTAGGTTTTCGAAAAGTTTTACACTACTCTAAGACACACTAGACTAGACACTAATCACACAAAAATAAAGAAAACAAATAAAACAAAACACAAATGAATCAATTTCCACAAGCAAGCAAACAACCAACAACCCAAATGTTCATCCAAGAACCTCCAATACAATCAAAATCCCATCCTCCTTCAACAAATGCAAGGAAAAAAAGGAATAAGGTGGAAAGAATATACCGGGACGGTCTTCATCCATCTACCTCGGATTTTGATTTTTGGCGTCCGACGGGTTGTTTACCTACACAAGGGAAAAAGAGGAAACAACACAAAAACAAATATATGTACACAAGCTACACTAAATCAAACTAGACACACAAGACTCCTCCCCACACTTGAACTTTGCATTGTCCCCAATGCAAAACTCAAGATGGAAAGTAGAAAGGAAGTAAAAAAAACTAGGAATTAAAAAAACTAAGGAAAGATTAAAAGAAACTAAGAAAATCTAATAAAAAAAATGAAAGAAAGTAAAATAAATAAATGAAAAAAAATTTGGATTTTCAAGTGGTGCTTTAGTGTAATCAAGTCACTAAAGCACCGGGAGCAAAACATTTGGATTTTTCAATGGATTTTCGGTGTAATCACGTCACCGAAAATCCGGGAGCAATAATTTTGGATTTTTCGAAAATGGAAATCCGGTGTAATCACATCACCGAATTTCCGGGAGCAATAGTCGTACTCTCATCATTCATCATTCATCACTAGCAAATACACCAAGTATAACTTCATCAAATCTAGCCATCACAAAAGTTTCACCAAATCAAAAATTTCCACTCAAAGTTCCACGAATCCTCAAGTATAAACTCGCATCCAACAATCACCAAACTCACCCTCCAAAACTCACCCCACCTATATACTCCACTCCTCACCATACAACACAACCACTCAACTCCTCAACGATCACCAACACAACCGAAAACTACCTTCCCACACTTAAATGAAATCATGAAGTTCATTGGGGAGGGGGGAAGCGAGCTAGAGTAGAAACTATCAAAGAAAGAATTTACCGAATTTTCAATTCGATGGATAGATCCCATCGCTTCTTCGTGTTGTTGTTGGGATAATGTTCGGATTTCCTCGATGGACCGACGATTCTCCTCGTGGTTAGAGGTCACAAGGTCCGAGGGTGTGTTGATTTGGGTAGTAATAGCGGACATATCCCAAGGTGTGTAGCTCGGTTGGGGAAATCCTTGTCCGTACCCAAATGGTGGTTGTTGACCATGCCCATGTCCATATTGTGAACCTTGCCCATACCCAAATTGTGGACCGGTGTTGAAAGAAGAGGGACCGGGTTGGTGCATAGATGAGCGGGGAGGATCAAGAGGACGACCTTGTTCCTCTTCCTCATTCTCATCCTCAAACTCGTCCTCATACACGATGCGGGAAGGGTCATGGCCATAATTGGCGTATTCCCAAGGGGAGTAGATGTCCTTACGGACAAATTCATTCATTCTCAAAGGCATACCCCAATTTTCCCGGTTTGAGATCGTAACATGAGGCTTGTCCGGTAGTATCATGGAGCGAAGGGAGGTGATGTAAAATAGGAGTCGGGCGACTCCATCCATTGTGGTGATACAAATTGAGTTTTCAAGGTAGTCGGTGTCAATGTAGGTACCGCCGGAGGCTCTAGGTTCCGGTTCTGTAATCATTCCCAACCCTTGGGCAATCAATGTCACTAGACCCCCACCCACTATTACTTTAGGTGTGACCACAGTCATCGAATGAAGATGTGCGACCACGGCCTTGGTGAAGTCGATTGTTAGAGGCCGGTTATATAACACTTCCATGAGTGATTGAAGTGCTACCGCGCTCACCCGATGTTGGGTTTCATAAGAACCGATAAGGATTTCCGAAAATAGGCGCAAAACATAACGGAGGACGGGGTTGCGTATCTCACTAAGAGCGGTTGTCCTAGCCTCATACGGTTCATTGGTTCTAGCAATTTCCCTCCAAAACTCCGCTCTCTCCTTGACTACCTCCGCCTTTTTAGAGGCTTTTTCCTTAGCTTGGTAAATGAAGTTTATACCAAGGATTCGGGCCAACTTTTCTAACCTCAAGGTAAATTCATTACCTAGTAATTGGAATGAGATGGATGGGTTGTGGCCCGAGGTGTTGGTGGTGAGGGTTGCAAGAAATTCACAAGTCAATGACTTAAAACTATAGGCATGCATGAAAGCAATCGGGCAATTAAACCGCTCTATTAGGACATCTAGATCATCATCTATGCCCGTTGCTATCGTAGTCTCTCGGTGAAAAAAACGAGTCGGTTTAAATCCCGCTTTCATATGTTGTTTATACTTAGCACGCTGTTTTTCTAAATTAAAGCCTACATTATCAGACTTGTATTTAAATAAGCTCACCCTTTGCTTTGTAAGAGCGGGTTCGGAGGAGGAAGAAGCTTCTGTACCTATTATTGGTCTTTTTGGTGCCATGAGTAGATGTGGACCAATGAGGTATGCTGTAGAAGTTGTCTCCGACCCGAATCAAAACCGTCACCCACCCGAAAAAAAATTTTCAGCCCGGAATCGCCTCAAAGTAATCTCAAAAGAACCGCGGCGCTTCAAATACTCGTCCTTCAAAAGATGAGTCAATTTGAAGGAGAGTAAAAAGGCTAAAAATTAGATCTAGGAATTTATTTTTGTGATGGTGAACTTTGTTATTGATGGTGGATTTGTGTAGTGTAGAGTGAAGAGGGAGTAGTAAGGGAGAGAATGGTGCAAAAATTAGGTGATTTGGGTTTGTTTTGAGGATTTTATGGGGAAAAATAGGTTGAAGGTGGATGGAGGTTTAATGGAGATATGAAGATGGATGTTGGGGAAGATGAAGATGTGAAGGAAAGGTATGAAGGTTATTATTATGTGGTTTATTAGGTGGATAAGTGGTAGTGTAGTATAATGATAGAAGTAATAATAATAATAATAATAGTAACTAGTATAGACCCCGTGCATGTATATGCACGGTATTTATAAAAAAATATTTATTTTAGTTAATTATTTATACAAAATATATTTTAATTAGAAATCCAATAATTTTTCATGATTTTTATCAATGTATTTAGATATAATAAAATAATTTGAAATTAAATAATTAATCAAGATAACGACCTCAACTAATATACTGAAATACGTGGTCCAAAAAATTACTGTGTTTTATTTGTCATTCATATTTCTCGAGACGATCATTTCTCTTTTAAATATTTTTTAATGTAAGAATAATTTTTGTAAATTGTGAAATGTATATTCACTTTAAATTTATTTTCAAATAGAGTATAATTTTATACTCTTGATGTTTAGATGTACTTATTCTCTATAATTTCAGTATATATCACTTGTTAACAAAAATAGTTCATAATTGTTGTTAGAAATTTAAGCAACTACTACTCACTCAGATTGTCTTGTTTCATTAAAATACTCCTCACATGTAATAGGAAAATGTGACAACCTTTTAGGGACGGAGGGAGTATATTTTTACAATTTATTTTAATTGATACACCCATTATTAGTTTTTAAATATTTATTCTTTATATGATAGGATTGATAATTGAGTGTGATTCTTTTCTTATTTGTTATATTTATTTTGTCCAAATTGAGAGATTAAAATTTAGGCAAGAAAAGTTTTGAGAATTTTTATTCGTTTAGCTAATAGGGGATTACAATTATAATATTTAATTACATTCTTATATCAGTCATGATTATTAAAAATATAAAAATGTATTTTCGCTGTTATATATATACACTCTCGATATTTAGTATACACTGACACAAATCATAGATATCGTAAAATATACTTGCCATATCAATCATGAGACTACATTTAGACGTTAATTTAGTCATTTTCGTGCATATATCATTCTTAAATTATGATTGTCTTTCATTTATAGTTAAATATTCCAATTTGCACGTTAATTTAGTCAATCATTCCTAAATTATGGTTGTCTTTCATCTATAATAAAATATTCTAATTTGTACGAATGATTAATGGTGGGATTATTTTGGTTAATAAGTAGTGGATTTGGTCATGTCAGACTCAAATATGAGTCCAATATGAATAGAAGGGAAAATTATAGGGGAGTTAATCTATTACTCCGTAGTAATTAAAGAGATTGCACTGAATTTGTTATATTGCACATTTGCACAGAAATACAGAATCAAGAGGATTAATACGAAATATTATTTTCAATCCCCTACAATCTCGTATATTAGGGATATATTTTCAATATTATATTGTTTATTACATTCTGAGGACGACCCCTTGTGGCACCGAGATCTCGGTAATATAAACATTCCCATTCATTGTTTTTTCTTCATTCTTGATGGGAGATGGAGAAATCTTGGTCCTCCATCCAAGAATGAAATATTCTTGGTGAAGGAGAAGCCAAAATCATCCTTTCACTCAAATGGAAGAGAGAATGAGAATTGTGGGCCAAGTTGCTATTCGTACACAACATTTTTTTTTTCTTTTAATTTTTTTTCTACCAATGATTAAATGTCATGTGGATTGAGTATGAGTTTTGGAATTAATTAGAGAATAATAAATTCATTCTTGGATGAGGAGCTTTTTTAAGATGAAAAAATTGAGAAAAAAATGATGAAGTGGAATGAATAGGTACCACCCAAGAATGAAAAATTCATTCATGGATGAACATGCTCTTAGGATATTCCATTGGATTCGATTATTTAAATATTACTTTCTATCAATATTATTGTTACCATCTCAAATTATATTAGGGATATATACTACAATCTCGTATATAACTATATATCCGTAACATAGACTCTAATTAAAATCCTATATACTAATTTATATCTTAATTTCAATAAGTATTACTTAATATTGTCTTATTTTAAGGTGAAATCTGTAATTTATTATAGTCTTGATAATAATGAAAATTAATCTTAGTATGTGATATATTGATACTTTTTCAATATGTTTATATTAATCTTAATCTATTTCAATATGTTTATACTTTTTTTAAAAATTTGATCATACATTCCATACTAAATATTGTATGTGATATATTCTAATCAGTCAATCAATTATATTTTCTACAAATATTCCGTCCCGAATATGATCAGAAAGATATACAATAATAATCATAACTATTTTATATTCTATGTAAAATATTGTACGGGATAGTGCAATCTCCTATTAACAAAAATAATGCAACTATTTGGTTAAAACGGAATACAATATCTTTATACTTTTAAAAAAAAAATTGATTATACATTCTATATTAAATATTGTATGTGATATATTCCATTGTGATTTTCGTAATCAATGTAATCAATCAGATTTCCTTAATTACATACTTTCTGTGGTGTATAGCTTTATATGTGATGTAGTGATATTTAAATCATTATATGTGATGTAGTGATATTTAAATCAGTAAGATGTTAGAGTGTAGTTGGAAAAGAGAAGGGTCACATACATGAGGTCAAGGGTTCGATTCGCATCTAGTTCATTTTGGTCTATTTTTATTTATTTTTTTATTTTTGTTGTGAATAACTTTAGGCGGTAAAATATATGAGTTTTGTTATTTGGTTAGTGGAAAGGGGGATGTGATAGGAGGGAAGGGGGGGTCGGGTATTAGGATTAGTTTTTTTTTTTTTTTTTTTTTTTTTTTAGAGTTGCGCACGGTGAGTTGCGCACGGTGCCAACCTTCTGATCTGCATTTCGCACGGTCGGCCGTGCGTTACTCTTGCTATCCCCATTTTCCCATTTTTTTTCTAAGCTCCCCAAATCGAACACAATATGCTCCAAACCCTTAATAAAGCTCCAAAAACGATATAAATCGTCACAAAAGTGCTCCTCCAAGAAAATCCAATAAGAAGAAAAGGTAGAAAAGTGTCAAGTATCGGGGTTGCCTCCCTCGAAGCGCCTTTGTTTAAGGTCGTTGGCTCGACCGAATGAAGTATATGAGAATATACAATAATGATATCCTTAATGAATGAGATTACTTTAACTTGAGTGAAGCAATTTCCCTTTGAATTGGTTGGCCGACAAAATAGTGCTTGAGTCGGCTACCATTAACCTTGAATGTTTCTTCATTCCCTTTGATCTCCACCGAGCCATATGGGAATACTCTTACAACCTTGAACGGTCCCGACCATCTTGACTTGAGCTTCCCCGGGAATAACTTCAATCTTGAATTGAAGAGGAGAACTAACTCGCCTTCCTTGAATTCCCTCCGTACCAAGTTCTTGTCATGGAACTTTTTAGTCTTCTCCTTGTAGATCTTTGCATTTTCATATGCATGTAGGCGGAATTCATCAAGCTCATTTAGGTCGAGTAGTCTCTTTTCACCCGCTTTCTTCACATCCAAGTTGAGATGCTTTATCGCCCAATATGCCTTGTGTTCCATTTCAACGGGAAGATGACAAGCTTTCCCGTATACGAGACGGAATGGGGAAGTTCCGATGGGGGTCTTGAAGGCCGTGCGATACGCCCATAGAGCTTCATCAATTTTCAATGCCCAATCCTTCCTCGACCGGTTGACCGTTTTCTCAAGAATCGCCTTGATTTCACGATTGGAAATTTCCGCTTGTCCATTTGTTTGCGGATGATATGCAAGACTCTTCTTGTGTTGAATCCCATATTTCTTGAGCATGGTGGCCAAGGTTCTCTCAAGGAAGTGAGTACCCCGATCACTAATCAAGACCCTCGGGACTCCAAATCTAGGGAATATAATCTTGGTCAAGAGTTTCATCACCGATTTCGCATCACAAGTTTTAGTGGGGATTGCCTCAACCCACTTACTCACATAGTCCACCGCCACTAGGATATACTCGTTCCCACAAGAGGAGGGGAAAGGACCTTGATAATCTATTCCCCATACATCGAAAATCTCGACCTCGAGCATATATTGTAGTGGCATCTCATGGCGCCTTGATATGTTCCCGCTCCTTTGACATTTGTCACAACTCTTGACGTAGGCGGCTACGTCATGGTAAATGGTGGGCCAATAAAATCCGCATTGTAGTATCTTAGCGGATGTCTTCATCGAGCTTGCGTGGCCGCCACAACGCATGTCATGACAATGCATTATAATAGACTTGGCTTCATCATAGGGTACACATCTTCGGAATAAACCGTCGGCACATGATTTGTATAGGTTTGGATCGTCCCAATGAAATTGCTTAACATCATGGAAGAACTTCTTCTTTTTGTGGGAGTCATAGTCTTGAGGCACGATCCCCGACACAATATAATTCACAAAATCGGCATACCATGGGGCTTCTACCATTGATAGGGCTAATAGATGATCATCTCGAAGAGAGTCGTCGATAGGAACTTCCGGATCATGATCATCAAGCACTAGACGAGATAAATGATCGGCGACCACATTTTTCGAACTCTTGGAGGAGTAAAACCCAACGGAGTAATCGAGCCTTGGAATCTTTCTTGGCCATGAGATACTTTAGAGCCGAATGGTCGGTGTGGACAATAACCTTCGATCCTACAAGATAAGACCGGAATTTCTCCATGGAGTACACCACCGCTAGAAGCTCCTTCTCGGTAGTGGTGTAGTTTGCTTGTGCGGAGTCTAATGTTTTGCTCGCATAATGTATAGCATGGAGTTTGCCTTCTTTCCTTTGTCCCAAAACCGCTCCAATGGCAAAATCGCTTGCATCGCACATGAGCTCGAAAGGGATACTCCAATCCGGTGGTTGGATTATAGGGGCCGAAATGAGAGCATTCTTCAACCTATCAAAAGCATCAAGACAAGCATTAGTCATGATAAAAGGAGCATCTTTGGCGAGGAGTTCCGTTAAGGGTCTAGCTATCTTGGAAAAATCTTTAATGAAGCGGCGGTAAAACCCCGCATGACCAAGAAAGCTACGAATCCCCTTAACGTTACTAGGTGGAGGCAACTTTTCAATAGCCTCTACCTTCGCCCTATCAACTTCTATTCCCCTATTAGACACTACATGGCCTAGGACTATCCCCTCCGTCACCATAAAGTGACATTTTTCCCAATTTAGTGTAAGCCCGGTTTCCTTACACCGTTGTAGGATCTTATCAAGGTTTTCCAAACAATTTTCAAAAGAAAACCCTACAACGGAGAAATCATCCATAAATACTTCAAGGGTCTTTTCCACAAAATCGGAAAAAATAGACATCATGCAACGTTGGGACGTGCTCGGCGCATTACATAACCCAAAGGGCATACGACGGTAGGCGTATACCCCGTAAGTGCAAGTGAAAGTAGTCTTCTCTTGATCATCGGGATGGATCGGGATTTGGAAAAATCCCGAAAATCCATCCAAATAACAAAAGTAAGAATGTTTGGCCAAGCGTTCCAACATTTGGTCTATAAAGGGGAGGGGGAAATGGTCTTTCCGGGTGGCTTTGTTGAGTTGACGGTAATCTATAACCATGCGCCACCCGGTAATTGGCCTAGTAGACACTAATTCTCCTTTATCATTCTTGACAACCGTCGTCCCACCTTTCTTAGGGACGACATGAACGGGACTCACCCACTTACTATCCGAGATTGGATAAATGATATTAGCATCAAGGAGTTTTAGCACCTCCTTCCTCACCACCTCGGCCATGGCCGGATTGAGACGTCTTTGACGCTCAATGGATGAGGTGCTCTCATCTTCCAAGAGTATACGATGAGAGCATAAGGCGGGACTAATACCACGAATATCATCAATAGTGTACCCAATGACTTCTCTATATTTCCTCAAAACTTCCAACAAGTCATGTACTTGATGGTCATTAAGTGCACTATTGACAATAACCGGGTATGACTCATTAGGACCTAAGAAAGCATATTTAAGATATGAAGGAAGAGGTTTCAACTCCACTTGAGGAGGCGTAGATCTCTCCTCATATAACCCTTTCTCGGTCAAACTTTCTAGTGACCTTGTGGTGCATTGCTTCAAGATTGAGTCCATAGCTAGAGTATATTCCATCGCATCCATTTCCGAATTCCCGACAATGGACTCCTCAAGGGCATAATGATCATCTTGCTCCATGGTAGACTCTTCAAGCATTTGTACTTGGTAGCATGATCCAACATTTGAAGGCTCTTTCATGGCTTTCTCAAGTGAAAATTCCATCTTGTCATCCCCGACTTGAAGTGAGAGCTTACCGTTCTTGACATCAATAAGAGCTCCCCCGGTGGCTAGGCATGGAAGACCAAGTATAATGGGAATCTTGGTGTCTTCGGGAATGTCCATGATGTAAAAGTCACACGGGATGATTAAGTTCCCGACTTTGATTGGTACATCCTCGGCTACCCCCATCGGATATTTAACGGAACGATCCGCTAATTGAAGGGACACTCTCGTGGGAGCTAGCTCAAAGCCTTCAAGCTTGTTAAAGATGGAAAGGGGCATAAGACTTACACTTGCCCCTAGATCACAAAATGCCTTCTCAATATTGATAGAGCCAATTGAGCATGGAATAGTAAAGCTCCCGGGGTCTTCCAATTTTTGTGGCAATTTGTTCAAGAGAACGGCACTACACTCCTTTGAGAGGCTCACCGATAATTGCTCACCATATACCTTCTTAGAAATGACATCCTTCAAGAACTTGCCATAGGAGGGGATGTCTCTAATGACCTCAAGGAAAGGAAGTGTGATATGCATACTCTTCATCATCTCCAAGAACTTCCCATATTTTTGCTCAAGCTTGGCCCTAGCTAACCTTTGAGGAAATGGGATCGGTGGCACATATGCTTTGACCTCACTAGTCGCCTTTGGGGTTTCTTGTACAATTTGATCTTCAACAATAGGTGGTTTGTCAACAACCACTTCATTTGAACCCTCTTTTTCACCATTTGCTTCCTCACTTACTTCATCTACAACATTAGTCTTCCTCTTCTTGTTAACCACAACTTCATCCAATATGCGCCCATTCCTTAATTGAACGGCATTCAATTCGCCGTTACCCTTAGGATTTGCCTTAATGCCACCCGGAAATGTCCCACTTGACACGGTCAACTCGTTGACTTGATTCGCGAGTTGTTGTATTTGATGATCGGTGATTCTTTGGGCATTTTGGACTTGACTCTTCAATTGAGAAATAGAAGATGTAGTCTCCTCATGGCGTTGGTCTTGGCGTTGAATGAAACTATTTTGAGTGCTCATCATTTGCTCCATAAGTATCTCCAAATTGGACTTTGGTGGTGGAGCTTGTTGTGGCACAACTTGTTGTTGTTGTTGTGGGACTTGTGGTATAGGAGTAGTGAAGGGTGTAGGAGTTTGGAATGGAACTTGAAATTGATTTTGGAGAGGGGTTTGAAAGGGAGTGGTGTTGAATGTTGGTCTTGCTTGGAAATTTCTTGCTTGAAAACCCGATGTATCTTGTGCTTGGAAGTTGAACCCTTGATTAAAGCCTTGATTCGGTCTTTGGAAGTTTTGATTGAAAGTTCCCTTCTGTTGATTGAATGGAGTTTGGAAGTTCTTGTTCCCATAAGATAGGAACGCTCTTTGCCCTTGGTGATATTGATTGTTGTTGTTTAATGCTTGCCTTTGGTTGGATTCCCATATGCCATTGGCTTGCTCCATTGTAGTAACAACACAACACTCGGCGGCATCGTGACTTGGACTTCCACATAACTCACAAGAGAACTCATTTGTCTCCTTAGAAGAACTTGATCCCCCTTGCTTGAATTGAGAAAGTTGTTTTGTCAAATTGTCGATCTTTGCATTAAGAGCATTCAAAGTCTCACTATTGTCTTGCTTCTTCAACTTCCTTCTATCCCCACCCCAATGATGATTGTTGGAGGCCATCTTTTCAATTAATCCCATGGCCGCGGTATGGTGAACTAAGTCAATGGCACCACCGGCCGCCGCGTCCAACCCTAATTGATATTCGGATCGAACGCCATTGTAGAAAGTAAGGATGACCACGTGGGGGGCTATACCATGGTGGGGGCATTGCCTTAATAGCTCTTTAAACCTTTCCCATGCCTCGTAGAGCGACTCGTGATCTTCTTGGACAAAGTTTGTTATATCGTTACGGTATTTTGCCGTCTTACCCGGCGGAAAGAATTTCAAGAGGAAAGCTTTAGAGAGTTTATCCCAAGTGTCAAAGGAGCCGGCCGGTTGGGATCTCAACCACTTCTTGGCTCTTCCCGTTAGCGAGTACGGGAAAAGTCTTAGGCGAATGGCCTCCTCCGACGCTCCGTTGATTTTTACGTTGTCGCATGCTTCTAGGAACACATTGATATGCTCATTGGGATTGTCGAGGGGTAACCCGGAGAATTGGTTTTGTTGTACGAATTGGATGAGAGCGGGCTTGATCTCAAAGTTGTTAGCTCCGACCGCGGGCCTTGTAATACTCGATTGTGACACCACTTGGGGTGTCGACTCTTCCCTTATAGTAGCCATATGAGGAGGCGGAGAAGGGGGTCTCGGAGAATTAACCTCTTCGTCGGACTCAATTGTGTCTTCGGATCTAATATCTTCTTCGGATTCGGAAGTGATGGGAGGCGAAGGCGGTTGCACTTGATGTCTTCTTCTTTCGGCGTTGTACCGCCTTGCCGTAGCTTCGATCTCGGGGTTCAACAAGTGGGTTGGTGAAAGCCCAAGGATCCGCCTACTCATGCAAAGCAATACAAAAACTAAAAGGTAGAAGTTAGAACACGGGCAAGGGCACACCGAAGTGTGCAAAACAAGTAATGACTTAGTCTAAACTTAAGAAACAAAACTACTAGTACCGCTAACACTCCCCGGCAACGGCGCCAAAAACTTGTTGGGGTTTTAATTACCTCGCAAGCGCACGATATAATCGTTGCACTAGAAAGGGTCGGTCCACAAGGAGTGTGGTGATTCCTAGTCGTTTTAATCCTAATTGTTTATCTAAGTCGATAGAGATTGGTGATAGGGAACTAAAGCTAGGTGAATGAATATTAACTAAAACAAGATACTACTAAAAAGAAAATGAAACTAAATTAAGGAAAAATGATAACTAGTGGAATAACGATTAATCAAGAATAAAAGGGACTAGGGAACGATGTCGCTTCAATCCACCTAAATCGCACCAAAGTACATCGAGTATCGAAGGAATCGGGATTAAGGGCAAAGTTGTATCGTCTAGGTCGGCCACCTCCCTCCCGGGTTCGTGTCCGGCTTAATTTCCCGTTTACCTCCCTCCCGGGTTCGTAAAGCGGAATCCCTAAGTCAAATTCGAGGGTCACTCCCGTGATAAATCCCAAACCGACTCAAGTCAAAAAGGGTACGCATACTAGTATGTAGGATACCACGCTAGACACCACTCCCGTGTTCGATCTAGTACGGTAAGGCAAGATATAGGGTCAAACCGGTTACCCCTTAATGCCACCCCTTAATCCCCGGCAACGGCGCCAAAAACTTGTTGGGGTTTTAATTACCTCGCAAGCGCACGATATAATCGTTGCACTAGAAAGGGTCGGTCCACAAGGAGTGTGGTGATTCCTAGTCGTTTTAATCCTAATTGTTTATCTAAGTCGATAGAGATTGGTGATAGGGGACTAAAGCTAGGTGAATGAATATTAACTAAAACAAGATACTACTAAAAAGAAAATGAAACTAAATTAAGGAAAAATGATAACTAGTGGAATAACGATTAATCATGAATAAAAGGGACTAGGGAACGATGTCGCTTTAATCCACCTAAATCGCACCAAAGTACATCGAGTATCGAAGGAATCGGGATTAAGGGCAAAGTTGTATCGTCTAGGTCGGCCACCTCCCTCCCGGGTTCGTGTCCGGCTTAATTTCCCGTTTACCTCCCTCCCGGGTTCGTAAAGCGGAATCTCTAAGTCAAATTCGAGGGTCACTCCCGTGATAAATCCCAAACCGACTCAAGTCAAAAAGGCACGCATACTAGTGTGTAGGATACCACGCTAGACACCACTCTCGTGTTCGATCTAGTACGGTAAGGCAAGATATAGGGTCAAACCGGTTACCCATCCTAATCGACTCCCATCGATGACCAAGGGATCGGGACCGTCTCAAACTCCTAAACCAAGGCAATCCAAAATCCTCCACACCACTTTACCCAATTACCCAATTCAATCGATACAAAACATACAAGAGGCGCAATCTAGGCGAATTTAGGCTTCATCGACCCCTAGTGGGTGACTACTCACTAATCATGGCTAAATTGGTGGAATTAAGCATAAAGGTGGAGTCTTTAACTATGAACATTGTTGTAAATTGAATTATACTACCAATTATGTGAAAGTGGTCAAATTGGAAGAATCTAATTGGGGATTTCTAATACTAACATAAAATTCATAAATATGAATAAAGTGAGAGAAAACTAAACAAATTGCAAACTAGAGTAACAAACCAAGAAAAGAGAAGACTAAGATGAACTAACAAGAACTAGCAAATAAAACTAAGAAATTGGGAAAAAAATGAAGAAAAACAAAATTAGAGTAAAGATTAGAGATTACCAAAGATGGAGAGACAAAGGAGATAATAATAAAAGAAAATAATATATAAAGCTTGAATCTTGAATAAGGAAGATGAAGATCTTCAATAAAGCTACAAAACCTCTCTAAAAACCCAAAAGAATTCAAAATAGTATGTCTTGTGTTATGGAAGCTTGGGAGGCAAAATAAGAATTTGAGTATTTATACTTCTAATTAGGTTACATAGAAAACCGGTCGAAAAACGAAGTGAAATGGCAAAACCGGAGTAACGCACGAAACATGCGTTACGCACGGTGAGAATCGCACGGTCTTAACCTCCTGACTTGAGAATCGCACGGTCCACCGTGTTATTCTCTTCCTATGCCCATTTTCCCGTTTCTTGTCTTCTATGCGCTTGTTTAGGCTCGAACTCGGTCCATGTACCTCCTTTTACCCGGGCATGCTCAAGTTTCATCGTTTTCGTCACGGAAATGCCTAAAAACGAACAACAAACGCAAAAACCCGTGTAATACAAAATATAGGCGAAATGAGCCGGAATGCCAAAGGAAATACGATTAATCGAGGCTAAATAAACGTCAAAAGGGTGTAGAAAAGCGGTCAATAACGGAGTTATCAATAATTATCAATACTTAGATAATACTTAGATGCTCCCTTCGTCCCGATCAATTGTTATCCTTTCCTATTTTGGGGCATCTCAGTTAACTGTTGTCATTTCTATTTTAGGATTGCATTTTATAAGCAATTTCATCATTCACGACCAAGTTTCCTTCTCTTTCCTTGGTCTTTCCAATATCAAAGGACAACAATTGACCGTGACGGAGGGGGTAATAATTATAATACTAAGGGCTCGTTTGGTTCACCATGGGAAGATGAAGTTACCAAGAACTTAAATTTACATGAATTTGTAATTCATGGGAATTACAAAAATATTGTTTGGTTGTCATTAAGAAAATGAGTTCAAACGGTAAGTGTTACATACCCACCAAGAGGGGCCGGACTTTGGTACAAGTGACTTCCCCATTATGGAGTAATTGAAATTCCTTGGGAATCTATATATTTGATATAGGACTAATGTAGGCTTGGTAATATTTCCCTAATGTAGCTCTTAATGTTAAAATAAGAGATTTGTATTATTGAATTGTCATTCCAAACAATTACAATGACGTCCTATATTGATACTGTACGTAGCTCTTAAGGTTAAAATAAGAGATTTGTATTATTGAATCGTTGTTCCAAACAATTACAATGGCGTCCTATTGATAGGACTACGAAGATATGATCGTAGTATCTTCTAATATCGGTAGCTTATATAATTATTCTATAATATCGATATTATTCTGATTACGATATCTTGGTATATTACAATATATCGTAATCTTCCTAATATAATATTCATTCTTAATCTTTCCTAAACTCTATCGTGATACCGTAATACTGCGATATCCTTTAGCACTTAACATGTGCCTCTTGGACACATTTCAAACATTATCTCTATTATCCTAACTAGGTTGAAATGTTGAATGCCCGTGCAATGCATTGCATGCACGGATCAGAATGAAATATCAATTTCCTTAATATTTTATTTATGTTTTTTGTATATAAATTTATTTATCAATTTATAGGCTAGCTAGGTAAAAAAATTCACATCGTACGTTTATGTGAGTATCGAAAATAAGAGCACTTGCGTAATAAAGCTCGATTATATTTCAAATTTAGGTGAATTGTAATATGTCAATCTTCAAAATTGAGTTAATCTACCTTGAATCAAGTTAAGCCCAAATGGTGATGATCTATTAGTATTACTGAAATCTGTATTGTAAATGTGATATTGTACGAAGTATAATTTTGTCATGTGAAAAGTTTTTCCATATACAAAATTTTACTTAATCATGTCATCATAAATATTAAGATTGTGTGGCTTTATCATGTCAATAATTTTAATGCTTAAAGGAAAACATAATCCTAATTACGGAGTATAGTGAATAATCTAGTGTGGTTATG
This sequence comes from Agrostemma githago, assembly GCA_958450325.1. NCBI lineage: Eukaryota > Viridiplantae > Streptophyta > Magnoliopsida > Caryophyllales > Caryophyllaceae > Agrostemma > Agrostemma githago. The sequence goes on along the minus strand of OY288256.1, from coordinate 9,355,592 downwards.
GATATACACGCATTGTCTCACTGTTTCGCGTAATAAAGATAGTTTACAAGATGTCAATTTTTTTTGGCTTGAAAATTTAAATATAAACGCTATTAATAAAATACTAAATTTAAGTAGAAAAACAAATGATATACTAGTATGTAGTTATACAATTATGAAACCACCAAATTGAAATACATAGGTTGTTTAAGCTTCTAATCTTAAAAGCTCTCACAATAATACTTAATCGGGCTCAAAAGGTTTATACTTTATACTCCATAAATTTTAGATGCGGGAATTTTTTTAATTGTTTACATACGGAGTTTGTAATAGATTAACCAGGTCATTTACGTTATTACTCCGTATTTTTTGGGGGGAGGTACAACTGACACGTTTGCTTGCAGTATATTTTTTTCTTAAAAACTTACGGTAATTTTGAACGGAACATAAAGAAGGGATTATTGCTATTAATTTTTTGAGACATCACTTTTCAGTACTAATTATTTTTTTTATTATTAAATAAATATAACTTTAAATGACAATTTTATTTTGTACTTATTTTTACAACCAACGTACCCTTTTTATATTTGTACTCTTTTATGGTGAGTGTACCTGAGTTTGGTACCACAATTACATTTGTATGTAAAATTTATATGTAATTGATCTCAAAATAAATTTAATAAAAGACGTACGGTCTCCTATTTTCATGTGTGTGAAACTATGTTAGCTAAGTAAATTTGTTAAAGAAATACTAGTAGTTGGAGTTAGCTTTTATGGTTTGGAAAGGACATTATATTAGAATAGCACTTACACTTTTGCATTCTAACGAAGGGCTGGATTAAGAATCGAATGAAGTAGTAGTAGTAGCTGTTGTTAATTATTATTATTACTATAAAAGACTAATTCAATATTAGATGTGATGTGATGTGAATTAACATCGATCTCTCATTCTCTACTCACAATGAATTGGCAATTAGCAATGAATTTAGACGTTATTCGGCCTCTATCCCTCAACTCAACTCAACTCAACTCAACTCATGCCTATGAATTATGAAGAATTATGATCCACTTTTTTTAACAAATAATCTCAAACATACAATGAACAGTCGTCTTTAAAATAATCTCACACCAAGAATCGTCATCAACAAGTTTATACCCAACGTTCAGGGATATTAATTAATTATAATATTCCAACAATCTGAAGGAGGATTATTATTATTATTATTATTATTATTATTATGGTAGATGTCATCCGCACACTCCATCCCTATCGGACTATTGGTATGTACTCCCTATGTCTGTTATTCATCTACGACTTTTCCTCTGTTTTTTTAACATTATTACGTATTATAAACTAGTATTGATATTGATTGATTGATTGATTATATGGGACTACTTATTCATTATTAACTTCACATCTCTAATGATTACCTTTATAAACCCTTTTGGTCGGTCTCTCTATATTTTGAAACCAAACAAAAACAAAAGTCCAGAATATATATACGCACTGTGCGTGATTTTCCTGGGTTACTTGTTCAATTCTAAATAACCAAAGGTGTAGTATTGGAATTATCATTAACTTTCATTTTACTCGATTAAATATTGCACGTGATCGATGAGAAAGAATTAAGTAATTAAGGATTATTTGGGAATTACAGAATATATCATTTTCGATGAAGGTGACTCTGATAACGTCCGATCAACTATCTAATTACTAAAACCTTTCGTCTAATAATAGGTAAACAACATAGGACAATGTGTTTTGATTCAGTTCATTATTTTTAGATTTAAGTGTATTTTTTCGATTCGACAAAACCTGTTTTAAGTCATGTTTAGATGAGAATCGAATCCCTTAACTTTATGTTTGGAGTAAAGATACTCATATTTTTATTGCATGAATAAACCCTAATTGTTTTTTTCTTTGAGAAAACCAAACCCTAATTCTTTATTTAGGCTGTTTACTTGTTTTGCTAATGGACATACTTTTTACATCTAGTGTGTACGGTGTACCGCCATGCGTTAGAACGAGTTCCTTATTTTTTCAATAGGTTAATACTTCCTCAGTTCAAATCTCAAGAACGTCCCTTTTTTATTATATTCAGAATTCAAGAGAATCGTTGATATTCCCGACAATATATAAGAAAAAATATAGTCATGGTAGATTTTGTTTGATTTGTCTAGATTAAAAATACCGAATTTTTATAATTTTTTTTGATATAAAACGAAAAATATTGACGATATAAAATCTGTTTATGCAACTGTGGAAAAGTAAACGGAAATTAAATTTGAATGAAAGTCGGAGTATTGTACGGAGTAAGTATTTCATCAAAACCATAAATTTTGAGAAGCACGTGTCATTAAGCTAACCATTGTCTCACTGTAGTTATGTTTATGCCAAAATTTTCTGTTCACGGAAAACGAGGAAAGATAATACTCCACTAGTTACTGTAATTAGTTACAGATTAATTAATGGGTGATCGTTAATAATGTTAAAAGGATTTTCTACACCTGGTAATGGTATCCCTTATTTTTAACATTTTTATATGGTACATGGTGTCCCTAACTTTTTTAGGATATTGTGTCTTCACAACCTTAATAACGTTTCTGTTTTGTTTGACTTTTTTCTTTCCGTTAGTTTTGTTACTTTAACTATGTTTTGATTGTTTATATTAATCTTAAACCTCTTTTTTGTATAAGCAACACAATTAACGGAAAAAGAAAGTAAAAAAAGACGATAAACGTCATTAGGATATAAAGACATACGAGTAATACATTAAAAGTGAGGTGTATCATATGTGATTATAAAAGTGTAGGGTACCATATAGAAAAACTAAAATACGGAATACCATATAGAAAAACTAAAATACGGGATACCATGTAGAAAATCCCTAATGCTAATGTTAAAATAGATGAACATGGAGTATTAATCAATTATATAAATACTCTCTATATTGTAAAAATTTTGCACTTACCCAATTTGTTAGGCAATATATAACTTTATATGATATTTCGAACCTGTATTTATCTTTTTTGAGATAGAAAGATTAATAATTTTTGTAATAATAAATTGGTACTTCCTCCGTCCACAATGATTTACCCACTTTTATTCAAAATGAGTGAGATTAAAATAATAAGTGGGTAAATCATAGTGGGTTGGAAGGAGTAGTATTTTTTTTACACAAACTAAAAAGACACAATCAATGTTAATGAGAGACCGGAACTCTCACATATATAATACGAGTAGTATGTTAGTACTAATTTTGTGTTTTTGTTTTTCTACCTGTGTTATTCACTAACTTATCGAAAGACGATGTCTCACTAAATCTGTTCTTTTTTATGTATGTATTTTTTTGTTGATGCATAATATTTAAATTTATAAGAGGTAAAACATGAAAAATAAAGCAAAACCACAGTATTTATATACGGAGTATTCTACTCCATACTATGTATTTCTGTATTTTATAGGTGAATGTGTGTTGTTTCAAACATGGAATTTGGAAAGAGAACTAGAATCTTTTCGATTACGATGATATGTTTGGAAACTTAATTTGAAATTGAATTTTGGATTAGAAATCTTTCAAGTTTAGAAAATCTTGAAATTTGGAATTGAAATTGAGACCAATTTCAACCTAGTTCAAATTTGACTCTTTCAAATCCCTCTTCTACTAAAAGAATAGGAGAAGCTAGAAATACGCCTACGTGTCAACATCAGAGTAAAATTTTCCCGCCCAATACCTTTCCCACATATATATAGTAAGTAATTAATTTGTATAGAATAATAGTATTACCATATATACTATTGTACAATAATAGACTCATATTTATATATACCCATATACTAAATTAACATATGTATGTAATATTATATTTTACAAATTACTATTACCATAGATACAAATGTACAAATTACATTAACTTTGAGATAAAAAAAATGATTTCTCTGAGTTGCAATTTTATTTTCAAAATGAGTTTTTAATTTTAAAATAATATACAAAATACAAAGTACGAAGTATATCATTAAACTCCTTATATATGAAAAAGTTTCACAAATTATACATGAAGACACACAGTCTCACACAAAAAATACACTTGAGGCATTGTAAAATGACCTTTCATTTAAGTGATATTGAAGGGAATTTCACGACATGTTAACTACTAAAAAAATCATTATTATACTACATTTTTTAATAAATATTTAATACATTTTACGGTATATTGAAGATAAAAGTGAGTATATCGAGTTAAGAGCTGACGTATACGAAGTATATACATTATTGACATTATATTCACTAAAATATCATTTAATGACATTTCAAAAATATTTTCTTATATCTAAAGTACATGGTTGTCAGTTGATAGATACATTTAAATTAAAATATTGGATTCTTAATGGGTCGTGCTTTTTCCTAACGAGCGTTTACTCCATCCTAACGACATTTTACATATTTGCCCCCCTCATGTCCGAACGCTCTCAAAAGTGACGTTCATTTTCTCTCAAAAAAAAATCCCAAATTTGACCTAATCGAATCCGACCACCAACCCGTCGGCCATCACCACCACCACCGTGACCACCACCATCACCACCACCACCCTCTAATTCGTTCCCTAAACTCTAATTTACTTCACCATTTACAATTAAATAATAATTAGAACAAAAATATAACTAAACCCTAATTTAATCCTTCAATTTCATTTAAATTTTGATTAGACAAAATAATTAAAGTAATCATAAAATTGATTTATGGAAAACGATAATTACTTTATCATTAATTGAATTAGGGCTAATGATCGATCCCTTAATTTACTCCACCAATTTCAATTAATTAAACAATAATTAGAATTAAAAAGTAACAAATCCTAATTTAATCTTTCAATTTCAATTAAAGAGTAATTAGAAAAATTAATTACCGTAACCAAACAAGTAATTTAAGAAAAACAGTGATTATTTCATCACTAATTGAATTAGTACTCATAATCGATTTGTAATTGTGGTTTGAATAGTTGTATGCAAATGAGAGAAAAATTGTTCTTGGTTGGGAGAACGGTGAATTATGAGAAGGGTAGATTTGGAAATATTAAAAAAAATACGTTAGGATTGAGTAAAGTTGCGTTATGAAAAAATAATTTCGTTCTTAATTTTAAATCTAAAAAGAAATATAATATAAATAATTTTTTTTATTAATATCATGCATAATTGCACGGGGTCTATACTAGTTTCTAGTATATGGATAGTCATTTTTACTTCAATCACTTAATTGTTTGTTTTTCCGCATAATTTTTTTAGAATAAATATACGGAGTATATTTTTTTCCTCATTTGAAAATTTACATTTTTCTAATGAAAAGTTTTCAAAAATAAAAATTAGTGACCTGACCCGACTCCACGCAACTGAATTCCAATTCTAATTACTCCGTAAAAGCGTACCAAACACCTTGAGAGGTTGTTTGGTTCGCACAAAGGTATATGATTGAAATCAGGAATTAGATGATTGAGAAACAAATCCGAAATTCAATTTTTTTTATAAAATTATATTTTAAATATATAAAAATTTATATAACACTGACTATATAAAATCTACAAATTTTAACGTGAAAAAAAAATTAAATAAATTTCAATAAAAACAACCCTTTTTGACGATATAAAATGCTGAGTTACATTAATAAAATTTTAAAATAATTTTTTTAGTATTTTAAATTAGGGTGTTTCACTAAAGTATTTTAGTAATAATATTTTTTAAGAAAAAATTGGAACAAATATTTTCGGAAAATTAAACAAAGTTTGATTCCATGGGTATAGTTTACCCACCTTCTTCCTTGGATATGAAAAACCATACTACGAGGGTTTGAAGTATGGGTATCGAAATGAAAAAATTGTCAAACAAACGTAAGGTATGAGTTTGCTTCATACTATACCTATACCTCATACCTAAATTGAGCGAACCAAACGGCCCTAAATATTACCCTGTAATCATTATTGGCAGTTTTGGAGTCTAAAGTGGTAAGATGCCAGAGTTGTCCACTTTGTAAGGTGTTTAGAAAATATTCCAGCACAAATGCACCAGTAAGACCGAATAAGTCCATTGTTTTGCTTTTTTCACGTCATACCTTATTAATGCATAACATATGCGACATCTGTTGCTACGCTAAAGTGTTCCACTCCAGAAATTATTAGATGTCATGCTATTTGAATATAATTATTTACTAACAAATTCCGGACCACAAAGTTGTGACTAATTCCCAAAAGAGACGGTTTCACAATGAATTTATTGTGAAAGTTCCTCACATAATTGGTGGTAACCAAATCAATACTCTTAAGGATTCGTTTGGTTGTCCCCTCACTTCCCGGAAATTGCAATTTCCCATGAAATGCTTTCCTGAGGAATTGTTTGGTTACACCAAAAACTAAAAAAATGCGGGAACTCAAACTCACCCCATCACTTGCAATTCCTGCATGATGTGGGAAGTTGCTCACCGACCCCCCTCGGTGAGTTGCACTTCTCACATCCCAAATTATTCAAATGACTTTTTTACCCCTTCTCCACTACTCATCCCCATTCTCCATTTACTGCTTCTTCTCAACTTTTCTGCATTATTTTTTTTAACTCAAAATTTTTTGGTTAACTCAGAATTTATTGCTTCTGTTCATCTATTTTTTGGTTAACCCAGAATTTTTTTAAAAATAAATAAATTATTGTTCGTTTTTTTTTACGCTGATAAAATGTAATTTGGTTACGACTGCATATTATAATGAAGACAATTTCAGATATTTCTTAAGTTGCTGAAAAAATTAATTCATAAGTTTTTATACCCTTAATTAATAAAGGGCATAATAGTCATTGTAATCAAAATTATGAGAATTAGGTCGAGCCAACCAAACAAGATGTAGGAATTCAATTCCCGGGAAGTGTGAATTCCAGGATGTCAACCAAACAAATATTTCAAATTCCCGGGAAGTTGAGGTGGGAAGTAACTTCCTAGGAATTGCAACTATAAGTTCCGCATGAACCAAACGAACATTTATAGTTTACTTTTGGATCGTGTTTTACTCTAATATATTCCAGCCATTCAAATGGGATATGTACATTTTAAGAGAAAATATATTCATGTTGAATCAACATGCTCCGTGGGTGTATGTGGATTGATTAGCAAGAGCAAAGCGATCAATATATGTCTTTTTGAGTCGTGATATAGAGCATGAAAGAAATGAAGTTATTGGTATAACTTTTGAAAGAAAAACCTTAGGTATTAAAATTTCCAAAGAAGTGTTAAGTACTCTGTATAAGTTATCAATTTATCCTTAAAATTTAAAAGAAACGATCTTTTATACGGAGTATAATATTGAGTCCTACTAATATCTTCTCCTACCGAAGATGTCTTGGCCTAGTGGTTAAGATTAGGTATTCTGAGACAGTAGGTCTCAGGTTCGAATCCCCCTCTCCTATATTGTAATGCGACTAAGTGCGCTCTTCGTTGAACCAAAAAAAATTAATATCTTCTCCTAATTAATTCTGTTATCCGAACCCTAAATATATAGTATGAAGTTTTATAGAAAAAGAAGTGAATTCCGTCATAGCTTTCAAGAGGTGTAAGCAATTACCGACATTAACCTGTATTGATGTAATTTATTTCATTTTTGAAATGAATATCGGCGGCATCCTCCTCAACAACCAAGTCATCATTCGTGCCTATATTTTTAAATGGTGTTGGTTTTGTCATTTTAGTCGCTTAAAAAAGTAGTGTACCTAATAAAAGGGGTCAATTTTAAGATTTGCTGAAAACAGGTTAGTTAAACTAAGAAAAATGATAAATATAATTCTGAATTGTATAAGACTGTATTTAATTTTTAAGATATTAAGAGAAAATACTTTTTCAAAATATGTATTAATTGAATGGATGTAAGTGTAATTTGGATTTCAAATTCTATGTTTATACTAAATGTGAATTTTTTTAAATTAGGACTGTATTTAGGATAACTCTTCAACTATATATGAACATCTACATGCAAAAATCAGTGTCAATTCAAACTTCAAAAGGTGTTGTTTTCAATTTGAGGAACCTGGGTTCGACTAAGTGAATAATCTCAATATTTATATTGATCATACAATACTATCACTTAATTATTAAAACAAGCTCATTCAGAGTTCTTTCGTTGATCTCAACCATAAACACTTACGTGTTAGTACATACCACAAGTATTTAAAAACTAAAATAATGTGAAGCATAAATTAAATGTATATAACTTCTTTGGACAAAACTTAGCACTGTGAAAAAACCCTCACAATAAATAAATTGATCCAAAGAAAAATATAATTAAATACACTGTTCATCATAATCTAACATATTCAACACGGAGTATGAAGTATAATTTTAGACACTACAAAATAATATTCGTATGAATTAAATTTTTTAATACCACGGAGTACTTCGTATCAAAATTTTTAAAGCAATATTGTACAATTTGCACGAAATTATCAATAATATTGCATTGACGTAGTGGCTAAGATAACTAGGTAAATCTAACACAAAGGTCACACGTTTGACTCCTTAAGTGCATATTTTTTTTACCACGATGAATTTTTAAAAATGATTTAATACTCCCTTTGTTTTTTATAAGTTATTTTCACTTTTCGAGATCTATATTCTTCCATCTTCAATATTTCTCTCAACATAAGAATAGATATCATGATATGTACACTCATTTGAAAGTTTATTTCGTAAGGAATTTTATGATGTAACTTTGAAAATTTTTGGATTAATATATTTACATAAAAATTAAAGTCAAAACTCGTCTCGAAAAAATCAAAACGTCATATATATATATACTGATACGGAGGGAGTACTCTGTTGTAATCAATTGTAACAAGGGCATTCATGAGGGTGATAATGAGACAAGACTTTATGTAATCGTGACCTAAAATGTCCCGAACCCGATACAACCAAAGTCGACCCCACACCAAGACCCAATTAATTAGCACCCCTATTGGCTGTTGCGATGTACTTTGCACTTTTGATGGCGATTATGTGATATTCATAAAGGAAATCACATCACACATAGATAGGAGTACTTGTCTTCAGACGTGGCTGTTGCCTGTTGCCTGTTACCTGTTGCCCTCTTGCTTCTTAACAAAATAAAGTCAACTTGTTCATTACATAATTGATGGACGATACGAGTAATAGTCAACAATCTACATACATACATAGAATAATTTATTCTGGTATTTGGTTAAGATTCACTTGTTATTTTCACTTGAATTGTTCAATCATTTTGAACTTGGGTCCCTTACGATCCAGATACATTCATGTATGTAACGTACTCCTAACCATTGCTTCTACACTTATACCACTGTCTATATATATTTCTACTCCTTCCACTCCATTCTATCAACAATTGAATTCAACTCATACTACCTATTTAATTCTGTCTTTAAGTTTCTTTTTTTTTTCATATGGAAAATAAAATTAATCACATTTACCCAAATTAATTAATTTATTTTTCTTATGATCTTAAAGGCGTCAAGATAAGGTGATTCGTCTAAAGTAAAAAAAAAAAGGTAACTGAAAATCAGAGAAAATGAGTCGTCGGATTAGTGACGAAAAGAAGCTAGACGACATTGGTGCTAGCGGGAATTCGTCACGAGGGAATAACAATGAAACAATAGCAGCGCCTCCATATCGTCACGGTGTGGAGAGGCCGGAGAAGAATGTGTTGAAGGACATTGGATTCACATTCAAGGAGACCTTCTTCCATGATGATCCCTTAAAGAACTTTAGGGGTCAGCCAGCTTCTAAGAGGCTCCTCCTTGGTCTTCAGGCTGTGTTCCCTATATTTGAATGGGGAAGGAGTTATACTCTAGGTAAACTCAAGAGTGACCTTATTGCTGGAGCCACCATTGCAAGTCTTTGCATACCTCAGGTATACTATTTATACACCACTACTACTACTACTAAACAATTGCTTAAGTTTGACCAAAAGACTTTTTTTTTTTTTTTTTTTTTTTGACCAAAAGAGTTCTTCTTAGGGTAGGGTATACTGAGCGCAATAGCAATGATGAATTTTAAGGAGTTTCATAGCATATAAGGAGCTCCTTAACCATTGTGATAGAAAATAAGGAGCTCCTTATATGAAACCGGCAATGAATATATGAAACTTTTACCATTGAGGAAGAATAGGAAGTTCCTTATATGATTATATGTGCTTTAGTGGCAATTAGATTATGTGTATGGAACTACAACTATTGCTATTGCCCTGACTATACTCTATTCTTCCACTTTTTATCCAACATAGTTTGTAGCGGTTATATTCCTCATAAGTGAGTTGTCACCAATAAAACGGGTCAAATTGAGAGTTACATAACATAAAAAGTATGCCTCTTAGTTAAGGAATAACAAATGAATTGTCTTTATTCACCAATAAAATGAAGGGAATGCGTAAATTGTATATGGTTGGTGTCTTTTATCCTAATTTATAAATAATGTATTATAATTCTTTATCGAAATTGCAATATGAAGATAGCAATATGAAGATAGAAGATATAAAAAAAGAGTAATTTTTTTGGTTAACGATAGATTAATAATATCTTATGAAAATTATAGTCAATATTGGAATTAATGAAATACAATTGCATGAAAATCAAATAAATTTCAATGTCTCCTTAAACAAAGATCACTACTAATAAAATATAAAGCGATTCTCCACATGGATTCAAGAAGGGGGTCTACAAATCCGATTTTACTTTGAGAAGTTTTCATCTCAATTGACTTGATAAAATGTAAATAAAAATGTAACATTGTTTGATATTTGTCACCTATCATGGTGAATGACCACAACATAAATCACATGTACGAGTAATAAATACTCCCTCCGATTACCTGTATTCTTTCCCTTTCTTTTTGGGTATGAAAGGTAGAATGAAAAAGTAAAAGAGAGAAATATTATATTAATTAAATGAGAAAAAGTGGGTGAAAAAGTAGAAGAGAAGAATATTAAATGAGAAAAAGTTGGGTGAAAAAGTAGGAGAAATGAATACGGAGTATTATATTAATTAGTGAGGAGGTGAAAAACTTTCCTTAAATGGAAAAAGGGAAGAAAATCAAACTCAGCTCAATAAGGAAATAGGGAAGAACATAGGTAATCGGAGGGAGTAGGATCTTTCCGCAGTTGGGACTTTTATACTGTATGTATCATCATCATTTACGACATAGACTATGATATGATTTACGATTGTGACTTTTAAAACATAATAAAAATGAATCAAGAATTAAGTCATTAGATTGCTGGTACAATGCTTCAAAAAAGTTTTTTCTATTGGTACAAAAGATTCCAATTAGAATTTCACTTTTAATAGCGAAATTATTAAAACGTTTTATTGATGATCCTCTAATCATTATGAAACAATATATACGGAGTATGTGATTTTTGTATGAACGTAAACCTAACTCGATAGAATTGACCTCGTCGCTACATCTTTTGAATACATGATAAAAAAATCATACGTACTTGATTTTGGGATTGCTATTTAATTTCATAATGATGGATACTAATCGGTTTCAAATTTAAGAATTTGAATATTTCTCTTGACTTCTACATTTAATTGAGAGTCTCTTGTCAAAAAATATCTACGAGTACCATTTAAGTTACTTTACCTATCGATGTTCAACTTTTTTTTTTTTTTTTTTCACTAAACAGCTTTTCCCCAAAAGGAACAAAACGTATATTTTAGAATGTTTATTTTAATTGCACGCGAGTAGTATGGAATGGTTTCACTAAACACGAATATGTGATTTCCTGTGTAGGATATTGCCTATGCAAAGCTAGCTAATCTGCTTCCTCAATATGGATTATGTAAGTCTAAGTTATACTATTTTGAACACCTCCTTTCATATACTATAAGCTACTTTGCTTGAATATTGATTAACTAGAATTGAATGTTGGTTGGTTGGTTATACAGACAGCAGCTTCGTGCCACCCCTTATATATGCTTTCATGGGAAGCTCAAGAGATATAGCCATTGGTCCAGTGGCTGTCATCTCTCTTCTGTTGGGTACTATGTTGCGAGCCGAGATCGATCCTGATGAAAGTCCCACTGAGTATCTCCATCTTGCATTCACTGCCACTTTTTTCGCCGGTATCACCCAGGCAGCTCTTGGCTTCTTCAGGTATATATTACTGTAGTTTCTTATGGTGCCTGTGCCTGACTACTACTTAAACAATACGTTCGAGTAACAATAATGAACTAATGGTTTTGTTTGGTTTTAGATTGGGATTCTTGATAGAATTTCTGTCCCATGCGGCTACTGTTGGATTTATGGCCGGGGCAGCCATTACCATTGGTCTTCAGCAGCTAAAAGGGTTGCTTGGCATAAAAACTTTCACTAAATCTACTGATATAGTATCTGTACTGCGCTCAGTTTTCAGCCATACCAAGGAAGTAAGCTTCCATTCCTTTCTTCGATTAATCTCCTTCCATTCTTTACATCATTGTTTTTGTTTTTTTGGATCTGTAGTATTTACTTTACTTGTTATTTGATGTTGTCAGTGGAACGCCCAGACAATAGGGATAGGCATATCTTTCTTGGCTTTCCTCTTAGTCACCAAGTACATTGTAAGTCTGATCGGGAAACTAACAATCTGGCGATTCAATCATATTATCATATATATCAATTAATTGTTTGGTAGTTCAGTTCAGTTCCGTTAGTTGGGATTGGGATTGGGATGCTTACGCTTTTGAGTTATAACAGGGAAAGAAACATAAGAAACTGTTTTGGGTCCCCGCAATTGCTCCCCTCTTCTCAGTCATTCTGGCGACTGTGCTTGTATTTGCGACTCGTGCAGACAAGAAGGGAGTTGCAATAGTAAGTTTTCCAGATAATTCGTGCTGGCATAATTATCAACTCATGTTTTCTACCTTGTGATCCTCATTTGTTCATTTTATATCTTATCCAGGTGAAACATATAGAAAGGGGCATCAATCCCTCGTCTCTACACAAGATATATTTCTCAGGACCTCTGCTTATGACAGGCTTCAGAATTGGTGCCATTGCTGGTATAATCGCCCTTACGGTATGTTATCGCACCCAACTCTAATTTCTAATACCATACCACCGAGCGTGGGTTGGATAGATTGTCTTAATTGGAAAATTATATATTATGAACCATTTTAGGAAGCTGTAGCAATTGGAAGAACATTTGCAGCAATAAAGGACTACTCCCTTGATGGAAACAGAGAAATGCTAGCACTAGGAACCATGAACATTGTCGGTTCTATGACATCTTGCTATATCGCTACTGGTAATAATGATGATTTCATCTCAAGATTATATATACATGTTTGTTTATTTTCTGTATGATCACTAACTAACATGTACACGGTGGATCCATGATATGATGTTGATTCAGGATCATTCTCGCGGTCTGCTGTAAACTACATGGCTGGTTGCCAGACTGCAGTATCGAACATAGTGATGTCGATCATCGTTTTATTAACTTTGGAGCTCATTACACCTCTCTTCAAGTTTGTTCCAAATGCAATTCTTGCATCTATCATTATATCAGCTGTGGTTCCCTTGGTTGATATTGATGCAATGAAACTCCTGTGGAAGATCGATAAGTTCGACTTTGTTGCCTGCATGGGTGCATTTTTTGGAGTGATATTCGTGTCTGTCGAGATTGGCATTTTGATTGCGGTATGATATGCTTCTTCTTACCCTCGACCTTTTATTTAAAATTCAAGTAACAAGATTGATTGAATATTGATGGATGTTCCTTCATTATTCCAGGTATGCATATCCTTTGCCAAGATTCTATTGCAAGTGACGAGGCCGAGGGTGGCAGTGCTTGGAAACCTTCCAGGAAGTACCATTTACAGGAATGTTGAACAGTATCCATTAGCAACGAAAGTCGCCGGCGTTCTTATTGTTCGCGTTGATTCCTCAATCTACTTTTCAAATTCAAACTACATCAAAGACAGGTAGGTAGCTAGCTAAGCTAGGTGGTATCAAGTTATAATAATTCAAACGAGTAATTAATAAAACATCGTACCATATATTTGTAGTATTGTTTAAACATTTCAATTGGGTTGCACGCAGGATTTTGAGATGGGTGACTGATGAGGATGAATTTAACAACCAAAATGAACTCCCCAGGATTGAATATACCATCGTTGACATGTCGCGTATGACTTTCATTCATTCACCCCTCCAACTTAATAATTTTTATTATCTATATTCGATCCTATAGTCTTGTTAACATGTTTGGAGTACGATAACTACTGCAGCTGTGATCGACATTGACACCAGCGGTATCCATGCTCTAGAGGACCTGCACAAGAGTCTTGTAAAGAGAGATGTCCAGGTATAAAAATAACATTAATCAATATGCTGTTTTTGTAAAGTTCTAAATTTGTAAAAGTGCTATTTTTGACATATGTATATGGTATGCAACAGCTGATCTTGTCGAACCCGGGGTCGGTTGTTTTGACAAAACTGCACGATTCAAAATTCTTGGAAACCATTGGACAAGACAAGATGTTCCTTACAGTCGGAGACGCAGTCCTATCTTGCAGGAGGAAGTTAGAAGACGCTTGAAACTATACAACCATACTTTGACTTGACAGTGGCCAATTTGAGAGATTGATGGAGGAGTGCTCATTTCTCAAACTTTTCCCATTTCATTTCGGTATAACGTACATGACTGACTGCCAGAGTGCGTGTATGTGGTGTGATCATCATGCATGCACATCGGAAATGAAGTTTTTATTTATTTTGGGTGTATTATTATTTTTGTCTAATTTGATTTAATCTACTCTGACCTCTGTCATGGAGGCTGAGATATCAACTCGATCGTTTGATGTAATTGAATACATATACACTTAATGCAGTTCATTCTTTGTTTGTTTGGAAACTGTTTTAACATTGTTATTTAACACTTTCACTCATTATTGTTTATTTTAATTTAGGCTTATTTAATGGGAATAATACCGACTATAGGGCGTGTTTCAATAATAATACCAATTACAATAAATCTGATAATAACACAAAGGATTGAAACAAGTTAACAACAATGGTATGTGCACACTTATGACCTACAACAGCAGGTAAGTTAAGTAAAAAGCAACCGGCTAATCTTTCCATCACCTCCTCCTTCCTTAAATGCTCACCCTCCTCCTTTCCATCACCTCCTCCTTCTTCAATGGCTGATCTCCTCCTTCTTCTCTAAATTTTTCTGGGTTTCATAAACTCCTCATCTTCAATAAATGTAATAATGAGTTCTCCATCAAATGCAAGCTCTTCAAATTCGTGGGGTTCGAAATTGGCGAATGAAGTTCTGTGCAATCACCAATTACGTGCAGTGGTGAGGACTATTAAGAAGGGGAAAAACATTGGGAAGAAATTTTATGGTTGTTCTCTTTGGCCGGTATGTTGATTAATTTTGCAGTATTTATGTCTATTTTAATTAATGTTGATTACTCCTATCGAATTCTGATTTGAACATGTTTAATTGATGCCCTTTGAAGAACAATGGGTGTAGTTACTTCATGATGGTGGAAGATATGAAATCAAGGTTCGAGTGTGAAGACAAGGATTATGAAATGGATGCATATCAGAGACACATGTTGGAAGAAAAAATTGTGAAGCTGTTGATGAAGAAACAAAGTTTGAAGAAGGAGGTTGCGGAGCTAAGGGTTGAACTGCTTGCACATGTGAAAGGGGAGAAGAAAGCTATGGTTTGGTTGATTATGTCGTGGATTTTTTTTGCCGTTTGTTGGCTGTTTAAGAAGTAATGTCGAGTACTTGTCGATCGAGTACTTGATCCGTAGCAGTAGATTAGTACTTCATCCTTCATGGAGCATTAGATTAGTACTTCTAGTAGACTAATATCGATTTCGGTTAAACGTGGAGTATGTACGGTCCATCTTAATTAATGAAAGGTAACGAAATTGTGGCATTTTTAGTCCAACAATCAGAGACTGAACAACACACAGTACCAGCAACATTCTTACAACTTTGCATTGAATGTTGCGTAAATGGGCAGCGTTACAGTAGCAGTAGGCTGTAGCAGATGAACCACAGAACTTGAACTTTGCATCCCAAACCATCAACTTCATGCATTAGCAGTGTGAACAGTAGTTAACAAAAAGTGTGCACCAAACACACGCCAGTTGTTGCAAATTACGAAGTTCGTACATAAACCTAAAACTTAACGATGTTCACACGACAACCATAGACTTAACGAAGTTCATACAACCACAAACTTAACGAAGTTCAAACGAAAACCATAAACTTAACAAAGTTCATACGACAGTACATCATTGCCGTAATGTAGAATTTCAGAGATTGTTAGAAGCTTGAGTAGATGCTTGAACGGAGTGGATGCTTCTTGGCCCACCAGAACTTCTGGGGACATTGGTGAACGCATTTCCGGACTCATCAAACAGCACCCCAATCCCTTGTGGCGGCCTACTTCTACCTCCAATTGCTCCTCTCACTCCCCTGCCGACTCTACCTCCTCTTGCTCCTCTCCCTCCCCTTATGACTCTTCCTCCTCTACCTACTCGAGTCGGTTGTGCAGTAGCTTCATGGTGGTTTTCAGCATTAGACGGCACCACTGAATCAGAAGCATCAATTCTAGGATACTTTCTAGGTCTTCCTCTCCTCTTTTCGGTCCCTCTTGTGACACAATGGCTCGATCCTTAGCAGGACAGGTTCTCTTGTTGCGAGTCTTGGACTTGCAAATAGAGTAGGTGAGTTCAATACCATGCCTTGTGAGCTTACCACTTTTTTTTGGATCCTCAAAAGAATCCCTCCTCCTTTTATTTCTTGGCCTGCCGGGTCCTATTTTGATTGGTGGGGGGCTTAAAGGTAGCTCAACCTCGGGCCAGTGTTTTTGACCTGCAACAGGAGAAATATAGGCACTATATGCTCTAATGTAAGTGTCCCTTTTATACCAATCTGAAACATACTCTTCCAGGTGGGCATGCATTTCAAATATGCAGCAACTCCATGGCAACATGGAATACCAGTCAAGTCCCACTTCCTACAAGTGCAAGTCTTAGCCTCTAAATCGACATTCATAGAGTATATACCATGTTGTACTTGATAAAGTGTAGGAGTCGATGGAATGGACTCACAAAAGGCTGCAAGTTCTTTTTCTTCATCTAACCTTTCTTGAACCCTTGGGCATAGTAAAGAGGTTTTCTTCTCCATTTCCCTCTTCTTCTTGATCAGTCGTTGCATCAACGCCACCCTAATGTCGTCCAACATGTATATGACATGTTTAGATCTTGCGTTAATGATATAGGCATTGAAAGTCTCCGCTATGTTATTCACATTCACATCCGCCTTTGTGTCGGTCTTCAAGAATGCCCTACAAAAGAGCTCTGGTTTACATGCTAAGAACGCCTCAACTGCCTTTGGATCTACCTCCTTCATTGCTTCGATAGCGTCCTTATAGTCAACTTTGTTGTAGGCTTTAGCACACCTCCAGAATAAAAGCTTCATTTCATCCCTCTTGTAGCTTTTGTGCCAATTAGCGAAGATGTGTCTTGTGCAATACCTGTGTTCTGCCTTGGGAAATTCTTTTGCAACCATTGCCACAATGCTCTACATGGGAAATAAAGAAAGACTAATAATAGTCCATTGAAAAAGAGGAATCGATCTTGACCA
Organism: Agrostemma githago; assembly: GCA_958450325.1. Lineage (NCBI taxonomy): Eukaryota > Viridiplantae > Streptophyta > Magnoliopsida > Caryophyllales > Caryophyllaceae > Agrostemma > Agrostemma githago. Next base: position 9,337,953 of record OY288256.1, on the reverse strand, counting down.
AAATCATATGTCCCAACAGAGTTTAAACGGGTTAGTAATTCAACAACAACAATAACTGACTATCAAACTACTCAGAACAAACAAACAAAAAACATACTGAATCTTAAGATGAATCAGTATTCGAATATTTAATTCTTACTAGAACTCAACACTGGAAGAATAATTACAAGCCAAAACACAATCGTCTTACTAGAACTCTCCAAGTTATAAAAAAATAATGAGGTACATAGCTTCTATTTATGCTGCTTTAAATCTACCCTAAACCTAATTAACTAAACAACCTGATATTAATAGAACCAAGCAACCAAAACTCTTAAGCAACTAATAAATCAAACAAGCTGATGAGTAAGTCAGTTAAGTAAATTGAATCGTTTCAATCTGTCCATCCCAATTGTTCAATAAAGAAAGGAACAAATATAATACAAAACATACACCAAAACTAGCCGATATAGTGCTACTGCCCTCTAATTATACGCCATCAACTGCTGAATTTATAGTAAAACATTCGACAAATGCTCATTCCACAGTATTGCTACTGTCCAAAAATAACTCATTCCACAACACTTATTAACAGACACGACACTAACACACAAAGCTAATGCAAATCTGATGACAATGGACATCACATATAAAACACAATGAACTATAGGAAACAATTAGAGAATGATATGAAAATGAGTTAGTAAAACCAACTTACAAGATGCCCATCTGATATGATTGTCCAGCCTTCACCATCTCTTTCATCTAAGCTTCTCTTTAACTCCTTGAAAAACCACTCATAACTTTCAAAATAATCACTTGAATCAAAATAATCTTAGATTACTATTAACAGATAACTAGCGGTAAGTAGGGTCAGTTCCATAAGGAGACATTGTGAAAATTATAAGCTACTCCGTATTCAATTAATCTATCGAGTCACGATTATAGTTGAATTTGTGGTAAATAACAATCTAATAATACTTGAAGAAATTACTTAAAGAAGATAAAAATATGAAATTAAGTCATCCTAGAAATCACCTAACGGCTCTTGCTACATATTAGAGAATTCTATTGAGGCTTTCCATCTTAGGTCGGAATTTATGAGACTAAACAATTAATCAAGACCTTTAATTAGTTACTCACCGTAATAATGTTGCAAGAGCGATTTAACTCATGAAAGTCGATTATTCAGTTATCACATAAATACTTGGTTCAATTCATAGTTCAAAAAAACTCTAGTGATGAAAAAATTAGCTTAACATATTTACGATAATAACAATAATGATGAATCTAACATGATGAATGAACAAAGAAAACAAAATGAGAAAATGCTAAAAAAAGAAAAGAAGAAAATAAGGAAGCAGAATTATTAAAAGTTTACCGGAAACAGGAAAAATTAAGAAAAGCGAAAAAAGAGAAAACAGTAACTAAGGAGTGAGATTAGGGAAGAAGAGAGAATTACCGGATCAGAGTAGCTAATTATAATGGAAACCGGGAATAAAAACGAGAATAATAAAACTTGAATAATACGAATACATGAATTAATTCTTAAAACTTTAATTAAAAAAAATCTTGATAAAAGAAAAACTAAATATTTACATGAGATAATTAAAAGATTGCATGCCAATTTATACTAATCAATTTACTAAATCAACTACCCACTAACTATCAATCTCTCAATGAGCTCAATAGCCACTAAATTGCACAATATACATAAAGAGATGGTGGATAAAATGAGTGATGAACAAGGAAGAGTGCGTGGGGAGTAGCCGAGATTTTCTTTGGTCTGCTGAGTTATAGCCTTCATTGGGGGACTACTTTTTACCGTCGGCGCTTTACTTCTTACCGTCGGCGTTAATTACGTGAAATGACGACTTTGTCCTTGCTATTTATTCTCAAAATAATATTACTTTTACATTTTATAGATTATCGATTTATTAAAACTCGATAACAAAACCGTCTTTTTCGATTATCGTAATAAACCAAAACCGACTCCCTATATAGTTAATTACGCAAAATGACAAGTTCTCCTTTGCAATTAATTCTCGAAATATTATCACATTTACATTTTATAGAGTATCGGTTTATTAGAACTCGATAATAAAACCGTTTTTTCGATTATTGTTACGCCTCCGATTTTAAACAGTTAATTAGATTAATTAACGACTTAATACAATTTAATAAACATAATTTAAGTATAATATAAATCTTCCAATGGTATGAGATATGAAGTATAAGGTGGTGAAATTGGTTACACTGTTAACATTTCATACAAATGACCCGGGTTTGAATCCCCTTGTTCGCACATTTACCTTTTGAAAAAATAATTAAAATTTAAAAAATTATGCAATTAACAAGGATTGAACTCCAGACCTATTGATTAGAAGATAAATGACCAAACCACTACACCACCATCAACAAACTGATATTTCAAGTGGCTGAAAACTATATTAAAAGAGAAAAAAAACCCGGAAAATGGGGGGAGTCGAAGAATTTCTTCGACTCGTAGATGGGGGAGTCGAAGAATTGCTTCGACTCGCGGATGGGGGACTCGAAGAATTTTTTCGACTCCCCCATCCACGAGTCGAAGAAAATCTTCGACTCCCCCATCTACGAGTCGAAGAAATTCTTCGACTCCCGCCATTTTCCGGGTTTTTTTTTCTCTTTTAATATAGTTTTCAGCCACTTGAAATATCAGTTTCTCTTTTAATATAGTTTTCAGCCACTTGAAATATCAGTTTGTTGAGTGTGGTGTAGTGGTTTGGTCATTTGTCTCCTAGTCAATAGGTCTGGGGTTCGATCCTTGTTAATTGCATAATTTTGTAAATTTTAATTATTTTTTCAAAAGGCAAATGTGCGAACAAGAGGATTTGAACCCGAATTGTTTACATGAAATGTTGTCAATGTAACAAATTTCACCACTTTATACTTCATGTCTTATACCATTGGAAGATTTACATTATACTTAAATTGTTTCTCAAAACTTTCAAGTATTATAGAGAAAATAATACGACCCTTAGGTGGGTCGAAAAACCCACTTGACCTGACCCATTTCCGGATTTTTTTATTTTAATTTGCATTGATCTGTATAATAAATCTTGATTGTCGACTTGTCGTAGATTAATTAAGATTTAATTTGCATATTACTCGTATTTGTTAATTACGTTTATTAAATTATATTAAATCGTTAATTAATCTAATTAACTGTTTAAAATCGGAGGCGTAACAATAATTGAAAAAACGGTTTTATTATCGAGTTCTAATAAACCGATACTCTATAAAATGTAAATGTGATAATATTTCGAGAATTAATTGCAAAGGAGAATTCGTCATTTTGCGTAATTAACTATATAGGAAGTCGGTTTTGGTTTATTACGATAATCGAAAAAGACGGTTTTGTTATCGAGTTTTAATAAATCGATAATCTATAAAATGTAAAAGTAATATTATTTTGAGAATAAATAGTAAGGGCAAAGTCGTCATTTCACGTAATTAACGCCGACGGTAAGAAGTAAAGCGTCGACGGTAAAAAGTAGTTGCGCTTCATTGGCTGCAATGCATAAGGGATCGACTGGCTTGCTTTACTATAATCGATTGCTTTCTCATAGCCGATTGTTTAGCTCTTGAGTAAGTGATCGGTTGGGCTGTTTTATTATTGCAAGATAAACAAGCACGTTAGTCTTTGTCGGCTGCTATCTTCATTTAGGCATATGGGTTGTCTTTTTTTTGGCAACAATATAGGATATTATTAAGACGAAGTAACCGGACTATATACAACCAACCATGACTTATTACAATCAAGATACATCTGGAGCCTAGAAATAGAAAACAACAAGCATATTGGGAACGCCGAAGCGTGCACATCTCGTTTCCTCAGGAGAGGTAACAGTTGTTTACAAGGGCAGTGAAAACAAGCGACGACCTGCTTTGATGAGGACGCAGTAGACATAGTCCCAAGCAAAGCGGATACAGTGACCTGGAGAAAGGAGGAGGAGAAGAGCGGAAGGAATGAAGCAATTAAAGATCCATTGAGTTGGATGCTGTAACCTCCCTGAAGTCTTTCGCTGCAAAAGAAGACAGAAGTAGTATAAGTGAAACACGGGGCAAGCGGTGCAGAGCATAAAGGTTGATTGTTGGGAGCTTCTGTCGTGTCATGCCAGTTCTTCTTATTCAAGAATTGCTGGAAATCAATCTGCTGATTGCACAGAAATTGAATATGATGCAAGATTGAAAGCGGGTCCTTAGCTTTAGAACGGAAAATGACATCATTTCGGTGCTTCCATAAGGCAAAAAGAGTGAAAGGGAAAACCAGAGCCGTGGTATCAGCAGAAGCCGGATTCGGAATAAGATAAGAAAATAAATTTGAAAACCAAATATTGAAAGGAAGAAGAGGCTCGAAACTTGGTCGGAGACCGAGTGACCCATTAAGCCAGATGTGTTTGGCAAAATCACAGTCACGGAAAAGATGACTCAACGTTTCGTCGTTGCCTAGACAAAATGAACAAGACTGGTCAACCGAGATACCGCAGAGACGTAGCTTGTCAGAAGTAGGTAGTATGTTATGGAACAATTTCCAAAGGAAAATCTTAAACTGAGGTTTACACGGAAGCTTCCAAATACGGTCCCAATTAAACGTGAGAAGTCTCGGCTCTGTAATCCTCGTTAATTTCTGTTGGACAAGAAATTTATAACAGGATTTCGAGGAGTACCGTCCGTCAAGCGTAAATTTCCAGTAGATGAAATCGTCAACTGGTTCAGTCGGTAGTTCAAGGGCACAAATCTTTTTAGCACAGTTAGGACTAAAAACCTTAAACACCATAGGACGAACCCAGGAAACGCCATCCTGAAGAATTGTAGCAAAAGAAGGTGAGGTCTGAGAGGCATTATTGGAGAAAACGGGTGCCTCACCATTGACCCATTTGTCAGCCCTGATGTTAATGAGTTTTCCATTTCCCAATTTCCAAGCAGTGCTGCGAACAATACCTTTCCATGCGAATGACGCCGACGGGTAGACTGATTTCTGAGATGGAACAGGAAGATATCTTGGGTATTTGTGCAAAAGGATTTGAGAAAGCAGACTGTCACGGTTGTGGTGAATGCGCCAGAACTGTTTAACAAGAAGGGATTGGCCGACTAGGCTTGCATTCCGAAGTCCAATTCCGCCTTCAGATTTTGGAAGCTGTAGAGTCTGTTGAGGAAGCCAATGTTGAGTTTTTTTGCTCGAGGAGTTCCTCCACCAGAATAGATCAACCAAATAGTTTATTTTGGCACAGAGCTGTTGAAGAAGTGGCAGGACAGAAGCCACATGCGAGATTGAGGACATTAGAACATTATTTATAAGGAGCAATTTGGAAGCTTGATTAAAATGTGAGGGTCCCCATCCAATAATTTTAGATGACAGCCTGTCGAAGAGGAACTTGAAATCAAACCCTTTTTTCCGACCAAGATCGGCCGGGATACCCAGATAGAGTCCAAATTTGTGCTGACATTTAAGCCGGAGAATATTCTTGAGATGGTCTTTGAAATCATCTGGAGTGTTTGGGCTGAATTTAATAAAGGATTTATCATGATTTATAATCTGGCCGGAGCAGTTGCTAAATGCCAACAGAATATTGTTTAAGAGTTCACAGGCAGAAGAAGTGGCTTTGATACAAATAAGAGAGTTATCTGCATAGAGCAAATGAGAGACAGGTGGACAATGTCTAGCGAGCTTTATTCCTTCAATAAGCCCAGATGATTCAGCTGCTCAAATCTGTAGAGAGAGCACTTCCATACATAGCAGAAAGAGGTAAGGAGAGATAGGGTCACCCTAACGAAGCCCACAAGATGGAAGAATTCGATCAGAGGGGGTGCCATTTAAAACAACTTTGAGTGAGACAGTGGTTACACATGATTTAATTAACGCAATGGTTCGAGAAGGAAAACCATAACGTGACAAAATAAAGAAAAGGAAAGGCCAGGAGACTCTGTTGAAAGCTTTATTCATATCCAGTTTGATGGCTCCATAACATTTAGTACCCCTCCTTTGATGGTTGATAAAGGATAATATCTCATGAGCTAAAAGGCCACTATCAGCAATTAGGCGACCTGGAATAAAAGCATTCTGAGAATTGTGTACCAATTTATGAACAACCATCCGAAGTCTTCTTGCAATGCATTTTGAAGCAGCTCGGTAAATAACATTGCACAGACTAAAAGGTCGAAATTGCGATATGAATTCAGGGTTTTCCACCTTCAGAATTAAAATAACATGAGTTTTGTTCCATTCCTTTGGAATGTGGCCGGAGTTTAGGAAAGAGAGCACCACAGTTGAGACGTCAAGACCAATCTCTTCCCAAAAGACTTGAAAGAATCGAGGAGGGAATCCATCTGGTCCAGGCGATTTGTTTGCCCTCATAGAGAAAAAAAGCTTGCTTAACTTCATCAGGCTGGAAAGGTTGAGATAAATACCCCTGGTCGAGCAGATTTAAGCGGGGAAAAACTAGATTGTCAAGTGAAGACAAAGAAGCTAGTGGAGGTGCATTGAATAATGAAGAAAAATGTGTGCAAACAAGCTGAGAGAGTTCTTCACCGGAATCACACCATTCTCCAGAAGAGTTTTGGAGGGAGAGAATTCGCAATCGACGATCCCTTGATTTTGAACGGTGGAGGAAATACGAAGTAGGTAAGCCATCATTTAGAAAGTGTTCTGCTTTTGCTCGCTGCTGCCAAAAGGATCGTTGAATCGAAGCTTCAAATTCAGCCGATTTAATATCTTGAACAAAAGAACTAGCGGAACATATGTCATGAACGCTGCTGGCTGAGTGGGGCATATCCTTGGAGAAAATATTCCAATCAAGCATGAAACGTTGTCTATTGTTTAGAATCCATTGAAGAATCTTGAGACAGACATTACTAAGTTTCCGAGACAGACGAAACATAGGAGATCCCTGCGAGAAGGAGAGCCAATTACCAAGAAGAAGTTGTTTTATCTCTGGAAGGTCAAGACACCAGTTGTCAATACGATAAGGTCTCTTGGGCTTGGATACAAGAGCGTCTGTGGAGAGGATTATAGGAGCGTGATCGGAAATGAAAATGGGTATATTAATAATATGGGAGTCTGCATATAAATTCATCCAGTCTAAGGAAGCGTAACTTCTTCCAAGATAAGCTGATCCTGCTCTCGTTTGTTCGACCAGATGAACTTTGGCCCAGAAATAGGAAGTTCAATAAAATGAGTTTGAAGACGCCACTATATAAAATCATGCCAACCCGAAATGTTAGAAGACCCACCCATCTTGTCACTGTGGTGTTCAACCTGATTAAAATCACCGACAATGACAAGCGGACTGAACTCCTTACATAAGTCGCCAATATGAAGCCAGAACACGGACTTAGCATCCGAAGAGGAAACGCCATACAGGAAAAGCACATACCATTCACTAGAATTTACATGATCGACTATGTTACAAACGACATAATGGGCATTGAAAAGGAGGGGCAGAAGATTGATTCGACTATCCCAAAGAACCAACAGCCCCCACTTAACCCAACCGAGTCTACACCCGTATAATTACAGAGGTCGAGCGACTTAGTTTTACACACACTATTAGCTGAACAACACTTAGTCTCTTGAAGGAAAACTATACATATGTCATTAGCACGGACACACCAAGACAAGAAAGGAATTGTAAGGGAGTTTGCGCCTCCCAAGCCCCTACAATTCCAAGAGAGTATTTTCATCGGATTACTGGTGGTAGAGTCGGGCCTGCCACAACCCCAGCTTGTGAGCGAATATCCAGTAGAGCTGCATGATAACACTCCCGATTCCTTTCATCTGCAAAAAGTTTGAAAGCTTTAATCGTTTGTTAGGGAAATGGGAGATATAACCCTTCGAGCTATCTTCGGTGTTGATCATCGAGAAGGATCTCTTCCTGACCCTGTTTGATTTCATAATCAGGCTATCAGGAGACATATCAGAAGGAATGGAAGAAGATGCCCGAGAAGTGCTGTTAGATTACACCCGAAGTAATTCATTTAGTCCAGCAATAGAATCTGGCGAGACGGATCTGTCTTCATCTGTAGAAGAAATAAAAGGCGAGGGAATAACAGAAGAAGATGCAGAATAAACACTGTGAGTAGGATCAGAGGCATAATAATTAGAAGAGAATGAAGAGCGAGAAAGCGAATGAGACAACGAACTCTTGTAATCGGCGAGGGATTTCAAAGCAGAAGCAGAATAAAACTCCAAATCAGCGTGAAATTGAGGATGGAAAACAGAATGAACATTAGAGGTCACCTGATCATTCAGACGGAGCATGGAGGAAGGCCTCCTATCACCATTTAATTCAGAAAAACTTAGGAAGTCCAGCGACGGATCGAAAGCCGGGTCAGGAGCCGAAATGCAAAACTCGCGTGAAATGTGTGCTGCTTCAGGTAGATTACCATTTGGAATTCTAGGAGAGCGAACCGGGGAGGGCTGGATAGGGGCCGTAGGAGCCTGCATATATAGAGAAGGTCCTCGGAAAGCCATGCCATCAGGGTAAGGGTCAGCATGGATCGTATGATTCGGATCTCCAGCAAAATTCGACCTAAAACCAGGTGGTGAAGAAGGTGGCCCATGGGCTGAACTAGACGATAGAAAATCAGCAACAGATGATGATGATGAGGTTTGTTGAGTACCTGCAGCGGGAGGCGGTCGGATGGAAGTGTTGATGTTAGAAAACGTGGGTGGAAGACCAAAAATACGGTTGGAGTAGAATGGAGATGAACGAGGCCCGTAAACAATTTGCATTCCACGAAGTTGAAAACCTAAAAGGCGTCGATCAATTTTGGCAGATGCGCGACTAGGAGTAAGATTGCAGAATGTTACTCGATGGCCCACGAGGCCACATCGACGGCAAAAGCGGAAAATATTATCGTAACCAAAACAAATCCAAGTAACCTGCCCATCATCGAGAGGAACATAACACCCAGAGATGAGAGGGCAAGAGATATCAATCCAATCCCGAACCCGGACGTAAGGCCTTGGTAGGAGATCTCCTTCGGTCTCTTCAATTTCAATTATGTCCCCGACGTGTTCCAAAAGAGAAGCGACAATTGAAGGATGGAGATACTGTAGGGGAAGTCCATGGACTCGGATCCAAAGGGGAACAAAATTGAATTTGATGTTTTCGACGATCGTATTCCTGGTGATCGTATGTAACACAAGTAGACTGCCTTCAATATTGAAGATTTTTAAACTTCGAACTTGCACGAAATCTTCTGGGTCCGAGAATTCGAAAATGAAATACGGCTTCATAGAATGAACTTTAACAGGCTGGCGGAGCTCCCAAAAAATATTAACAGCATTTTAAACCCTTTCAAGCTTGAAATGACGTTGGTTGGCAAAACGACCTACCAGGGAGTGGCTGAAATCAATTGCCAAAAGGTTAACCCGGAGGTTAGTAGGTAATGTAATTAAAGCTCCATCTTGGAAATGGCCGAGGTTGTTATGTGTGGGATCCATTGGATGATAGAAAAAAGAGGTTAAATGAAGACGACAAGGATGGAGTATGTAATGTGCGAAGACGAGGACAGGGGAGGGGGAAAGAACAGAGGAGCAGTGAAAAGGTAAGAAAGAGGAGTAAGAAAATATAAAGGTGAGGATGAAGCGGTTCAATGATTAGCTAGGGGAGTAGGTTAGAAAGGTGGCATCAAGGATGTGTAATTGGAGATAATTTTGTATGAGTGGAGTCCTTATGGGTAAGGATTAGTGGCATCAGGGGATAAGAATAAGACAGAAAGATGGAAAGGGTAGAATTTTAATGAAAAGGGGTAGATTTTTAAACGTGCAGGAGGGTAAGATTAGAGGAAGGAGTAGAGGTGAGTGGAAGGTAGATTTTTAATTTGAAGGGGGAAAGGGTTTACTTGAGAACTCTCAAAAGAGAGAAAACTTTAGTGAGGGAAACTAGAGAGATTAGAGAGAAAACTCTGTAAAAAAAAAATCTCGCATATGGGTTGTCAATTACTATCAACCTCTAACAGTTCAACCTTTGAGCTTCTAACAATTCAGCCCATCACCTTGGCTTTATCATGGGCCAATATGCATCAGTTCAAAATTGGGCTATTTAGCTTTTCTATTAGCACATGGGCTGGTTTGCTTAGGCCTTCTTTTCCATGTTGATCTAGTACTATATTTGGGCCGATTTGCTTTCTTACTTCATCTATCATTCAAATCTCGGGAATGTCGGTTTAGAGCTGAAATTCTTGTTTAACTTTGACGTATTTTGAGCTCTTTTGACTACTCGATCTAAAATATCTGCAAAATGTGAGACAAATACTCGAGTAGCACAAATAGGATAAAATGACACAAACTGACTCCTAAAAGTAGTAAAATGAGAAGGAAATGTGTGCCAATGGAGGTGAAAAATCATATAGGAATGACACGCATCAAGATACACAAGGTATATACTAGAATAATATGACAAAGGATATGAACACTAAGAGATTATAATAATCTAGGACACAATATGAACATAGGATTACAAACGATAAACAAAACATAATACGGAGTATCTTTAACACGCTCCCGCAAGACATGGACGATCTAACAAGGCTTTAGGGAGACCGTTGGTGAAGGTGTTAGCATAATGATAACAGGATAGAACGTGTAAGACACAGAGTTGACCTAAGACAACCTTTTCACGAACAAATGGATTTCCATTTCAATGTGCACGGTTCGTGATGGTTAACGAGATTACCGACGAGGTATATATTGCTTACATTATCGCAATATACAATGGTGGCTTTGGATTGTGGGAATGAAGTTCGAGGAGCAGATTACGGAGCCAACAAGTCTCGGCGACAATGTTAGCAACACCACGGTATTCGACCTATGTACTGAAGCGGAACATGGTTGGTTGGCGTTTCGATGACCATGAGACAATATTTTTCCTTAGGTTGACAGTAACCGGAGGTTGAGCGGCGGTGTCAGAAAGTAAGATGTCATAGGATGAGGGGTTGGGACATATTTTGTCTTTAAATGAGAAAATTGTTTTGTGAAACGTAACATGTCAATTTATGAGGACCTTAAGGGTGGAAAAGTTAAGACACAAATAGCCGGGGTGAGCGGAAGGGTAGCCAAGAAAGATACAAGGTTTGGGCCTTGGGTCGTGTTTGTGGATAGTAGTCGAGGGGAGATGAGGGTAGCAAAGCAACTGAATGCACAGAGATGAAAATATGGTGGAATTTTGAGGTACAATTATTACTAGATGGAAAAAAAAGAAGGTGAGTGTGTTTACCGTATTCACAAGCATGACAAAATTTGATTCTCGGTACGTTATTACAAGAGATTACATTAGAAGAATGTAAAGTATTAATAATAGAAGGGCTTGGATGGCCAAGACGGGAGGGCCATAGGCTCGGAGCCACAAAGATAGAGCTAAGAAAGAACGAGGAATATCATATTTATCGGTTTTGGTGGGAGGAGAGGGGGTAGACTTCATCGTTGCTATTGCATTTGTGGACGCTGCCACCTGTGCCGCGCGCACCCGTGTGGACCCCGCGGCGGCCACCCGCATGGCCCGTCTCTTGATTATGCTGGTTTGATCCTGCATTCGGGGCGATGTGTCGGACCTCGATTGGGTTGACAATTTGAATTGTACTAGATAGATGTACAGGCGCATCTATGTTTCCGTTGGAATCAATCGAGATTTGGTTGTAAATGTTTAAAGGCCGGATCATTTGGTCTGGCGACCGTTTTAGTGAACCAAATTTTTTGCCAATTTGTGGAGTCGCCACTGAACAATTATGGGTAGTTGTTTAGGATCGACCCTCGGTAAGGTTGTTGGTGCACAACCTTGTGTTGGATACGGACATGGAGAGTGTGCCAGGAAAGAGGAGACAAAGCAAGACTTAAGAGCCAGGCTTAGTGGTTGGGAGGTGGTCGCGCTGGTAGAGGGTGGGCGCGCAGGAGCAGGCGACACAGTGGAGGAGTGGGGGGGTATTGGTCGTGGCCCCCGTGATCGCCGGTGTCTTTGGTGGCCAGATCTACGACAGACACAGTTCGCTGGGGTCAGGTGCCAGAGGGTGAGGATATCTAGACAGAGGGGAGTCGTCTGTGCCATCGGCGGTAAGAACTGTCGGAGCCGGAAGCTCGGTTTTACGAGTCCCTTCTAGAGCAAGCATGGATCGGGCTTTGAGGAAAGTGGGAAGCGAGTCGCTTAGGTGAATAAGGGTGACGATATTCCCGTAACCTTTGGAGACATCGGTGACCATGTGAAGGACGAGACGGTCGTAGGAAAGCGGAGAGCTAACATTTTTCTATTTATGTGCCAATCTTTTGAGAGCCTGACAATAAGAGGAAACATTAGAAAAATTTTCCATGTGAGTGGATGAAAACTATTGTTCAAGCAAGACGGCACGGGAGTGCTTATTATCGCTGAAGATACGTTCCCACCTTTCTTTTTCCATGGACTCGGCCTTCACAATTGTCTCGAGTAGGTCGCCGTAAATTGTGCCGTAAATCCGTTGTTGAATAATGGCGTGGAGTCGGTCCCATAGGACCGGGTTAGAGGCATCGAGGGCCGGAGGGGCATCCATTGGAGGGTCGACGAGGTGAAGGTGGTGGAGACACCCGGATTTGTAAGGCAGCGTCCACAGGTGGACGTCATGGGCTTTTGCGGTATTCAGAAATAGTTTGACCTAAACATTATATGCAGACTCGTAGTCGAGGAGGAGTGGAACGTGGTTCTTGATGGCCGTGACATCACCCGTGGGGTGGTACGGTCAGGATGAGCCGTCGGGTGCCATGGATGAAGGGAGGCGGCAGCAGCCACGGAGCAAGGCGACAGGGAGAAGACTGAAAAAGAAGAACATATATAAGATAGGAAGAAGCATTAGAACTGAAAGAAATATTTTAGACTTGCTCTGATATCACAATGGAAGGTATATATCTTGACTTCTCTAATGAAATAGTACAATCCCAATGCATATACTCGTACTTCCTAGATACATAAAAACTAAAATTGTTACATATGAACTAATAACTAGCTTAGTAAATGTAGTACAAATAATAAGGCTAGAAGGCACCGGGAATGAGTCATACAATGATGAATATAATCTAATAGATAGTTAATACAATTAGCTAGCTAATCTGGGAGCGCGACAAGACATGGAACTGAATGTTTTTTAAGAAGACAGAAGCTCGGTTGGGCTGTTTGAGGTGTTGTAACAGGACTTAGGAGGGATCTAATGGCCGAGAAACATGCCATTTTATGCTTTTTATTGTTGTTGTATGTTTGTTTCGAGGATGACCACCCCTCTTCGTTTCATTACCAACAAAATACAACTAAAGCTTTAATTTCAAATATAATTCTTACACGTATATTGTACTCCCTAATTAGCATTGTCTTTTATCGATAGAATACATTGCAAAATCCAACAATAATCATAACAGATACTCCCTCCGATTTATTTGATTCTTTACGTTTGTTTTATCACACTTGTCAATGCTCGTTTATATCTTTATTTACGTATTATTAAAAATTATAAAAAATTAATATTCTTAATGTACTCATTAAGACAATTTAAAAAAGATTTCACATGACCATGCTTTATGTTATAGATTAGGAGTTATATTAGAAATTCGGCTAAAAAAACAAATATAAAGAAACAAATGAATCGGAGGGAGTATATCTAAACCAACTTATATTCAAGTTTTGATCTACCATAAATATATTTATAATACTCTCTACTTACATTTTACTAAAAAAAATTGCTACTATAATTTTCATAAAACTTTCCAATTGTTCTTAGCCTGTTTATCTTTGTTAGAGCATGTACATTGAATATGAAGGATCATCCTGTTAGCCTTCAATCTAATCATCTGAGAGGATATCCTCCTCAACAATATATAGATGCATCTTCCCGACATCCTATTTGAAGAGGAAGAGGAAGACAAGACACCCTACCCTAACCTATACTTTTAGAGGATGTCATTGTCTTGACCTAGGCCAATTGCCAAACAAGATAGAGAAAAGAAAAGAGAAGAGAAGAGAAGCATCGTCGTCTATATATGTTGTGAACAACAAGAAAGGAATAGGGTGAAGTAGGAAATAAGATAGATGAAAAAGGGGAGAGATGGTATTTAATTCCGCAATACTTCATATTTATACCTTTTTTTTTTTTAAACGAAGATTTATTTCAATAATAATAAGTCATCTGATTTCTACAACATCACCATCATATTATGAAGTTGATCAACATCCGATTTGATTAATTGGCCCATATAATTATTATTATTATGGGGTAAGCTTGATCTACACGTAGGGCAAGTAAGATGAGAAGCAAGCCAAGGGTCAATACAAGAAGCATGAAACACATGCAAGCAATTGGGCAACATCCGCATGATATCTTCTTCCATGAACCCACTAATGCAAACCGCGCATTCTAGTTGATTAACCTTCTTAAGCCCATGTAACTTAATCACCTCTGCCATCGACGTTCTCGGAAAACCTTCCACGTGCACCGCCTTCACCTCACGCGCTTCAGTCGTCTCCGCTCTTGTGACGTGGCACCCGTATTTACGTATAAAGTATGCCGTAGTGGTCGCTACTAGGAAAAAAAATAGGCATATGACTAAGATGTATGTGCCGTCCCATTGGTGGGATTTTCCCTCATTACCATATGCTAATTTAGGAAATAATAATGCAAAAATTAGCAATATGATGTTGTTACCAAATTTATGGAATTTTTCAAGGTTTTTCATTTGTAGTAGTACAATTAATTAATTAATTACGATGGAGGATATATAATACAGTAAATAGGGAATATGTGTATTAAAGAGAGGAAATGTGATGAGTGATGATGAAATCGTAGTTGATGGAGTTTAAGGTGATAAGGATCGTGCGTGTTGTTTGAACAATTACGTTTAATATTGTGTTAGTTACATGATTAGCTAGTTAATTAGTTTTTTAATGAAAATGTGGAATAGAATAAAAACCACACTTAGCTTGTGAGTGATATATATATATTATTATATTATATTGTGAGTTACCTAATGAGGTTTATATAAATCAAAATGTTTAATTTAAGCTAAGGTTGATAATGAGGAATTTAGTGGGGAACGTTCTCCTTTTATTAGTCACGTTGACGCATTTAGCACTTGTAGCGTAATAACAGAATATTTCGTCCATTATTGTGATTCGTCAGTGATCTCCACTAAAGAATCAAATCGCGCCTATCAAATTAAATAAATAAATAATTTCCCCTAAAAAAAATATAATCTCATATTCACTACAACAAAAATCAATGGAGAATATAATCTTTTCAGTTTTCCGCCTAAATGCTTCTCATAATTATAAAAAGTGGGCTTTCTAAATTAAACAATTCTATTTCAACTTTAAGGCTCAATTAAATGAATCGTAAGACAATTTTATTTAAAATATGAGCCCAATAATTCCCAGGTGTTATAAAACGATAAAGAAAGAAAAACTAGAAAGAAAATAGAACGAGAAATATGTGAGAGAGTTGTCTTATTCATGTCATTGAGAGGGATATATATAGTACATCAGTAATGATAAGAGAGTTTACATATGGGTCAAAAGTCCAATGGACATTCACCTAATATGATTTCATAACACTCCCCCTTGAATGTACATTACGGAATAATATGTCTCAAAAAAATCTCACTCGAAAAAAAAATCCTATGGGAAAAAAACTAGTGTAAAATAAAGCACATTATTCCTCAAACACGCGTAAGATGCTGCCTCATCAAAACCTTTTCATGGAAAATCCAGTGGGACAAAACCATAGATAAGAAAAAAGAGTACAGCGCGTGCATACTCCCCCTAATAGTTACATCACTCGGAAAATAATAATATTATCCATGATGTGACGATGAATCTCGATCTTTGAAATAATAATCATCATACTTGATGAACTCCATAGATGTCTTCGATAATTAGAAATCTATCATTGATCTTCAAATAGTTATACGCATAATATGAAGATAGTCTTTGATTGTTGCGTCTTCATCCAAATATAACTTCAACATTTCAAAGTATAGTCAGATTATCAATAATTTGCACGACTATAATATGTGACTAAATTTAAACTATATGAATATGAAATGATGCAACGATGTGATAAGAAAACTAACATGAAATGATATACTTAGTTTCTATATATCAGCATGATGACTCGATATGCAAACTGTATTGTATACTTTTCAATATCATCAATAAATTTGATGAATTTCAGGATTATGAGCTCATTGATACCAATAAATATGTCGATGGTCGTACGGATTTATAAAATCCTTATTCAATAGGCTACTTGATATTGTGCACAAATGTATAGCCATTTCATATGATGTAATTTCGTAGAATCGTCATTCTACTTATATATTACTGTACACGATAAATAACGCGTAATTTGATATGATAAAACTTCTTTTGTTTTACCAACTTGTCACTCACTTTCTCCCCTAAGGTGGTAATAAAAATATTCAAGATAGATTGCAATCAATTACTTAACCACCTTAGAATGTGATTTATTATATCATATGCAAATAAGATTTCATTGATGGATATTTTTTGCAAGATTATGATATATTTTGGGGAGTACGTGATTCATAAAATAATTGATTTTTAATGGCTGATTCTAAATGCCAAATTTAAGAGATCAATTTATTCACATGATAACGATCAAATTGTGAATTCTAATAGCACAAATTACTCGTATTTGATATGTGGTCTCCAAGCCACTTAAAACAATATCGATCAATTCGTAGAATTGAACTTAAAATATGTTTATTCAACCTCGAGTAATGTGCAATTGGATCTCCAAATATCATCATTCATAGTCAATTTTAATTCATGATTCTCAAACCCATACTTTTAAGCACTTGTTGATCACATATGCTTAATCAGTTCTTGTCAAATGTTGATATTTGTTCGCAATTAATTGCAATAATGCATATGCGAAGTTAGCTGATCTCAATATGTATAATTAGCAATTGCATGCCAAACTATTGAATGCTAAACTTACTCAATATGACACAAACTTTATATTCATCTCGCAAAATGGAACACTTGTAGTGTCTCACATAAATTTGCAAGATCTGTCATATATTAATATCCTTTTGGGAAATATAACGATATTATATATTCTGTTTGAGAAATTTCTCAAATGATGAATATTTAAGAGTTACGGAGTGGAAAAATTGGAGATTTCCAAATTAAGAAATTGGAGAATAATTATGAGTAAGATTACTCCATAAATAAATTATCTCACATTAAACTCATGGGAGACTTGACTGAACTTATTATACCGATCGAAGATCGTAAATTTACAGAAATCATCTCCCATTATACCGATAAAATACCGTCTCACATTAATGTGATAGGAGACTTACTCACATTGTAATGACAAAAAAAAATTGATAGGAGATTATCTCGCATTAAAATGATAGAAGACAATCTCACATTAAATCATCGCTAACAACTTACAATGAAATTCAAGTTATGCGTGACAAATATAACTAAAAAAAATAATGAACATAATTATGAAAATTTTAACATTCTAAATTGCTAATAGTAAGTATATCATGTCACTACGAATTTGTAATACCCTAAGGATGGTCATCACTATTTCATACAATATAATATGTAGCTAAATAGAAAGATTGTTACCGTAATTACGAAAATTTTACTACCATAACTACATAGCTATAATAAGGTAGAGAATATATTATTATAGAAATTAAATATTTATGATATCAAAATCTATGACTTTAGGAAATGTGTATTTTAGATAATCATCCAAATTAACATCTAAATTATATTGTTGAAATAAAATGAAGTTGCCAATTTTTCTTTTAAAATATATTGACAAAGAGACAAACAAAATATTAGAATTGTAGGAACTTAACAATTATGCTTTAAAGTATATATCTCAATCGTTAAAACGACTATTTTAATATATATAATTCTTTGTCACAGAGATACAAATACGGAGATGTATTGAAAATATTCCTGCGGACATGACATAGGTCCACCCCGACGCGGCCACGCGCGGGTTTGGGTAGGCGAATGAATCTCCATATGAGAATGGATCGAATTGAAATTTAGGTCTATGTGGAGTCGCCACCGAATTTTGTGGTTATTCGGAACCATTCGAGCTCACTCTATGTCGTAGTGGGCCGTATACGAAATACGGCCCATTTTCGATGTCAGAGTTTATTGGGCTCGTCCCTTTGCATTTGATACCGATACCGACATTATCGGATATCGTGTATTGAATGACTCTCGTGCACCAACGGTTTCGGGCATCCGGAAACCGAGGTTCTGAGTAAGGGGTGAGGGAACGTGTTGGGAAGCCCACAAAGGACACCCAACCCCGCCCGCACATTAGCGGCCTCTACTAAGAATTCGAATGACTTACAATACGCGCGTTAGTAAAACGGGAAAAAATGCTTATGCAAACATTGTTTTTCCTAGGCATGTGAATGAAATTGAAAAGTGGGTTTCTAAGTCAATCTAATGCAATTAATTCTACGTCAAAGTGGAATTTTAGCATGTGGGTTCATTTAGTACAATAAACGAACAATAATTAAATTGACGAAAGAAATAACAAACGCGTTAGTAACGATGTAATAATTTAACGAATAATAACGGTTTGTGCAAATATGAGATGCGATGAAAATGATGCGAATATAAGATGCATGGTTTGAAAAGGTAGTAATACACGTGATTAATTAAACACGTGTTGACATAAATCGCAAATTACTACCGGGTTTTGAAAATAGAATAATGTACGATTTATTGTGTTAATCGTTATGGGTCACTCGATCGAGTGGTTGATGGACTCGATCGAGTGGACCTGTAAAAGACGATTCTGCTTTGCGTTATGGACCATACTCGACCGAGTCATTGACCGACTCGGTCGAGTACATGGCCACTCGACCGAGTCACTGTGAGACTCGATCGAGTGGGGGTCGTAATTAACATTCTGACTCGATTTTAGGGTGTCACTCGATCGAGTGGCTAAGGCACTCGGTCGAGTGGCACCTGTACGAACTTGGTTCGTTTGCAATTTAATTATTGATTTTGAAATTGCTTTTGATTTTTTGGTAATTCGACGGTTTTACCGAATCGGACATAAATATCGCACAATTTATGTTCGACTTGGCTTTTTTATAAATCGCGAATTTTGTTGAACCGAATATAAATATTGTCGAATTTATACCCGATTCTAAATTTGAATACTCATCGTATCCCATATTCGATTATTGAATCGATATGGGATATTAGAGTGAAAATAAAAAAGACTAATTTTAGTCGTCTTAAATTAATTATCGTGCTATGAACAAATCACGTTAATTACTTTATGTGACTTAATCGTTAGATTCGATATCCAATTATGGAATTGGTATCGAATCTAAGATTGACGCTTTACTTGAATAAAAAAGGACTTGATTCCCTCGACTTCTCCGACATCGAAATAAATCCCTAAGGATTGTGATGTCGGATCCGTGTCAACGGGTTTCGACCCTTATTGAAATTGATTTTAAAAATTGATGAATGCAAAATCGATGATGATGATTACAAAAATAAAAAAAATAGGTGGCTAACTCGGTCGAGTGGCCCGTTATGCCAGCCGTCGGGCTCGAAATAGGCCCACTCGATCGAGTGAGTGGGTTACTCGATCGAGTGGCCCAGCTGGGTCGCAGGTCAGTCTTTTGGACATTGACTTTGGATGCTTGATGGGTTTTGTGTTTGACTTGGACTTTTGATGATGTGAGGGCTGTTTTTGTGTGTCTCGGAAACGACTTTGACCGGGGTTGACCCAGTCGCAAAAAGTCGGTTTTAATTCCGGTGTCGGTTTTGGCCCAAATTAGTCTTGTTTGACTCGGAATGATCCACTGGACCTGGATTCGAGGTTGATTTTGTGAGATTTGTACTCCGTAAGTGTGTTAGCCAGCAATTAATGGATTTGAGCCCGTATCCGAGCGCGTAGAAACATGTTAGCGTCCGATCATCATCGGGTGTTTTTTTGGAAACTGCCATAGACACCTGCCAGTCAAAATGCGGGTGTCTACAGAGCCCCCACTCTGTCTGAGACTTGGACAGGGCGAAAGTCAGAGTAGCTACCAAGTCCGTTAAGACCTGGTAGACTTCCGGTTGGGTCGTTTATAGTCCATTAGACTCGCGTGAAGGGCTCGCCAACCACAAGACAGAAATCATACCTGATTTTGATGATTGTACTCCGTGGGGAATTTAGGCTTTTCGCATAAGCCCTGGGTGTGCCTGTGCGTTGGTCCATCCCGTGCTATCCCGGAAAATGCTGCTGGGGAGATTTGATGGCTTGCATGTTTTTGCTTGAGTCGTACCTGTATAAGTTACATAAAATGCATGCAACACGTAGGTAGTAAAATGACTCGTGCTGGGGAAAATGATTTTTGAATTTTTGAAAGTTGAATTTTTGAAATTTTTGAATTTTTTGAAATTGAAATCCTGAAAGCAGCTCACGGGCTAGGTTTTCAAAACGGAAAGGGGTAGTTTAAATAGAATGAAATCTGACCTTGTCGAAAAGGATCTTTTTTCAAATGGCTAAATTTTGCAAATTTCAAAGTGGAATTTGAAGAGAGAGGCCTACCGACAGACTCGACTCTGGACGCGACAGGGCGAGTTGACTGACACGGACTGGACTCTCTAAGGGTTGGACCGTGACCTGATGGGGGTGTGGGCCGCCTAACAAGAATCTTAGGTTGCGCTATCTCGTAGCCTAGGTGAATGGCAACATGGTCGCACATCGAAATGGGATAGATATGCTATGGGGGATTACGGTAGCCTGTAATGAGACTGTTTTAGTCTGGTGCCCTTCTGGATTTCCCATTTTAGGATACATTTCCAAAATGGGTATTGCCTCGAGTTCTGACAGATTCTTGTATTCGACTGAGCCGAGTACTAGGACACACTACGGAAAGGAGGCTAGATTTTTTTTTGGATTTATCTGGATTTTGTGAGTGGATGGAGGTCTTCTGTCTAAGAAAAGACCCCAGGACGACAAAGCTAGCTACTGAGAACATGACAGTGTCGTGACCGGAATGATAGTGCCTTTTTAATGTGTGTCAATGTGAGTGCTTGTGCCTCTGTTGAAAGGCTGCCTACGTATTCACGTGTAGTGAAATCAAACCAAGCCGTAGTTCAGTGTCGGAAGATGTATTATGGTGCCTATTCTTAATAGGACTTCGTGTGTAACTAGCCATAATGACGGTGTAGGCTAGGTGCATTCCCAGTGATGTCTTGATCAAAGGGCTTGAATGGTTAGGATATTAATCCTGTGACTGTGAGCGTTCTCTAGGGTAGCCCCCAGAGGTGGTGTGAACTATTTGGGCATGTTCTATGCCGACTGCAAGTTGAGTTCCCGTGTTCGGGGTTGGTAACTGGTTTGGATGTGAAAAATTGGGATGGAATTTTAACGAGTTTTGCTCTCGGGGATTTTAACGAGTTTTGCTCTCGGGGATTTTAACGAGTTTTGCTCTCGAGGATTTTACCGAGTTTTTCTCTCGGGGATTTGACGAGTTTTGCTCTCGGGGATTTTAACGAGTTTTTCTCTCGGGGATTTGACGAGTTTTGCTCTCGGGGATTTGACGAGTTTTGCTCTCGAGGATTTGACGAGTTTTGCTCTCGGGGATTTGACGAGTTTTGCTCTCGGGGATTTGACGAGTTTTGCTCTCGGGTATTTGTATGGTGATTGTGAATTTTGTTATGTAAAGGGGAAGTCGAGTAAAATGGCTCGAACTTTGATCGGGATAGGTTTTGATAATGCGGGATCTGGTTTCCATGTCTGGCCCTAATGGTTAGGGGTATCCTATGGAGCTTGAATCCTCAAAATTCCGGGCTGTCTCTGGCCTGGGTCTCGGGAAGGTCTTGAGGGTTGTAATGTGGGAAGGCTGAGTGTGGTGTTAGCTGACCAACTTGATTGTTACTCCCCTATTGGATGGCATGGATAATTTTGAATTTGACCGTACCACGGTCAAAGGATTTTCACTTGAGTTGACCGTTGACCACGGTCATGGGTATTTGATTTTTTTGATTGACCTCTTAGCCGCGGTCATGGGTTTTGATAACTTTGACCGTACCCTGGTCGTGGGGCTTTCACTTGAATTGACCGCTGACCACGGTCATGGGTATTCTGAATTTTTTGATGATGGCCTGCTTTTTTTTGTTTTGGCCTTTTGCTTTTTTTTTTTCATGGACTTTCGATTTTTGTTTTTTTTTTTTTCCAGTTTTCTTTTTTTGATGGCCTTCTTTTTGCTCTAGCCCTTTCTTTTTTTTCTTTTTTTTTTTTACTTTTGATTTTTTTTTGTCCAGTGTTCTTTCGTTTTTTATTTTTGCCGGTCAGACTAACACCTAAGGTAGGGATTGGTTAGTCTTGTTGGAGGGGTGTTTTATTGTGGGAAATGGGCTTGCCTCCCGTCTTGAACCCAAACTAGGAGATTACCTAGATTTGTCATTGGATTCGATACCGCTCCTGCTACGAGTAGTTATGTGGCTTTTCTATACCAGACACAGAATAGGTAAAAAGAAAACACGGGCTCGGTTTCCTGCAGTCATTATAGATGTGCCTGTAATAGTCACGTGCGTGTGCTCACAGTGTATGATGGTGTTCATCATGTTCTCGGAAACACGTAAGGAAAGTATATATGAGAAAGAATATTGAAAGCTGATTTTATTGAATTTTGTAAAAGAGGACAGAATATGACTGACTCTGACTTTGACTTTGACTTTGACTTCGAAAGAAATAGTACATCCTAGACTCGGACTCGGACTTGGACTCAAATTGAATCTGGACTCTCGGATTAGTCGTCGGCTTCTAAGGACTCGATTTGATGTCCAGTATAGCCTTCAGTAGAAGCTTTGCCCAGATCTTCATTATATCGAAGATCGTCTTCAATTCTAATGCCTATTTCGGTAAGTACGACAAAGTTTGAAATGCCGGCATACCTAAGATGGACGCGGTAAGAAGGTAGGAGGTTGTTGATGAATGCCTCCACTAGTGTCTTCTCGTTGGGCTTGTCTACCAACTTCACACTCTCGGCCCTCCATCTTTGAAGAAATTTAGTGAACCCTTCTTTGGGCTCTTGGGCCATGACTTCCAGAGTACGCATTGTAGTCTGGATCTCGATATTATCGGCGTAGTTCCGAGCGAACTCTGTTTCCACATCATCCCAAGTCGGGTATTTCTTGGAATCGAGCCTGCAGTACCAGGCTTTGGGGTCCTTCTGGGGGGAGGAAGGGAATAAGTGCTTAAACATGGTTGACTTTACCCCTTGGACCGCCATGAAATCTTTGAAAGCCCGGATGTGATGGACCGGGTCTCCAGTACCCTCAAACATTGGAATTCCCGTAAGGTTGAGGTTGGCAGGTAGCTCGTCATTCAAAGGTGAGTAGGAACGAGCATTTTCAGTGTGGATTGAATTGTTCGTCGACAGATGAACCTGTTCTTCGAGCCTGCGAACAGCGCTGATTAGCTCAGCTATGGGTCCAGTGGGATCAGATCCCTCAACTGGGGGCGTTTTCTCCACGGTGCTTAGGCGGGTGGACAAAGTCGCTTGGTTAGCCTGGATGGCGGCCAGTTGAGTCTCGATCTTGGCCAGAGCATTTTTCAAATCTTCCATTTTGCGTTGGTATCTGGTTTCGGGTGGCCTGTCTGTAAGAACACCACGTAATCAGAAAAGTTTCTTCGGAACTCTAACTCACCAAGGCGTAGGAAACAGCGCAAGAGGAGGGACGGCCCCAGTTTGACTCGGGTTAGACTCCCCTAAGACAAATGTGTAGGGTGCGATTCTCGGAGTGACTGTGATTAATCACTCCGTCGGAGAATAGCCCCCAAGTGAGACTAAGGACTTATATGGTGTGACACCTAAGTGACTCGAAAGTGGATTATGTGAGACACGTGTAAGACATGACCCTTAGGGCAATCGTGATTGATCGCCCTGCTAAGGGGTAGCCCCCAGTGGGATTGAAGATTTTGTTAATACTCGAGTGTGGGACGAGTGACCCTTAAACGTAAGGACCGTGAACCTTTTGTTATAGGGCTATGCCTTGTAAAAGGTTGACTCGAAAAAGACACCTAGACAGGTGACTTGTGAAAGGTGGGCTTCCTTTAGGATTCGGCTATGTGGGCCGAGTCCTGCTCGAAGGAAGGTCCACGTGAGACATCCCCAGACTTTTAGACTCGAGTGTGTAGACGGGCCTTCCTTTGTAGGAGTATGTCCTACGTAGGTGGGCCATGCCTTAGTCTAATAAGGCGGACTGGGATAGGGAAGAAACTCGTGATGTAAGATCGACAGAGTTTCGACGCTAAGGACCTTGACAACTTAAGACTCGACCCGACACTGCTAAATACGGGAAGTCCTAAAAGTGGAAGGTTTTGAAAATTGATGATTTTTGAAAAAGGACCGAGTGGACTCGGTGAATGGCCCAAATTTCCAAAAAAGAG
Organism: Agrostemma githago; assembly: GCA_958450325.1. Lineage (NCBI taxonomy): Eukaryota > Viridiplantae > Streptophyta > Magnoliopsida > Caryophyllales > Caryophyllaceae > Agrostemma > Agrostemma githago. The sequence continues at coordinate 9,313,503 of OY288256.1, read as the reverse complement.
GACGAAAAGTCATTGGGCCACGGGTTTTGAAAGTTCTAGTTTTGATTTGGGCAGCATACCGGCTAGAAAATAGGCTATTTTGAGTAAAATCATAAGTCCTAAATTCGGTATGTGTCCCGGGTTTTGAAATCGAATAGTTTGAAAAGGATGCAATTTTGAAAAGTTGACGGTTTTTTGAAAACGACTCGGAAACCAAGTAGCACGTAGTCACACAAGCATTATAACGACGCCATGTATACTCTATACTAAGTCTCGGTCGGTCTATAGGGGGCCTATACCAGTGTACATAGTCTAGACGTTGATCGGGACGGACTTCCTAAGTCGAGTTGATCTTAGAACATGCCGCGAAACCCACTCGAATCGACTATGAACACCTTTTGACATATCCATATTGGAGTACATCAACGGTATAGTGGGACGTCGGTCGCGAGTACCAGCCCGGGAAAATATGGGTTATGCATGAACCGTAGAACTAAAACGTGTATTGTATTTGTCAAACGATTTCTATTCGAGTCTCACCCTGAGGATGCCGATGGTAAGTCACGCATCAGTTAATCCCCAGCGGAGTCGCCAAATTGTGGACATGACATAGGTCCACCCCGACGCGGCCACGCGCGGGTTTGGGTAGGCGAATGAATCTCCATATGAGAATGGATCGAATTGAAATTTAGGTCTATGTGGAGTCGCCACCGAATTTTGTGGTTATTCGGAACCATTCGAGCCCACTCTATGTCGTAGTGGGCCGTATATGAAATACGGCCCATTTCCGATGTCAGAGTTTATTGGGCTCGTCCCTTTGCATTTGATACCGATACCGACATTATCGGATATCGTGTATTGAATGACTCTCGTGCACCAACGGTTTCGGGCATCCGGAAACCGAGGTTCTGAGTAAGGGGTGAGGGTACGTGTTGGGAAGCCCACAAAGGACACCCAACCCCGCCGCACATTAGCGGCCTCTACTAAGAATTCGAATGACTTACAATACGCGCGTTAGTAAAACGGGAAAAAATGCTTATGCAAACATTGTTTTTCCTAGGCATGTGAATGAAATTGAAAAGTGGGTTTCTAAGTCAATTTAATGCAATTAATTCTACGTCAAAGTGGAACTTTAGCGTGTGGGTTCATTTAGTACAATAAACGAACAATAATTAAATTGACGAAAGAAATAACAAACGCGTTAGTAACGATGTAATAATTTAACGAATAATAACGGTTTGTGCAAATATGAGATGCGATGAAAAGGATGCGAATATGAGATGCATGGTTTGAAAAGGTAGTAATACACTTGATTAATTAAACACGTGTTGACATAAATCGCAAATTACTACCGGGTTTTGAAAATAGAATAATGTACGATTTATTGTGTTAATCGTTATGGGTCACTCGATCGAGTGGTTGATGGACTCGATCGAGTGGACCTGTAAAAGACGATTCTGCTTTGCGTTATGGACCATACTCGGCCGAGTCATTGACCGACTCGGTCGAGTACATGGCCACTCGACCGAGTCACTGTGAGACTCGATCGAGTGGGGGTCGTAATTAACATTCTGACTCGATTTTAGGGTGTCACTCGATCGAGTGGCTAAGGCACTCGGTCGAGTGGCACCTGTACGAACTTGGTTCGTTTGCAATTTAATTATTGATTTTGAAATTGCTTTTGATTTTTTGGTAATTCGACGGTTTTACCGAATCGGACATAAATATTGCACAATTTATGTTCGACTTGGCTTTTTTATAAATCGCGAATTTTGTTGAACCGAATATAAATATTGTCGAATTTATACCCGATTCTAAATTTGAATACTCATCGTATCCCATATTCGATTATTGAATCGATATGGGATATTAGAGTGAAAATAAAAAAGACTAATTTTAGTCGTCTTAAATTAATTATCGTGATATGAACAAATCACGTTAATTACTTTATGTGACTTGATCGTTAGATTCGATATCCAATTATGGAATTGGTATCGAATCTAAGATCGACGCTTTACTTGAATAAAAAAGGACTTGATTCCCTCGACTTCTCCGACATCGAAATAAATCCCTAAGGATTGTGATGTCGGATCCGTGTCAACGGGTTTCGACCCTTATTGAAATTGATTTTAAAAATTGATGAATGCAAAATCGATGATGATGATTACAAAAATAAAAAAAACGAATTATTGTTTAAGTTGACTTATTTCAATAATCAAACGATCGGGGTGATGGGATAAGCGACCGACGACGCGTGTGCAGTACACTTGTATATGCGTTTTTCCTTATCCCACCATCACTCACGTTCGACACAAATCAATAAGTATTTTAATGCTCTGATACTAATAGTATTATCGATATTATGACGCGACGAACAAAATAATAAAAAAAGAAAAAGGACGAAGAAAAGGAAGACGGAAGACGAAGGGAGAAAGGGAAGAAAAGAGAGGGTTTTGACACCCTCAACCTACATGTTCTTGTCTCGGTGCGGACTCTTAATCGTGGCTTTAACACAAGAGTCTTCGAGGTGTATGAAGGTTAAGTTATGGAGGCTCGGGATTGATTCCTAAAACTAGGTTTAGGGTTTTTGCTAGTGTAGAATTGCTAGGGTTTGCTTAGGGTTTGATTAGGGTTTGTAAAAGACGTTGTATGTGTGTGTGTAGGGTTGCTCTAGGGTGTATTAGGGTTCTTGAGGTTGTGAAAAAAGTTAGGGTTTTTGTGAGAGGTGTAAAAAGTTGTGTAATGTGTTGCATGGGGGTTGCTTATATAAGAAAAGTTAGGGCACCCGGTTTAGGGTTACTCGACCGAGTAGGTGGCTAACTCGGTCGAGTGGCCCGTTATGCCAGCCGTCGGGCTCGAAATAGGCCCACTCGATCGAGTGGGTAGGTCACTCGATCGAGTGGCCCAGCTGGGTCGCGCAGGTCAGTCTTTTGGACCTTGACTTTGGATGCTTGATGGGTTTTGTGTTTGACTTGGACTTTTGATGATGTGAGGGCTGTTTTTGTGTGTCTCGGAAACGACTTTGACCGGGGTTGACCCAGTCGCAAAAAGTCGGTTTTAATTCCGGTGTCGGTTTTGGCCCAGATTAGTCTTGTTTGACTCGGAATGATCCACTGGACCTGGATTCGAGGTTGATTTTGTGAGATTTGTACTCCGTAAGTGTGTTAGCCAGCAATTAATGGATTTGAGTCCGTATCCGAGCTCGTAGAAACATGTTAGCGTCCGATCATCATCGGGTGTTTTTTTGGAAACTGCCATAGACACCTGGCAGTCAAAATGCAGGTGTCTACAATTCCACATATATACTATGATCTCCTTATAGTCATAAGGTAATAATAGATCATATGTGTATCTTCAAAAAACATCAATTAATTTCTTAATATAGTGATATAAGGATTGAGAAATAGAATAACGATTTCTTTGCTATAAAGATGCAAGAATTGAGAAAAAATAACGAACTCCTTACTTGAGAGATGGAAGGATTGAAAAAAAATAACGAGATCCTTGCTTGAAAGATGCAAGGATTGAGAGAAAATAACGAACTCCTTGCTTAGAGATGCAAGGATTGAAAAAAAAATAGCAAGCTCCTTGCTTGAGAGATGCAAGGATTGAGGAAAAATTAACGAATTCCTTGTTTGAGAGATACAAGGATTGAAAAAAAAAATAATGAACTCCTTGTTTAAAAGATACAAGGATTGAGGAAAGGATGAACTCCCCCTCAATTATTTTCCGCTCATTAATTAGAGTTTCCGCTCAGTAATGAGAGTCTCGTGCTGATAACGTGTTATAAAACGAGAAAGAAAGGAAAACTAGAAAGAAAATAGAGCGAGAAATATGTGAGAGAGTTGTCTTATTCATGTCATTGAGAGAGATATATATAGTACATCAGTAATGATAAGGGAGTTTACATATGGATCAAAAGTCCAATGGACATTCACCTAATATGATTTCATAACATCAGGATAATTTTAAGAAGAAAATATCTCTAACAACTATATTACTTAATCTTTTGAATAATTATAATCATTAAAAAAAACTACTATGTATTAGGCTAAAAAATAGGCAAATGAATACATAATACTCCGTAATAAACAAATAACATACGGCTTACGGAGTATCAAAATTATACGGAGACTAGGTATAATTACATAATACTGAGCGGATATATAATTTTCGAAGCCTTACTTTGATACGACTACTAATTAAAAATTCAGTTATTTGTTTAATAGTAATCATATTTAACGTCGTTAATATAATTAAATAAAAATACTTACCATATTTTACGATTAAAAAATTGTAAAAACTATACTCCGTATTATTTTATAAATATCTTATCATTAAATGGTGAGTATATATTCTGTATTTTTTTTTTGAAAGTGAAGATCAATATAATTAATAATAAGTCATCCGGCATCTACAAACGATGTCAAATTGAACTGAATACAGATTTGTGAAAAATAAATAAAGAACATCATTGAGACAAAGATCACTATTAGAATAATGCGCTTCTGCATAGCCTTCTATATATCGCTGTTCATTGACACAGCCTTTCACGAAGGAATCTATAAATATGATGAAATAGCCTCTAAGATGATGAACTTTATCCATTTTGACAAATAGTAGACCGAGATCTGACCTCAATTGTATCGCCGTACGCAGGGATTCCATTGCTCTCATGATCTTGCACATAGTTCTTGAAATTTAAGCCCTATACTAATGTAAAGGACTGAAACCTCGAAATAAAGGAAAAAACCTTGAAATAAAGGATGAAAAACAACTCTCATAAAAGAGAAACTTTTATTGAAATAAGATTTAATAACTAGTAATTGAGACTTGAACAATTTTTGGGGCTTACCATCGATTAATTATCGATGGAGGTCCCAGATTGAGGAGGAAAAGTAGGGTTTTCTTGAGGAGAAAGAGGAAAAACTAGGGTTTTTTTTAGAGAGAGAGAGGAGTAACAAATGAATTTCTTGTAGTTTGTAAGTAGCAACTTGGCGTATTGTATATACTCCGTATTAAAATTACTATATTTAATAATTTTTTCATTATTTTTGTAATTTACAATATTAACATTATAAATTTTTAATAATATTTTAATTATTTTTTAATGATATGTCATCGAACCAGCAGGTCAACCCGAGTTTTATTCCTAACTTAATGTACCATTCCAGGTTTGAGCCAGATGGATCATGAGTCAAAGTATTAGGGTCTTGACCCTAAAAAGATGAAATATGTTTACGAGTCGAGTCAAAATTTGACATATCTATTTTCTAATCTAAAAGCTTATATCTAATCATCCCAATCCCCAAATTTAGAAATAAATTAATTCTCGAAAATATTCTACTAAACAGAGAGTTAAACTGAGCACTAAAAAAGGAAAAGTGTAAACCATTATATTGTCTTAGACGGAGGAATATAATTTTATCACGTATTTAAGTGAACTCTTTTATTACCAAAATTAATTAAAAAACCGTGCATAGGCACGGGTTTTACACTAGTTAAATAAATAACTAAAAAGTACTCTGTACTAATAAAGGTACGTAGTCATCTTTGGGCTGTGAGTGAGCCAAACTATTTGATCTGGTTCGTAAAGCTTGACTCGGAAAAGTTTGATTCGTATTCAATTCGTCCGATCAAATATAGGGTCAAATAATAATTTGATATTCTGACCAAATCTAGCCAAACATTTGGCTCGATTCATTTTAACCTATTACTTGATTCATTGTTTGATTCATTTCAATTCACGATCCGTTTATAAAATTTACCCCAACTTTTTCACTTAAAGCTGTAAAGTAGGCGAGTTGCTGTCACTTGTCGTGAAACTAAACCTAAAATCCACTTGCTTTCATCCCCTCGTCAATCATCTCAGTCCCTCGCCTTCATCGTCTCAGTTTCACCTCATCACTTTCCTAATAAGTTCTATCTCTCGTCAATCTTGTCGTCGTCCGTTGACATCCTTCATCAAATCCGTGTCAAATCACATCCTCATCCCCAAACATCACTAACCCCAGTTCTTGAACGATGTCTTTCTATGAATTACATGATGAGATATTTTTGAAATATGAATTCTAATTTCTTACGAACTTCATGTCTTTCTTTAATTTCATTAGATGTGTCCAAAGATCTCAATAAAGAACGACAGAATGCAGATTTATCGTAACAAGTTTCACAACCCACCCTTGCAGACCTAGCAAAAATGACCCGACTCGAGTGACCCCATCCATATAACCTCACCCAAATCCGCACGAATGACCCGTTTGCCAGGTCAATAAGATAGGTGGATTTTGGGGCGGGTCATGTTTACTGTGTTATCACGGTAGTAGTAGGGAGAAGATAAGATCTTATCTGGAACAAGAACAGAAGTTGTGGCGCGACATAAATGTCACCGTCCTAAAGTTGATTTATGCCCGTCTGCTACACACCGCCTCTATGACATTTAACTACCAGGATTACGCAACCAAACCGTCACTTCAATGTAGGTAGAGAAACGGATGAATACCGCCAAGAACGTTGCCAATAATAAACCAAGAACAGAGAGAAAAAAGTAGGAGATGAGAATGTATTTTTGCTGTGTCTTTAGAACTAAAATGAGAGACGTATTTTATAGTGGAGCAGGAGGACATAGTTTAGTGTAAAGCAATTAAGAACACAGTGGGAACTTGCAGCAATCAGTTTCGGGAAAGCAAATAGAAGACTGACTGAGTTCAAAGGAAAAGGGAAGCTTCTGGAATGCAAGGAATCCGAACACTAAAAAATACCCGCAAGCGGTGCGCCGCAGGCGCTCTACCAAAGGCCAAAGTCCGGCCCGGCGTGGCGTGTACGCGCGCCCGTGCGTGTGTGTGGTGTATGTAGTCTATACTTGTATACATCTAGTAAGGCATTTTAAGTGGTCATATATAAACAAGTCCAAGAAGAAATAAATGAGCGATGTGGGATACTCAATACCATAAATTTTTCTTTTGAAGCAATAACTCCAACAATCCCCCACATGATTCAAAAGAAGAAAAAACGAAAAATATTGGCAACGGAGATTCAGTGTTTAGATGTTCAGTGTCTTGTAGATTTTAACTGACACCCAGTGCATAGAAAAACCTAGAACCACCATTTAGAGGTGGATCGAAGCCTTTAACCTTCTAATGGTGTTGGTAAAAGGTTATTTGCGCACTTACCAATCTCAAATCAGAGCTACTATTCGCACCATCCATGAACTCATCATGAACGCCAAGTGTATGTCGTAAGTGTTTTACTTGGACTTCCCAAGTGCTCTCCAAATGAATCCTGGTAATTCATGAATGCCTCTAGAGATCCTAAAGCTTGAAGATCTCTTGGGGTTTAGAGCAATAATCCCCCACATTCACATAGATAATTCATCAGGTTTGACTGTCACAAACCATCCGTTTAGGACTATGAATTTATTAAGAGCCGAAGCTCATCCTTGAAAACACAATACAATAAATTTTAGAATGAAAACAAAACATATGTCACATAAACACGTTACAAAGGAAATGATTGTGACATTATAACTTGAGTTCATTGTGACTTCGTTTGAACGCATTTGACCTTAGCTGGGATAAGTTGGGTATCAATCACAGTTTATTCCTTAACAGGCTTTAATCCCATTTCCTGTGTTGTCACCGACACTATCTTTCTACCAAGGCCTTTGGTGAAAGGATCTGCTATATTCCTCTCGGATCTTACATATTCAATCGAAATCACATTTTCCCTGATCAGATTCCTCACAATTCCATGCCTTAAGCGAATGTGTCTCCTTTTCCAGGCCAATTATATGTTTGATTGTGAGCTACTCTAATTGCAGCTTGATTGTCACAATGCATGGAGACGGATGGAGTCGGCTTCCCCCACAATGGAATGTTGGCTAGCTAACAGGTTCCTAAGCCACTCTGCTTCCTGTCCTGCCAATTTTAGAGTAATAAATTCAGGTTCCATTGTAGATTTAGCAATGCAAGTCTGTTTAGACAATTTCAATGAAATAACACTACTAGCAAGTATAAACACATAACCACTAGTAGATAAAATTTAGACCTGACAAACGGGTCATTCGATTCGATTTCGGATCGGGTTAAATCGAATCGATCTTAATCGGGTTAGCATAAATTTCAGTTTCAGTTCGATTTCGATCGGGTTCATTTCGGTTAGCCACATTTATCGGTTTATGTTATTTCGAGTCGGGTACGGTTCAGGTTGGGTCGATAGTAGGTCAGGTGAGTCTCGCGTCATAAATTTCTTGAATTAAAAAATAAATAATTTGATTTTGTGTTTGTTATACCTTCAAATTGTAGGTAATAATTTATGAAACCATTAATAAATAAATAATAAATGAAGAAAAAATCAAATTTGGGTGTTTTTATGAAAAAAATAAGTATTTATTAATCAGGTCAATCAGTTCGGTTATTATTGGTTCGGCTATATTCGGGTTCGGGTATCATTCGGTTATATTAAATTTGGTACAAATTTGGTTCGATTCGGATTGAATCGGGTTTCGGGTATTATTTCAGGTTAATTCTATCGGGTGTTCGATCGATTTCAATTCAGGTAATTTCGGTCGGTTTTTCGGATTCGGGTTTACTTTGCCAGGTCTAGTTAAAATGTCATGAGAATCGGCCACCCAATTAGCATCAGTATAACTTCTAGAACAACAGGTATTCTATCAAAACGTAAACCCCAATCTGCATCCCCAACAGAAAACTACGAACACCAGTCCAAAATACAAAAGTGCAAGAAGTAATACATACACAATTATGCACTCCACCAAGATTTTATGCAACGATCATAGGAAAGATCAAAGTACAAATGCAACTGCCAAAAAAACCTATACAGGCACTTGTCAATATGCAAAGTCCAGGAACAGACAGATATCTATTCCAGAGAATACAATATGTAAAGTCCAGGAACAGACGGTGATTTGTTCCAAAGAATAGAATATGCAAAGTCCAGGAACAGACAATGATCTATTCCGAAGAATATAATATGCAAAGCCCAGGAATAGATGGAACCTATTCCAAAGAATACAATATGCAAAGTCCACGAACAGATATAACCTATTCCAAAGAATACAATATGCAAAGTCCAAGGACAGACGATAATCTATTCCAAAGAATACAATATGCAAAGTCCAGGAATAGATGAGGAATCTATTCAAAAGAATACAATTACAAAGTCCAAGGATAGACATGGTCTATTCCACAGAATATAATTACAAAGGCTAGAGACAGACTCAACACGGGGTCTATTTCGAAGATCAAATCCCTAATCAACTACAATAGCTCTTTAAACCCAAATCAAAGTAAGCAAATCCAGATCAAAATTTCAATCAAGCAACCGCAGGCGAGGAAGTCAGGTTTGATTTCTAAACCTTGGCTGACGAGCCTTAGTATTAGGGGTGTTCACCGGTCCGGAACGGACCCGGTTGGACCGAAGACCGGCCAAAGGGTTTCGTCAGAATCGGAAACCGGACCGGGTGGGTGTCAGACCGGACCGGGACCGGACCTGTCGGACCGGTCTGAACCCGGACCGGACCGGTCGACCCAACTAGCGCGTAAATGGTTGTAACTTGTACGTTTGTAACTTATATACGATAATATAAAATCAAACGATCAACAATCAACAATGAACGATAATTTAGCGCGTAAATGTATTTGAATGTAATTTACGTAAACATGTAAAATAGTAGTTTCAACTATATAGTAACTTAGTAATTTAGTAATTAGTAATTTAGTATAGTATTTTGAATTATTTATAGATTAAAAATTATATAGGAAATAAGAATTATGGGAAGTTATGATTTGGGAATATTGGGAATTTGAGTATTATAGGAAATAGGAATTATAGGATTTGAATTTGACAGAATATTGGGAATTTGAGTATTTGAGATTAATGGGAATTTGGGAGCTTGAGAATCAATTCCGGTCTACCGGTCCGGACCGGTTTTTTCCGGGTTTTAGCCCGGACCGGACAGGAAACCGGAAAGTCCATGGAGGAGGGACCGGGGACCGGACCGGTTGTAGGTAGGGCCGGTTCGGTCTGGACAGACCGGTCCGGTCCGGTCCGGTTGGTCGGTCTGGACCGGTTTTTGAACAGCCCTACTTAGTACATAGTTCAACGGACTTAAAACGACAAGAGTGGACAGCCACTAGGTCGTTATCCTCGATTAACCTGACCGACTATACTTTGACTTTCGTCTTTCCAAGCCTCAGACAAAGTGAAGGCTTCTGTAGACACCTGGTTTTGGACCTGGTGGTTGCAGGAGTGCCCCACAAACACCCTATGATGATCGGACTGCAACACAACACGATTTTACGAGGTTTTACACGGTTTTTCTATAGAACGGATCAAATAATTATTCGAAAAACATTAATTCAACATCAAGACGGTCTTAGTCGTGTCATTACAGTTGCGTAAACACTAACTAGAGTCAACTCCGACTCCAGGGCTCCGAATCAGTCCCGAAACACGCAAAGTCAAACCCGAGTCAACGGGTCAGGCCGAGTTTAACTCGGGATGTGCCCCCGAAGCCTATCGACGCGTGCGTTAGGTCAAGGGTCAGAAACCTTAATGTACAAGCAATCCTAAGATCACTTATAAACTCCGCTTTGGAAACTTTTCAAATCGGATCTTTAAAATCTCGGGCGTCCGGAAGGACGCGCCTGAGAATTGCATCGCCTGAAGCCAGGCGCCTCACTATTGGGTCACATGACATGCTGTGCCTGAAATCTCAGATTGAATACGAGAAAAACTATAAATACCCCCTCCACCGCTCATAATGAACACAACATAACAAGTCTCCTCCTCTATACGAGCTCCACACAACTTGCAACTCTTCTTCAGCGTCGCACTCCATGACATTAGGAACGATGCACTCGATCGTTATCTTCTCGATTCGCATTCTACGAATCAACGCTACACTCTTCGTAGTTCCTTGAGTTCCTAACTTGAAAGGACGAAAAGAGCACCTTTGTTGATTCGTCGACTTGCCTTAGCTTCCATCGTAGCGAAGCTCTGGCGAAATCATTGCAGGACGCTAGGAGGATCATCCCGTCAAATTCGATATCGTCACTAGGTTGTCATCTAAACCAAACTTTACATATTGCACTTTAATTATTCATTTAGACGTCGTCAAGTCCGACCTATCTGGATACTAATTTCACGACGCGTCCACCACTTGCACTGTAAGTGGTGTACAGGTCCTACTTCTGTTTGGCCCAGTCAAGACCAACTCGTCTAAATACGTAACGTCCACAACTTCAACCTCAAGTAATAAAACACCTAAATCGAATCCGAGTAGTCGTTATAAGATCCATTATTCTTGATCATCTACACATCGTACTTCGTTTACTGTACATTCTGAGGGTGCAATTTCTCATATAATGTGATTTACTTACATTTCGCAATTTATCGCTTTCGTATGATTTACCACTTTTATGACCATAATCGTATGCTAAATAACCTAAGACGAAATCAAAACGTAAACAAACTAATCTTAAACAAAACGAGCAGTGGTTCGGTCCCATATTAATCCTGATGCTCATACACATGTGGCTCGACGCATCCCTATTAATATGTAATCGACGCACTTTAAGCAGAATACCAGGTAAGGTATACCACGAGAAACGAATAATATCCGTATTATCACGTTAATATTGATTTGAACGAATTCTATCTAGTACTCCCTACTCTCCTATGTGCATCTTTTCATCATGGTCTGCTTGTCACGTGAAACCGCATGCAAAGAATGTAAAAACACTTACTTCGACAAAAAACTTACTTGTCCCTAAAACAACCGACATAACAAAGGCATAGGGTTAAAACAATGGATGTTATCATCGCATTTACTCCACAATTGGAACGAAGTTATCAGCCCACCGATTGATTAGTAAAGGCCGCTACGTGCAAAGTCGCATTTATCCCCTTGTTAGGACTCCCCTTCACATACTTTTCATTAGTTAGAAACTCTTTAGCATTAGATTTAATTGGACTTTTCAGATTTAACTTTTGTCTTAGTATTAATCACTCTTAAATTCTTCAGTAATCTTTCAATTCTCTTTTCAATTAATTGCCTTTTGTTTATTTTTTTTGCTTTCGATTATTGTGCTTTAATTATTCTTGTTTATTATTTCTAATAATTACTTTCCGTCATCTTAATATGTTTAGATTCGATTTAATTGTTAGTTGTTTGATTAGTTTTATTATGCGTAGCTAGTTTATCATCTAGGGTTAAGGGAATTTATCCATGTTAGGAGTGGTTATAATTGATTGATTAATTGTTAATCGCATGAACTATTGTATGTTTATCGTCTTAAATCTGATTGATTTTTGCTGCAGAATTCAGTTAATTAGTATATCAATTAGAGCTTTTCACCGACCGGGTTGAGAACTAATTAGACCACGATAGTTCGAGTAGACTGACTTATTGCTAGCGACCGCGGATTAAGTTTAGATCTAAAGGTTGTAGTGTACCGACCGGTCCTGCACCTGAGGTAGTTCGATTAATGATTAGTTAGTTAATTCCCTGACCCCGACTCATATTCATAGTGAACCTATGATTATAGACATTTACCTTATTATTGTCTTGTCTTAGTATATTCATTACAAAACTCAAAGAAATTGTGACCTATAATCTAGAATTTAATCCTTAGGAATAGACAGATAAATCTCATGTCCTTGCATTGTGGTTCGACCCCTGACTTCACTATCTACATGCATTAGTTGGTGTCCTTATGATACTTTTGATTAAGGATACGATTTAACCTATCATTATTCACTTCAAGCTCTTGTGGTAGTCTCATGTACACTTCCTCACTCATATCTGCGTATAAGAACGCGTTGTTAACATCTCTTATGCTTGTTTTCAACCTACAGTAGTGTTATCTACTATGAAAGTAGAAATGAGGTTTGATGATACCCTTAACCTACATGCTTAATTGGCCTCGTAAACGGACTCGTTTAGTAGCGGCGTGTTCGCGGAAGTATCGAGGACGTAGGGGAAGTTATGGTGTTTGTGTTTGTAGAGACGGGTTTCTCGGTTTTTGGGAGGTTTTAGTCTCGGGTTTGCTGGTGTATGTGTAGAGAGAATGTCGAGGTTGTGCTAGTGTGTGTAGGGTTGCAAATGTGTGTAAGTGTGATGGTTGCTTAGGGTTCCCAAATTTCCGAAAATGTGAAGGGCTAAGGGTAGTATTTATAGAAATTACCTCCTGGCTAAGGGTCACTAGACCGAGTGGTCTTAGATGCACTCGATTGAGTGGCCCGAAGAAAGGTGCCTTCTCGGTTTTTGAATGTCCACTCGATCGAGTGGACTAACGTCACTCGATCGAGTGGCTAGGCGGGTGAGTGTATATAGGAGAGGTTGAGATTTTTGTGCCTTGACCTTGACTTTGACTTGGATGGTTGTTTTGGGCTTGCAAGGTTGGTTTCGACTTAGACCGGATTTTGGGTCGTAAAAAGATGGTTTTAATTCCGGTGTCGGTTTTGGCTCAAATTAGTCTTATTTTGTTGGGAACGACCCATTGGGCCTGGATTTGAGGTCGATTTTGAGAGATTTGCACTCCCTAAGTGCCCATGTCGGATACTATTGACTCGAAATCCGTATTCGAGCGTATCAAGTCATGTTTACGTCCGAACATCATTGAGTGTTTTGTTGGAAATTGTTATAGACACTTAGCAGGTAAAATACAGGTGTCTACACAATTATTTATTAATCGAGCACAATCACCAAAATGAAGTTAAGTGTTACTCCGATAAAATTGTATTTGATATAATCTCATTTTCTTCAATATCTGTGCAATATGTACACTTAGTCAGTCACCCAAATATCCTTTGAAAAATGAAGAACCCATGCTTCAGAAATCACATGTTATGGGGGTGCTCGATCCACAAAATTAAAATCAAAATGGTCTTCCTTACGAACTAATTAATTATATGTGACTATACATACAAATGCTCTTAAGGCGATATATCTCGACTGCTATTATTCTGGCTACAACTTGACCAAAATACCCTTCCGCTCCACGAGTACGATCTCTTCATTGGACAGGGACAGGGTCTCAGAGGTTGTGGTCTTGACGACGAAGATGAACTATCCATTTCTCGAGTCAAGCCCGAGTTCAAATTATTATGAAAATTCGAACCTCTAAAATAATCCATAGAGAAAGACCTTATAATAATTGAATTAAAGCCGGCCTCGGCCTTATTATTGGTGTGATCATTATGCGCCACATTACTAGCATTATCCCCTATTTCAACGACCCGACTACTATTATTCCCTGTTTGTGGTCTCCCTAATTCCACATCACTTGAATCCAAATCGACTGCCGGGTTGAATAACTCGACCCGCCTAGAGTGCCCAAAACTCGGCTCGTTCGAGGCCAATGACTGCCTGCCCGAGTTAGCCACAACGGCTGCCCGACACAGCGGGCAGTTCGTGTGGGACCTTAGCCATGTGTCAATACAATCAATATGAAACGCATGGCTACACTTAGGCAAAAGTCTAAGGGTCTCACCCTCCTGAAATTCACATAGACAAACAGAGCAATCTGAGCCGTCGATCAAACCGTCTCCCCTCTTGTACCGTACCATAGTGATCGCGTTGATCACCGATTGGTGCAATCCAATGGTGGAGATCAACCAAATTGGGTGATCCACCACCATTGGATCATGGTCCCCATTTTCCTGGACCAGTGCGTCGCGCCCACGACTGCCACCCAGGTCACTATCTGACCGGGGCAGCTCCTCATGGGCACGACGATTCCAAAACGTACAATATTTTATTACGACCGCATAGTAGGAAAATAAAAGAAATATACTAGCTAAGACTACAACAATAACTATAACCACGGGCGATACGTGAGCACCTTGAGTAGTAGTTGCTGTTGTTGTCACGGGCGACACGACAACCGTAAATGGTGGAAGAGGTGGTGGGAGTGGTGGCAGCGGGTAGCCGGCGTCCGGAAACGTGTAGCATTCTTCAAAGTTGTCACAGGCGGGATCACAAAAATCAGGGCATGGGTTGTTGGTTGTGTGATTAGTGGGAGTCAAAGTAAGATTAGACATGAGTTGTCGTCGTCTAAGGAGAAATCTAGGCATTAATTAAGTGACCATTAGAAGGAAATAAGAGGTGAAGAAAGTGAAGATGTGAAGGGGGATTTAGTAGTGGAGGTAGAATAGCTAGTAGTGAGTTTAGTCTAAGGCATGTCCTAAAGAAGAGGGTGGATTTGTTCTACAAGTTTGAAAAGGTTGCTTACATGAGAAATCATTTCACTTTCAAGTTTTTTTCTTTTTTTTTTTTGTTAGGCGTGGATCGGACGACATACACTTGGGCTGCTAACACTACACTACTACTTTAACGTGCTTCTATGTCGTACATGTATACATTTATTTGTCTCTTTTTACGGTTGTTGTTTTCATCAACTTCCTATTCCTTGGACGACTAGCCTACGTACGGTGTATCTTCATCACTTGAACGACCATCTTCGAAAATAACCAAAATCGCTCAACTTATTCATCATGACTTGGAATTCGGAAATGAAACTAATTTCGAATTTGCAATGTTCTACTCGAATTTGGGTCATTATACGATAGGGAATATGTTCGATTGATCAAATTAAACTTATTTGAGATCATCTAATTTAAACAACGGTACGGAGT
The DNA here is from genome assembly GCA_958450325.1 of Agrostemma githago. Classification (NCBI taxonomy): domain Eukaryota; kingdom Viridiplantae; phylum Streptophyta; class Magnoliopsida; order Caryophyllales; family Caryophyllaceae; genus Agrostemma; species Agrostemma githago. The sequence continues at coordinate 9,297,864 of OY288256.1, read as the reverse complement.
ATATAATAGTGGAATCACTTGACTACGAGTTTGTCATTCACTAGATTGAAAAGGACTACTTCCTAGATTATAATATACGGAGTATGTAGTATTGTCTGATTGTATAAAATACTCTATTTATGTTCTTTTTTTTATCGTTTACTATGGAGTATTATATTCAAGTATAACACATACAGGAGGTTGGGGACATTTTCTTTAGACCAAATTTTTATGAACTTTTTTCCAGCTCACCTCAGTTCAGTTCTGTCCCATGAATTTCATTTAGTTTCAGTTACTTGAATTACTTCATTTCAACCACGTTCAGTTCAACTTAATTATGTTGAATTCAACCTACTTTAATTCAAAAATTAATAGTATCAGCCTTATTCAACATTAAAGTTCCTAATTATAGTATTATGTTCAAGTTAAGCCCCAATGCTCAATGCATGTCATGAAGTAGTCTCATTATTTAACAATATTTTAGGTGAAGAACAAAAAAAAATAGAATTAAAGAAAAATAGAGGGGTACTACGATGATGTTATTGCCTTTTGACTTCTTGAGATTTGACCACATGACTTAGGTTCCAAATTCATCAACATTAAAATCGTTCTTATAACTCTCTTGCTAATTATTGAAAAATAAAATAAAAATATACCAACGTGTTTGAGTTTGTTTGCTTGCATTTGTGACATATATGTACCGAAGTAATTCACACATTTGTTTATAAATTTATTAAAATAGAGTATATATATATATATATATATATATATATATATATATATATATATATATATATATATATATATATATATATATATATATATATATAAAGTGTGTTTGGTTGGTAGGAAATAAGAAAGAAGTAGAGAGAGTATGGAAACTAATTAGACTAAAATGAGGTTAAGCCATCCTAGTCGTTTATTTATTTTGCAAAAGCTTAAGCTTAAGCAGTAGCTACATACCACACAATGCAATATAATGATGAGTATTGACACTTAATTGCTTCCTCTGATCCTTTTCTTGGCGTGTCTTTATCTCTTACCCAATTCTTCACTCTTGTTTATGATTAATGACATACTCATCCCTACTAAACCATATGAATTATGTAGCTATTAATTGCTCTTATAGCTTGTATATAATGAGCTAGACCTACCTTGGTTGCCCTCATCCAAGAATTGATTGCAAATGATGTCATATTGTCGCACTTGATTAGTAAAGTAAGTCAAAGTTGTTGTAATCCTGATTTTTTTAGGGGAAAGAGGTCGCGACTATAATAGATCAGCTTCCGATAATTCAAGTGCCGTTTGTGGGAAGTTAGAAGAGAGTACACTCCGATCACCCGAATGGTACAAACTCTAGTCATCTAGTGGGCGATAGTATTTTCACTACGTTTTGTTATCCTGATTAACATATCATTGATTATAGGGTTATTTCATGGGAATAATCTCAACTATACATATGCTTCTTAAAATAATTCAAACTATACGTAATCTGATTTTAATACGAACTACGCATTCATTAATCTCGCTTTGTCATGTATGAAATTATGACCTGCCATTACCGGTCATAGTGACTTGTAACTTTTTAGGGTTTCATTAGGTCCGTTGCAGTCATCGTGAAAGTCAAAATTAGAATAAAAACATTTTTTTCATAGCTTTTATAAGACTAATTGAAAAAAAATGAAAGATGAATTTTCGACAATTTTTTTTTTTTATCATTGCCGAAAATGAACACGAAATGTGAATCAGAAGAAGAGTTAGAGAAAGAGTTGAATAAGGGAGGTGATAGGCCGTATTTAGTCGTAGTTATTACGACGATTTAGGTGTATTTTGCTAAGCTTAATCGTTTGTCTTGTATCGCATTTGTGTCAGTCTGGTATGAATGTAATACAAGCTATTTTGAGGATTCTGATCATTGGATCGTTGATTTGGGCCAAGAGTGAATGAAACATGAAGGAAAAGAAAGCCCACTTGAAGACACGGAACGCGAGAAATGAAGAAAGACGTGAAACAGCACCAGTCCACCAAGCGAGTCGCTTGAAGTCCACGCGAGTCACGCGAGCAGGCGAGTCGCCCGAAGTCCATGTGAGTCGCGCGCGCAGGCAAGTCGCACGAGATCCATGCGTGTCGCCCTGACTCCTGTTTTTCGGGATGCGTCTCGTCTTATTCCGTGTTACTTTGCTACGTTTTTAAGATTTTGGTTTTAATTAGGAAATTTATTATTACTAGGATATCTTATTATTTTATTATTAGTAGTAGACTATTATATAGTTAAGCTTAGTTTTGGAGATTCAATATTCACATCATCATCTAGTTTAACGTAACATTGAGAAGAAAAGGAGGACCTTTGAAGAACCCTAATTTTCCATCTCAAGTATGTATAACTAATCTTTTCTACTTAGATTCAAGCCTTTGAAACGCTCGAGAAACCTTTGTGAGTTTGAATGTTTTTTTTTTAACCTTGATTATTATGAATTACTTCATTACCAATTTCATGAATGTTGTTGATAATTGCTAGGTGTACAACTACTACTTAATTTCTTCGTTCTATCGTTAGTATCGCTAATTGAGTAGGATATACTGATTAACTTTACATTAGTAACAACTAGGAATTAATATTGAACGGGATACGTGTAAGGTTACAACCCTTAAACCCAAGGATCTGTTACGAGTATTAATCGAAAAAGACAAAAGTAGAGGGATAACAATTATACCTTATAAGCAGCGGAACAGCGTATTAATAAGAAGTATAATAAACCCAGAAATATATATAATCTCCACGGACAAAATAAATAATCTCCACGGACAGAATAAATAATTCCCACGGACAGAATAAAGCACCCCAAACGTGATGCCTCCTTTGGTATCCACACGGGTATAGAACTGCGACGTATATGCTAGTATAAGGGTATGTGAGACCGTCTCACAACTTCTCTCTATATCTCTCTTATAACTCTTTATAAGACGAATATACTATGAGTCAGTACTCTTTATTCCATATATTGGTTCATCATATGAACCTTCTTATATAGGAGATGAGAAGGTAGAATTAGGTTACTTCCATAACTCTAATTACCATAATTAGATTATAAGTATAATTCTAATTACCATAACCTGACAACGCAACTGGGTCCGTATTACTATTGACCCGATATATTTAATATATCGATATATATTAATAATATCCCGTATGCATTGTGTGTGACCCAATGGGCCCACTTAAGACTACCAGATATGTAACCTATTTACATGTCAACCCGACATCGACCTCTAGCAAGGCATATCGGATGCATAGACTTAAGCGGGTTAATCCGTAGGTCAGTGGACATAACTCCTTCATTCTCCCACTTGTACAAGTCCTCCCGAGAACGGCGTTAAGTCTCGTTGCTACTATTGTCTCCAATTAAGAATGAGGTAAGAAGAAGTATCATCCTCGCATGTCTTGATCTTTTACTCGAATCTCTGAGTTGACTTGTTAAAAGAGCAGATAGATGACAATAATCCTATCTGAGCGCGGCCACGCATTTGCATAAGTCACACTCTTCGAGTGGCCAAGAAACAATAAATTTCCTTTAATAAAGGAAGAGCAAATCCCCTCTTGTCTAACCACATCCTATCACATGATCAATGCATGCCCAATAACCATCCATAGCCCCCTTTCACAACTGACGAGGAATAGTATCAAAGCATACACATCACATGTACAGAATAGTCAAAGACTCAGGTTTAAAGACCGTACAAGTTCATAACTTGCAAAGAACTTTACTGAAACTAAGCGAAATCTTAGTAAAATCCTTTTCGGCGGGTCTGTCTAATGCATGTTCTTAACATACACTCGTGTGCCTGGTTTAGTATCTCAATACCTATGACTCAAGGAACTTAGTCATCAACCAACTCACACACCAGTCATTTAAGGGTATTCAAATGTCCCAACACAATACCCTGACGAGAGACAAAATGATTACATCATCCAAATAGAGTTCCAAGACTAAGTCACGTACTTAGTGATCTATTTCATCAATGTAAATTATTTAGGGACAAAACTCGGTTACATTAACCAAATGACAATATGTCATACATATATCAATTATCGAAATAACTCCCACTAAACCAAACACCTCTAAAAGTACTAAGACCACTCGCCCATGCGTCTTATACCAATCATAACAATATGATCTTTATGTACAGGAGGTTTCAAGACATACAACATTTGTATCGGTTATTTACAAGCATATGATCAATCTACCTTATCTCAAGTAAGGCAAACTGTTAGTTTCATAAGCAACAAATTGCTTCATAAATTTTAAAGTTGAGTGTGTGCTTGATTCGTAATCAGGCGTCTATTTGCTTCAAAAGCAATAGAACACTAACTTTAGTTATAATACTAGTCACAAAGTTGTCCTTTGGAACCGTTCCAACACACAACTTCTCATCCAAAACAAAATTTACTGAGATTACAATCTCATGTCATCTTTGTCTCACTACAACAAAAAAGCCTTTTCGTGACGATTATTTCGTAGCTATTGACAAATCGACATAAATAACCCACGATTACTCCAATAATTAACAATTTATCGTAACGAATACAAACCGCTACTAATACACCCCATTAAACGATGGGGTAGCACCTTCTACTTCTTTTTATTTTTTCATTTAACTGACCCTTAGAACTTTCAATTAGCTCGCCCTAGGGTTTCTTCATCTTCTACCCAAAAGATACCTCACGCTCTCCCTACTCGATCTACCACCACAGCAACATACTACAGATTCATCCTCCGAACAGAACTCAACTGCAGATGCCCTCTTGATTGAAATCAAGTAGCTTTCAAATTGAAATCGAATGTTTCTCGACTTTTGCTTGTCCAATTTCAGAAATTGAAATCAGCTACGTCATCTCCTGATTTCCGGATCAATTAATCAATTAAGCCCGAGTTTCTTCAATCTCATGGTTCAATTTCGCCGGGAAAAATAGTAAGTTTCTTCAATCTCATGATTTCAATTTCTCATTAGCGAACTCATTACTTTTCTGTTTTTTTTTGCAATATTCGTTGGGAACTTTAATTAGTTAATTTTTCCTGTCATCCTGTTTGTTTACTTTTTATTGATGTTGTTCGTGGTGGTATTACTGTCTGCTTCTGTTGTTGTTATCACTTCTGTTGTGTAGACACCCACATTTTGACCGCCAGGTGTCTATAGCAGTTTCCAAAGAACACCCGATGATGATCAGACGCAAACATGCTTTAACGTACTCGAATATGGGCTCGAAATCATTGGCATTTGGCTTGGGTATTTTACGGAGTACAAATCTCACAAAACCAACCTCAAATTCAGGTCCAGTGGGTCATTTCGAGTCAGATAAGACTAATTTGGGTCGAATCCGGCACCAACGGCAAAACCGTCTTTTAGCGACCGAGTCAAAACCCGGTCAAAGATATTTTTGAGACATACAAATCAGCCGTGTCACCCCATGATTTCGGTTCGAGCTCAAACACAACAAAACCAAACCCGAGAGCAGCCCGAGACGCGAGCCGTACGCGTCCCGGGCGAGGCGCACTCCCGGGGGAGTCGTGCCCTTCCCGAATGGGTCGCGTGGACCCCTGAAATCCGCGACATATAATTTTTTTTTTCAGCATCGTTTCTTTAACGAAACAGCGGGTTTTCTCGAAATATTTTATTCACAAAGTTCGATGGCGACTCCTACTTCGATTTAAATTTCAATTCGACCCATCTCATATGGAGATTCATTCGCCTCCCAAAACCCGCACGTGGCCGCGTCGGGGTGGACCTATGTCATGTCCACAATTTGGCGACTCCGCTGGGGATTCTCGATGTACCACTTGTCATCGGGGTTCCTAGGGTGAGACTCGAAAAGAAATCGTTCGATTAATAATGTACACGTTTTAGTTCAATGGTTCATGCATAACCTAAATTTTTCCCGGGCCGGTTACTTGTGACCGACGTCCCACTATACCACGGTGCATTCCTAAATGGATGCACTAAAGACTTCGATGGCGGAACTCGCATGAGTTTTACGACATATTCTAAGTCCAGCTCGGCTTAGAAGGTCCGTCCTGATTTGCGAGAAAGCTGTCGTCGTTGGTATAGACCCTATTTCGACCGACCGAGACTTAGATTAAGAGCATACATGGTGTCATTATACTGTTTCCATGACTACATGCTACTTGATTTACTTGTCATCTTTTTTCAAAAACCATTATTCCAAAAAACTTGCATCTTTTCAAATTTATCCATTTTTTTCAAAACCTGGAAAGCTACCGAATTTAGAACTTACGATTTTGACTCAAAATAGCCTATTTTTAGCCGGTATGCTGCCCGAATATTTTCAGAGTTTCAAAAATCACGGTCCAATGGCCCTTTGCTGATTTTCTAAAAAAATTGGACCGTTCCTCCGATTTTTTTTCGGACTTTGCTAAACCCAAATATTCCTTTCCAAAAACTTTCCTCTTCTTAGGACTTCCCGTATTTAGTAGTGTCGGGTCTTGTCATAAGTTGTCGAAATCTCTAGCGTCGAAACTCCGTCGATCCTACATCACGGGTTTCCTCCCTATCCCAGTCCGCCTTATTTGTCAAGGCACGGCCCACCTGCGTAGGACGAACTCCTACAAAGGGAAGCCCGTTTACACATTTGAGTCCAAAGTCTGGGGAAAGTCTCACATGGATCTTCTTTTGAACAGGACTAGGCCTGCTCAGCCGAACCCTAAGGAAGGCCCACCACTCACGAGCCACCCGTCTAGATGTCAATCTCGAGTCGTTTTCTCGTCTAGTCTTTTCCTTGCTCGGGATGTACTATTTGATTCTAGGATCTGGATCCGTTTCTGATTACGCGGTATTCTTACAGACAGGCCACCGATAACCAAACGCCAAAAAATACAAGAATCCATAGACGAGTTGACAGCCTCGTTGGCTAAGTTGGAGACCCAATTAACAAAAATGAGGGAAGACCAGATAGCCATCCTTACTCGTGTTAGCGCCATGAAACAAGGAACTCCCGGTGGTGGGGTCGAGCCCACCGGACCCCTAGCTGAATTGGTCAGCGCGGTCCGCAAGCTGGAAGAACAGGTCCATCTATCGACCAATAATACCATCCACATGGAAAATGCCCGTGCTTATTCACCCCTAACCGACGAACTGCCCGACAACCTCAACCTTACGGGCTTGCCAATGTTTGATGGGACCGAAGACCCGGTGCTTCACATCCGGCCCTTCAAGGAGTTCATGGCCGTTAAGGGGGTGAAATCGATCATGCATGTTTAAGCACTTGTTCGCTTCCTCCCTCGAGAAGCACCCAAAAGCCTGGTACTACAGGCTCGATTCCAAGAAGTACAAGACTTGGGATGATGTGGCAACAGAGTTCGCTCAGAATTACGCTGATAATACCGAGATCCAGACTACGATGCGTACTCTGGAGATTATGGCCCAAGAGCCCAAAGAAGGTTTCACCAAGTACCTTCAAAGGTGGAGGGCCAAAAGTGTGAAGTTGGTAGACAAGCCCAACGAGAAGACACTAGTGGAGGCGTTCATCAACAACCTCCTACCTTCCTACCGCATCCATCTTAGGTATGCCAGCATTTCAAACTTTGTGGTGCTTACCGAAATGGGCATTAGGATTGAAGACGATCTTCGACATAATGAAGATCTGGGTGAAGCTTCTACTGAAGACTATACTGGACATCAACTCGAGTCCTTAGAAGCCGACGACTAATGACAACATCATCCAAGAGTCCGGTTTTGATTTAAGTCCGAGTCTGAGTCCGAATCTAGGATGTCTATTTCTTTCAAAATCAAAGTCAGAGTCAGAGTCAATTGTCTTCTATCACATTTCAATAAAATCAGCTTTTCTATTTCTCATATATACTTTTCTTATGTGTTTCCGAGAATATGATGAACACCGTCATACGCTGTGAGCACATGCACGTGACTATCATAGGCACATCTATAATGACTGCAGGATATTGAGACCCGTTTTTTCCTTTACCTATTCCATGTCTGACATAGAAAGCCACATAACTACCCTTAGCAGGAGCGGTATCGAATCCTATGACGAATCTAGGTGGTCTCCTAGTTTGGGTTCAAGACGGGAGGCAAGCCCATTTTCCACAATGAACACCCATCCAATAAGATCAACCAATCCTTACCTTAGGTGTTAGTCTGACCGACACAAAAAAGAGAAAAGGCTGGACAATAAAAATCAAAAGTCCAAGAGAGAAAAAAAAAGCAAAAGGCCAAAACAAAAAAGCAGGCCATCATTAAAAAGAATTCAAAAACCCATGACCGTGGTCAACGGTCAACCCAAGTGAAAGTCCTTTGACCGGGGTACGGTCAATTCAAAATTATCAATACCCACCATCAAATAGGGGAGAGACAACCAAGCTGGTCAGCTAACACCATATTTAGCCTTCCCATGCTACAACCCTCAAGACCTTCCCGAGACCAAGGCTAGAGACAGCCCGGAATTTTGAGGATTCAAGCTCCATAGGATACCCCTAACCATTAGGGCCAGACATGGAAGTCAGATCCCGCATTATCAAACCTGCTCAATCAAAGTCCGAGTCATTATTACTCGACTTCCCTCTTTCCTACCACATTGCAATACCTTACCCTCGAAGCCTTAGCTCCAGCAAATCGAGCTCCAGATTTCGAATCATCAAAGCCACTTGCGACCTAGCTCCACATTTCCAAAAATATCCAAACCAGTCACCAACCCCAAACACGGGACTCAACTTGCGGTCGGCATAGAAGATGCCCAAATAGTTCACACCATCTCTGGGGGCTATCCCGGAGAATGCTCACAGTCACAGGATCAACATCCTAACTATTCTAGCCCTTTGATCAAGACATCATTGGGAATGCACCTAGCCTACACCATCGCTAAGGCTAGTTACACACAAAGCCCTAATAAAAAACTAGGCATCATAATATATCTTTCAATCACTGAACTACGGCTTGGTTTGATTTCACTACACGTGAATACGTAGGCAACCTTTCAAGAGAGGCACAACCACCCACATTGACACACATTCACAAAAGCACCGTCATTCCGGTCACGATACTGTCATGTTCTCAACAGCTAGCTTTGTCGTCCTGGGTGCTTCTCTTAGGCAGAAAACCTCCATCCACTTACAAAATCCAGATAAATTCAAAAAAAAATCTAGCCTTTGTGTCCTAGTACTCGGCTCAGTCGAAGACGAGAATCTGTCAGGACTCGAAGCAATACCCACTTCGGGAATGTACCCTAAAATCAAAAATCCAGAAGAACACAAGACTACCACAGTCTCATTACAGACTACTGCAGTTCCCCTACAGCGCATCCTTCCCATTTCGATGGTCGGCCGTGCTGCCACTCGCCTAGGCTATGGAATAGCGCAACTTAAGAGTCTTGTCATCTTAGGTGGCCCACCCCCCTACCGAGTCATGGTCCAACTCCTCGAGGGTCCGTTCGTGTCTGTCAACTCGTCCGGTCACGCCCAGCGTCGAGTCTGTCGATAGGTCTCTCTCTTCAAATTCTCGCTTTGAAATCTGCAAAACTTAGCCATTTGAGAAAATCCTTTTCGACAAGGTCAAATTTCAGTCTATCTAAATTGCAATTTTCTTTTCCACCCCTTTCAATTTTGAAAACCTATCTCCTATCACGTGAGTTGCTTTCAGGACTTCGATTTCAAAAATCCAAAATTCGAAAAATTCAATTTTCATTCCCCAGCGCGAGTCGTGTTTTACCTACGTGTTGCATGCAAAACTTTACGTTACTATATACAGGTACGACTCAAACAGAGACGTGCAACCCACTGTACCTCCCCAGCGGAAAGCCCGAGGCGGCATTTTCCACGGAATAGCACGGGATGGGCCCACATATAGGCGCAACCAGGACTTATGCGACAAGTCCGATTTCCCACGGAGTTATCATCATCAACTCAGGTATGATTTCTGTCTTATGGCTGGCGGGCCCTTCACGTAAGTGTAATGGACTATAAACGACCCGATCGGAAGTCTGCCAGGTCTTAATCTTCGATTGGCCTGGTAGCTACTCTGACCTTCGCCTTGTCCAAGCCTCAGTCAGAGTGGGGGCTCTGTAGACACCCACATTTTGACCGCCAGGTGTCTATAGCAGTTTCCAAAGAACACCCGATGATGATCAGACGCAAACATGATTTAACGTACTCGAATATGGGCTCGAAATCATTGGCATTTGGCTTGGGCTTTTTACGGAGTACAAATCTCACAAAACCAACCTCAATTTCAGGTCCAGTGGGTCATTTCGAGTCAGATAAGACTAATTTGGGTCGAATCCGGCACCAGGGGCAAAACCGTCTTTTAGCGACCGAGTCAAAACCCGGTCAAAGATATTTTTGAGACATACAAATCAGCCTTGTCACCCCATGAGTTCGGTTCGAGCTCAAACACAACAAAAATCAGCTGCAAAAATATATTAAACAATTCCGTTAAGGATAGAATTCAATATCATATAGGAATTCTATACGAATATCCGATCAAACACTCGGCCGAGCACCCTCATTCCAGCCGAGATTCGTTTCTTCCTCGCCAAGAAACGGAATTCTCGTTCCTTTCAACTTCTTACATTTCCTATCCTAATCGGTATTTCTTGTCACCCAAACAAGAGTACCTATTCTAGCTTCAATTAAGGACCTCTCCTATAAATAGGACCCTCACACACACACATTCGACATATAATTAACATCGAGATCTATCATTCATACACTTTTTTTTACATCGATCATAACTACAAAAAAATACCGACATTCATAGCATCGAATAACCGATATTACAACCCAACAATTCGGCCCAAAACACCGGCCACCACCCGCCACCTTACACGACCCAAAACACCACCATAACTCACCGACATTATCTCGACGCTCCCGTGTCTAAGCCACATTCCGACGAGCCCCGTTCCGAGAAAACATACCATGTAGGTTGAGGGTGTAAAATCAATCTCGTTTTCTCCTTTCTCTTTCTCTTCCTCTCCTTTTTATTTTCTTTCGGGTCGTTGGTCCGTTTTTTTTATGGGTCGTCGTCGCATCTTCTATTTTTCTATAATATCGATACTACAAACTATTTTCGTATAAAACAAACATTCTTAAAATATGATATCGACTCTTTAATCAAATATCGTATCTAACAAGAACTAAATTAATCTCGTTGATGCTAAAAAATCGTCACATAGTTTTAAAAACAAAATATGACGATTTTAACGCGGAGAGAATTAACATTCTTTTCTTTTCCTTCAATTTCTTTTCAAAACGATTTTCAAAACATTTTTTTTATCTTTTCTAAAAATTCATTCAGAATATTTGATATCGATTTCATAATCGAATGTCGAATACGACGAATATCGGAAGTATAAATCGAGTATAAATTAATTCATATTTGTACGCGATTTATTAAAACTAACGATTTTCGAAAAAAACCAAACTCGAGAGCAGCCCGAGACGGAGCCGTACGCGTCCCGGGCGAGTCGTGCCCTTCCCGAACGAGTCGCGCGGACCCCTGAAATCCGCGACATATATATATACATATTTTTTCTTTTTCAACATCGTTTCTTTAACGAAACAGCGGGTTTTCTCGACATATTTTATTGACCTCGGTCAACGCGTGTTTAATCCATCACGTGTCACAAACTTTTCAAAATCATGCATATCATCGTAAATTATATCTTTTATTCAATCGCTACTAACACGTTCATTCTTTTAGCGATTTCTTTTCATTATTTGTTTTATTATACTAAAACGAATCTCACATGCTAAAATACAACTTTGACGTTAATTTTAGTTGCATTAAATCGGCTTAGCAACCCATTCAATTTTTTTTCACATGTTTAGGGAAAACAATGTTTGCATATCATTCAACCGTCGAACTAACGCGTGTACACCAAAAATGAACGATATCTTAGTAAAGGTCGCTAAGTGCAGGCGGGGTTGGGTGTTCTTTGTGAACTTCCCAACACGTACCCTCACCCCTTACTTAGAACCGTTGTTTCCGGATGTCCGAAATCATTGGCATACGAGAGTCATTCAATACACTGTATCCGATAACGTCGGTATCGGTATCAAATGCAAAGGGACGAACCCAATAAACTCTTGACATCGGAAATGGGCCATACTTTGTGCACGGCCCACTACGACATAGAGTGGGTTCGAACGGGCCCGAACTCCCACAAAGTTCGGTGGCGACTCCTACTTCGATTTAAATTTCAATTCGACCCATCTCATATGGAGATTCATTCGCCTCCCCAAACCCGCGCGTGGCCGCGTCGGGGTGGACCTATGTCATGTCCACATGTTGCTATGTCGTTTTTGTTGCTATTGTGTTCTTGTTATTGGATACAGTTGTAGTCCGAATTGCTGCTGCGTGTATATCTGCTGCTACGTGTGTATATGCTGTTGTTAGTGTTCTTTTGTACAACTGCTGTTGCGGCTGTTTTTTTTTTTTTTAATGTTGTGCGTTGTTGTTTCTGCTGTCGTCATTTTGTTTGTGTTGCTTCTTTCATCTCATCATTGTTGTTGGTGCGTTATTATTGTCGTTCGTTACTGATGTTGTGTGGATCGTTTATGGAGCCCCTACCCCACGTGGTATCCTTGTTCTTCTTCTTCCTCCTATTTCTGGTTCTTCCTCCTATGTGGGTGAATACTTGACCCATCATAAGAATTTGTCGAAACAGATGGATTGCGAACTTGTTGGATAAATTAGTTACGCCATCAAGTAAAATTATTTAGCAAAAAGGGTCATATTTTTTTCACCATGTAAGGATATTTGCTTAAATTTGATCTGACATGTGGTTGAATTAATGCTACTGAGATATTAGTTCAGAAAAAAAATTCTGATGTGAATTTGTTGAATTATATAAAAGTAATTCAGTAATTTTGAGATGTGTACTGTATTAGGGCTCAACTATCGATTGGTAAAAGGCTAATGTGTTTGTGTTTGTGTTAATTTACTTAAACATATGAAGTAGAAACTTTTTTGGGTGCAAATGATCAGCCCCTATCCCACGTTGCTGTTGATGTTTGTTCTACTGTTACTTTGCCGTTTTCTTCATTCTCCATTTCTTTTCTTCTTGTCCCTCTTCCTATTCCGTCCGTTTTGCTATGTTCTGGTATCGTTGTTGTTTGTTGATATTGTTGTACATCTTACAACTGTTGTTGGTCACTAATGTGGCTGTTGTTTGCTACTGTTGTGTTACGCTCTTGTAGTATCTCTTGATTGTACCGAGGCAGAAAAGTAAGAATATGTTTGATAGACAGCAGGACAAAGGACGTGAAACATGGCATAAAATACGCAATAGCAATAGGGACAGTCAGCAGCCACAACAGAACGAATAGCAACAAGAAGCGAGGACAAGTTCAAGAAGCTCTGAATTACTATTCATTTGAGTCCTTGCTCGCCCTAATCGTCTCTTTTATCATTACAAATTTGGCTGATAATGTAAGGTACAAAGTATGCTCTTTTAATCTTTTGAAAAATTCTTAATTTCGTTGTTCAATTTCAAGGTACCTGCTATTTTCATTATATTATGTATTCTATACCTCCTAATTAGTTAGAATAGATCTCTACGTAGTATTTATTTTGGTAAAGGAGAATAGATCTTTATTGTTGTAAGCGAATTCATTATTTATCTCATTTCTATCATGATTCGCTTTATGTGTTAGTGATTTATTTACAGATTACTTTGTATTCGATTTCACCAACTGCAGAATGATTTCACCAGCTGCAGAAATGATTTATCTCATTTCTATCATGATTCGATTTATCTGTTAGTGATTTATTTACAGATTACTATGTATTCGATTTCACCAGCGACAGAATGATTTTCTAGTCATTGGCTTTAATGTTTATAGTGTTTAGATCATTTTTTTTGTTCCTTAGAGTTGATTGATCTCACTGTTGTAGAAATATCATTCAATTTTAAGACTTTGATTACCAACTAATGCTCGTCAGTTTGATCTTAGTTGGATTTATGTATAGTCGACTGATTTTGCAGGCTGATGTTCATCTAGACGACAGAACTTACGCCAGAGCAGTTGTTCCTAGAGGTGCATACACTGGTACGTTTTCCATGCCAGTATTAGTCGTCAACTGGCTGTATGTCTTTATGGCGAAGTCCGAGTTGCTAAATTATTCGTGACTTTGTATATATTAGGAGTCTATGAAGTTCTTAAACTCAGGGATGGTGGTTCTGACTTCATGGGAAAATTTGTTCTTAAGGTCAGTATTACTCTTAGAAGGCAGGTTTACAACTTCTCAGTGATGCTTTCTCTTTTACGCTCGATGTTTACTTAAATTGATTAATCGAAGTACTATTTATCCGTCAAGTTCATATAGCGTATTTTATATATATATATATATATATATATATATATATATATTGATTTTGTTGTTATTGTTAAGAGTTGATGTAGATCAAAGTTAACAATTATTGCAGATGGCCGATTAAAGACTTGTTGGGAATTTTTTCGAGATCACACCAGAGTTGTTGGAGAAATTCTCGAGAAAAATTAGATGATAATGTTGTGCATATGATTTTTGTAGTACTGAACGTATGTTAGTACAATATTGTAATAATCTACACATGCGTGTAAAGTTTGTTACAACTCGATATGTGTATTATTGATATAAATTCAGTAAATGTAGAGTCCCGCTTACTAGACAAACATATATCTGCATTCGTAAGGAGTTAGATTTTGGATCAAAATATATTATTAATATATTCTCTACGATTAGATTCTTGACGCTTTTACCATTTAACAGTGCTGGTAATTGAATTTTATATCATTATCTCTCGACACTTTTAGTAGTAGAAAGTCGCGCCATTAGAAAAAGTTTTGGCTGGAAAAAAATCATGACATAGAAAAGCGTCGAGAATTTAATTTGCGACACTTTAAAGCGCCGAGAACCTAGCTTCAAAGCGTCGAGAAACCAAGGGTTTTGTAGTAGTGAATATTTACCGCATCAATAATAATCGACACTAAAATCGCCACTAAATCTCATCTTCTTTCGCGTCGCTTTTAAGAACCTAACCCAGCGAATAGATTATTCTAAACGAAAGGCTACGGCAACGCCGCCTACCTCAACGAACACACAATCGATGGGAAAACCTTTCGCGTCGAATAAAATCGCCACGAATTACCAAAATAATCGCCGCGAAAGGGTGATTTTGTTGTAGTGTCTATTTGGAAATATGAATCGTTGTAACTTGTTTACAACAATTCGCTTATCACATCTTGCGCATCTCTTAAATAATTCCCCTTTTTGCTTCTTAAGCGCAAAGGAACAATTCTTAGATAGCATTCTAGTGACACTCACTAGATTAGTATCTGCTCGTCACATGAGCACATAATAAACACATTTCTTGCAAAGTCTCGTAGACTAAAGCAATCAAATGTCGTTTAGTTAGAGAAGTATGTCATTTAGATACCAAATTATAACGATAAATGCACTCCCACTAGCCTCTGTACACACTCTGTCTCTCTTCGTCTCAAAGGAACAAACATCTTTGAATTACCACATTAAGAACGAAGATACTACTCCATAATACTTGCTCCAATCGAATTGGATCATTCACATTTGTCTAGCAGTTTTAATAAGGGTTATTTCATGGAAATAATACCAACTATATGTATGTTTCTTAAGATAATCCAAACTATGCGTAATCTCATTTTAATATGAACTACGCATTCATTAATCTCGTTTTGTTATGTATGAAATTATGACTTGCTATTACAGGTCATAGTGACCTGTTGTAACTTTCTAGGGTTTTATTAGGTCCGTTGCAGTCATCGTGAAAGTCAAAATAACAATAGAAACATTTTTTTCATAGCTTCTATAAGACTAAATGAAAAAGAAATGGAAGATGAATTTTCGGAAAATTTAATTTATTTTTTCAAGGGTTATTTCATAACAATAATACCAACTATGGGGGTGCTTCTTATATTAATACTAATTATACGTAATCCCATTTTAATATGAACTATCCCCACATTAATCTCTCTTTAGAACAAGTTACCGACTACCTGATGAGCCGGTTCCCTTTTCCTTTTAATTTCTGTTTGAATTATAGTCCCCCTCCCACCATACTCGGTACACTTCCTCTCTCGTTACTACGTACTCTTCTCTCGCCATTGTTGAACTCGACATCTCCTCTCGCCATTGCTTTTCTTAAATTTTTTGAAATTGTGGTAAATAAATTAGAGCATCTGACGTTTGCAAAAAAAAAATCTGACATTTGAAGGATACGAATTAGAGGAGGATCCAGATGAATAACCACATCTCATTGTATCAATGAGGGTTTTGAAAGTTGATAATGGAGGGTGACTTTTAATTTGATGAATATAAAGGGGAAGAAGAAGAAGAGACGCACCAAAAAACCTAGCAGGTCACAATTACTGGTTTTACAGGTAAAAAAGGGTTATTTCATAACAATAATACCAACTATGGGGGTGCTTCTTATATTAATACCAACTATACGTAATCCCATTTTAATATGAACTATCTCCACATTAATCTCTCTTTAGAACAAGTTACCGGCTACTTGATGAGCCGGTCCCTTTTCCTTTTAATTTCTTTTTGAATTAAAGTCCCCCTCCCACCATACTCCGTACACTTCCTCTCTCGTTACTACGTACTCTTCTCTCGCCATTGTTGAACTCGACATCTCCTCTCGCCATTGCTTTTCTTAAATTTTTTGAAATTGTGGTAAATAAATTAGAGCATCTGACGTTTGCAAAAAAAAATCTGACATTTGAAGGATACGAATTAGAGGAGGATCCAGATGAATAACAACATCTCATTGTATCAATGAGGGTTTTGAAGATTGATAATGGAGGGTGACTTTTAGTTTGAAGAATATAAAGGAGAAGAAGAAGAGGCGCACCAAAACCTAGCAGGTCACAATTACCGGTTTTACAGGTAAAAAAAGGCATTGGTTATAAAGAGAGATTAATGAGAGGATAGTTCATATTAAAACGGGATTACGTATAGTTTGTATTAATATAAGAAGCACCCCCATAGTTGGTATTATTGTTATGAAATAACCCGGTAAAAAAAGGCATTGGTTATAAAGAGAGATTAATGAGAGGATAGTTCATATTAAAACGGGATTACGTATAGTTTGTATTAATATAAGAAGCACCCCCATAGTTGGTATTATTGTTATGAAATAACCCTTTTTTCAATGGCCGAAAATGAACACGAAATGTAAATCAGAAGAAGTAGAGTTAGAGAAAGAGTTGAATGAGGAAGGTTCAATAGGTAGCCGGTCACTCATAGCAAAACGAGGTTGATGAAGACATAATTCGTATTAAAATGAGATTACGTATAGTTTGTATTAATTTAAGAAGAACACGCATAGTTGGTATTATTCTCATGAAATAACCCTTTTAATAATATGAAATTCATACGATGTGTCGCACACACATCATATGGCATCTCTTTCAAGAAATGTATTTCACACATATATGTCCAAAACTCATCAAATGAGTGATGACAATCAATATATGGTAAATCGTTCCTAATAGACTCAAGCATAATTTTGTAAAAAGAGTTTTTCCATAGTCATTACTATGAGATCAATCCTTAACTACCAACTATGCTTCATAGATACTCTTATATCAATCTACATCATCTTTATATTGAAGACTATTCTTCACTATAAGACCCATTTAACCAAAGTCTATACTTGGTAGTTATGGTATCTAGAATCTATTAGATTTTATGTGACTTTTGGAGTCGTTGCCCATTATTGTTTCATCATAGGTCAACTCTATGTAGGGTAATATTTTGCAGGTAAGATGATCATGACTTTTCATGGATACATCTTCAACAATTGTAGAGAATTCCTGTTAATCTTGAACAATTCAAGTGTCGCATCTACTCCCACTGTTTCTATTAGAAATCACATATTTTTAAAAGAAACATATCACTTCATGCAACAAAACAGTTTTGTTCTTTGGATGGTTTGTAGAATTAACTTAATACCTCTAATAAAACACACGTCATAATTGAGTCTAAGTTCTACAAAACAATTTTCTTTAAACTTTAAGACTTGATAATTAAGATAAGACTTTTTAGAATATTTTCAATCCATATCTCATATGGTGTCTATTCTCCGACTTACATGGACAATCTCATCAACATTGTACAAAGACTTTTATAGTGCATAATTTTCTAAAGCGTCAATAATATCTGCATATGACTCATCATAGACCAAATCATATCAAATATGGTTCGATGTAGTTTGAAACACTTTTCACTACTTCTAAGATGATCACAATCTTTTAGTTCAATTCCTCCCTGTTTCAATCATATCGAACGACCTGTACCAACTTATCAAGTTGATCTTGTACTTTTATTTGAATTTCCTTGAACAATTCAAAGCATTCAATTTCAAATTTCATCAAATGAAAAAAACAATATATACGTGTTACCCAATTTTGCAACATCACTAGTTAAACTCACACGTATCTGTATATGTGTGATCCAACAAGTCTAAGTACCCTCCTACTACTATTAATAGGAGTCACTTCTAATGTCATTTATCTATCTAAACAAGATCCATTTACCTCAGTTGATCCTTATCAATAAGGTTTATAATTTCATCATTATGAAACATTCTTATGTTTCTTGTCTCATGGATTAATGACAATGTCATGATTGGTAAAACTCATGTCGAGGGAGTTGAACCTTTTGGTCGTTATGTTACAAATAAAAACATTCACTACTAGGGATGTAGAGCCCAACAATCATGTTAGCCTTATTGTACTTCATATTCTTGCAAGATATAGAGCAACAATTGTTCTACTTTTATTAAAACTTTTCATGCCTATACATGAAACAGAATCAATATTGTTGCTTATGACTAGTACAAGAATAACAATTATTCAAATCTAGTAGTCAGCTTTATAGTAAAATTAAGTGATTTTCCTTTTATATATGAAACAACAACGTTTGTCCATTTCAATCATAAAACATTTCAGTTATATACCATTATTCCACCCTCTTCGAGCCATCACATCCACAATGTAATAGTCGAATTTGGTATCTTATACCAAAACAATAGAATGAAAGTAACAATTACTTTAGTAACATACACACCAAAAGTCATACTTCAATAATTGATTTGCAGATTTTCTAGACACTTCTAGAAATTTATCCACCAATGACATTTATTTATCATTACATTAACGACTGAATCACTACATTAATGATAAATAATTTCGTACCTAATCTAAACTTGGGAAGTCTGGGTATGACAACAATTATCTTTCCCTTACTTTAACCAACGTCGTCTTAGATTCATTAATCATTATCTCAAGCAATTTTCTTAATGAACTCATAGAACATTAGTATTATTTGTCTTCTTGATACAATGTTCAACCGTCTTTTAACATCTCAGGCTAAAAGGTAAGAAACCTTATTAAGTCACCTGTTTAATCATAATAAAGTGACCTAAACTTAGGACTAATTGAAACGATTTCAATTCCTAATTCTTTAGAAAGAAGCATCCAAAATTTCCTGATTATCAAGATAATCATTCATCATATGACATGGATTAATTAGATCATCTTTAACATTTTCTCACTTAATGGGAACAATTCCCTTTATTGAAACAATTGATTTTGGTACTTATAGTAGTCTTCATGACTCTAATTATACAGTCCATACTGTACATTAGCATTGGTAATAATCTATCGGAATTATCCTTCACAAGGACAAAATCCGTATCTCTAATTTTGAGAACAATTCTCAAGATACCAATCGACAAGGTTGAACAATTCAAACTCATTTTTAATAAATGTGATAAAGGGACTAAATTACAACTACAATTATATGCAAAGTAAAAGGATAATTAATATTAATAATCTTAAACAATTTTAAGATAAAATCATGAAACTACCCTCAAGTTCACATAATATTCCAAGATCCTAAACATTTTGTCGCTCAAGTGAACTTGGGCTCACTGCTTAAGCTCCAAAAGTAAAGGTAGACAACAACATTGTCAATTACATCAATATGTAATTCTTGATTTGTCGGAATTAGTCATCATATGACACCAACTATTTGCCTCAAAGCCCAAGTCCGACTTGATAGCAATGTTAAGCAAACCAGACTGAACCTGTAGGTAACCGTTACCCACCTACTCAGTCCACACACATCGACAAAGCACCGCTTAGGTAGTCACTTCAACCAATGGTATGAAATTGTTGTAGTGGTCAATTTTGGAAAGACAATACTTAATATTTGTGCGAGGGATTAAATGCATTATGAGTCCTAAACATGCTACTAGGTCAACTTACAAGGCGACCTATCAGTTCTAAGCACACAAGTCACAAGTCTAAACAACAAAATTTATGCATCGTATGACATGATTATTCAATTGGTATTAGTAATTTGCGCATAAAACAAGTTAAAAGATCCCATATTTTGATTCATAATCATATTACAATTCATAATTGTTATTTGGTTTGAACAATTTCACCAATATATTTCATTTTTCCAACTACGAGGAACAATTTCCCACCCGGAAAAATTGAACGGATATACAAAACTCGATTCACAATCGATCTGCAACTTATAATTGTCATATAGATGAACAATTCATCAAAATCAAATAAGACTCGAGAAACTCCTTTTCCGATCTATCTATGATAACATGATAATTAAAATGCATAAAATTATTTAGCCGATTTAGAAAACTAATTTTTCATTGATTCGGAAAAATAAAAGTATAATCCGTGTATGATTCATAATCAACACACAAACGCGAGAAAATAATTTTTCTTAAAAGCGTCGCTCGATCCGACACCATGTCGTCTGAGTAAATATTGTGTCGTCTTGGTCAAACCTTTGTCGTTCGGGTCATCCCATTCCGACCGGGACACACCCGTGCCTACCGACCGAGTCACACTCGTGTCCACCGAGTCATACTCGTGCCAACTAGGTTGGTCTCTTTTCGTTCCGTCTCCAATATAATTAAAACGGGTCTTGTCCTAATCTTATTAGGACTCATCGTCAACAAAAAGTTCTAATAATTTTAAGTTCCAAATTTCAATCGAGTCTTGACTAATCTAATTAGTCTCATCGTCAACAAAGAAATTTGGAATTATAGTGGGTCCATTTAGGGTAAATTAATTTAAAACGTAATCGATATTAGTTCTTAAATTAATTCTAAGAGTCAATTTCGAAATTTAACAATTTAAATTTGCAAATTGAGATACCCTAATCATAATAATCGATAATCCCAAATCTTTATTTGCACCGTAACAATTTACATTCAAATTTCACCAATTACGTAATGCAGCTGAGTGTTTTGTACTAATCGTATTAGTCAATAAAGAAATCCACTCCCAACCACCCTTGATGATATTGATAACGTACAACACATGCAATTGAGAAATTAAAAGACAGACCTTTGTAATTCATTAATCATGCACATACAAATGGTAAGTTCTAAGGATTGGAAAAATATCGACGACAATTGCCCACGACTGAACATATATTCGTAATAAAATTAACACGCGGGTAGAATCTCTCATAACAACTTATGAGTCATAGATCCACGTCAATTTAATTAATACTACGTAACGGAGGCTCTGATACCACTGTAGGGTTATAACCCTTAAACCCAAGGATTTGTTACGAGTATTAATTGAAAAAGACAAAAGTAGAGGGATAACAATTATACCTTATAAGCAGCGGAACAACGTATTAATAAGAAGTATAATAAACCCAGAAATATATATATATAATCTCCACGGACAGAATAAATAATTCCTACGGACAGAATAAAGCACCCCAAACGTGATGCCTCCTTTGGTATCCACACGGGTACAGAACTGCGACGTATATGCTAGTATAAGGGTATGTGAGACCGTCTCACAACTTCTCTCTATATCTCTCTTATAACTCTTTATAAGACGAATATACTATGAGTCAATACTCTTTATTCCATATATTGGTTCATCATATGAACCTCCTTATATAGGAGATGAGAAGGTAGAATTAGGTTACTTCCATAACTCTAATTACCATAATTAGATTATTAGTATAACTCTAATTACCATAACCTGACAACGCAGCTGGGTCCGTATTACTATTGACCCGATATATTTAATATATCGATATATATTAATAATATCCCGTATACATTGTGTGTGACCCAATGGGCCCACTTAAGACTACCAGACATGTAACATATTTACATGTCAACCCGACATCGACCTCTAGCAAGGCATATCGGATGCATAGACTTAAGCGGGTTAATCCGTAGGACTTAGAAGTGATTAGTACTTAGAAGTGATTCATATAAATATCTAAGGCGCGACTGGATTGTACGCGCTATTTATTCTCTATCGAATTATCATATCTATATTGCTTCCGTCTAGTGAACCTGGAACTGGATTGTTTAGGTTGTTTTACGGTTAGGGTTGATTAAGAACGGAATTCGTTTTAGTTAACTATTCATAAGAGAATTGGAATTTTATGTTCACGATAGAGTAGTCAAGGTTATTAATTGAAACCGTCTTACGGTGATCAATCGCTATTAAGTGAGGATTTGTGCTTGTGTCTAAGTTTCTTTTTATCATTGGATATTTCAATTCATTATCTTTTTACCTTAGTTTGTTAGATAATCAATCACAAAACCACTCATTGGTTACTACGGTCTCTAATTGCATTAGAAATTGATTCCGTCTATATTTATTTAGCATAGTTTCATTATTCTATTTCCCTTGGGTTCGACCTTATTTCTATTGTACTACGTTTCAGTATATAGATTTGAGTGCTTATAAATGTTAATTTGAGGCATGCAACTTTAGCTTATCAGGAGGTTCAACAGGTAGCCGGTCAACCGTAGCAAAGCAAGGTTAATGAAGGCGTAGTTCATATTAAAATGAGATTACGTATAGTTTGGATTAATTTAAGATGCACATGCATAATTGAGATTATTCCCATGAAATAACCCTTTTATAACATGCGCCCACTGTGCACACGTTAATAACTTAATTATGGAAAGATTCACAATCATATTATCATGATAATTTGATTTATTAATTCATGTTTACCATACTTGGACAAAATAATTGTGAATTTTTCCGTAATTAACTACTCACTGGCCACTACTTAGACTATACCTTAATTTCCACATGCTAATTTGACCCATTAAACTTCCACTAACCCAAATTAGTTGTTGTTCAAAACGAAATTATCACCCCCAAATTCGACTGGAGAAATTAATCCTCTCGTTAATCGATTCCAAAACCCTATTCAACTATTTATCTCTTCCAAACTCGACTTATTCCCACTAATCTCTCCCATATTCTCTTAGCCTCGTTTTTATCCTCCTCCTTCTTATTCCCATTGTACTTGTTGATGAGAGAAGTCTCATCGGATTTATAACACCACAATTGTGGGCCGTTGGGTGTATCAGGATCCCAAGCGAGTAATAAAACGTCAACGTCGCATAGGATCGAAATAAAGCTCCTTAGCCTTCTTGAAAATCATGCTTTTCTGGAGCGAGGAGTAACACTTCTTCGTTACTCCGTATTATTCTAAGGCTTTCAACTAGCACATACAAAAAAGAGTAACGGGTTCAGTCCAAAATCAGAAATTTCCACAGCAAGTACATGAAGAGTTTAATACACGAAAGTTATACTTAAAGGGGGGTGAATTGAGTATATATCGATTTTTCTACTTTCTTTTACTACAAATATAATCTAGCTATGTCGGTTGTGGGTATTTATACGAGCGATAAATAAAGACGACTCTGAACTTTTTTAAATGGTTCAGTCTCGCACTCCGAGACCTACTTCCATTATTCTTTCATTAATATTTCAGCGTCAATTCCTAGGATTACAAAATATTAATCTCTACTCAATGGCTACTAAGCCACGGTACCCCACCCAATGGCTACTCATCCGCGGTGCAAGTATAATACTAATTATTCTATCCTAAACCAATTTATACGAAAAGGTTTAGCCACAAGATCTCCTATGAGTTGTCTTCTTTGTAAGACGGATGTAGGAGTGTCGTTCTTCAACCGGTAAGTACTTAGAGCAATGTAACACAGTAATCAAACAAGAAGTGACTTTTCCGTGACAAATTCTAACCTTAAAGAAATAAGCAAAAATGTTTTTAGCTAGAAAATATTTTTGCCTTAGACTCTAAAACTCAATGGAAGAATTGCGTAAGTAATATGATAAACCGAGTTGGCTTATATGCAAAACGTACGCCTAGGTTACGAGTGGTAGCATACCACAAAGATTAGAAAACTACTAGTATATATTAAAGATACTAGTTTAGAACCCGTGCAAAGTTGCACGGTTATATATATAAAAGACGTATGTAAGTAATCATGTTTGGATATCAACCTTTAATAAAAAAAATTTATAATATGAAAAAAATAGGGTTATTTCTTAACAATAATACCAACTATGAGGGTGCTTCTTATATTAATACCAACTATACATAATCTCGTTTTAATATGAACCATCCTCTCATTAATCTCTCTTTATAACCAACACCTTTTCTACCTGTAAAAACCGGTAATTGTGACCTGTTAGGTTTTGGTGCGTCTCTTCTTCTTCTTCCTCTTTATCTTCATCAAATTAAAAGTTATCCTCCGTTATCAACCTTCAAAAACCTCATTGACACAATGAGATGCGGTTATTCATCTGGATCCTCCTCTAATTTGTGTCCTTCAAATGTCAGATTTTTTTTTTTTTGCAAACGTCAGCTAAGATGCTACAATCTATTTACCACAATTTCAAAGTAAGATGCTCCAATCTATTTACCTAATTTCAGAAAATTTAAGAAAAGCAATGGCGAGAGATGTCGAGTTCAGCAATGACGAGAGGAGAGTACGTAGTAATGAGGGAGGAATTGTACAGAGGATGGTGGGAGGGAGACTTTAATTCAAAAAGAAATTAAAAGGAGAAGGGAACCGACTCATCAGGTAGCCGGTAATTTGTTATAAGGAGAGATTAATGAGAAGATAGTTCATATTAAAATGAGATTACGTATAGTTGGTATTAAAATAAGAAGCACCCCCATAGTTGGTATTATTGTTATGAAATAACCCAAAAAAAATATTCGCTTAAAATCAACTTGAATTATACACGAATGAAAAATTAATGCGAAAATACATGTTTGACCTGTAACTATTATCATGATACACGTATCTCATATGTTTGATATGATTATTCGTTGAGTAATTAGTCTTAACTTATATTTTATAAAATAATGGAAAATTTACTTTTAGTATAACTAACTTGATATGAAAATCATAACACAGAATATTTTAAGAAATTGCGAATAAATAATAGACATCTAATTGGAATCAACTCAAGGAAAAAGATAAGTGTAATTGTTATCTCGCCAATTAATAAAAAAAATATTATTTTTTTCCAATACACCGTAATAAATACTTTTGTACATATTTGTTAGTCGCGAAACGAACGAAAGCGGACAGAGAACCGAGAGGGGCTGGAAACCGAGGGCGACAAATGCAGTGGACAGGAAAACCGAAGGCAACAAATAAACTAAGCAAAATAAAACCGAGGCAACCAAAAACCAAGAAAGGCAGCAGCGGACAGAAGAAACGGAAACAGTATTGTCATGGTATTGTGGCCACTAACTTGAAAACTATATCGGTGCGACTCCGGTGGTTATCGCCTACAATGCCGTAGTTCCCCAAGGTTAACACTACAGCACTAAAATCCGACCACTCGGGTTTGAGTGCTTCAGAACGATTAGTTACAGTACCCAGAAATTTCAGAGAGTAGGGAAAGAGAAGAAAGTGTGAGAAGAGATGCTCGGTTGTTGTGTGTTTGTGGAGTAAGATGAGTGTGGTATTTATAGGGAGGAGGAGCGTAATTAAGAGTCATACTCTCACGTAATGAAGGCATTTAATGACGTTCTTAAATACCGTAACAGCCACTCTGAAAACTGGACAGCCCACAAACTCAGAACCTGGACACACACAACTAGGTCATGAACCTGGACACCAAAATACGCATACCCAAAACAAAAAGAGTAAATGTCGGGCACGGCCCGCACCGCAAGTGCTCTCCCCAAACCCGAGCCAAGCCAGGCCGGGTGTGCGCGCGTGTGTGGTATAGTTCCCGACCAAATGCTCTCCATAAAAGGCTCACTAGTTTCCTCATCTCACAACTAATAGCCCAACAATAAGAAAGCAATATAAAGGGGATATAACATCCCTTTCTACCCGATGTGGGAGAGGAAGAGTAAAAAGAAGGCACGCAACTACTAGCTTTGTCATTACCCAACAATTAATATCATAGCAGTCGTGTAATACGCTCCAATTTCAATATTTCAAATAAGTCTTTTTCATTAGTAAGTATACTATCAATAGGCGAAATATTGGTAAATTCTTTTTTTTTTTGGTAAAGGGTAAGTATATTGAAGAATGGATTTACATCATGGCATTTACATAGGCCTCAAAAGGCTAATTATGAAATTGGAATCCCTATTGACTAAATTGTTGACTCTCTTATTTTTACAAAAATCCTTCAACTCTTTGGAGACAGTAGTCGCTAGGATGTCGGGTTTAATCAGATGTTGTTCCATCCTGCTTTTATTCCGTTGGTTCCAAATATGGTAGATTAAAGCGTTAATCAACCCATTTTTAATAGCCTTTTGAAGCTTTGATCCCTTAGGCCGGTTCCTCCCTTGGTCATTAATCTCTAAGCTGCAACTCCAGCCACAAATCCTCTTCACTTCAGCGATGAGTCGCCTGCTAAACTCACACCTGTGAAACAGGTGCTCTACTGTTTCTGGTTCAGCAGCGCACAAACAGCAAAGGTTATCCGCAGCTATTCCCAGGTTATACAGTCTGTCTTTCACGGTAAGCGCCTGGTGTTGGTGAATCCACGCGATAAAACTGTGCCTTGGAAGTGTCCATCTAGTCCATATATGGTTATGTTAGGTAACAAGGGGCCTTTTTTCCCGCAGCCATTCATACGCATCTGCAGTACAGTACTCCTTCCCTACCTGCAGGTTTGAGTCAAAAAAATGGCTGAGACTTCTCCTAGCTTGACACACTTTACGCCAAGCCCAACTCGTGTCCGTAGGTGGTTGATACTCGTCTCAATTCTTCCCCTTCAGGTACACATGATGTACCCATTGACATATTTATTTTTATTGGTATACCTGTCCAATGTTATTTTAATCTACATAGTTATTTTATTTACACCTATCTAATTTCGCACTGGTAATAATCTAGCTATTAAATAAAATACATTTTCGACAATGTTTAATCTATGTTCGATTATTAGTATAAAAATAATTTAAATTGCAATTAACATACTCAGTAATAAGTTGTTTTGTGAACATATCAAATGTTACAAAATATTTTAACCCGTGATAAATTATATTACCGTCAAAATATTATAAACTTGTGTCTTTGACATTGTAACAGATGTAATACCAAAAATATCTTATTAATATGAAATTTTTTATTAATACGGAGTATTATGTTAGATTAATGGTTATTATAAATTTTATACTCGTAATATTTATATTATATAGATTAATATGAAAAAACGTGATGATTTAGGAAGGTGTGTTTTGGCGCCAAAAACCATGATTTAGTCTTGTAGTAGTTTTAGAATTATTGGATAAATTGGTCGTTAAAATATGAGTTATAATAATTCCAACCACTTATTATCGTCGGTATCGTCTGAATCATGAGCTAGACATTTGACCTAGATGTAGGGAATTGTTAATGCCACAACAAAATAACTTCTGTCACTCACTTTTGTGAGGATATATTTATTTATTAATTAATCATACACTCTTGAAATCGAGTGGCAGAAGCAATAAAAGTGTGTCATTATCACTTCCCTAGATGTATGGCCCATGGACCTTGCTTAATACTTGTGCAAATTAGTTGCACGTGTATAAATACCATAATTGTATATGTGATCTTATTTGGATATTTAACCATAAATAGAAATAATTTATAATATAAAAAATGTATCAACATGAAATATATCGTATATACACATGAAAATCAATGCGAAGAGTCGAAGATATATGTTCGACATGTATCTAGGTAGTATTATGTTTACACTCATATTTCGTATGTTTGATATTATTCGTTGAGTTAATTAATTTTAGCTTAAACTTTTAAGATAGTCTAAATTTCACTCTTCTAATTGGAACCGTCTCAAGAAAGTCAAAGTGTAACATTAAAAACATAATTGTGACTGTTATTTCATACAGAGTATTTTTTTTAGGGTTATTTAACAACAATAATACCAACTATAGGGCATATTCCCAAAATAATATCAATTTTAATAAATCTGATAATAATACGTATTATTGGAGTAGTTAAACAAGAGTAGTATAGGTGACCGGTTACCTGTAGAAACCTTCCACCTTCCTTTTTCACCTTTAATTTTATTTAACGGCAATAATACCAACCATATACCGTCTTCCAAAAATAATTTCAATTTTAATAAATTAGAGAATAATACGTATTTTTGGAGTAGTTAAACCAGAGTATTCTATATGACCAGTTAGCGATAGAACTCGTTCACCTTTCTTTTTCGCCTTTAAATTATTACATATTACTTCACTCTTTTTCACCTACTCAGTGTACGGGCCATTAAACGTCATTCATGTCATCTGTCTTCCTCTTTCTTCAAGTCTTCAACCTCACCAAATCTAGCTAACAACACAATCCTACACCAAAATCAACACGTTAATCTAAACGAAACGTATAGAAAAAAAAAACTGAAGAATGATGAAGGGTAATGGAGAGAGAAGATGAAAGAGAGAAGTAAGGAGGAGTAGACCTGACAAAAATGACCCGACCCGACACCCGAATTGAAGACTTGATTTTGACCCGTAATTCGAATTGACCCGAGTTAACATGAAACTGACCCGACTATTATTATAGAAAATAAGTCGATATCCCTGAAAAAGATGAAAACAACAAACCCGAGGATGACTCGAACCCAAAATTATCCGACCCGACCCGAAGTCAACCCGATTATTATAATACGAAAGTGACCTGACCCGAATCTAACCCGACACGGTTCACCCGTTATCCAGGTCTAAGTAGGAGGATGGAGGATAAATAGCAGGTTAAATATTAATTAGGTGACCTGCTGTTGCAGGTTATATAGTCACTTATACTACTCTTGTTTAACTACTTCAATAATACGTATTATTCTCAGATTTATTGAAATTGGTATTATTTTGGGAAGACGCCCTATAGTTGGTATTATTGTCGTTAAATAACCCTTTTTTTAAAGACATCTTATTTGATCTAGTAATGATTACTCATGTAGAGAGTAATACAAAGCATTATAGTAGTCGTGTAATGCGTAAAATGTGTAATTTCAATATAATTAATGTTGAATGAATATGTTATGAAGACCTTTTTTTTTGGGCAAAATTAGTAATTAAGGTTGATGAAATATATTATGGAATTGTTGAAAGATTTTTTATTTTTATTTTTGGAAAGAGTGCATTTTAAAATATTACTGTGATATTAACTACGAAAAAACAATTTTTAAAAAATACCGAATATAGATAGAATAGATCAATAGATCATGTTTGGAAATTAGTGAGCATGTGTATTATGGAATCATTAACAGAACAACTTTAAAAATGTTGGGTTGGGTAGGAAAAAATAATACTCGTAAATTATATTGGTTGAAGTGCAGTACATGTGTTGAATGTAGGCGGGAAAAAAAATATGCTTTTGGTTGTTGTTTTATTATGGGATTTGCTAAATCCAGGGTGAAAAGCTACGGAGCCACGGGAATTTCCTATGAGTTTTCAAGGATTAACCTT
Source organism: Agrostemma githago (assembly GCA_958450325.1). Lineage (NCBI taxonomy): Eukaryota > Viridiplantae > Streptophyta > Magnoliopsida > Caryophyllales > Caryophyllaceae > Agrostemma > Agrostemma githago. The sequence continues at coordinate 9,268,035 of OY288256.1, read as the reverse complement.
GTGTGGGCCACCAATTGAAACAACTTGCATTGGCTAAAAGGGTATTTTAGGCATAAGGCAAATAATTCTAGGTCTTTTTTTTTGAGCGAAAAGATCATTTCATTAATAAAAAGTCATACAACATCTAAAACTTATATCGAAACTGAACGAATACAATACCATAAAATTTGGGAAAAATAAATTCTTATTAAAACAAAGATCTCTCACTAAGATTTTGATCTCCGCTTCTGCACATCCTCTTTCAATATATCGTTGTTTAATGATACAGCTTTTCTTAAGAGGGTCTTCAGATCTTCCAAGATTTTGAAGAGAATTGATTTTATCTAACTTCATAGATTGCAGTCGACAGTCTGACATGAATTGAGATGTCATATAATGAACCGTTGAGGTACTGATCTTCCGCGTCCTCTCCGCTATCAAAGAAATAACACCTCTCCTCAAAGAGAGAGCGAAACCCGTTAATTAATGGGGACGAATCTCTCCAAAAGGAGAGGACAATTATTGTAGATATAATAATAATACTAATACTAATATTAAAGCTATATAATTAATTAATTGTGGGGCTTACCACCATTAATTGGTGGTAGCCCAATTTTTTTCTTGAGATTGGGGTTTTCTTTGAAGAAGGGAGAAGGGTTTAGAGAGAATAGGGGAATAAATAATTCTAGGTCTCAATACATAATGCTCGTGGCAATATTGCTACCCTTTATTATATAGTATAGATTAGGAAAGATAAGCAAATAATGTAAGACTCATATCTTTGGTAAAGACACAAGATCTCACGTGTAGTAGGAATTACTTTCCTAAACACATTGTGATTCTTGTTCACCAATTAACCTATATCAATATAACTAGATCTTATTTCTATAAAATAGTTTTATTTATATAAGAGTTTTGCGTTAAATAAAATACAATAAAATATTTCCAAAACCTAATGGAATATTATTTCTTTTTTTCGTAAAATGTAAGTAGTATTATAACCAAAAAAATTTATATATAGCACAAGAATAGCACAACTCAGCTAATCAGCTCAAGCCATGATCTATCCTAATCGTTCAAATCATCAATCTTAATGCCATGTAAACGTATACATAAGTCACGTTTCCACCTAACAAAAACTAGTTGAGGCCTGGTCACGCTTTCCTCAATTCGCCCTTGATTCTGCTGCATCCAAACCCAATACACCACCGCAAGAATAGCAGCCTTCCCTATTTCATTCGGCCTTCAATCCAATAGCAGGTATCTTATCACATTGACGTATTATCCCTGGCACCTGCAACCCCAACCATTGTTCCAGTATAGAAAGAAATTTAGCACTAAACGCACATCGAAAGAAAAGATGTTCCACAGTCTCCTCTTCATGCTCGCATAAACAGCAACTTACAGTGTTGCTAATGCCCAACCTATGAAGTTTGGACCTAGTGTTCAAAGCCTCCCTAACAGCAAGCCATGTGATGAACTGCTGTTTGGGGATACCATGTTTGCACCATACTAACCTTGCCCATTGCAACTCAGGCGCCTTACAACGCATCCTCTCATACCCATCTGAAATCGAGTACAATTTGTCTTTCCCTTGCCACCCCCCCCCCCCTAAACTGACCATTCAAAAGCTCCTTGATAGCGCAGATTCTCTTCCATCCCCACGACACAGAAGTACCTGGGCGATAATCCTTTCAAATAAAAATGGTGAACCCATTTAACCCATAACCAATCTTCCTGCTCATAGACCCAGGAGACCAATTTCCCCACCGCAGCAACATTCCAATTAGTCTACAATGCAGTCCTAAACCCTCTTCCCTCTTAGGCATACAAACTTTATACCAAGCCACCAACGGACCCCGCTGATAAACCTCTTTGCCCTCCCAAAGAAATGTTCTACACAAACTATCAATGCGAGCTAGAACACATTTTGGAAGAATGAATATCATTTCCCAGTATACATGCACATGAGACAGCACAGTTTGAACCAACGTCAGTCTACCTGCGTAAGATAATCGCTTAGCCCCCAAACTCCTTATCTTATTTGTAATTTTTTCCACCAATTGGAGGCAATCAGTTCTAGAGAGCTTAGTAGTCTGAACCGGTATTCCCAAGTATCTGAATGGCAACACACCTGCAGCACAACCAGTAATCCGCAACGCCTCCGCCTTCTTATTCACATTCAACCCTCCACAAAACAGGTGCGACCTACCAATACTCATTGCCAGTCCTGAAGTCTTAGTGAACGCAGCAGATTGCATTAAGATGTTTAATGATTCTTAGCTTGCTCTCCTTTGTAGAAGAGAAGCAGATCGTCCACAAATAAGAGATGACAAAGTTTCATTGACGCACATTTGGGATGATATTTGAACCGAAAGTTCATTGTCGCATAGGTAAGCGTTTTACTAAAATACTCCATACAGATGGTGAATAGAAGAGGAGAGATTGGATCACCTTGTCGGAGACCCCTGTTAGCTTGGAAAAAACCAAACATATCACCATTCAAATTCAGCGAAAATTTCACTGTTCTCACGCATTCCATAATCAATGCACTAATCCGAGTAGGAAACTTAAGGGCGTCTAACATCTGCTCCAAGAAACTCCATTTGATGCTATCATAGGCCTTCCTAATATCACTTTTCATCAGACATCGTGGAGACACAGCTCTCCTATTATATAAGCGTACCAAATCCTGACAGATAAGCACATTTTCTATAATGTTCCGGCCCTTTATAAAACCGCCTTGTTGAGGACTAATTAATCAGGTAGGACAAGGCTCAATCTTCTGCTCAGAAGTTTGGATATGCACTTATACACCACATTACAACAGGCAATGGGTCTAAATTGCAAGACCGACTTAGGTTTATAGATCTTAGGAATAAGAGTAAGAGTAGTTGCATTGAACTGTTTTAACAATCTTCCAGATGCGAAAAAATCTTTAACAGCAAGAATTACCTCGTCCCCCACGACATCCCAAGAATCCTTGAAGAATAATTGGCTAGAGTACCCATCCCGCCCAGGGGTATTTCCATAAAACTTATAGAAGATATTTTAGAAAAATCCTTTTAGGAAATATTTTCAAAGCAAAGCAGGCGCGCAACACAAAATCTTTTTGACACAAATTCTATCACGGAAAATCACGGACTGTTACATCTGTGAACAGGACTCTAACATTCAGAGTCAAACTATAACATCTTGTTTCAGACTGTAACACTTCCAACTTCGACTGTAACAAGTCCCTAAGTCTCTTCAAACTTGACTCACCCAATCAACCTTGTTCGTAAATTCGATTCATGACGTCAAGTTAGTGAACTAGATCGATAGGCTCCTTGTTCATTTCGTCTTTTCCTTGTCCTTCTAACAATGAAGTGATTATAGCTCCATGTTGAGTATCTTCCTCCTTCTCCTCTTTTACAAACTTTCACAACTTCTTTTATGATCTTCAAAGCTTAGCTTGTTTCTTTCCATGCATGCTTTCTCACGATTGAGTCTTCTATCCCTCTTGATACTTGACTTCTTTTCTCTATCCGGTTAAACCTGTATGACTTGACAGATACGACTAGACAAACAAACCCTTTACGTGCCACTTGTAATCATCAAAACATAATAATACGAGATTGCTATAAGTAGATATGACTATAAAGGGCATAAAACCAATCTCAAGCCTTCAGGACGTACATGATATGATCCATGCCGAATTTGTTATCGGAAACGATAAAGATCCGAATTACCGTGGTTTCTTCTGTGTTGACTGTGGTGTAACAAGCTTGAGAAAGGTTCATCATCACGTGTTGCAAGCCTTTACTTGTTCTGTTCTCAAGAATGTGGGTATTGTAATCCCCTATAAATTCTAAAGTAATACAGTGGCGGAAACACTATAGATTTGCGATTAAAACACACTGATGTTCTATTACAAAAGAACGGTCAGGCAATACAAATGTCACTTTTTACAAAAGAGCTAAAAATAAAAATTCTCCAAATGGGATTAAGAATCCAAAAATAAACATAAATCAAGCAGAGTAGGATCCATGCCACTTGCTAGCTCACACCCGAAACCCAGCAGTAAAATACCTGTCATGTTATAAACATAACAGCCACAATTCTGTGGGAAATAACGACAATATTCTCCCAGCCATATCACATGATACTAAAGCATAATTATTAATAGCTCAAAATGAAAAACGTTTAAAACGGTATAGTAAAATAATTCGAAATGATTGCCAACCTGCAATGTCAATATCAATCAATAATAATAATGGCGTTATGGATATGGATCGGTGCAACAAAATAGACTTTCACTAGGAGAATACTAAAAACTAGCTCCAAGAACTTAGTTCAAACAAATCAAATCTTGATCTCTAACTAGGCGACTCAACCATAATAGGACGGCGACTTATAATGCGAGGTCCTAGCTTAAGTAAATATGCACACCCCTCCTGGAACACCAAATGTGCCCAGTTCAACCCGACGACGTCTTACATGCGAGGTACGAGCTTAAGGTCAAAATGAACATACACTTCTGGACAAAAACATGCCTAGTTCAACAACCAACGCATCCCGCTCAGATACACTAGCCTTATAGTTGATGGCAAAACATATACTCTAGACTGTATTACTCTACCTGTTCACTTCTCTTATTCCATAACTCCAAAGCAAATCCATTATCGTAATTCAATAGAAATATAGTTCGTTCTTCAAAAGAGGAAATTTTATAAATATAGAAATTTTCTTAAAATAATAACTTTCCAAAAGTAGGTACTATTATAAATAGAAATCGATTAAAATAGGAGTTATATAAAATAGTTAATATTAGGTCTCGAGACGTAAACATTATATTTATTATATAAATGTATTATTCATGATTAAAAGTCAACTAAAGTCAAATTCATCATTATTTCTAAGAAGGTTGAAGTTTAAGTAATTAAAAGTATTTAAATAACAAATTTACCAATTTTTCAGAACTATGATATCTTACTATAAAATTTGTAATTAAATAAAAATCGAAACAACCTAAGACCAGTGGGGTTGAACACTTTAGAAACTAAGTTACAACTTTTATTTCTGGAGAAAATCCAAATTCCAAATAAAACATGGGTTTTTGTCCGTATGTTTATAAACTGTCAGAATTAGACACCCGATTGTATTTCATTAATAAAACACGTTCAAAAATTGATTTTAAAGAAAATACAATTGGAAACAATAACTAGACTCTTTATAGTTTATGTGAGTAAATTAAAAAGATTAAATACAAAGTATAACATATGTTTCAATTTAGATCTTATCACAACTGACAAAATCGCGGATTAATTTGACATCTGTTAATAAACAATTTATTGTGACCAAACGACTTGGAATTATTTTACGAACTTAAACAAACATAAATTAGACTTAAAATAAATAGTAGTCTCTTTTCAAAGTTTTCGGAAATAAAATTTTTAAAATAGAATATTAATTCGCACAAAAGCACTAACAGATTCTGAAACATGTTGTATGTTTATTAAAAACAATAAAACTTTTAATTTGACAATTCATATAAAAAATCACAAAAATTATGAAATAAATAATTATTTGTATGTTTTAGTCTCGCCTTATAATAATTTTTAATACTTAAAAGAACGACTTATTCGCAAATCTAATAAAAACGATTAGAAGCAACAAAACATGTGAAAACTTACGATTTTAAAGTTTATGTTATTAAAAACGACACACGTACATATATTGTCTAACAAAAATCTAATTCCTATACATGCAACTACAACAATAAAATCACATAATACCGAGTAACGTGTCAATGTTACCTTAACCGAGATCCGAATTAAATAATCGTCCTTCGTCGGATCTAGCACGACAGCCTACGAAATAATTAAACATATGGTACTAAAACCATATAAGTGAATAGAAAGGAGAAACGAGACGAAGAATGAATAAGAGTAATTAAATTACCCTCGAGATCGGAAAGAACTAGAGACGAACTAGGATTGGATTAATGAACAAAAAGGAGGAAGTTTAAAGTGACACATAGAGGGGAAAAGAAGACTTTGGTTGTGAATAAAATAGACTAGAATGAATGAGAATATAAAATAAATTAGAAAATTAAAAGATAGGAATAATTGAGTCACAAACACTCTTAACTCAGCTACGAGACGAGATGGTTGAGATGGAAAGAACAAGCAACAAATCGATGTGATAAGTTTCCGATTAAAATAAATACGAGGATAAGATTTAAAATAGATAGAATAAAAATAATATGTAGTGTTGATTTATGTGTGTCCAAAAATATTTCTCAACTCGATAAAAGAAGGTTCCTAAGATAATATAAGCGTTTATGAAGAAATCAGATTAAAAACGCATTAGAAAATAATTATTTATGAAATCGCGTAGTAGAATAATTAAATAGCCATTTCTCGAAAATAAAATATTTTTGAGCTAAAAATTAATTATAAATGTAATCGAGCATCTTTAGAAAAAGAAAAAGTTCAAACTCAATTTTAAAAACTTTTGTTCATAGAAAATATGATTCCTCCAAAATAATTAAACATAGTTGCGATGAAAAGAATTAAATGATTTTCGATAAAAATAGAATAATTAAAATCCTTTTACGAAAATAAATAATTTTAGGCTCAATAATGAAATAGACTTCGAAATGGGAAAAATGTAATTGACGAATATAGAGTTACGATATAATCATAACGGAACAGATAGCAAAGCTAGGAAATTGCGGGTGTTACAGGTATAACTTTGATTATGTTCTAAAGATATTTGTTCACTGGATATTTCTGGTGTTTTCCCTTAGAACATTTAATTGGAAAAAACTAATTTTTACCAAAACCATATCCCTACCCAAAATAAATTTCGAATTAATTAAAACGTTTATCTATTCCAAAAATAAATTTTCAAATCTAATAGTTTCAATAAAAATACAATAGTCCGTAATTATTTAATTATATTTCATTTTCTACGGAGAAAAAAACAACAACAAAATTCAAATCAAATGGAAATCAAACATATGTTTCTGACTACTTCACCGATCATCATCCTTCAAATTTAGACTTAATCCACTCAAATAGATATGAACACAATGAAGAATGAACTTGCCACAAAAACAAAAAACAACAACAAAATTCAAATCATTAAATGGAAACCAAATACATGTTTGCTTCACTCATCATCCTCCTTAGCTTACTACCTCTTTCTTTAACCCTCCAACTTGTGGTCGACAAAACCGGTGCTACACCGAGCTCTTTCAAGACCATCAAAGAGGCTCTAGACCAAGCAAGTCATTTCAATCAAGTCATAGTAATCATCATAAAACAAGGCCTTTACCAAGAATACGTGAAGGTCCATCAACATCATGTGACTTTTATTGGTGATGGTATCGGAAATACCTTCATCACGAGAAGTAGGAGTCCAAAGACGAACTTCACTACCTTTGATACACCGACATTAGGTACTTTTTTTTCTTTTAGTTCCTTTCCATATAGACGATAACTCATGGCTTCCACCAACCGGAGTTTCTTTCAAGGTCGGTTTGTTATAAGTTGTATTAAGTTCAATATAGAATTTTTGTAAGCTTATACAAAAATAAATTAAGCCTAGTACAAAAATATATTGTATCCAATACAAAAATATATTGTATTTAATATAAAACTAGTCACCGTACGGGTCTATATTGTTTTATGCCCTTTATAATTCGTTGTGCCATCTTTTTGCCTCATTGTCCACACCCGACCTCATGACGAGGCATTTCTTCAAAAGTCGCCCTAGGTTAAATCGTAATTGTCCCAAGACAACTGGACCCAAAAATGAATCCTACGCGGACCCAAACAGACAGACACCTGACCTATAAGTCATACTACTCCAAACAAATTAGACAAAGCAAATCACACCCAGTAATATCTAAGTTGAACACGTGGCATCATCAGAAGAAACTCACTTGTCGCCATTCCACTATGTAAGGCGGATAGCATCATACATATAATTCACCCAAAACCAATCACTTTAACAAATTACTCAATAATAATAATAATAATAATAATAATAATAATAATAATAATAATAATAATAATAATAATAATAATAATAATAATAATAATAATAATAATAATAATAATAATAATAATAATAATAATAATAATAATAATAATAATAATAATAATAATAATTATAATAATAATAATAATAATAATAATAATGGCCTTAAGTCTAAATATGGTTGCAGCAGTAGCAATTTATTTAATCATCTTCCTCTGGTCGGGAAACTGTCAGCCAAAGCCAAATGACGAGTACAACGCAGAGGAGGCCATGCTTTTCGAAGCGTACGCAAACCAGCTGAAAAGGAGGGAGAGTTATGATTGCCTCTCTCTCTACATTTTTCTTTTCTCCTATTTTATATTTTTTGTTTTCTCAACTTTTGTACGTGATTTTTTTTGTACGTGAAATTATACAAATAGTGAGATATCGTATTTTATTGTTCGATCTTGTACTAATTTCTTCTTTGTTTTCTCTCGTCTACATTGTTGAGTTTGTTGCTCTTGCCCTTTTTTTTGGTAAAATGTGAGGTATTATTATATCATAGACAAAAGGTGACATATACATGGGATAACAGTTTTAGCGCTTTAATACATAGTATCACTATATAGCAAGCTGGAAACAAAGTCCAACACACTTAACAGTCTATTATTGCTCTTACCCTTTGTTGTGCTTGTTTTTAATTTTTATGTTTCACATTTGTTGTTGTCTATGTTAGTATTCTTCTATTATTTTCCATTATTAGTTGTGTATTAGATTATGATTGATGTAGAGATGCCTCTAAATCTATGATCGACGTGTTGATACGATACTACATCAACTCATCGATCAACTTATTATTACAATAACAATACTATGTCAATTATGTGAGAATGAGGTTGTATCGATTGACTCCTACTAATAATGAGTAGCATTAAGATGAGTCTAATGCAAGCATGAACCCAATGAAGCAAGAATGAATTGATAGCCACGCACATACCGAGTTACTCTGGGCGGTGGAAAAAACCGGGGTCGTCTGCATCCAACGGCAACAGTAAAACGACGTTTGGCGGCGGGAATCAGCTCGATTTCGTTGTACACTTGGATGGTATAATGGGAAAGGCAAGCACCCATTGTTATAGGTGGTGGATTATAAGGGAGGAAGATGAAGAGGATGAGAAGTGGTTGAAATTTATTGTTTCACTTTGGATTCTACATAATCAATGAGGAAGAAGTTGATGGGTACTTCACTTTGGATTCTATATAATCAATGAGAAAGAAGTTGAAGGGTTCTAATGAGGAAGAAGTTGATGGGTTCTTCACTTTGGATTCTACATAATCAATGAGGAAGAAGTTGAAGGATTCTAACTAATAATAACCGACTTTGGCATTGATTATGCATTCAACTCCCTCCTTTTTGTATGGAGCATGGAGAATGCTTTGTTGGAGGAAGATGAAGAGGATGAGAGGTGGCTGAAATTTATTGCTTCACTTAGGATTCTACATCATCAATGAGGAAGAAGTTGATGAGTTCTTCACTTTGGATTCTACCTAATGAATGAGAAAGAAGTTGAAAGGTTGTAAGTAATAATAACCGACTTTGGCATTGATGATGTATTCAACTCCCTTGCTTTCAATTTCTACCCAATCACATCACGCCAAGTATTCTACCTTACAATTGAGTATTGGTTGTATAGAGCATGGAGAGTGCTTTGTGGTTGACATTTATTGTTTTACCTAGGATTCTACATCATCAATGAGGAAGAAGTTGATGAGTTCATCACCTTGGATTCTACCAAATGAATGAGAAAGAAGTTGAAAGGTCCTAACTAATAATAACCGACTTTATGTATTCAACTCCCGCCTTTTCAATTCCTACCCAATCGCATTGTGCTAAGTGTCCTACCTTAGAATTGAGCATTGGTACAAGCATTAAATTTGGAGTTGTTCACCTTGCTACATTTAAACTCCCTCCTTTTCATCTTCCACTTAACTCTCCCTCCTTTTCATCTTCCACTTAACTCTCCCTCCTTTTCATCTTCCACCCAATCATAACTCTCTCCTTTTCATCTTCCACTTCATAACTCCCTCCTTTTCATCTTTCACTTAACTCTCCATCTTTTTCATCTTCCATCCAATAATATCATGTCATGTGGGTTGTTTTAGCATTGAGATATCGGGAGATGGAGCATGGAGAATGGTTTGTTCTCTATTTAATATAATATATAGATTATATCATGTCTTTTCTTAATCATTTTATTGACAAAATGTTATAACAAGTAGATATTCACTCAATATACGTTCATAATCAATATCGATTCATAAACAAATAGATATAGATATAATATTAGAAATGAAAGATATCGAAATCGGTCATGGGCGTGAAGAGTGAATAAATTCACCCATGAGAAGTACGAAACTTTGGTGCCATCGAGCGCTCGAACTTTGTATTGGATGCTAGTTACGGCATAGACGGGGTGAAGGGCGAGACGTAAACGGAGTGATCTTGACATAACTTCGTCGGAATTGGCCGTGGGACGAGCAACGAAGGGGCTGCCGGTCAGGGGAAACTGGCGTGGGCAGTAGGTTCGGGAAAGGGATTGGAAATCAACATGGTTTATTTTTGTCTTTTGTATAGTACTTGACTCGTTAAATTTTTACGATGGATACTTCCGTCACAAACAAGAATTTGTTATCGTCACAAAATAAACTTAACTTTAATACTCTTACTCTCAAAATAAACCTACTTTACTTTTACATGATATTCAAGGTTAAAAAAACTAATTATTAAGAAGATGGAGAAGTACAACTTGAACCGTGATGAGATAATAAAGAAGTGTTACTACTCGCTCCTAAAAGCACGATTTTCAGGAAGGCTAAGGAGCTTTCGATCCTATGCGACGACGATGTTTTATTACTCGCTTGAAATCCTGATACACCCAACGACCCACAATCGTGGTTTTCTAAATCCGATGAGATTTCTCTCATCAACAAGTACATTGGGAATAAGAGGGAGGAGGGAGATAAAAATGAGGCTAAGAATGCGGGAGAGATTAGTGGGAATAAGTCGGGTTTAAAAGAGTGTGGACATGATATAGGTCCACCCCGACACGGCCACGCGCGGGTTTGGGTAGGTGAATGAATCTCCATATGAGAATGGATCGAATTGAAATTTAGGTCTATGTGGAGTCGCCACCGAATTTTATGGTTATTCGGAACCGTTCGAGCCCACTCTATGTCGTAGTGGGCCGTATACAAAATACGGCCCATTTCTGATGTCAGAGTTTATTGGGCTCGTCCCTTTGCATTTGATACCAATACCGACGTTATCGGATATTGTGTATTGAATGACTCTCGTGCGCCAACGGTTTCGGGCATCCGGAAACCGAGGTTCTGAGTAAGGGGTGAGGGTACGTGTTGGGAAGCCCACAAAGGACACCCAACCCCGCCCGCACATTAGCGGCCTCTACTAAGAACTCGAATGACTTTCTAATACGCGTGCTAGTAAAACAGGAAAATGATATGCAAATATTTATTTTCCCTAAACATGCGAATGTAATTGAAAGGGTTTCTAAGTCAATTTAATGCAACTAAAATTAACGTCCAAGTTGTATTTTAGCATGCGGGTTCATTTAGTATAATAAACGAATAATAATTAAATTGACAAAAGAAACGGAAAACGCGTTAGTAACGATATAGCGATATAACGAATAATAACGGTTTGCAAATATTGAATTGAATTGAAAAGATGCAAATATGAGGATGCATGATTTGAAAAGATAGTATACACGTGATTAATTATGCACATGTTGACCTAAGTCGTAAAATACTATCGAGTTTGAAAAATAGAATAATGTACGACTCGTGTTTGAGTCGTTATGAGGCCACTCGATCGAGTGGTCGATGGACTCGATCGAGTGGAACCAAAAAAAATGATTCTGTTTTGCGTCAAAGACCGTACTCGGTCGAGTTATTGACTAACTCGGTCGAGTACATGGCCACTCGACCGAGTCACTGTGAGACTCGATCGAGTGGGTGTCATAATTAGCTTTCTGACTCGATTTTAGGGTGTCACTCGATCGAGTGACTAAGGCACTCGGTCGAGTGGCACCTGTACGAACTTTGTTCGTTTGCAATTTAATTATTGATTTTGAAATTGCTTTTGATTTATGATAATTCGACGGTTTTACCGAATCGGACATAAATATTGCATAATTTATGTTCGACTTGGTTTTTTTATAAATCGCGAATTTTGTTGAACCGAATATAAATATTGTTGAATTTATACCCGATTCTAAATTTGGAGTACTCGCTGTATCCCATATTCGATTATTTGAATCGATATGGAATATTAGAGTGAAATAGAAAAAATAAATAAATTGATTTTAGTCGTTTTAAATTAATTATCGTGATATGAGTAAATCACGTTAATTAATTCATATGACTTGATTGTTAGATTCGATATCCAATTATGGAATTGGCATCGAATCCAAAATCGACGCCTTACTTGAATAAATAAATAAAAAAAAACTTGATTCCCTCGACTTCTCCGACATCGAAATAAATCCCTAGGGATTGTGATGTCGGATCCGTGTCAACGGGTTTCGACCCTTGTTAAAATTGGTGTTTAAAGAAATTGATGGATGCAAAATTGATGATGATAACGACGAGAAATAATGACGAACTCTTGTTTAAGTTGACTCATCTCAATAATCAAATAATCGGGGTACCGGGATAAGCGACCGTCAACGCTGTGTGCATGATAACAAACGTAATAATAATAATAATAATAATAATAATAATAATAATAATAATAATAATATTAATAATAATAATAATAATAATAATAATAATAATAATAATAATAATAATAATAATAATAATAATAATAATAATAATAATAATAATAATAATAACAACGTAATAATAATAATAATAATAATAATAACGTAATAATAATAATAATAATAACAATACCGTAATAATAATAATAACAATAATAATAATAATACCGTAATAATAATAATAATAATAATAATAATAATAATAATAATACCGTAATAATAATAATACCGTAATAATAATAATAATAATAATAATAACGTAAAAAAGACGAAGAAAAGAGAAGAGAAAGAAGAAAGAGGTTTGTCACCCTCAACCTACATGTTTCTGTCTCGGGCTAAGGCTCGTAAACGTGGCTATGGCACGAGAGTCTTCGAGGTGTATGGAGGTTAAGTTGTGGTGGCTTGGGTTGGATTCCTAAAACTAGGTTTTAGGGTTTTGCTAGGGTCGATTTCCTAGGGTTTTTCTAGGGTTTGTAGACGACGTAGTATGTATGTGTGTAGGGTGTAGATTGCTATGGTTTTTTTGTGATGTGTAGATGTGTTGATGGTGTGCATGGGAGGGTGTTTATATAGAAAAAATTAGGGCACCCGGGTTAGGGCACTCGACCGAGTAGGTAGCCAACTCGGTCGAGTGGCCCGTTATGTCAGCCGCGCTCAAAGCAGGCCCACTCGATCGAGTGGATGGGTCACTCGATCGAGTGGCCTAGATGGGTCGCGCGGGTCTTGTTTGGACCTTGACCTTGATGGATTTTGTGTTTGATTTGGACTTTTGATGATTGATGGGTTGTTTTGTGTGTCTCGGAAGTGACTTTGACCGGGATTGACCCAATCGTGAAAACTCGATTTTAATTCCGGTGTTGGGTTTGGCCCAAATTAGTCTTGTTTGACTCGAAATGATCCACTGGGCCTGGATTTGAGGTCCGTTTGGTGAGATTTGTACTCCGTAAGTGTGTTAGCCAACGATTAATGGTTTTGAGCCCGTATCCGAGCGCGTAGAAACACGTTAGCGTCCGATCATCATCGGGTGATTTTTGGAAACTGCAATAGACACCTGGCGGTCAAAATACGGGTGTCTACAGAGCCCCCACTCTGACTGAGGCTTGGACAAGGCGAAAGTCAGAGTAGCTACCAAGCCTGTTAAGACCTGGTAGACTTCCGGTCGGGTCGTTTATAGTCCATTAGACTCGCGTGAAGGGCTCGCCAGCCATAAGACAGAGATCATACCTGCGCTGGATGATTGTGCTCCGTGGGGAATTCGGGCTTGTCGCGTAAGCCCTGGGTGTGCCTGTGTGTTGGCCCATCCCGTGCTATCCCGGAAAATGCTGCTGGGGAGATTTGATGACTTGCATGTCCCTGTTTGAGTCGTACCTGTATGAGTCGTACATGTATGAGTCACATAGAATGCATGCAACACGTAGGTGGTAAAATGACTCGTGCTGGGGAAAATGATTTTGAATTTTTTTTTTTGAAAACTCGAATTTTGAATTTGAAATCCTGAAAGCAATTGCGAGCTAGGTTTTCAAAATGGAAAGGGATAGAAAAGAAATTCGCAGTATAAATAGACTGAAATCTGACCTTGTCGAAAAAGATCTTTTTTCAAATGGCTAAATTTTGCAAATTTCAAAGTGGAATCATAAGAGAGGGACCTACCGACAGACTCGACTCTGGATACGATAGGACGAGTTGACTGACACGGACTGGACTCTCTAAGGGTTGGACCGTGATTCGGTAGGGGTGTGGGCCACCTAGCAAGACTCTTAAGTTGCGTCATCCCGTAGCCTAGGCGAGTGGCAACACGGTCGTACATCGAAATGGGATAGATATGCTATAGGGGACTGACAGTAGTCCGTAATGAGACTGTTTTAGCCTGGTGCCCTTCCGGATTTCCTATTTTAGGATACTTTTCCAAAGTGGGTGATGCCTCGAGTCCTGACAGATTCTTGTCTTCGACTGAGCCGAGTACTAGGACACACTACAGAAAGAAGGCTAGATTTTTTGTTGGATTTATCTGGATTTTGTGAGTGGATGGAGAACTTCTGCCTAGGAGAAGCCCCCAGGACAACAAAGCTAGCTGTTGAGAACATGATGGTGTCGTGACCGGAATAATGGCGCTTTTTGAATGTGTGTCAATGTGGGTGGTTGTGCCTCTGTTGAAAGGCTGCCTACGTATTCACGTGTGGTGAAATCAAACCATGCCGTAGTTCAGTGGTTTGAAAGATATATCATGGTGCCTAAGCTAATAGGACTTTGTGTGTAACTAGCCATAATGACGGTGTAGGCTAGGTGCATTCCCAGTGATGTCTTGATCAAAGGGCTTGAATGGTTAGGATATTAATCCTGTGACTGTGAGCATTCTCCGGGGTAGCCCTCAGAGGCGGTGTGAACTATTTGGGCATGTTCTATGCCGACTGCAAGTTGAGTTCCCGTGTTTGGGGTTGGTAATTGGTCTGGATGAGAGGAATTGGGACGGGATTTTAACGAGTTTTGCTCTCGGGGATTTTAAGGAGTTTTTCTCTCGGGGATTTTAACGAGTTTTGCTCTCGGGGATTTGATGTATTTGGGAATGTGGTGCTAGGAAGTAAATGACCTTGATGACTCGAAATCTGGAGCTCGGTTCTGTGGAGTTGAGGCTTCGAGAGCCGGTTTGATAATGAAGTAAATGGCCTTGATGACTCGAAATCTGGAGCTCGGTTCCGTGGAGCTAAGGCTTCAAGAGCCGGTTTGATAATGAAGTAAATGGCCTTGACGACTCGAAATCTGGAGCTCGGTTCAGTGGAGCTAAGGCTTCGAGAGCCGGTTTGATAATGCGGGATCGGGTTTCCATGTCTGGCCCTAGTGGTTAGGGGTATCCTATGGAGCTTGAATCCTCAAAATTCCGGGCTGTCTCCGGCCTGGGTCTCGGGGAGGTCTTGAGGGTTGTAATGTGGGAAGGCTGAGTGTGGTGCTAGCTGACCAGCTTGATTGTCACTCCCCTATTGGATGGCATGGATAATTTTGAATTTGACCGTACCCCGGTCAAAGGATTTTCACTTGAGTTGACCGTTGACCACGGTCATGGGTATTTGATTTTAGATTGACCTCTTAGCAGCGGTCATGGGTTTTGATAATTTTGACCGTACCCTGGTCGTGGGGCTTTCACTTGAATTGACCGTTGACCACGGTCATGGGTATTCTGAATTTTTTGATGATGGCCTGCTTTTTTTTGTTTTGGCCTTTTGCTTTTTTTCATGGACTTTCGATTTTTTTTTTTGTGTCCAGTTTTTTTGATGGCCTTTTTTTGCTTTGGCCCTTTTTTTTTTTTTTGACTTTTGATTGACCTCTCAGCCCCGGTCATGGGTTTTTGGATTTTGGTTGACCTCTCAGCCCCGGTCATGGGTTTTTGGATTTTGGTTGACCTCTCAGCCCCGGTCATGGGTTTTTTTGAATGTTGGTTGACCTCTCAGCCCCGGTCATGGGTTTTTTTTTATTTTGGTTGACCTCTCAGCCCCGGTCATGGGTTTTTTTTTATTTTGGTCAGACTAACACCAAAGGTAGGGATCGGTTGATCTTATCGGATGGGTGTTTGTTGTGGGAAATGGGCTTGCCTCCCGTCTTAGACCCAAACTAGAAGACTACCCAGATTTGTCATAGGATTCGATATGCTCCTGCTAAGGGTAGTTATGTGGCTTTTCTATACCAGACATGGAATAGGTAAAAGGAAAACACGGGCTCGGTTTCCTGCAGTCATTATAGATGTGCCTATAATAGTCACGTGCATGTGCTCACAGTGTATGATGGTGTTCATCATGTTCTCGGGAACACATAAGGAAAGTGTATATGAGAAAGAATATTGAAAGCTGATTTTATTGAAATTTGAAAAGGAGGACAGGATGCAAAATGCTCTGACTCCGATTTGGAAAAGAGGATGTAGGGTATCCTAGACTCGGACTCAAACTTAGACTCGAATCAAATCCGGACTCGGATGCTCGGTTGGTTGTTTTTTTTGGTAAGGTCTTTGATTGGAGAGAACGACGGGTGCCACGACTCGCCTAAACTCGGCTTTGCGCAAGTACAAGAGTCAGACTAGACATGGCCCGGGGTGACGAGTCGACAAAGACTCTCGGACCGGGATACTTGAATGTTGACCTAGACGAGGTAACGACCGTAAATTAGACTCGAACTGCAGAAGGGTGAGTTCGAAAATGGGGCGACCATGTTTGACTCGGGATAGACCCCCCTAAGACAAATGTGTAGGGTACGATTCTCGGAGTGACTGTGATTAATCACTCCGTCGGAGAATAGCCCCCAATGTGAGACTAAGGACTTAGATGGTGTGGCATCTAAGTGACTTGAAGGTGGAGTACGTGAGACACGTGTAAGACATGACCCTTAGGGCAACCGTGATTGATCGCCCTGCTAAGGGGTAGCCCCCGAGTGGAGTTGAAGATTTTGTTAAGACTCGAGTGTCGGACGAGTGACCCTTAGACGTAAGGACCCCGAACCTTTTGTCATAGGGCTATGCCTTGTAAAAGGTTGACTCGGAAAAAAAAACACTTGGATGGGTGACTTGTGCAAGATGGGCCTTCCTTAGGATTCGGCTACGTGGGCCTAGTCCTGTCCGAAGGAAGGTTGACTCGATTGTGTAAACGGGCCTTCCTTTGTAGGAGTATGTCCTACGTAGGTGGGCCTTGCCTTAGTCTAATAAGGCGGACCGGGATAAGGAAGAAACTCGTGATGTAAGATCGACAGAGTTTCGACGCTAAAGACCTTGACAACTTAAGACGCGACCCGACACTGCTAAATACGGGAGGTCCTAGAAGTGGAAGGTTTTGAAAATTGATGATTTTTGCAAAAAAGGACCGAGTAAACTCGGTGGATGGCCCAAATTTCCGAAAAAGGACGAAAAGTCATTGGGCCACGGGTTTTGAAAGTTCGAGTTTTGATTTGGGCAGCATACCGGCTAGAAAATAGGCTATTTTGAGTAAAAATCATAAGTCCTAAATTCGGTATGTGTCCCGGGTTTTGAAATCGAATAGTTTGAAAAGAATGCAATTTTGAAAAGTTGACGGTTTTTTGAAAACGACTCGGAAACCAAGTAGCACGTAGTCACACAAGCATTATAACGACGCCATGTATGCTCTATACTAAGTCTCGGTCGGTCTATAAGGGGTCTATACCAGTGTACATAGTCTAGACGTTGATCGGGACGGACTTCCTAAGTCGAGTTGATCTTAGGACATGCCGCGAAACCCACTCGAATCGACTATGGACACCTTTCAACATATCCGTGTTGGAGTACATCGACGGTATAGTGGGACGTCGGTCGCGAGTACCGGCCCGGGAAAATATGGGTTATGCATGAACCGTAAAACTAACACGCGTATTGTATTCGTCAAACGATTTCTATTCGAGTCTCACCCTGAGGATGCCGATGGTAAGTCACGCATCACTTAATCCCCAGCGGAGTCGCCAAATTGTGGACATGACATAGGTCCACCCCGACGCGGCCACGCGCGGGTTTGGGTAGGTGAATGAATCTCCATATGAGAATGGATCGAATTGAAATTTAGGTCTATGTGGAGTCGCCACCGAATTTTATGGTTATTCGGAACCGTTCGAGCCCACTCTATGTCGTAGTGGGCCGTATACAAAATACGGCCCATTTCCGATGTCAGAGTTTATTGGGCTCGTCCCTTTGCATTTGATACCAATACCGACGTTATCGGATATTGTGTATTGAATGACTCTCGTGCGGCAACGGTTTCGGGCATCCGGAAACCGAGGTTCTGAGTAAGAGGTGAGGGTACGTGTTGGGAAGCCCACAAAGGACACCCAACCCCGCCCGCACATTAGCGGCCTCTACTAAGAACTCGAATGACTTTCTAATACGCGTGCTAGTAAAACGGGAAAATGATATGCAAATATTTATTTTCCCTAAACATGCGAATGTAATTGAAAGGGTTTCTAAGTCAATTTAATGCAACTAAAATTAACGTCCAAGTTGTATTTTAGCATGCGGGTTCATTTAGTATAATAAACGAATAATAATTAAATTGACAAAAGAAACAGAAAACGCGTTAGTAACGATATAGCGATATAACGAATAATAACGGTTTGCAAATATTGAATTGAATTGAAAAGATGCAAATATGAGGATGCATGATTTGAAAAGATAGTATACACGTGATTAATTATGCACATGTTGACCTAAGTCGTAAAATACTATCGAGTTTGAAAAATAGAATAATGTACGACTCGTGTTTGAGTCGTTATGAGGCCACTCGATCGAGTGGTCGATGGACTCGATCGAGTGGAACCAAAAAAAATGATTTTGTTTTGCGTCAAAGACCGTACTCGGTCGAGTTATTGACTAACTCGGTCGAGTACATGGCCACTCGACCGAGTCACTATGAGACTCGATCGAGTGGGTGTCATAATTAGCTTTCTGACTCGATTTTAGGGTGTCACTCGATCGAGTGACTAAGGCACTCAGTCGAGTGGCACCTGTGCGAACTTTGTTCGTTTGCAATTTAATTATTGCTTTTGATTTATGATAATTCGACGGTTTTACCGAATCGGACATAAATATTGCATAATTTATGTTCGACTTGGTTTTTTTATAAATCGCGAATTTTGCTGAACCGAATATAAATATTGTTGAATTTATACCCGATTCTAAATTTGGAGTACTCGCTGTATCCCATATTCGATTATTTGAATCGATATGGAATATTAGAGTGAAATAGAAAAAATAAATAAATTGATTTTAGTCGTTTTAAATTAATTATCGTGATATGAGTAAATCACGTTAATTAATTCATATGACTTGATTGTTAGATTCGATATCCAATTATGGAATTGGCATCGAATCCAAAATCGACGCCTTACTTGAATAAATAAATAAAAAAAACTTGATTCCCTCGACTTCTCCGACATCGAAATAAATCCCTAGGGATTGTGATGTCGGATCCGTGTCAACGGGTTTCGACCCTTGTTAAAATTGGTGTTTAAAGAAATTGATGGATGCAAAATTGATGATGATAACGACGAGAAATAATGACGAACTCTTGTTTAAGTTGACTCATCTCAATAATCAAATAATCGGGGTACCGGGATAAGCGACCGTCAACGCTGTGTGCAGTACACTTGTATGTTCGTGTTTTCTTATCCCGATATCCTTCTTACTTGACACAAATCGATGAGTATTTTAATATTTTGATATTATAATGATAACAAGGCAAATAATAATGATAACAAACGTAATAATAATAATAATAATAATAATAATAATAATAATAATAATAATAATAATAATAATAATAATAATAATAATAATAATAATAATAATAATAATAATAATAATAACGTAATAATAATAATAATAACAATACCGTAATAATAATAATAATAATAATAATAATAATAATAATAATAATAATAACGTAATAATAATAATAATAACAATACCGTAATAATAATAATAATAATAATAATAATAATAATACCGTAATAATAATAATAATAATAATAATAATAATAATAATAATAATAATACCGTAATAATAATAATAATACCGTAATAATAATAATAATAATAATAACGTAAAAAAGACGAAGAAAAGAGAAGAGAAAGAAGAAAGAGGTTTGTCACCCTCAACCTACATGTTTCTGTCTCGGACTAAGGCTCGTAAACGTGGCTATGGCACGAGAGTCTTCGAGGTGTATGGAGGTTAAGTTGTGGTGGCTTGGGTTGGATTCCTAAAACTAGGTTTTAGAGTTTTGCTAGGGTCGATTTCCAAGGGTTTTTCTAGGGTTTGTAGACGACGTAGTATGTATGTGTGTAGGGTGTAGATTGCTATGGTTTTTTTGTGATGTGTAGATGTGTTGATGGTGTGCATGGGAGAGTGTTTATATAGAAAAAATTAGGGCACCCGGGTTAGGGCACTCGACCGAGTAGGTAGCCAACTCGGTCGAGTGGCCCGTTATGTCAGCCGCGCTCAAAGCAGGCCCACTCGATCGAGTGGATGGGTCACTCGATCGAGTGGCCTAGATGGGTCGCGCGGGTCTTGTTTGGACCTTGACCTTGATGGATTTTGTGTTTGATTTGGACTTTTGATGATTGATGGGTTGTTTTGTGTGTCTCGGAAGTGACTTTGACCGGGATTGACCCAATCGTGAAAACTCGATTTTAATTCCGGTGTCGGTTTTGGCCCAAATTAGTCTTGTTTGACTCGGAATGATCCACTGGGCCTGGATTTGAGGTCCGTTTGGTGAGATTTGTACTCCGTCAGTGTGTTAGCCAACGATTAATGGTTTTGAGCCCGTATCCGAGCGCGTAGAAACACGTTAGCGTCCGATCATCATCGGGTGATTTTTGGAAACTGCCATAGACACCTGGCGGTCAAAATGCGGGTGTCTACAAAGAGATTAATAGTTTGAATAGGGTTTTGGAATCGATTAACGAGAGGATTATTCTTCTCTAGTCGAATTTCGAGGTGATAATTTTGTTTCGAACAACAACTAATTTGGGTTAGTGGAAGTTTAGTGGGTCAAATCAGCATGTCGTAATTAAGGTATAGTCTAAGTAGTGGGTATAGTCCAAGTAGTGGGTTAATTACGGAAAGATTCACAATTATTTTGTCCAAGTATGGTAAACATGAATTAATAAATCAAATTCTCATGATAATATGATTGCGAATCTTTTCGTAATTAAGTTATTAATGTGTGCCCAGTGGACACATGTTAGAAAAACCGATATAGTAATTACAGAGAATCCTAAAGATAAGTAATCCATGAACATAGGTAACAATATCCTATAATAAGGGTAACTACTACATTTACAAGATCTATTACATCCTCAGTCATCACAGTTGGAGCAGGAACAGAGCGGATGCTCAGGCTGGATCTGAAACTGTTGGAAGAAATAAGGTCTTGTAAATTCGGTGTAGGAGACGATAATAAGTAAAAGTAAACAGTAAATAAGACACCACAATTTTACGTGGTAATGTTAGGAATATTCCATAATATTCCTTTATTCCTTCCATATCTCAAGGATTGCAATATCATATATCACGATTATATTCTCATTGCATATTCCATGTATAGCATTATATGTTATCTCTTTTAGTCTCATATCTTTTGTATATTAGTCTCATATCTTTTGTATACTCCTTAATTAACTGATCCCCGTATCAATTGTATAGATCTAACTCATGTATTTATAGTAGAGCTGATCATGGGCCGTACCGTCCGAATAGCCCGACCCGTCCGGCCCAAAATTTTAGCGGGTTTGGACAGAGAATCTCGACCCGATTTATTAAATGGGCCGGACAAGCCCGGCCCAATAACTTTCCTTATTTTCAAACGGGCCAACCCGTCCGGCCCGCTAAAAATATTATGTACATTCTACCGCTTAAAAATTAATTAATTATATAGGAAATGAAAAAAAATATATTCATTATAATACAAAAGAAAATAATTAATCCATGCTCTAATCAAGACACATACACTTGATAATAGTATGATATAGCGAAAATACTTTTGAACTCTCAAGAAAAATTAGGCAACTCTCGCTATTCTCAAATTCTCATAATATTCTAATAGTTTGATATTATCACCATTTTTGTTCATTTATCAAATACTTGTACTTTTTTTTTCTTGTATTTTGATATGTAAGAAACAATTCAACTATGTTGTACTCTTTTCAAATATTTACGTACTTACTGTCTATCTTTATTTGTTTGATAGTTTTTTCATTCACTCAATAATTGGCCCGATAGCCCGCGGGCCGCCCGATTTTGCATAAACGGGCGGGTAAGGGCAAGCAATCTAGGCCCGTTAGTTAGGCCCGACCCGCCCGCTTTGATGTTAAAGGGCAAACTTTTGTCTTTTAGCCCGGCCCGTGTCCGGCCCGAGCCCGCATTTGAGCCGGTCTAATTTATAGGACTCATTGTAATCATTTATGATCATGAAATATAATACAGTTTTATTAATCTAATATGGTATCAGAGCCCTAAGATCCATATCATCCTTACCTAACAACAACGGCAACGAGCAACCAACTCCCAAATCCCTACCAACCCGAAATCCCTTTTTTGATAGTAAACCTATCAGTAATTGACAAACTCAAACCAATCGAATTCATGCAATGGCAAGAAAAGATTTAAGCAATGCTATCTGGATACAATTTGTTTAAGTTTGTTGATGGCTCACATCCGTGCCTAACGGATACAATACCTGATCCCAACCACAACGCTTCATCCGATGATAAAAACACCAAACCGGCTAACATACCTAACCCCGCGGCACTAACATGGAAACGACAAGACCAACTCATCCGAGGTGCTCTCCTCAACACGCTTGGTGCCGACTCCCACGGCCTAGTCACACGTCTACCCACCTCCAATGCTATTTGGACCACCTTGTCCAAAACCTATGCCAACCCATCCCACGGCCACATCCTTCAGGTAAAAGACCACCTCGACTCTATATCCAAAACCGACACCATGACCATAACTGAGTACATGCAATCTATTAAAACATGTACCGACAAACTAGCCATCCTCGGTAAACCCATGGATACCGAGGACATCACAGCAAACATACTAAAAGGTCTTGACTACAAGATCTACAAACCCGCCATTGAAACTGTTAACGCCCGTGACGAACCCATCTCCTTTGACAACCTTCACGAAAAGTTAATTAACTTCGACCGCACGGTCAAGAAACCCACCGACTCCAACCCATTTCCGGCCACTGCTCATGTGGGCCAATACCAAAACCAAGACCGCCAATACAATCCTCCACCACACAACTCACGGTCACACTACAACCGAGACACCGACAACACTAATCACGCCCCATTCAAGGGCCGTTGCCAATATTGCAACTATGTCGGTCATGTGGTTCCTAAGTGTCGTAGATTTGCTCGGGATTTTCCCGATGTCACTTTCACAACCTTCCCCTCTAACCGATCCGGCCCCACCACCAACAACCGATCAAACCGAAACCCCCCACAAGTCAACCTAGCCACCACACATGCATCAACCCGTCTCCTCACAACCATGGTTGGTAGACACATCAACCCGTCTCCTCAAACCGAAACCAACCATGTCACCAACGATCTCACTAATCTTGCTCTCCATGCCTCGTACGACGGAAGTGACGAACTCGTTATCGGTGACGGCTCGGCTTTACCCATTTCTCACATAGGTTCGTTTCATATTTCTACCCCTACTAATCATAAACTTCTATTTTCTAATGTTTTATGCGTTCCTTCAATATCTAGAAACATATTATCTGTCTCGCAACTTTGTCGTGACAACCACCTTACTTTTGAATTCACTGACATCTATTTTATTCTTAAGGATTCCAAAACGAATAAAATCGTTTTACGCGGACCATCGATCGGGGGAGCATATGAGTGGCTACCCTCCGCCTCACCATCCGCCTCACCATCCGCCTACATCAACAACGTCTCACCAAGTCCGGATTGGCATCACCGTCTCGGACATCCATCTACTAAAGTTTTTAATTATTTAAGTTCTACATTTAATTTTTCAAATAATAAATTTGCAAGTCAAACCTGCAACTCTTGTAATATCCACAAGTCATAAGTTGGATTTTTCTGTTTCTACTATAATTACCAAATCTCCGCTTGAATTAATTTTTACAGATGTTTGGTCCTCCCCGATACCATCGTATGATTCATTCAAATATTATATTATTTTTGTGGATCATTTCACCAAATATATTTAGTTATACCCAATTAAACGTAAATCTGACGCTACCACCATATTTACTCGTTTTAAACTACTAGTTGAAAAGTTTTTCAAAAAACCGATACTACAACTCTATTCCGACAATGGTGGAGAATATAATAAAATGGCTCACACCCTTGTCAATAATGGAATAGGACACCTAACTAATCCACCACATACTCCGGAATTGAATGGGTATGCCGAACGCCGACACCGGCACATTGTCGAAACCAGGCTCACTCTCCTCACTCACGCCCACCTTCCGACCTCTTTTTGGCCTCATGCCTTTTCGACAGCTGTCTATCTAATTAACCGACTTCCCACAGTCACATTAAATAATAGGTCACCATTTCTTGTACTTTTCGGTCACACCCCCAACTATACCAAACTTCGGTTCTTCGGATGCTTGTGTTATCCTTGGCTCCGACACTACACCACTCACAAACTCCAACCCCGGTCCACACCATGTGTCTTTATAGGTTATTCCCCCACACAAAGCGTATACTATTGCTTTGACGCTACCACATACAAAACTTACGTATCTAGACATGTCAAATTTATTGAAAACGGCTTCCCATTTCAGACCCTTGACTCAAGACACATCCATAACACACAGCAGCCCACCATAAATTGGCTTCCTCACTCGGCCCACTCACACAACCCTATCACCCTATCCAGCCCAACCCAAACCCTAACCAACCTTACCCAACCCGCCCACTCACACAACCCAGCCCACTCACACAACCCAATTATTCAATCAAACCCAACCCTAACCAACCCTACCCAACCCGCCGGAAACACCCTCCCCTCCGGCATAACCACCACCGCCCCGACGCCACCACACCCCCCGACGCCACCACACTCCCCGACGCCACCACACTCCCCGACGCCACCACCACACCGACGCCACCACCCCACCACCCCGACAACCCCCCCTCCCCGCGACCAACACAACCACCCCACCCCGACGCCACCACACCGACGCCACCATCCCACCACCCCGACAACACCACCCCCGCCCCCACCCCCCCCCCCCCACCCCCACCCCGCGACCAACACCACCACCCCACCACCCCGCGACGCCCTCACCGCCCCTGTCTCAACCCAAAACCACCACCCCACCACCAATCTGCCGCCGGTTTCCTGTGGGCTCACAGCCCCTACCACCATCGACAACCCGGACCCAATACCTACCCCACCTAACTCCTCCATTAATGAAAACCTAGATCTAGCTGACCCAATAACCCAACAACCGTCTCGCCCTACAACCCGTCTCTCTAATAATATCTGGAAACCGAACCCCAAATATGCCAACTTAGGCACCTTGACACCTCCCTCTCAATTACCCAACACCACAAAGCAAGCTCTTGTTGTTCCTCATTGGCGGGATGCTATGTTAGCTGAGTATGAAGCGTTGTGCAAAAATAAAACCTGGACTCTTGTCCCTCGGGAATCTCACTTTAATGTTATTGGTTGCAAATGGATATATCGCATTAAATATAAACCTGATAATACTATAGACCGATACAAGGCACACCTCGTTGCCAAAGGATTTCTACAAAGACCCGGTGTCGACTACTCCGACACATTCAGCCCAGTTGTAAAACCCACTACAGTTCGACTTCTTTTAATTTTAGCTCTAACTAATAATTGGAAACTTCGTCAACTTGACATTAACAACGCCTTTCTTCAAGGCAAATTAAGTGAAACTGTCTATATGTCACAACCACCCGGGTTTGTGGACCTGATAAACGTATTTTATATCGTATTTTATTGTCCCCCGACAACCGTTTTTGAGCTTTTCTTCTTCGCTATTTATTTGATTAATGTCGATTTCTATTAGAAAGTCGATACTTTCGGTCCTCATGCTATTTTGTAGGTTAAGTGCAATTTTGAGCATATTTTGGAGTAATAACCCGGATAGCCGAGACGAGGACGGAAGACGAGGAAGAAAACAGAAAGCCGAGAAGCAAATAGAAGCTCAATAATGAGCTCAGCAGCACCCACTTGATCGAGTAGTGCTAAGCACTCGATCGAGTGCCTCATATCCGTGCTCAAGTTGGAGAGATCACGCATCCACTCGATCGAGTACCCTAGTGCACTCGATCGAGTGCGTTACACCCAGGCCGCAGATTGGATTTTTATTTATTTAGAATTTTGGGCCTGTTTTGTAAGTCCAACTGATTTCTTTTAAATCAGTTGGAGGAGGATTGTCAGACATCACTTTTTATTCTATTTTCCTACACACAATACGTTACATTGGCTTAGGGTAGAAAACTACGTTCGTTTCCGTTTTTCTTCGCAAGATTCATCGTATTACGTTCTTCCCTTTTCAGATCTCAAATTGTTCGGTATCGCTACTTTAATTTTAATTTCAATTCTCTATTTTAATTTTTGTCTTAATTCCCTAGTTTAATTCTTGTCTTAATTCATTCTTAGTTTTCATAGTTATCTGATTTCAGTCTCGTAGTTTAACTTAATCCGCATTCATCATGTTTAATTGCAATTCATATTTTGTTAATTTAATTATAATCATTATGAGTAGCTAATTTTTATCTAGGGTTTAAGGGGATCGATGAGTGTTAATTGGGTTATAGAAAATTGACCTGTCTCTGATTATATAAACTGTCACCTGAATGTTGTTTTAATTCTGATTGATTAATTACTGGCCAGGATTAATTAGTTAATATCACAATTAGGACTTTTCGCCGACCGGGTTAAGGACTAATTAGGTCACGACATTTTGGGTAGACTAGCTTAATTCTAGCGACCGCAGGTTAAGTTTAGTTCTAAAGTTTGTAGCAGTGCCGACCGGACCTACACCTTAGACAGTTCGATTATTGACCTGTTAGTTGACTCCCTGACCCGATTGACATTCATTGTGAACCTGAGACCCTAGACCTTTTTATTATTGATTTATCTTATAGTAGTTAGTTGTTAGTCCACTCAAACAAACGGAAAAACAGTGACCCGTAATCTTTAGTCTAGACCTTAGAACAAGTAATTGAGTCCCGTCTCCTGGTGGTTCGACCCCTACTTCACTATCTACATTAGTTAGTGGACCTTAGGGTATCTTTGATTAGGGATACGACTACCCCTGTCAAATTTTGGCGCCGTTGCCGGGGAGACGGTGTTATTTATTTACTTGTTTTGTGTTTTAATCTTTAGATTGCTTGTCTCGAGGGACTTCAGTTCCTTGAGACCGTTTCTCACTTTTTTTTTGTAGTTTCCTCGTATGCCCAGGTCCTCTCGAATTTGAGGCTACGTCCTGAACCAGAGAGAACTCTCCGCATGTCTAGGAAATTCTACAAGGAGATTGCTGAGACAGAAAGATCGGAAGCAGTGGAACATTCGGACGACGAGCATATATCCGAAGCACTGTCCTTTGAAGAGGATAATTGCACTACTGCCCCCGAGACACCGCTAGTCAAGATGCCTCCTAAACTTGCTAGCCATTCCGAGCCGGAGCAAAGTGCCCTACCGAAACCGTTGAAGAGGCCCACCGCCACTACGGGTACGTTCGAGATTTTCCCCACCTTTATTACATTGGTGGAGCGAAATCAATTCGGTGGAGGTCCTGATGAAGACCCGGCAAAGCACATGAAGCTCTTCACCGACTATTGCTCAACTATACCACTCCCAGCGGGAGTGACACAAGAAGAGGTGATGGAGATGTTATTCATGTTCTCCCTACGCGACAACGCAAGAGACTGGATCACGGATCTAGACCGCGTTTCTGAGGGAATCTCAGACTGGAACTCCCTAGCCTTAGCTTTTTACAAGCACTACTACACGCCGCAGAAGACCAACATGTTGAGGAGTCAGTTTACTAACTTCCGACAGACATCTCATGAGAATATCCACGAGGCGTGGGTAAGGTTTAAAAAGCTAGTCAAGGAGTGCCCACATCACGGATTCGAGGTATGGTTTTTGTGCAATCAATTCTATAATGGTTTATATGATGATTGTCGAGCTACGCTCGATTCTGCAGCTAATGGCAGGTTCCAAAACAACGTCGATGATGATAAAGCATGGAAATTGATTGAAGATATGGCTACTCATCACTCACGTTGGGGAAATCCACGAGGTAACTCCCGGGGAAATAGTGGTGACTCCGAGTCATCAAATGCCATAGTTAGCCACCTAGCCACTTTAACTAAGCGGATTGACTCCATGGAGCTTGCTAGTTCCCAAAACCACCAACAACAAGGCGGTATGTACCAAGTTAATGCAATGTCTGAGGTTGTTTGTGAGAACTGTGGGAATATGGGTCATTATACCCAAGAGTGTGTGAGCTTAGAAACGGCGAATGCATTTCAATCCATGAGACCACACCAACCCTACATGAACCAACCGGGCTATGACAAATCCTTGTTGTCCTATAGGAGTCAAAACGTGCTCAACCCACCACCACCCGGCGGTAACAAAACCGTCCCATATGTAGCACCTCATAACCGACCCCCCCCCCCCCCCAAAGCCATAGCAATAACCGACAACAATTCCAAGGAGGGCAACAAAATTGGGGTAACCAACAACAGTGGGGTAATAACCAACCTTGGGGTAATCAACCTTGGGGTAACCAACAAGGGTGGGGGAACCAACAACAATTCCAACCGATCCCACAAAACCAAAACCAAGCTCAAGCTCAAGCTCCAACCAACACCGAGTTTGCGGAGATTAAAGCATTGTTGATGCAAGGTATCCAAAGTCATAACAAGCTAGAAACTCAAGTCAACCAGATACTTGCCCATAACAAGATGCTAGATACCCAAGTAGCACAACTTGCCGCCCAAAAGCAAGTTAGGCCACCGGGTACTCTACCTCCTCAAGGCGAACAGTCACATGAGCAAGCCAACGCGATAACGTTGAGAAGCGGAACACATTATGAAGGTCCGAAAATGCCCGAGGAGTATGTTGTGGTTGACAAAACCGAGTTGGAGAAGCAAGAGCTAGCCGAGGAAGCGCTGAGTAGGCCACGAATTGAGGCTACTCGATCAAGTAACACCACCTCACTCGATCGAGTAGAGCCCCTAAAACCTGGCAGAGAGCAGTCAAGTGTACCACTCGACCGAGTCACGCCTGACTCGATCGAGTTGGAGGTCACTCGACCGAGTAGTATCAGCCCACTCGGTCGAGTAGACCGTCCAAAAGTGGTCAGTAGCCCCCCAGTGATGCCACTCGACCGAGTGCCTACTGGTGACTCGATCGAGTATGATGACACTCGACCGAGTCAGCCTGTACTCGATCGAGTGGATAACGTAACGCCTAACTCCGCTTCGATCTTTTCATCCCCAGGTTTCAATTAAGGATGCTAATTCTTATCAAGCGTCCCCGTCTCAAGCCAAGGAGCCTGCGATTCCGATCATACTTCCATTTCCCCACCGACAGCGTAAGACAAAGCTTGATCAACAGTTCGGTAAGTTTATGGAAGTCGTCAAGAATCTGCAGGTAAGTGTTCCTTTTACTGATTTAATCACTCAAGTTCCTGCTTACGCAAAATTTATGAAAGAAATACTAACTCGTAAGCGGTCTTTTAGTGAAATTGAGACAGTTTCTTTCACAGAGGAATGCAGCGCGCTACTACAGAGTCGTACTCCGCCCAAGCTCAAGGATCCAGGGAGTTTTTCTATCCCTTGTACTATAGGGACATTAGCTATCGATAAGGCCCTGTGTAACTTAGGAGCTAGCGTCAGTGTCATGCCGTATTCTATTTGTCAGAAATTGAATATGGGTGTTTTGAAATGTACTAATATGACTCTGCAGATGGCTGATCGATCGGTCAAATATCCTTTAGGTGTCTTAGAGGATGTTCCGGTCCAAGTAGGGAAATTCTTCATTCCCGTTGACTTTGTAGTCTTAGACATGGCTGAGGACGCCATAATCCCTATTATCCTCGGTCGCCCTTTCCTACACACGGCAGGGGCGATCATAGATGTCAAAAATGGGAAGCTCACACTCTCCGTAGGAGATGATACCGTGACTTTTAGTCTCGATCAAGCTCTTAAGAAGCCCATGATAGAGGAGTCCTGTTATAGTATAGATGTCATTGATTTGGAAATAGAAAGCTATATTGACGATTATCTTGGCACGGACCCTTTGGAAAAATTGCTGACATCCAGCGATGTTGATGCCGAGAAGAGATCATGGAGCACGGAAGTGGACGAGCTAGAACGTATGCTAAACGGGAAGGAGAGCACTATCGAGAAGGTATACAGTCTCGGCACCCCTAAAAAGGAGGTCGAGGTAAGTAAACCTGAACTAAAACCCCTCCCCTCTAATCTGAAATATGCATTCCTAGATGATAAGGGTCTAAACCCCGTAATTGTCAACACTGCACTCACAGATA
Organism: Agrostemma githago; assembly: GCA_958450325.1. Lineage (NCBI taxonomy): Eukaryota > Viridiplantae > Streptophyta > Magnoliopsida > Caryophyllales > Caryophyllaceae > Agrostemma > Agrostemma githago. The sequence continues at coordinate 9,237,121 of OY288256.1, read as the reverse complement.
GCCAACTTTCGGAGTTGTTAGTCATCTTACGACGACATAAGAAGGCTATTGGGTACAGTATTGATGACCTACGTGGTATTAGTCCCGAGTTTTGCATGCATCGCATTCACTTAGAGGGAGACCATAGACCATCCATTCAGGGACAACGTAGGTTGAACCCGAACATGCAGGATGTGGTTAAGAAGGAGGTTATGAAACTCCTAGATGCTGGCATTGTCTATCCCATTTCCGACTCTAAATGGGTTAGTCCAGTCCAAGTGGTCCCTAAGAAGGGAGGGACCACGGTTATCACGAACGAGAAGAATGAGCTTATTTCTACTCGATTAGTGACTGAATGGAGAATGTGTATTGACTACCGTAAGCTAAATGTAGCTACTAGGAAAGACCATTTCCCACTCCCCTTCATTGACCAGATGCTAGAGCGTCTTGCTTGCCATAAGTACTTCTGCTACTTAGATGGCTACTCGGGATTTTTCCAAATCCCAATTCACCCAGACGACCAGGAGAAAACAACTTTCACTTGTCCCTACGGCACCTTCGCATACCGAAGGATGCCTTTTGGCCTTTGTAATGCCCCGGCTACTTTTCAATGTTGTATGATGTCCATATTTTCGGACCTTATCGAGTCTGTCATGGAAGTCTTCATGGATGATTTCAGTGTATATGGCACTGATTATGATGCATGTTTACTTAATCTTACACGGGTCTTGCAACGTTGTGAGGAGACCAATTTGGTTTTAAACAGGGAGAAATGTCACTTCATGGTGACTGAGGGAGTCGTTTTGGGTCATTTAGTGTCCGAACGCGGCATCCAAGTGGATAAAGCGAAAGTCGAGGTGATTGAGCAATTACCATACCTCGTTAATGTTAAGGGTGTGCGGAGTTTTCTTGGTCACGCGGGTTTTTACCGCCGTTTCATCCAAGATTTCTCCAAGATTGCCAAACCTCTGACTCAGCTGCTCCTCAAAGATGCCCCGTTCGTCTTTACTGACGAGTGTGCTCGAGCTTTTGACAGGATTAAGTAGGCTCTTGTTTCCGCACCTATTATCCGAGCTCCCGATTGGGATTTGCCTTTCAAGGTTATGTGCGATGCTAGCGATTACGCTGTAGGAGCCGTGCTTGGGCAAAGGAAAGACAAGGCTTTACATGCAATCTACTATGCTAGTCGGACGTTAGATATGGCGCAGATCAATTATGCCACCACGGAGAAGGAGTTATTAGCCATCATCTATGCTCTAGACAAGTTTTGGGCCTATCTCATTGGCTCGAAGGTGATAGTGTATACAGATCATGCAGCCTTGAAGTACCTTCTAGCAAAGAAGGAGGCCAAACCGAGACTTATTAGATGGATCCTATTACTGCAGGAGTTTGACTTAGAGATCCGTGATAAGTCCGAGGCCGAGAATGTCGTAGCCGATCACCTATCCCGACTAAGATATGATGGTGGGGATCTCGCTCCAATTGACGATTCATTCCCCGATGACCATTTGCTCGCTATTACCATGGATACTCCATGGTTTGCTGATTATGCCAACTTCCTAGTTGGAGGTACTTTACCTCCCGACCTTCAGTATCAGCAGAAGAAGCGATTTCTACATGATGTGAAGAGGTATTTTTGGGACGACCCCTATCTCTTCCGAGAATGTGCAGATGGCTTATTTAGGAGATGTATTCCCGAGAGTGAGGTACATTCTTTCCTCACTAGGTGTCATTCCTCTCCTTATGGTGGACATCATGGTCCTTCGAAGACATTCGCGAAGGTAATGCAATCGGGTTTCTATTGGCCCACTATTCTCAGAGATGCCACCACTTTTATCCGTTCTTGCGACGCATGCCAACGAACGGGAAATATTCCTCGGCGACACGAAATGCCTCAAACCGGGATTCTTGAGGTAGAATTATTTGACGTTTGGGGTATAGATTACCAAGGACCATTCCCTTCTTCCTATGGGAATCGGTATATTTTGATCGCCGTAGATTATGTTTCTAAGTGGGTGGAAGCCATCGCTTCACCCACTAATGATGCTAACGTGGTGATCCGGCTCTTTAGGAAGACAATATTCCCGCATTTTGGGGTCCCACGGGCTGTTATTAGTGATGGCGGTTCACATTTTCATGAACGCCAACTCACTAAGCTATTGAAGAAATACGATGTTCACCACCGTACCGAGCTAGCCTATCATCCACAAACTAGTGGACAAGTCGAGATCTCGAACCGTGAGATCAAGTCTATTCTCGAGAAGGTTGTCCATACTTCGAGAAAAGATTGGAGTTCGAAGCACGATGACTCTCTTTGGGCTTACCGGACCGCATTCAAGACTCCTATCGGGATATCCTCGTATAGGCTTGTTTATGGCAAGGCTTGCCATCTACCCGTAGAGCTCGAGTTTAAGGCTTTGTGGGCCTTAAAGGAGCTCAATCTCGATCCGAAGCTAGCCGGAGAGAAGCGCCTCATGCAATTGAACGAACTAGATGAATTCCGTCTCCATGCTTATGATAACGCGAGAATTTATAAGGAGCGGACCAAAAGATGGCATGATAAGCGCATTATCCCCCGAGAGTTCCATGTCGGCGATAAGGTACTTTTATTTAATTCCCGACTTAGACTCTTTCCCGGGAAACTTAAATCCCGATGGTCTGGACCGTTCACGGTGACTGAAGTAAATAAATTCGGGTCGGTTACACTCACTACCGACAAAGGCGAAATATTCAAGGTGAACGGTCAACGCCTCAAGCTCTATCACGAAGGTGCATATGTCGGTGTCATAGAGGCCATGGACCTCAACGACACTCTCGATTCCACCTAATCCAATTGAGGTAAACCGGTCGAGCGGGACCGTAAAAACCAGCGCTAACCGGGAGGCAACCCGGCACCACTTGTATATATTTGTAATTTCCCTTTCCGCAATTTTTATTTTTATTTTTTTATTTTTAGCTTGGTAGCTCAAATTGGGAGTTAGTATGATTTATCAAGTGAGAACGAGGGAATTTTACGGTTTAATTGATTTAATTTCAGGATTTTGAAGCAATTTAATGGAAAAAAGGCGAGAAGTAGCAGGTGCAGTGGTCACTCGACCGAGTGGCCCATGCACTCGGTCGAGTGCACTGACGGAGCAGCTATTGTCCAGTTTTCAAGGGTTCACTCGATCGAGTGGCTCCTGCACTCGGTCGAGTGCTCCTGAACCGGGTCTATGAACAGTTTTTCGTCCTCCTTTCTTTGTTTTTTATTCCTTTTACTACAAATCAGTTTTATTAATCAACACCCCTTCCCCCCTCACATTACCTAAGAACCCTAACCCCCAATTCACCCAAATCACTCTTAATTCATCAAATCTTCACCAAAACTCACGATTTTTGCTTCTAATTTGCAATTAGTAGTATCTACTTGTGTTCCTTGGTGTTATTTTGTGAATTTTTCGTCCCCTCTTCCCCAGTTTCGTGATTTTCGTGCCCCCTCAAGGTATATTTCGGGTTTTTGATTTTCTCACTTCTTTTCTTGGTTTTATGGTATAAATTCATCCTTAGTTATATACTAATCCCATTGCATGCTTGATTTTGTGTTGATTTCACCACTTTATGCTCAAAAATCGATTTTTGTGTATAGAGTCTGATTTTGGCCGAGATGTTGTGTTTTTTGTAGGATTCTTGTATAATTCTGTTTTGTTATTATGCTATAGTCATGGCAGGAAGAAGGAATCCACCCCGAAACAACAACAGGAACAGGAATGCAAGGCAGCCGGCTGTTCAGCCTGTGCCAGGATATGAAGAAATTGAATGCAGGGACGAGGCGCAAAGAGCTCGTTTAGTTACCTTGATACCTAGGGCGATGGAGGCTACCCGGTGATTCTCGTCAAAATTCGCAATCGAGCTCGGTTTGAACGAGCAACTATTGCACCTCTTGTCCATGACCGGATTCGGTGGCTTATGGACACTACGTGAGTTATCTTACCGAGTACTCACTTTAGAATTCTTAAGTTCATTTGAATTTGATAGACAAGAGAGTATGATATCTTTTCGGTTGAACAATGAGGAGCAATCCATCTACCTTAGTACCTTGTCCGAGTGTCTAAGGCTTACTTTTGACCAGGCTAAAGACATCCTAGACATACCCGAGAGTTCGAAAGCACCTCCCTACTTTGAGCTATTTTCGGGTCGTAGAGCAACTGTCACCGCTATGGCACTCAATGCCATCCCACACCTTACTATCCGCCTCTTCTTGCGGATTTTGAGTCATGTGGTTTTTCCACGCTCCGACATGAGTAAACTTCACTCATTGGAGGTGTTGATTTTAGGACACTACCTAAACCCCTTTAAGCGATCCCTGAAGGCGTTTAGTGCACCGGGTATGATCTGTGTCGGAATCGAGCGCCAGATCCATGGATCTGGACCGATCGGTTGTGGAGCCATTGTCACCGCGCTAGCAAAGCGCTTTATTATGGGTTTTGGGGATACAGTCACTTTTGAGAGTCTCACCGACCGCGTCCCTTTGCTAGACCGTGGCTACCTCTTCTCCACTTTGAAGTGGATTCGGGGCAATCCCCCGGAATTTCTGTGGCGCGTCCGAGACAAGGTTTGGATGAAAATCCCGGTTGTCGAAGGGACAATCCTACCCCCACTACTTGCATTACAACCCACTCCCGAGGGTGAGCCCACACCCGACCCACTGCGCTACCTCATTCCCGAGGAGCTCTTCATTTTCGACGAGGGTGTTCAACCCCCTCGACGTACGGTTCGTGTAGAGACCGTACCCGATGAGACCGAGCCCCCCAGAGCCACACACACACACACACCCCGACCTTCCCGTTCCAGACTCCGGATGCCGTGTTTCCGCACCCGTACCCGTTTATGTATGATCCAGTTTATGAGCACCAGAGACGAGTACACGAGGGGATTAATTAGAGCATCGTCAACCGCGAGATCCACGAGTACATGCTTACTCAAGGCATCTCGGCACCTCAGCACCCGTCCTACTGGAGAGGTCCGGGAGATACTAGTGGTATTTTCCACGATTATGGGGTTGATCCAGCTGCTTGGGGTCCGGACTACGGGCACACCTACGGCGGCCTAGGAGCACAGTGGTTGAGAGGCTTGCAATAGTCGGGTCAGCAAGGTGGTACTAGTGGCTCAGGCCAGGGCGATACTGGAGCCGGTCCATCTGGGACCGGTGGAGACGATGAGATGGTTGATTAGCCGGTTTGGGGGAGCTACCATTGTATATACGGTACTTTCTTTCCTTTTTATTTCTGTTTTTATTGTTTTCTTAGATTTTTTTTTTCTTCCCCTTAGGTCGAGTTGTCCTTAGGATTGGTTGTGGATTTGTTTATCATATATGTTGTAGAGTCACATTGAGGACACTGTGACATTTAGGTTTGGGGGAGAATTTGTGTGTTTTTGTGTGCTTTTATTTTCTGTTGTGTGCTTTCAAAAATTTTTAAAAAAACAAAATTCAAAAAAATTGAAAAATCAGAAAAATCCAAAAAGATTTTATTTTTGTGTTTGTCTTGTGTCTGATGTGAAACATGCAAAACGGCGATGATGACATTATGTTTTACATGACCTCTTCTAATTGACAGCTAAATTCGTACCTGAATGCATGTAATACTTGAGATGAGATGATTTTGATATGATTGCCTATTGAACCGTTAATTGCCAAATGAGTAAATTTGATCATTTTGTCGGCAAACCACAAAAATTCTGAGGATTTAGAGCTTCCTAGGCCAGTAACATCTATAACTGGTCTCATTTATATTTAGGAATTGAGTGGTTTCTCCTTATGGGATGTGTAACATATATTTGCATAAATATGACGTCTGTCTCTTGATATTGATACGTGTTTGGTTTGAGGAGGAGGTACATGAGGAAAGGCATTTATGTTTTTGACGAGCTCCACATAGCCAAAATGACCCATTTTTACTACCCTGTAGATTTAGGTTATTTTTCCTCTGTTTAGCCCGTTTCAGCTGTTGTAAGCCAGTTTTCATGATATTTATATCAATTAGCTACAACCCAGAACAGTCTACCTTACCAGGACAGTCGCGGTGAACTTAATTGAGAATTATTCCACTAATCGGTCATAATTTGGATTTTTACATCTTTTGGATCTTAGTGGGTAATACTGTTATGTGACTTTGTATTCGCCTTCCCCTTGTCTGAATTGAAAAATATGGAAGCATGAAAAAGAAAGAAAATAAACAAAATGGAATTGAAAAAAAAAATCCAAGAAAAAGAAAAGAAAAATATATATGCTTCTTGTAATTTTCGGAGAACGGTCGATAAGTTATAACTAGAGTTGAATTGTAATTTAGAGGATGGCAAAATTCTCTCTTATGCTCTTTTGAGTTTTTATTTCTAGTTAGTGGCCAGAATTCATAGTTGAGGTTTTTGGATGGACAGTTTTTATTGTGTAGCTGCGACTACTGGTCTTAGCCCCACATTTCCATACGTGCTATAAGCACAATCCATTTTATTACCTCACATTTAAGCCACCCTTTGTAAGTCCTTGGCATGTACTATGGTCCTGATTGGTAGAACACGTGTTTAATTGGGGAGATTGATTTCATATTCGATTGCATGCATATTTCATAAGTCGAGTGAGTGTCTTTGCCCCTTCTCATCTACACATATATACTTACCCGTACTTATGAGTGTCGAGCGACAACCGTAAGGAAGTCCGACATTATTGGTCTTGCAAGATTGAAAGTTTGGCAGGCAATTGTTTGATTATGGCATAATTATTGATCTCGTTGCATTCTTGAGCATTACATGTTTTCTCGTCGGTTTTAGTCGATTTTAGGAGAACGATTGTAATTCAGCTCTGAGTCGTGTTTCACATCACTTGTCCTCGTTTATATATATTAGTTGTTTGCTTAAGGACAAGCAAAGGTTTGGTTTGGGGGAGTTTGATCAACGTATTTTATATCGTATTTTATTGTCCCCCGACAACCGTTTTTGAGCTTTTCTTCTTCGCTATTTATTTGATTAATGTCGATTTCTATTAGAAAGTCGATACTGTCGATCCTCGTGCTATTTTGTAGGTTAAGTACAATTTTGAGCATATTTTGGAGTAATAACCCGGATAGCCGAGACGAGGACGGAAGACGAGGAAGAAAACCGAAAGCCGAGAAGCAAATAGAAGCTCAATAATGAGCTCAGCAGCACCCACTCGATCGAGTAGTGCTAAGCACTCGATCGAGTGCCTCATATCCGTGCTCAAGTTGGAGAGATCACGCATCCACTCGATCGAGTACCCTAGTGCACTCGATCGAGTGCGTTACACCCAGGCCGCAGATTGGATTTTTATTTATTTAGAATTTTGGGCCTGTTTTGTAAGTCCAACTGATTTCTTTTAAATCAGTTGGAGGAGGATTGTCAGACATCACTTTTTATTCTATTTTCCTACACACATTACGTTACATTGGCTTAAGGTAGAAAACTACGTTCGTTTCCGTTTTTCTTCGCAAGATTCATCGTATTCCGTTCTTCCCTTTTCAGATCTCAAATTGTTCGGTATCGCTACTTTAATTTTAATTTCAATTCTCTAGTTTAATTTTTGTCTTAATTCCCTAGTTTAATTCTTGTCTTAATTCGTTCTTAGTTTTCATAGTTATCTAATTTCAGTCTCGTAGTTTAATTTAATCCGCATTCATCATGTTTAATTGCAATTCATATTTTGTTAATTTAACTATAATCATCATGAGTAGCTAATTTTTATCTAGGGTTTAAGGGGATCGATGAGTGTTAATTGGGTTATAGAAAACTAGTATAGACCCCGTGCAATGCACGGTATTTATAATATATTTATCTTATAGAATATTTCATTTAAGATTTAAAATAAAAAAATTATTATTTTATTTTTACTATTTATCGACTGTATAATTTAGAAATAGGAAAATATTTTTTAAATCGCAAAACTAATCAAAATATTTGAGTAATGTCTTGAAATGTACGGAGTATTAAATAACGTGTAATTAATGAAAATATTATTTATATTTTTTATATACTCGGTTTATATCATTTCACATCTCGAGATACTCACTTCTCTCTTTAACATACCATAAAATACATAAATATATATCAAAAATTGTATAATAATGAACTTTTTTTAATGGTTAGCACGCCGTGATACGTTTTCTTTGTGTAAAAAAGTTATTCAGTTTTTCATTAGAAAATTTAAAAATAAATTAAAAATGGACTATCTCGGGTGTAAGACTTATATTATGTAATTTGTGAAACTTTTTTTATACGGATTTTAATAGTATATTCCGTATTTTGTAGTCTCTCCTACCAAAATAATCATTTTATATGATAATTATAATCCTCACATTTGAATAAATGAGAAGATCTTAGTGGTATCGAGTGAGTATATACTTCTTCCGTCCCGATGAATTGTTTGCTTTTGCTTTTGGCAAAAGGGGAAAAGGTCCAATGATGAAGTGACAAGTGAAGCCAAATTCATGAGGAGGTCAAATTATATATATATATATATATATATATATATATATATATATATATATATATATATATATATATATATATATATATAGAACTTGCATCATGTGAGTCCACCTTCTTTAGATGAGTCCGTCCCGCAATTCTCCACCATTAGATCTAATGCAATTAAAGGCTAAGATCGACTCTACCTGAAATCTATCCTTTTATAACACTTCCCAAATTCAACATCTATAACCTCGATTTTCATTTTCCATCTCTACTCTCTCTAGAAAACACGTTACCCGGACAATTTCCACAAGTTGCTTGATTTTCAATTTTGATTTCAATTGAAGTGTCATAAATTTCATAGCATACAATCTTCGGTTTCACAGATTTTAAATCAACCAATTGATTTCACATATTTCATAAACTTTTGAGGATTTTAAAAGTAGCCAATTGATTTTTCTCAGATTATTTGGCATTTAATTGGTTTCAGTCAAATTTTAAGGTGATTTTTAATTGATTTTTAAATGAATGCACGAATCATGTAATTGCTTGATAATTATGAAAGTAAGTGTAAGTAACACTAGTTTGTGGAGATATTTGTGATTGCATCACATTTTTTTATCAACAATAATTTAATTATTAACAATTTTTATGGTTAATAATATTCAGTTACTGTACCATTGTCACATTAATATTCAAACTCTAATACTACAATATTGAATACTATTTGTAATTAATAGAGTAACAATAATATTGTTTTATCAATGTTACATCAATTAAAACCATTACTGTGACATTGTTACTGTAGAGTGATATCAGTTACTCTAATTAAATAAGTTAACACACTTATTTGTGAAATTTAAAAATATTATTCTGTGCCACTGTTACTGTAACATTGTCACGGTACAGTTTGTTGTACCAATGTTACCGTAACAACATTAACGTGACACTATTACTGTAATGTTATTACAGTGATAGAAATCACTATAATTAACAAGGTTACAAACTTAAATTAACAATTTTTATAGTTAATAATATTCAGTTACTGTACCATTGTCACATTAATATTCAAACTCTAACTATCTGTAATTAATAGAGTAGCAATAATATTGTTGTATCATTGTTACATCAATTAAAACTATTACTGTGACATTGTTACTGTAGAGTGATATCAGTTACTCTAATTAAATAAGTTAACACACTTATTTGTGAAATTTAAAAATATTATTTTGTGCCACTGTTACTGTAACATTGTCACGGTACAGTTTGTTGTACCAATGTTACCGTAACAACATTAATGTGACACTATTACTGTAATGTTATTACAGTGATAGAAATCACTATAATTAACAAGGTTACAAACTTAAATTAACAATTTTTATGGTTAATAATATTCAGTTACTTTACCATTGTCACATTAATATTCAAACTCTATTACTACAATATTGAATACTATCTGTAATTAATAGAGTAACAATAATATTGTTGTATCAATGTTACATCAATTAAAACCATTACTGTGACATTGTTACTGTAGAGTGATATCAGTTACTCTAATTAAATAAGTTAACACACTTATTTGTGAAATTTAAAAATATTATTCTGTGCCACTGTTACTGTAACATTGTCACGGTATAGTTTGTTGTACCAATGTTACCGTAACAACATTAACGTGACACTATTACTGTAATGTTATTACAGTGATAGAAATCATTATAATTAACAAGGTTACAAACTTAAATTAACAATTTTTATGGTTAATAATATTCAGTTACTGTACCATTGTCACATTAATATTCAAACTCTAATACTACAATATTGAATACTATTTGTAATTAATAGAGTAACAATAATATTGTTGTATCAATGTTACATCAATTAAAACCATTACTGTGACATTGTTACTGTAGAGTGATATCAGTTACTCTAATTAAATAAGTTAACACACTTATTTGTGAAATTTAAAAATATTATTCTGATGATTAATACTTCCCCTTTCTTTTATCTTCTGTACAATAATATTACTGTTACTCTAAAATTACTATGACAATGTTACTGTGATTGCTCATTTAAAGGACCTCTTATTTTTTTTTGTATCAATATAAAACTGATAATTTAAGTAAACTGTGAGGGTAGAATAGTAGTGATGGTAAATAGAATAGAATTATAGCGTACAGTGTTGTAAATATGGGTAAATAGTAAGGGTGGTATTGTAAAAATTACGGAGCAAAATGGAAACAAATGAAATAGGAGGATAAAAAAAAGACGGACGAAAATGGAAAATTAACTGTCACAGCACCAGTATAACTGTAACAGTTTAATATGTGACAACATTCGTACAATTATTCAATTTTACTTGTTTTTATCATTAATTAATAATATTCTGTTTCATTAAAATACTTGTTTTTATCATTAATATTCACTTAATGCAGTTCGATGATTTATAAGGAGGTACCGAGAAAAGTGGAAACAAGTTAAGTAAGACGGGTCAAGGCGGGTCAAGATAGGCAAATGAGTAAACACAAGACAAGGAAGTCAAGTTTGAGTTTGACCAAACTCCATCTCGTCCAATTATCCATCAAGACATGTTGTCTGCAAACACCAAGTGCAAACATCTTCTTCATCATCAAATCAACAACTACACCGTCAATCCTCCATTTACATTCATAATCCAACAAATTCATCACCATATTGCATCTCCATTACCACCCACCTTCACCATCAATTCTGAATTCAATCTCAATCAATCACCTTCACTCCCATTTTACGATCGATTCAGAACTATAAATTTTTATCGAATTGATCCTTAAAATAAACATGTAACCTTCAAATTAAGTTGCTAATAAATAAAAATCAACAAGAAATAAGTGGAATAAAATGGGTGTTGCGATTTTGGTTTGTCTTTCATTGTTACGACTTCAATTTTTTCTTTGATGAACAAGCATAATTCAAAATTTCTTTCATTGTGATTTTGATTACCATTGCAATTTTGACAGAAATTATTTTACAGAATAAGTGATTTGGGAATGATGAGCATGAAAAATATAAGTAAAGAGATAATGAAATGTAGACAGAGAAGCAAATCAAAGTTTATGATTAGAAATTAAATGAAACAGGGATGGGGTGGCATGGTGGGGTGGGATCCAACTTTTTTCAAATTAATCGTGATCGTTAATCAAATTAGATCTGATGGCCCTAAATCGCGGGAACGACTCATTTACTCATCGGATCCTCACTATATATATATATATAAACATTCCTAAAATAGAAAGGCAAAGAATTCATTGAGACGCCCCAATATGGAATAAACAAAGAATTCATTGGGACGGGGAGAGTATATCTTTGTAAAAGTTAAAGTAAATAGCTCATTTCAAAAATAAATTTTTTAGATAACTAATTTTTTTCTCAAGGTTAATGACATCATATCTTAAAATTTATCTAATTATTTTCATAAAAAGAAGTTTTTTTTTTTGTCAATTTCTTTAACATTAATGAAAATGAATAGTTTGCGAATTTATTAATGAAATGTTCTTTTACTTCTCAATTTAAATTAGTGTATGAGAAAAATCTTAGTAACTGTTATTGTCTTAGAGTAGTATATAGAGAATTTTCGGTGAGTTTTTACTATATATCAGGCTTTGTAAGAGCAATCGGAATATATATTCCATTTTTATATAGTTACTAAATTTTATATCGATGTTAAGAATATGATTTTCGAATATGATCAGAAAGATATACAATAATAATCATAACTATTTTATATTCTATGTAAAATATTGTACGGGATAGTGCAATCTCCTATTAACAAAAATAATGCAACTATTTCGTTAAAACGAAATACAATATGTTTTATTTTTTTAAAAAAAAAATTAATCCTACATTCCATATTAAATATTGTATGTGATATCTTCCATGTAAAACATGTGATTTTCGTAATTAACGTAATCAATCAAATTTCCTTAATTACATACTTTATGTGGTGTATAGCTTTATATGTGATGTAGTGACATTTATATCAGTAAGATGTTGGAGTGTAGTTGGAGAGGAGAAGGATCACACACATATGAGGTCACGGGTTCGATTCGCAGCTAGTTTAGTTTTTTTATTTTTGTTGTAGGTAGCTTTAGGCGGAAAAATATGTGAGCGGAAAAATATGTGAGTTGTGTTATTTGGTTAGTGGAAAGGGGGATTGACCTGTCTCTGATTATATGAACTGTCTCTTGAATGTTGTTTTAATGGGTTAAGGACTAATTAGGTCACGACATTTTGGGTAGACTAGCTTAATTCTAGCGACCGCAGGTTAAGTTTAGTTCTAAAGTTTGTAGCGGTGCCGACCGGACCTACACCTTAGACAGTTCGATTATTGACCTGTTAGTTGACTCCCTGACCCGATTGACGTTCATTGTGAACCTGAGACCCTAGACCTTTTTATTATTGATTTATCTTATAGTAGTTAGTTGTTAGTCCACTCAAACAAACAGAAAAACAGTGACCCGTAATCTTTAGTCTAGACCTTAGAACAAGTAATTGAGTCTCATCTCCTGGTGGTTCGACCCCTACTTCACTATCTACATTAGTTAGTGGACCTTAGGGTATCTTTGATTAGGGATACGACTACCCCTGTCAGGACCCCCACAATCCCTCCCACGTCTGTAAACTCACCAAGGCCATCTACGGTATAAAACAAGCCCCTCGAGCTTGGTACAACACCCTCAAGCAGTACCTTCTCGAAAATGGGTTCAAAGGGTCAATTGCTGACCCGTCCTTATTTATTACCACGACACCACATGATAAAATTTACCTACTGGTTTATGTTGATGATATAATAATCACCGGTCCAAACCCAACTCGTGTTGCGTCTTTTGTGTCCAAACTTGCTTCCCGATTTGCACTCAAAGATCTTGGTGCTTTGTCATATTTTTTAGGGGCCGAAGTCACACCAACTAAATCGGGAATCTTACTCACACAATCCAAATATATCCACGACTTATTGCACCGACACTACATGCTTGAGGCAAAACCTACACCCACTCCCATGTCACTTAATTTGGTACTTCACAAAGATGAACCATCACCAGCTCACAAAGAAGGTGACTACCGTGCTATGATCGGGAGTCTTCAATATTTATCATTCACTAGACCCGACCTAGCCTTTGCTGTAAACCGTCTAGCCCAATTTATGCAACATCCCACAGATCATCACTGGACCGCTCTAAAGCGACTTCTTCGATACTTAAAAGGAACGGCCCACATGGGCCTTCTCCTGCACCGAGACTCACCATCAACCCTTCATGCCTACAGCGATGCTGATTTGGCAAATGATAAAACCACTTACCGTTCCACAACCGGATTCCTCACTTACCTAGGACGCAACGCCATATCTTGGTCTTCCAAGAAACAAACAGCCCTAGCCCAATCCACCACCGAAGCTGAATTCCGTGCCATTGCCACTACGGCCTCCGAACTACTTTGGCTGCAAAACCTACTAACGGAACTACACTTTCCTATTAAAACACCACCTGTCATATATTGTGACAACCTTAGTGCCACCAACTACTCTGCCAACCCGGTCTTTCACTCCCGAATGAAACACCTTGCTCTAGCATTTCATTTTGTTCGTGAGCTAGTGACTAATGGTGCTCTACGAGTCCAACACATTTCCGGCAACGATCAACTCGCCGATGCTCTTACAAAACCCTTACCTCGCACGCGGTTTACTGATCTAGTTCTCAAGATCGGTCTCTCCGGAGGATCGTCCATCTTGCGGGAGCATGTTAGGAATATTCCATAATATTCCTTTATTCCTTCCATATCTCAAGGATTGCAATATCATATATCACGATTATATTCTCATTGCATATTCCATGTATAGTATTATATGTTATCTCTTTTAGTCTCATATCTTTTGTATATTAGTCTGATATCTTTTGTATACTTAATTAACTGATATCCGTATCAATTGTATAGATCTAACTCATGTATTTATAGGACTCATTGTAATCATTTATGATCATGAAATATAATACAGTTTTATTAATCTAATAGTAACCCCCTCTAAATTGAGGGTAAAACCACAGCCCTGATCGACAAATCAATCCACTAGTAAAATGTAACAAATATTATGGAGTACAATCACAACACGTATCGTCACTCTATTATTGGAAGTTGATACACTTACACGCCGTGTATGAGATTTCTCATAGACGACCAATCATATTGCGCCACGTATTTAATTTTGTTTAACCTAAGATGGTTAGTGTAGGGTTAGATTAGTAATTTTACATGATTAGTTAGTTCTTAATCTTAGTTTAGTTAAAGTCAAATTAGGAAAAAAAAATTATTTTGGTTTTTTTTTTACATATTCCGTTTTATGAATTAATTAGATAATATTATTAATATATTTTAGATTTATTTAAAAAGAAAAATTATTAATATAATCATATATTATTTTGTAATATATATATATATATATATATATATATATATATATTACAAAATAATATGAGTAATATTTTAAAAATAATTTTTTTTGCAACAGTATAATTTTGCTTATATATTAAAAAATATATTACTATAATCTTGTATATGTATAATATTTTTTTTCAGGACCCGTTTAAATTAATATAAAAAAATATTTTAAAAGTAAATTACTTTAGACGTAAATATAATTTAAAATCAATTTGATATTTACGAAAATTTTAAAGTGAATAATATTGGATTGCAAATATTTAGAAAAACTTTTTTGTTACTAGGAAATATATTTTAGTAGTTGTAAAGAAGATTTTTTTAGCATAATAATTGATATATTTCCTATATATATTATCAGAAATTAAAAAATGAAAATATCCATGAATTTACTTTATAATTTTCAAAAATAAAATAATAATTAAGCTTCCACAATATATTCTCGGTTTTTATAATTATAAAAAAAAATATTGTATAAAATTATTTATTATATATATGCGTTCACATTGTAAAGATATTATACGGAAAACGAAAATATTTAGAAGATATATAAGAATATAGAATGGAATAATAATAATAATAATAATAATAATAATAATAATAATAATAATAATAATAATAATAATAATAATAATAATAATAATAATAATAATAATAATAATAATAATAATAATAATAATAATAATAATAATAATAAAGTACAAAATGTAATAATATTAATTAATTTTAGATTTTAAACGGATCATAAAAAAATTAACAATATTATATGATTATTCCAAAGAAAATAAAAAAATAAAAAAGGTAAGAGTTTATAAATTTCACTTAACTATATTAAAGTTAAAAATTAATCAAAGGTGTAAAATGACTAAACTAACCCTAAACTAATCATTCTAGGTTAACAAAAACTTGACACAGGAGCGATATGATTGGTCGTGTATGAAATTGTCATACACGTCGTGTATGTATAGCCTTTTCCTACAATATTCTAAGATTTTCATTATGCTTTTACTCCTACTAAATTACAGTCTATTTATACTGAATAATATCCATTTATTCATTAAACTTCCATTTAGCTATTATTAATTTCTCATGTAACATTTCACATTTGTTACTTTATCCAATTCAAGCGTTTTTGATTGTTTGAAAACACAAACAATTAATCTCATGAATATTATTTATTTTTTCATATATAGTTGTTACTTTGATTTGGATTTTGGGGAGACTGACCCAACAGAAACGGTCAAACAAGTGTCGTGCTAATCCATTTCTGAATATATTTGTGTACTGGTACTCATAGGGACATGAATGACACGAATGAGATCAACCAGAAGCTTTCCCTCTACAAATTAGAATGGATATCAAACTCAATATGTTTGGTGTATGTTGGTGATGTACGGGGTTGTCAGAAAGTTGTACAACTGAGATGTTGTCACAATAAATAACACCGACATGCATAGCGAAGCGGAAGATGTAGGCGAATATTTGGCTTGATTTGGTTCGAATACCAAATTATTATTTGGCCCTATATTTGATCAGACAAATCGAATACGAATCGAACCTTTTTCGAGCCGAGCTTCACGAATCGGATCGAATAGTTCGGCTCACTCACAGCCCTCTTGGGGGTCGGGTCTATATGTCTATCTCAACCGGCCTATATGTCCAAAGGATTTATCCCCATCAATTTTGATACAAACCCTATTTCGATAATAATTTGTATTTCAAACATTATTTAATAAAAAAAACTCCTTTAAGTCCCTCCTACGTTAGGTCGTCGGCATTTCAGCCAGGTCGTCGGCGCTTTATACGTAATTTTACCCTTCTGTCCTTCTTTAATTATGATTAATTATTTTTCTTAATTAATCTAATTATTATTACCCGACTACTTTAAGATTACGATTTTGATAATTTTTTTAAGGTTTTTGAGACACGTGTCTCAATATAGCTCGGGAATCTTTTTAGGAAATTTCTATATAAACCCGCCTTTCTTCCTCACAATTCACTTTCACTTCTTTCTCTCTCTAAAATAATTTCTAAAACAATCATTTTTCAAATATAAAACTACTTCCACTTTGTGGACATGACATAGGTCCACCCCGACGCGGCCACGCGCGGGTTTGGGGAGGCGAATGAATCTCCATATGAGATGGTCAAATGGAAATTTAAATCGAAGTTGGAGTCGCCACCGAATTTTATGGTTATTCGGAACCGTTCGAGCCCACTCTATGTCGTAGTGGGCCGTATACAAAATACGGCCCATTTCCGATGTCAGAGTTTATTGGGCTCGTCCCTTTGCATATCGATATAGATGCCGACTTGAGCGGTTAATCGTATATTGAATGACTCTCGTTGCCAATGGTTTCGGACATCCGGAAACCACGGTTCTGAGTAAGGGGTGAAGGTACGTGTTGGGAAGTTCACTAAGAACAGCCAACCCCGCCCGCACATTAGCGGCCTCTACTAGGATATCGAACGATTTTTTAATACGCGCGTTAGTAATACGATGAATGATATGCAAACATTGTTTTCCTAAGCATGCGAGGAATTGAATGGGTTGCTAAGTCGGTTTAATGCAACTAAAATTAACGTCAAAGTTGTTTTAGCATGTGAGGTTCGTTTTAGTATAATAAAACAAAAGATGAAAAAGAATGAGTTTGCTACAAGATAAACAAACGAGTTAGTATCGATTTGTAAAAATAATATAGCAAAAATAATAAATATACGAGATCGAGAAAAATATTAGTCGAAATCTGAAAAATATCGTTAAAACGTTGTTTTGTATAAAAACGAAGTTCGAAAAATAATAAAAAAAAAAACGAGAAAAAGGGGCGTCGAGGCAGCCGGCCGCGCGGCTCGCCCGGGATGCCGGCGAGTCGCGTGTCGGTCTGATTTTTGAAGATGGTTTTTGAAAACTCGATGTTTTTATTAAACCGCATATGAATATTGCACAATTCGTACTCGATTCAATATTTTCGATATTCGTTATATTTGATAATTAACTACGAAATTAATATCAAATATTCCGAATAGCTTTAGAAAAGATATAAGTTTTAAGATTGTTTCGTAGAAGAATAAAATAAAATGAACGAAAAAGCTAAAAAAAAAACGTCTCGGATTTCAGGCCCGTGCGCGAGTCGCCTGGGCGCGACTCGCGTGCGGGTCTGTCCGGTTTTTTATTTTTTGTTCGAAATTGCTAATTTTGATAAATCGCGTACAAAATATGAATTAATTTGTACTCGATTTATGTTTTCGATATTCGTCGTATCCGATATTCGATTATGAAATCGATATCGAATATTCGGAATGAATAAAAAAGTTTTGTAAAAAAAAAGTTTGAACGAAAAAGATGTAACGATTTTTAATGTCGTCGAGGTTTAATATAATTCTTTTTCGATATAATATTCAACTATATAGTTGATATCATATTTTTAAGAATGTTCGATATAAGAAAATTGTTTTTGATAATATCGATATTAGAAAATAAAAAAAAAAAAACGACCGACCCAAAAAAATTAAGACGGACGAGGAGGAGAAGAGAAGAAGGAGAAGTCGGGTTTGGTACACCCTCAACCTACATGCTTCTGTTTACTCGGATCGGGGCTCGTCGGGACGTGGCTTGGGCACAAGAGCGTCGAGTGGATGTCGGTGAGTTGGTGGTGGTTCGGTTCGGGCGTGACGAGTGAAGGGTGTCGGGTATCGGGCCGGTTTCCTTCGGGTTTGTAATATCGGTGTATCGATGCTAAGTGTTGATGATATTGTGTTGATTCGAGTTGTGATATGATATGATATTTTTCTGATTCTTGATGAATGTCGATGTGAATGAATGTATATTGTAGATGCTAATTGATTGATGATGAATGTTAATTGATGTGTAAAAGTGTGTGTGCAAGGGGCTATTTATAGGGAATTCCCGACCTTGGCTAGGAGAGTTTGAACTACCGCTAGAGATAGGAAATATAGGAAGCTGTAAGGCATGGGAATTCCGCTTTCTTGTCAAGGAAGAAAGGGAACACGGCTGGAATATGCTGTTCGGCCGAGTGTTTGCACTCGGTCGGGTGTCTGAATCGGTTTTCGGATAGGATTCCTACTTGAGATCGAATTCCATCCTTAAACGGATTTGTTTAATATTTTGTAAAGCTGATTTTTTGTAGGATTGGAGTATGAATCAGCCGTGTGAGGTGTCACGGCTGACTCACGTGCCTCGGAAATAATTTTGACGGGTTTTGACTCGGTCGTAAAAAGACGGTTTTACCCCTGGTGTCAGAATCGACCCAAATTAGTCTTATTTGACTCGAAACGACCCACTGGGCCTGATTTTGAGGTCGGTTTTGTGAGATATGTACTCTATAATGAGCCCAAGCCAAATGCCAATGATTTTGAGCCCGTTTCTGAGTATTTGAAGCACGTTTGCGTCCGATCATCATCGGGTGTTTGTCGGAAACTGCTATAGACACCTGGCGGTCAAAATGTGGGTGTCTACACACTTCCACTCCACTTCACTTAATTCTAAGCCAA
Organism: Agrostemma githago; assembly: GCA_958450325.1. Classification (NCBI taxonomy): domain Eukaryota; kingdom Viridiplantae; phylum Streptophyta; class Magnoliopsida; order Caryophyllales; family Caryophyllaceae; genus Agrostemma; species Agrostemma githago. Next base: position 9,217,708 of record OY288256.1, on the reverse strand, counting down.
GTAAGTATATATCGATTTTTTTAGTACTTTTTATTTTGTAAGTGATTTTATTAGGTCGATTAGTTTCATTATAATTAGTATTAGGTTGATAGTTTAGGCTTTCCGTAACTAGCCTTTGGTTGACTAATCAATCTAGTACCCGATTTTTAGTTATGGTTTGTCTTATTTGATTTTGTGCTCGATTTCCGTGCCGGAAATAAAAAAAATGCGGAAAAAGGGGTCGGGCGTCGGAAAATGACGCACCAGGGACCTGACAGGCGTCGTTTTCCAACGCCCATGGGGTCCACTAAGCGTCGAAAAATGACGCCTGGGCGCCATTTTTCGACGCTCAACAGGTCCTCCGAGCATCCCTTTTCGACGCCCGTCCCTTTTTTGTGGTTTTTTAATTTGTTTTTTTCGTACGGCAATTGTACGAATTTATACGTTATGAAATCTGTTTAATTTGTTTTCGTTCTTCAATAAAGTATGTATCGTGACTCGGGTGTTAGTATTATAATTACTATTATGAAATTTTAATATAATTAGCCATCCATTTTCTTTAATTTCATTTTTCTTAATTATGATTATTTAAATTTCAATTCCGGTATCGGTTGTTTGTAACTGCTGCTGACAACGTTAAATTTTAATATTATAATTACTTTTATGGTTACTATTATGTTTACTATTATGAAGTTTTAATATCATTATGGTTACTATTATGTTTACTATTATGAAGTGTTAATACCACTAGTAATCCGTTTTCTTTAATTTCATTTTTCTTAGTTATGACTATTTAAATTTCTATTCCGATATCGGCTGTTTGTAACTGCTGTTGCAACGTTAAGTTTTAATATTATTAACAAAAAAAATTATTATTCTTTATCGTGTGAAATTGTGGAAAGTAGATGGCTCATAAGGGGAAGGGTAGCCGGGTCGACAGTAGGATTGTCACGGCTTTTATGCGCGTTAGGGGTAGGGTGCGACAGCCACTTATCGGGCCACCAGAGGCATCAGCTACCACGGAGCCGCTACAGAAAGGTGGAAGGTTGGTGTTTGTCTGAGGGGGGGGGGACACAGTCTTCTGTTCCTCGTTTTCGTATCAAGCGTGGTGGTCGTCCCTTTACTTCGGAGGGTACCGGGAGCGTTGATGCCCCCGAGGCATCTAGGTCGTTCCAGTCTGCCGACCTAGATGCGGAGTTTGATGAGACAGAGAGACAGTACGCTTTTCCCGAGGACTTCTCACAGCACGCCGAGGAAGAGGAATAGAAGGCGGACACTGAAACACAGAGAAGGGGCAAGGCCGTTGTTTACAAGAAGGGAGCCAGTGGTGGGTTCAGTGTCCCCCGGGGTACGCAGGATGACAGTTCTTGGTGACTGTAGGGACCTAGCCCAGGAGGTCCTATCGATCTGTCGATGATCCCGAGCTTCAGCAGTCATGTTGCTTGTACGTTGTGGTCAGAGCCAGGGAGGGCACCGACGGGGCTCAAGACCTATCATCGTCCTAGGTTTTTGAGGGAGTTGATTACTTTCGATCTCCGACAGGAGGTAGTGGATGTTGTCCGAGAATCTGGCCTGATGCATCTACGGGCGTGCGTTCTACCCCATTTGGACGTACCGCTCATTACAGTGTTAGTCTAGAGGTGGCAGCCGGAAACGAACACATTCCACATGCCGTTCGGGGAGATGACTATTATGCTGCACGATGTCGCTAGGATCTTAGGGCTCCCTATCGAGAGTGAGTCGTGCGTGGTTCGTAACGAGGCGGGGGGACTGGCTAATAAGATGGCCACTATGGGGAACTTCTTCGGCCGGAGTGATGCGCAGCTGAAGCTACCCATGGATGGAGCGGCTGCACCCATTTACAGGGGCGGGGGAGTACTAGCGAGGGTTGTTCACGAGGTCATGTGCCTTGGGACCCAGGATCGGTGTGTGCAGGGGTACTTGATCACGTTGTTGGGTGAGTTTCTCTTCGTAGATAAGTCCAGCGACCGTATTCGTCCGTCGGTCTTCCCACTGACGAACAACTTGGACATGGTTCCTGATTTCGTATGGGGTGCTGGTACGTTGGCGTACTTGTACAGGCATTTGGGGATGGCAACGAGGGAGGGGTGCGTCGGGGTTGTCGGGTGTATGACGTTGCTGCAGATCTGGATATACGAGTACTTCCCAGACTTTAGGCCAGGCGCATCCATCCCGATCATGTCGACTTCTCCACATGCGACTGCTTGGGTCAGTGTGGGGAAACCAGTGGCGCATGAGAGCAAGTAGTTGGTGTACCGGAGAGCACTTGACTGACTCACAGCAAATCGGGTCACTTGGGAACCTTTTGTGAGGACTGCTCACACGGTGCACCGTACTACTGCCTTCGCGGGGACACTGCACTTTATGGAGATTGTCAAGTCGTATCAGGCTTACTGGGTCCTGAGACAGTTAGGGTACGTTCAGACAGTACCCGAGGTGATGCTCCGACCCATTAGGAAGCACCGGCCGAGGCATGGAGGTGGAGTCTATAACGTCTCATTCGGTGGGGGTTACGAGGACCATCCTTGGAGGAGTTTCACGGTTAGTCGTGCTGATCCGAGGAGGATCTCCAGGCTCATGGATTACCCGGGGAAGGTGGCTCAGGATTACCTTGCATGGTACACGAGAGTCTTGACAGGGGTTAGTCGTATCCCTAATCAAAGATACCCTATTATTTGTGAGGAGTATTTTAATGAAATGGGGCAAAAAATAGTGTCCGGAGGGAGTAATTACTACTCCCTCCCCACCACTAAGATTTTCCCACTTTCCTTAAAAGGAAACTCCACTATGATTTTCCCACTTCAAAACTTTCCTTATTCATCCAATATACTCTCTTCCTATTGGTTACTTTTGTGATTTGACATCTTAAACCCCACCCAAAAATTTATCACCTTTCTTTATACCTCTCTATATTTTTCTTCTTAATCACCGTGCCAAGTCAAAGTGGGAACATCAATGTGGTGGGGAGGGAGTAATAGGTAAATCAATAAGGGAAAAGTCTAGGGTCTCAGGTTCACAATGAATATTACTCGGGTCAGGGAGTCAACTAACAGGTCAATAATCGAACTACCTAAGGTGCTGGTTCGATCGGTACATACAATCTTTAGATCTAAACTTAACCTGCGGTCACTGGCAGTAAGTCAGTCTACCCAAAATATCGTGACTTAATTAGTCCTTAACCCGATCGGCGAGAAGTCCTAATTTGCGATACTAATTAATTGAATTATGCATCAAATAATTAATCAGAGTTAAAACGATATTCAGGCGATAATTCATACGATTAGAAACAGGTCAATTGACTGTAACCCTAATAATACGCATCGATCCCCTTAAATCCTAGATAAAATTAAGCTACTCATATTAATTGTAATCGAACTAACAAAAGATGAATTGCAAGTAAACATGATAAAGATGAATTGAATTAAACTACCAGAAACAATAATAATTCTACGCTAGAAAACAATAAACGAAAACTGAAATTAAAATTACTACGAAAACGAAAGATAAATTAAGACAAGAATTAAACTAGAGAATTGAAATTGAAATTAAATTAAAAGTATCAATACCGAATAATTCAAGATCTAAAAGGGAAGAACGATGTTCGATGTATCTCGCGAAGGAAAACGGAAAAGAACGTAAACTTCAATGCTAAGAAAAATAAAAGGAGTTGTAAATTGTGTAAAGGAAAAGTAAAAGATGTCTGACAATTGAGTCAGGAAACTGATTTAAAAAAAATCAGTTGGGCTCGAAAACAGGCCCAAATTCTAAGTTGAAAAAGGATTGACGCGCGGCCCTAATTGGGTGCACTCGAACGAGTGCCTGATGGCACTTTATCGAGTGACACCCAAAAAAGTGGGCAGAGACTTCACGAAATGGCACTCGATCGAGTGCACCTGGGGCACTCGATCGAGTAGCGCTGTAAGTCACAGCAACGCACGCTCGACTTCAAACGGCTGCCATTTCTTCGTTACTTGTTCAAATTGGACGTGAAATATACTGTTGGAAAGCTAAGAGAAATATCTTTCCAACGCCACAAGAATCACCCTTATTAAAGTTTTAGAAATCAAGATATAGACGTTTGAAATTGACCCTTATGTAGGCGATCATTCTTTCAACTCGTTTGGTGCCTTTTCCTTCTTTGATCTTTGTTTCTTCGTGTATTCCGTATCTTCTTCCCTTGATTCCGTGCTTAGGTGTAAATTATTCAATTATTGATTCCTTAATGCTCCGAATGCATCCAAATCTACAAAAATACAAACAAATACGGAAGTATCGACATTCAAAGTATATTGTATCATTATTAACGAGTTAAGCACGAAAATCAAGATAAAACCAATAATTAGGGGATTAAAATATGTATATAAATGACGCTCATCAAGTCTCTCATCCACGGAACATCCCACCATCCCCCGCCGAGGTTCAGGAGCAGGCGATGCTCGCTGGGGGATCGCAACAGGTAGTACATACGTTTATACAAATATTTATTTACGGACTTTTTTACTTACGTATATTAATGTCGTCCACCTTTTTCAGGTCGCAGTTTTGTTGATGCAACGCTTTGCCGTAGCCCGGCACTTTCAGGATGACCCAGATGCCCGGCATGCATACTTCGACCAGCTGTTCGAGTCATTCGATCCCGTTCTCCCACACCCAGGTGAGCGCCCACCCAGACCCTAGAGGAAAAGAGGTCATCGTTGATTGAGTAGTTGTTGTTTGTAATTTGTGTTGCTCTGGATTGTTTTGGATTCATGTCTTTTTGAATACTCGTTTCTTTTTCATTTTGGGATGAGTCAGACATTTTGTGTTACTTGTCAGTATACTTGGACTTTCGTTATGACATTTGTGTTTGCCTCAATCACAATTTCAACGTGCATGTTTAGTATAATCGGAATTAATTGTATGAGTACCTACTAACTATATAATAGTAATATAATTTACTACAATATAAACAAATATACGACATTGTACTAAGTACGCACGAAACTAGTACATACACAGAATTGTACAAACTATACACAAAATATACAAAAATATACAATACTGATCTAAAAGAAGTACAAAAATATACAACGCTGTAATAGGTAATCAACAAAACTGTACAAAAATATACATCGTTTACATTTCTAGTAATCAAAGGGGTTGAAATCATCATACTGAGCCCCTGTCATCTGACCATGGTCGTCGTCGTTGAGATGTTGATATGGTTGTCTCGGCCCCTTTGCTCACTCTAATTCAGAGCCGTCTGGAAGTACTCATTCCACTGCGTCGTCCACCTGATGTGACGGGCCTAAAAAATGGAAGGATAATGTGTTGTGGTATCGTCATGCGCGTTTTTCCACAGGAGATGCTTAGGAGGCATCGGACAATCGTCCTCCCTTCTCAACCTAATCTAGTGACATGCCCCGTGATGAAGGTGCATTATCCACATTACGTCAAATGGTACATGGTTACCTGGCATGGCCCGCAATGGGCAGTAGGTGCAACGACACTCCAAGTTAGAGGATACTCGACATATAACCCAGCTGGTTATTGTGGCAAAACCGTATAAATCAAGGTCGTCGAGATAGTGCTCGGAGCCCACCGGACCGGGGTTCGTTGTACCTATACGACGCATGGCCTGTTTAAGATCTACAACAGTGTAGGATAAGTACACACGGTCGTACAGTCGTACAAGGGAGACTGGATATGCTCCCACAATGTCATCCTCTGTCAAGTAAAACTGGACTGGTCTCCGTAAACCGCATCGGACATGACACGGAATCCGCAGTGACCGTCCGCAATAACTTCTATCCAGTTGACGAGGTAAGGAAGCATGAAACTGAAAAGGTTGTCACTGTAAGGGAAGGGGTCTGCCATGTAGTTCAACTATAGGGGTGCGTTCGGCACCCCTTGCCATGTGCCTGTAGTAGACTTGGTGACGGTAGGCATCGGCGGTTCGGTGCTCCTGGTCGACTGGCTGGTCCCAGGTGCTGATGTACTCGTAGTCTTAGTCGACTTACTCAGGGTGGCTGCCTTAGCACTGGCGCCGAACTTCCTCCTCGCATGTTCCACTCTGATGAGCAACCTCCCCGTCCCCGATGGTTTCTTGGGGTTTGGGTTCGGAGAATGATCGACTAGGCTTAATTCCTTGGGACGTAATGCCGAAGTGAGCACATCAATGTAATGCTGCCACATACTCGGATTGCTCTCACGAATTTCCTCAATCAACCCGTCCAGCTAGAATCTATTGCTGACTGGCATAACTTCTTCCCCGGTGAATTCGAGTGTCCTCCAGAACATATGCACATCGTTCATATGTACTCGAGAATCCTGCGCCATCAGCTCGGCAAGTTCACACACGCACGGAAAACCCATGGATGTCCTCCAAACACACCTGCAGTCGACATACACCCGATAAACCAACTCGTGCATCCTCGTCAGTTCCCCAGTGAACATCTTCAGCGCCTTACGACTGACCCGGAGTCTCAAGTTCATGAAAATCGGAGGCAAAGTAGATAATCGCTTCTTGCGGGAGTTCTCCAATTTCTTCCTTAATTTTGACTCCTGACGACCAATTAGCTTGTCAATCCTATCGAACAAGCGATCTAAGGAAGTTGTCGTGTGCCAAGAGCCTTCTTCAAGGCCGTATGTGCAGATTCGGCGATGGATGTGGTGTTGTTGCCGAAATGGAGAACTCGATCTGTGAACGCGTGATTCCATCCCCTGAGCGTACTATGCCAAACATCACCGATGTACTGTGGAACTTCCGACCTCACTCACTTCGTCTTCATATCAGCCCATTTCCGTGTCATGTCTAAGACACTTGTAGAATACAGGAAAGGGTACCACACTGCATGCATGAAGGTCGTCGCTCGGTCTTTCTGACCCTCATACCACCTCAAGGCACATGCTTCCACACAGTTCGATATGTGCCATGTACAATACAGACCAGGTTCTGGGTTTGCGGAGCTGGAAAGACGTCCGGGATTGCCCCCGTCAACGCTAAATCACGATCCGTGACAATCACAGTCGGTACCCGGTCCCCAATGAGCAGCTTCAACTTCTCGAGCCCCCAAATATAGGACAACTTGTCCTCATATTGAAGGAGGGCGTAGGCAATCAGAAAGTAAGGTTTCCCAACGGGTGTTACCCCGACCATCTCGACTAACTTCATATCGTACATGTTCGTCTTGTACGTCGCATCTAGGGGTGTAAATGAGTCGAGACAGCTCGCGAGCAGCTCGAGATCGGCTCGGTCAAAGCTCGGTCAAAGCTCGGCCCGGGCTCGAGCTCGGCTCGGATCATTTATGAGTTGAGCCGAGCAAGACCTAACTCGGCTCAAATAGCTCACGAGCGGCTCGATATTATTTTAAAGCTACACTTTCCTTTCCGCTACTTAAATCAAATATACCTGTTAATCATCAAAAAGAAAGTAAATCATGATTTAGTCATATTACCTTAAATTTTTCGGTGAAGAATTTTTAGTCGATATATTGTTTAGTCTTATTACCTTAAATAAACAAATTAACATCTAAATTCAAATATAATACCACATCTACGGTTTTGGGGTAAATATGCAAAAAGAAGTAGCTATAAACTAAATCAATTTAGTTTATTAAGTTTCAATATATTGTTTTGTCTTTTATAGTTAATTTAGTTTCAGAATGTTTGGTATATCATATACGCCTCTTATTAAGACTAATTTTATTTTACTACTATAATATTGCAAATTGCAATATTCAAGACATCGATTCTTATCTTTCATCATTATAATTTGTACTTTTATTTCTCTTTTCCTCGTAGTAATAGCTTAAGACACCCATAAATCAATAATGTATTCATTTAGTTTTCGTTTCATTAGTTAAAAATCCAAATAAGTGAAGCACTTAAGCTCGAGCCCAACCCACCATGCGAGTCGAGTTCAACTCGAGCCCGAAGTCGAGCCTTTTCCCGAGCCACGAGTCGAGCTCGAGCCATGGTTTCATTTTCGAGCTCGAGCTCGAGGCATTGTTTCTGAAGCTCGAGCCAAGACTCCCATTTTGCTTTTCGAGCTCGAGCCGAGCAGCCCCAGGCTCGTGCTCAACTCGGCTCGTTTACACCCCTGGTCGCATCCATAGTGACAACGTGAAACCACGTACGGAACATTTTCACGGACTCGGGGTGAGCCATGAATACACGTTCCACGACGCTCTTAATCTCGTTCTCGCTGAAGAAGTGGACATACCGCCCCTGACCTGCTAGTGCGATCATCTGCTTTATGGCATTACAACCTTCTCTTGCCTACGCCCTCAACTTTGCCCCCATATTATATATCGTCTCGATGAAGGGGCGTCGTTTCTCCGGGTTTGCCTGATGAAGGCCCTCCATGATTTGGGCCAGTGTAAAATGCGCCCGAAGACACGTTACGACATACTTCTTCTCATCCTTATCATGGGCAGCTAGACGTCTGTGTCCATCATCATAAACCCGTAACTAGTGATTGTGCGTGCCCCATGGACCGATTTCTAGAATCCATCGTTCCTTGTCTAAGCTCTGGCACGCATTCACCCAGAACTTACAACCGATCTTCTGAGAATTCTTCACACCACGGCTCGGATTTCCGTTGTGGTCGCATTTCAAATAATTCACCCGTAGACCGTTCACTGCTACGTTGATCTTCAATTTGTTGTTGGCTTTCACCAAATTAAACCCAAGAGCCAACGCTATTTCATTAGCGTAGTTGAATGCGTGATCAGAAGTAGCAAACGGTGGACCAAAGATAAAGCAGCAACGGTAGTCGATACCATCGGCACCAAAGTCCTCCTGATACACTTGCACAATATGACGGATTCATTACAAAACAGTCACGAGCCACAAATTGAAACTCAAATATATGTAGTAACGGTTATTGGTCGTCGGCTGAGTACTGTTTTTGGTCGTCGGCATTTCAGCCAGGTCGTGGATGCTTTTTAATGTAAAAGATGATCATGCCCTTCCCTAATTACATTAGTTAACTAAGTTAATATAATTTTAGAAATGAAATTATGTTAATGAAACTCGTTGATGAAACCCGACTTTCCTTTGAAAAGTCGACTTTCCCAAAATGGATCAACAAGCGGTTAGTGCACTTTTAATTTTATTTTCCTCTCTTTTGATTATATTTTTTTTCCTTTAATATGTTAATGTGTATTAGTTTAGCATACAAAATCGTTTTTTCTTGTTTAATTTGTCGTTTATGTTTACGGTTTGTCGTATTCGATGTTGTGCTCGATTTTCGTGTTATATAAAAATAAAGAGGGGACACGGAGAAGAAGTCGGGCGTCGGTTTCTGGTGCCTGGGGTCCCCTCGGCGCCAGTTTTTGGCTCCTGGGGGTCCCCTAGAAGCCAAAAACTGGTGCCCAGCCCAGTTTTTCCTTTTTATTTTAATTTTTGTTTTCGTACGATGTTATACGTTACGATATCCGTTTAATTTGTTTTCGTTTTTCGATAAATGTTTATATCGTGACTCGGGTGTTGTTATTTTGAATGTTTGGAATTATTATGATACGAAAATGTTAACAGAATGTTAGAAATTTCCTAAAATGATTCCCGGGTTACATTGAGACATGTGTCTCAAAAACCGTAAAAAATTACAAAAACCGTAATCTTAAGTTAGTCGGAAAATAATAATTACATTAATTAAGAAACTTAATTAATATCATTAATCATAATTACATAAGGGTAAAAGAGTAAATTCATGTATAAAGCACCGACGACATGACTGAAATGCCGACGACCTAATGTAGGAGGGGTATAAGCTCCGTCCATCCTTATAATTAGCATTAATATTGATGCAAATCCATTATTAGGGTTATTGTTGCACAAAATTAGGGTTTAGTGGAAGAATCGACATGATGTGGGAATGAAGAAATGCAGTTGCGTTAATTAATTACTATGAGACCTCCATAAACCTACTTCATCTGATCATTAATGAAACCGTTCATTTCTATTTGATGTGTCTTATACTTCAATTTATTCCCACATTAATTAAAATTAGTTTTATTTATGAAATATCATCCAAAATTATATTCTTATTAAATATCACCCAAAATTAGAATTATCTTGTACACTAGGATCGTTAATTGTGACGTCAAGTCGCAAAGATGAACCTCCTTCCAAAACCCCTTATCCATTAAAACTCCTTCAAAAATAAACTCCACAGAAATTGTAAAAATGGCACAACTCCATACACTCTACCTGCCTTGTAGTAGCAGGACTAGTACTCCTCCATTGACCTCAATTCCTCCTAATTTCACCTACACTTGTTCCCCGTCTTCTCTTCCTCTCTCTTCTCCAAAACCCACCACTTCACTCTCTCTCCACCGCCACTTCCGCCGTCTGCGGTGCTCCGTCCTCGCCGTTGAAAACCCATCTTCAGAATCCCATCAACAACTAAATGACGATGTCGATGAGGCAGAGGGTTCATCAACCAGATTACTTGCTCAGAATGTTCCTTGGTCTTCTACTGCTGATGATATTCGTGCATTGTTTCAGCAATTCGGCACTGTTGTCGACGTTGAGGTTCTTTTTGATTGTTTCATTTGTCTTAATTTGTTCTTTGGTTTTGGTTTTCGATTAAGATGAAATTATACTCAGTAGAAGAAAACAATGAACCTACTGAAAGCTCCTCCTTTCAGGGTGAATTTGTTACTAGTAGTCAATTGATGCGATTCTCGATTGTTAATTTCGTTCAGTGAAGTCGTAGGCGTGGCGTTGGATACAGTTCATGAGTTTAATTTGAATTATAAATGTAAATTTTGGGTTTTGATTTGATTGTGTTTAGGGCGTTGTTGCTCGTCTTTTGGGTTCTGAAATACCTAATGAATTTGTTGTGGAATGGTAGTTATCGATGCATAATAAAACGAGGAACAGGGGTCTGGCATTTGTGGAGATGAGTACAGCTGAAGAGGCTGCTGAAGCTTTTGCCAAGCTCGAATCTTTCGTAAGCATTCTTATAGCTGAAGAGGCCGCTGAATTTTATGGCTTTTAAAGTGCTTTATCTTGACAAAAATATGATTGATAGCTTCTTTCAAGTTTTCAAATTTGTTCCCGCTCCACAGGAATTAGGATATTTATAATTAATCTTTATCTTTCTGGTGCTGATTTCCAATTGGGTTCTGCAAGCAACTCAATGACGGATGCAGTGTCTTTTAGGCTATGAACCCTGCTTCCGAGATTGCAGTGCTATTCTGGATCAACAGACATGTGGCTTGTGAAAGAGTTGAATATTAAGGTGTAAAAACATGGATTAGACCTTGCACTTCATTTGGAGAGTGAAGGCTTTCAAGGAATGTAAATTTTGACAGATCTTGAGTTTATCCATAGTACTAATTCAACTTCAAGTGATTCTTCGGATCATGTTATGGGTTTTATCTTCTCCATTAATCTTAAGTCCACAATAGCATCAATAAACTCTAATATTGCGTTGAACTGTTGTGTCTAGGACAGTTGGATCCTTCAACACATTTCTTTGTTTTTCATCATGTTGTGCCATGAGTCTGTCCATGATTCATGTATGAAAGCAGAGCTTTATATTTGTGCAGGATTACGAAGGGCGAGCTCTAAAGATGACTTATGCTAAGCCGAGGAGGAAGAAAGCTTCTCCTCCTCCTGTGGAATCAAAACCGGCTGTAGTATACAACCTGTTTGTAGCAAATCTTCCATTTGAAGCAAGGGCCAAAGACCTGAAAGAATTTTTCCAAGCAGGTGGTGGTGATCCTGTTTCAGCTGAAGTCATATTTCATGATACTCCTAGAAAATCATCTGGTTATGGATTTGTTTCCTTCAAGACAAAGAAGGAAGCTGATGAAGTCCTTTTGGGTTTTGAAGGAAAGGTAATGCTCTTTCTGTTCTCATGTAGTATCGTTTCTTCATCATCATCATCATCATCATCATCATCATCATCATTGCTATAAGAGGCTGCCTGCCATTTAAAGCAAAGCAGACCATTTGTTACTTGATGGTGGTATAAAAGCCGAAAATGTTGTTAGAACTTAGAACCAATTTGATCCATTATATCCCAAAGGCATTTGAACAACGGCCTAATTAGAAATGGAACAGAATCTTTAGATAGTGCTTCGTTTCTGTAGCTCCTCTTTCAATTAAACTGATCCTAAATTGAAACAAATGTCTTACAGGAGTTATTGGGTAGACCAATCAGATTAGCTCGCAGCAAAAGATTTGTGAAACTTGAGTCAGAAATAAACTCTCAAACGGGAGACGTAGAACAACAAGAACAAGAAGAAGCAGGGCAAGAAAAAGAAAAAGAAGAAGAAGAATTGTCAAGTGAGTCAAGTGAAGGCTCTGATCAATCAACATCAACCTGAGGCATATGATATGTGAATAAAAGACGTAGACTGCCGCCATTTTTGTCACTGTTGAGAAGGTAATTCTTGTGGTAACTATTTGGCCTCAACTGATATAGGAAGTAACTAGCCTTTCTAACAATTTTGCCTTTCCACTTACTCAACGTGAGTTCACAATTTAGTACTGTATTTTGTATGCCATCCCAGTTGCAGCCCTTAAGCTCATATGACTGACTATAAGTGAATGTTTATTTTGCCTGGTGAATCCACTGCCGGACTGAACCTGTGACCCGTTGAGGTTACTTTTGTGCATTTTTCTTAGTTTTCCAGCAACGACGGTGCTTCTATTTGCCGGCAGAAAAGAGAAAAGAAACTCATTATGTTGTGTGCTCCTTCATATTAAGGTTGATCGAATGATCAACGATACTTTCAAATTAAGGTTTCTGTTCGGTAGAGCGCCATATTGAGAGGGTGTTGGGTGGTGGAGATTTGGAATTTTGGATGAATGGTCGTTAAGAAAATTGTGATAGTGAGTAAATTCAGGGGGTGGCGAGCTGATGATAAATTCACATCACAATACAAGTATTGAACTACTATTGAAGAGGAGTATAAATCAATAAGTTAACCAAATAAGAGCAAAATCAAGTTCCAAAGTTCAAATATATCCCCTCCCGATACTCTTTAGATATCCAATCTAGACATTTGCAGAACGGATATGGAAACTAATAAGGATATGCATACCAGATTAAAAACCCAAGTCCGAGTTGGTTATAACTAAACTAGAATCAGGAAATAATGAGCCTTGGCTTATACCAATATCTAAATTCTAAAACATCAGTGCACTTACATTTATTAACTGATGGAAACTCTCAGTATTGATTTCGTATAAAAAAAGATTCTACACAGAGTCTAAAATCAATAGCTATCGATGACAATCGTCCAATGTTCATCAACCAACCGCACCAACAATGTGAAAACTCAAGGCCTTCATTGTTTCTGATCCTTGGTCACTCCTTCCATAGGCGGCAGCGTCTGGAACGAAACAATAACAAAGCAAAATTTCTTGGTTTACTACATTGCCCAGCAATGGTACAATCAATCAAGCTCATAATCAACAACAAAACAACTAATCCTTACTTGACACTGTTGCATCCATACCTCAATTCATTCACATCATAACTTTTTTTCCACATCTAATCGCATTACAATAAAAACAAACTACCATTATCCATAACACTCGACTAAGACATCTGCCGTACATGATCACATAACGATAACACAACATATACAGTACTTCATAAAATAGGCACTTGGGTTTATTAGTTTTTGGTTATTATTTGTGGTTTTGGCCTTTAATCGTATGCATGTATTTCTCAACTTTCATTTTTATTCCATACTACTACTATTATTATTACGAGTAGTATTATAAAAACTGCAGCTTTTATAGAGATAAAATCGAATTTAATTTTTGTATGAAATAGGCTGCAACTGCAAGTGAAAGGGGTATTTCCCCAAACAGGTAGTGTGCATGAAATAGATGCTAGGAAGCAGGGGACTGGATGCATACAAGGTCGGGCTTGTAGATGTTGTGAACAATGGAAGCACCGGCGAGGAGAGAGCAAACGACCACCACGCACGACCACCCCATCGACGGTGTTCCCATCGGTGGCTTCCCTCCCCCGAACCTTCCCTTCATTTTCTCGCACTCTGGGTTATACCAAATACGGAGTAGATGAGTAGATTAAGCAATTTGTGATTTGCAAATCAATCGTATACCCCCAGTATAAGCTTGTATGTATCCACGACTTATACTGAACTTAAAACAATTTTAGGAGAAATTAGTGAGCAGATATTATCTGAGTTTCACATAGGGATGGTAATGGATCCTGAATCTGGTCCAGATCCGCAACATTCAATCTGCACGGATTGAATATGAATCCTACGAAGTAATATTTTGGATATGGACGAATTCGGATCCGTTATTTTTAAACGGGTCTAGATCTGAATCTTGTTAAACAGATTCGGATCCGATCCACAAACCCGTTTAAAAAAGAAGGGATACATATGGTTGTCCAAGTGTTGGGTCTCACTAAATAAAAGCAACAAACTCAATTCATAGTACTATCTGAATAGGGTAGGTCTCCTGAGAGACGGTTTAACAGTGGTATCAAACCTAATAGAAGTAGTTAGAGTATACAAATATAAAGAGGGTACGCTTGTTATATAAACAGATACAAAACAAAGTTGTCATTTAAGGTTACGTATATGACATAGAGTGGTACTGAAGAGTGGTTTCTCATTAAGTTATTAAGAAATCGTCTCTCCCAAGAATTTGTGATCTGATTATATATGTACGTATCAAGGAATTCAGGACACTCACAAAGGATTATGCCTTAAGGTAGCATTTGGTAACATATACTTTCTCCGTTCCATTTGATGATTTACATTTGTTTTTTGGATATTATTTATAATTAGTGAAATCGTCAATGTAACTTCTAATATATAAGATAAAATATAGTCAGATCTTGTTTAAATTGTCTAATCGAGTACGTTATAAATATCAAATTTTTATAATTTTTAGAAATACGTAACTAAAGATATAGACAAAAAAAAAACGTGTATTGGCATATGTAAAAAAACAAATGCAAACAATCAAATGGAACGGAGGGAGTATTTCATTTCAAATCGTCATTTTTCAAATTAGAAAAATGAAATGATGAATTTTACAATGACATGCGTGAAGGTGTCATTTGAAATGTACGAGTACATTTTTGTGAGAGCTTTAGATTTGATTGGATAGACAAAATTCAAAATCAAAAATTCACTTTATTTTCCAAATAAAATATTTGTGTAAAATACAAATTTCAAAATAAAATTCATATTCTCAAACAACCAAAAGTGGATTTTGAATGATTAGTACACTACCACTTAGAAAGTTAGAAAGTTACCCGCTGTTTTGGTGTGTAACATTAGTTACTACTGCAGTACTGCCACTTAGAAATTAGAATGATCATGTATGCAATTATGTATGCAGTATGTCTGTGACTGTTTGTATACATCTCTTCCTTTGTACCTTCGTGTCAATTTTGATGTCTTTTGATCAAATCTGAAATTTTAATTAAGTCGAAAGTTTGGATCCGTAAATTATTCGAATTCGATCCAGATCCGACGGATTTGAATCTGGATCTGTATATTTGGGATCCTTCGGATCTGGACCGGATCTGGATCTACTGATAGGGATATCAATGCGGATCCGGTCCGTTGTTATCCCTAGTTTCACGCCTTTTGTAACAGTAAACCTAATAAGGCGGCTAAAATTATTCTAAACTATTACCACCTTCTTAAAAGTCGAACTACATTTTAACCTAAAATAATAACAAACTTCTGATAGATCTTCCTAAAGTACACCCACCGAGTTTTTACCTACCATAACAAGTTCGGATACTCGTTACGATTTTCCAAATACTTGTTCTATTATACAACTTCAAGGTTCTAACGAAATCGGAAAAAAGTATAAAAGAAAAAGGATTAGGTCCCATTAGGAAGTGAACAAGGGAAAAGATAAGATCGAGGTATGGTAATAACGAAACTTGGCAAGGAAAAGAGAGACTACCTTGTAAAATTATCATTCGAGAGTATCGTAAAGGAGTCAATTTTTTTCGTGTTTTGGATTTTGGGTTGGTAACAACTCACCTCCTTCGCCTATCATGAGGAGTTTTTCTGATACCATGTCATGAAAATAGAGTCGATAAAAGATATTCGGAAAGGTTTCCGGGCCTTATTTCATTGAATATCGAGTGTATATATTATACACAATCAAAATCTACGGGATATGGAAAACTAGTCACTACTACATTTCGTCGTCGACATTTCAGCCACGTCGTCGACGCTTTATACGTGAATTTACTCTTTTACCCTTCCATTATCATGATTAATTATATTAATTAAGTTTCTTAATTAACGTAATATTTTCCGACGAAATTAAAATTACGGTTTTTGTACCTTTGAACGGTTTTTGAGGCACGTGTCTCAACGTAACTATTTTACCCTTCTGTAATTGTGATTAATGAATGTAATTAAGTTTCTTAATTAATGTAATTATCATTTTCCCAACTAATTTGAAATTACGGTTTTTTGAACTTTTGAACGGTTTTTGAGATACGTGTATCAATGTAACCCGGGAATAATCCTAATCATATAAACATTTCGTATAATTTCATAATAATAATTATAAACAACGACACCCGAGTCACGATATTAAAAAAAAAGATACGATATCGTAACGTATAATGTCAAACAAAAACTAAAAAAAAAACCCGAAAACAGGCCCAGAAGTCAAAAACTGGCGCCTAGGAGACCCCCCGGGCGTCCAAAAATGGCGCCCAAATGCAAAATTACAGAAATTTGTAATTATCAAGGCTCGAACCCACAACCTCTCAAATACAAATAAACCTCTTTACCACTGAATCAATTGAACATTGTTGATAAACTCTACTAAAATATTATCTATATTTGATTCTAAAACCCCCTAAAATCGCCTATTAATACAATTTTAATATTATTAATAATATTAGTGTTGTTGTGGGTGAGAGAGGATATATAATATAACATAATCCGTAACATAATAAAATGACGGTTTTCAAAAAAAAAAAACCATTTTATTATCAAGTTTCATTAACATGATTAAACTTTTTAATTTCATTAACAAAGTTAGTGAATGTAATTAGGGAAGTACGTTGTTGTCTTTTCACATTAAAAACCGCCGACAACCTAATTTCTAGAAAAGTCGGGTTTCTCTAAAGAAAAGACGCTTTTTTTTTTAAGTGAGAGAAAATAAAATTAAATATGGTGAGTGGAGTTTAAGTGGATATATAATAAGGACAAGATAATAACGGAACGGTTTGAAAAATTAAAAACCGCTTCATTAACGACTTTCAATAACTAATCTAACTTCTAAAATTACATAACATTAGTTAACTAATCTAATTAAGACAAGGGCAAGATCGTCTTTTACATTAAAAAGCGCCGACGACGTGGCTGAAATGCCGACGACGAAAAACAGCACTCCCCAAAATCGTACATTCGTACATATTGCCTAATTACAAAATATTTACGATTACTTAGATAGAAATGCAATTCCAGAGTATCAGAATTATATCGGTATCCCACGAATCAAGATAATACAGGATTATTATCTTTCACTCAAAAATGACACATGACATCTTTTTATTAGTTCTGTATGAAAAATGTTGCACACACTGGTAAGTGTATCATATTCTGGAAAAAAAAAAAATCAACATCTGTAAAAGACGTTATTCTAACTCATATTTTGACCTAACCCGTCTCAATCAAAATCCGCACAAACTAGTTTGTATTCCCTTATCTGAAATACACTCAAACCCTTTTTTTTTTTCCGAACCTGAAATGACCGAACGAATAAACCTAGCTCTGCATTGGACAAGTATACTTATCGTGGAGCCGGGTAAGTTTCAAGTAGTCAAGTCGGTAGGTGGGTGAGTTGGAGTTAGGGAGTAAGACGACATATACTCCCCCAATCCTATGTTTTGTAAACTTTATGCATTCCTTCCACTCGAAGCATCAATAATGTTATGCACCCTTTTTTAACTCTTTAAACTTGTTTGGTACACGGTCCTTATTAAGTAAAGAGGTACTTGAGAATCTTATTCGTAGCCTTATGCTTACTCCCTCCCCCAAAATGATGTTCTCATTTATAAATGGTATATGGACTAAAAAATGGGTAATGAAAGGTGGTAAATTGTTGGGTGGGGTTTAAGATATCAAATCACAAAGAGTAACCAATAAGAAGAGAGTATAATGGATGAATAAGAAAAGTTTTGAACAGGGCCGGTCCTGATCTTCTTGAGGCCCTAGGCAAAATAGTAATTCGGGGCCCCTTTAAAAATTGTCGTAACCATTATTTTCAGTTTTTTCATTGATTTCATCGTCATATTTTCACATTTCGAGCAAAAAAATTGTCAGAAAAACTAATTGTGATTTTCCTAATACTACAACATCTCAATTTGCAGCAATATATTTCTACGTAATATTTTAACGAATAACTCAAAACAGATCAACAAATGATATTTAGCTTGGAGGCATTTATTACGGAGTAATTATTATATGGGGGTGTTGTACTAATATAAAGTTGTTTTAAAAAGTTTAAATATTATTGTATGAGTATTGACGTATAAATATTGTAAATATCTTCAATCTATGAGACCTATTATCCATAAATACACTTAAAATGTGTAATAAAATAATTTTCCGTGCAAATAAAAAATAAATTGTTGTTCATCTTTACAAAGTTAACAAACTACCCGTAATTTTGTAATTGAATAATATAATCCGTATATGATAAGGTTATAAATATTTTTTAATATGTATATTGAATACATTTTTTGTATACATGATAAAAAGAAATATAACACATTAACAAAAAATGAAATAATAATGAAAACATTTAAAGACGAAAAACAAACAGTTATATGGAAGACGGAAAGTGGCCAAGTGGATCCAAAATAGATACAAAATATTTGAAGGGCTTGGGTATTGAACCTAGGACCTCTTAAATAAGGGCCCATAAATTGACCACTACACCAAAGATGAATTACTGATAGAATTTATAGCTAAATACTTGTCATATGTTCATTCATCAAACTTTTTTTCCTCCATTTGGGCCCCTTTTCAGCATGGGCCCTGGGCCGTCGCCCCTCCAAACTAGGCCCAGGGCCGGCCCTGGTTTTGAAGTGGGAAAGACTTAGTGGAGTTTCCTCCTAGTGGGGAAGAGAGTATTATTTATTTATTTTTGGTTTAATGAAGAGCGCACTTGCATTACGATATAGGGTAAGTTTATTATAAGATTACGGGTCCAAGAGATCGGTGTTAGATTTAATCTGACCCAAGACTGAAACTTCATACTAAATTAATTGGTATATACTGAATAGACCGAATAGCGGAAGCGTACCTGACTCAATTGGAGAAGGGAGATGGAATTGGAATTACCCGGTTATAGTCTTCTAACAGACACACTCGCCTTTTGGGTTTCTCCATACCGATGGGATATATGTGAGATTAGGTCAAAAGTGTGCTGTCAGGGACCATAACCCTGACTATATATAGGGAGGGGTGTGAAACTCTGGTAACCTATATTAGTCGCCTTTAGTGGATAAGCCCATCATATATACCATAAAGTCCTAATGGGTCTCTACACTATTATAGTATCCGACCCATACTTTATAAGACGTAAATAAGCCCATATTATTTGTATTATGACGGATCACGTATTCGGGCTCAACTTTAATGATAGCTAATAAATACAATATGTCCAAATAATGTTGTCCACATATATTGTATTAGACCCATAATTCTTACAATCTCCCACTTGGGTCATATACTAGTATATGTAGGACACTGAAAATTGTATTCATTATAACCATATGAGCTCAATATTGCTATCAAACATTCTAACCGTCTTATGCAATTCGGTCCATCAATCATATGTACATAGAACCAAAGCGGCCTTTGCCACAGTTTGTCGTAACAGGACCCATCAATGATCACATATGTAAACATGACTGACGACATGAATCTAGTATAGGAGTGTAGCATGGAAACAGCAACTGAATGTGATCCAAATATGCATATTTCCAACTGGTCCACCTTAAACCTTAGTGAGATCAACCAAATAAGACAGAGTGAAACTGAAAACCGTAAACCTTCTGCAGAACTGAATAACTGTATACCATAATGTGTCTAATGTGACAAATTCCCACTTAACATGAATATCCTTAGAACCGAAGCACCCATTTGAGCAATTTGCTCAATAAAGACCGTGGGTGGTAATTCCTTAGTAAGCGGATCCGCAAAAATGGAGTTTGTACATACATATCTTAGACGTCTTTCACTCTGAATCGTTTCTATAACAACACATAACTTATATTGTTATTTGAAACTATAATAACCATCATTTTGTCACAAATAACTTAAATGGTCTTTCAATATTGAACTTAATTTGCAACCTTGTGACAAATAAGCTTTACCAAATAGGAGTCGAAATACCGAATGATCTCAACCTGAATCAATCTCCTTTATATGATAACATTGTTTTGCTCCAAATATAAATGACAAACAATATTTGGCTGCCCGTAGTGGATCTCAATATCCTACTGATTTTCCTTAATATCTGTCAATTAAACTATATAATGTACACAATATCCAAACATGTACAAAATAAGTTTAATTATACCTTATTACTTAAACCCATGAAATAATTTCTGAAATACATGGATTTAAGTATGATTGTATGACTGTACGTACTTTCTGGATATGAACTTTCTTAAGGACATTAATGAAACTGCATTAGTCCCATTAACTGAAAGGGTATAATTAAAACTTGATATATTTTCATACTCCCACTGAATCTTGAGTATTGATAACTCCGTTATTGACCGCTTTTCTACACCCTTTTGACGTTTATTTAGCCTCGATTAATCGTATTTTCTTTGGCACTCCGGCTCGTTTCGCCTATATTTTGCATTACACGGGTTTTTGCGTTTGTTGTTCGTTTTTAGGCATTTCCGTGACGAAAACGATGAAACTTGAGCATGCCCGGGTAAAAGGAGGTACATGACCCGAGTTCGAGCCTAAACAAGCGCATAGAAGACAAGAAACGGGAAAATGGGCATAGGAAGAGAATAGCACGGTCGACCGTGCGATTCTCAAGTCAGAAGGTCGGCACCGTGCGCAACTCACCGTGCGATACGCATGTATCGTGCGTTACTCCGGTTTTGCCATTTCACTTCGTTTTTCGACCGGTTTTCTATGTAACCTAATTAGAAGTATAAATACCCAAATTCTTATTTTTTGCCTCTCAAGTTTCCATTACACAAGATTTTATTTTGAATTATTTGGGGTTTTAGAGAGGCTTTGTAATTCCTTGAAGATCTTCATCTTCCTTATTGTCCAAGATTCGAGCTTTTTATGATTACTATTATCTATTCTTCCTAATCTCTCCATCCTCTTTAAGTGGGTAATTTTTGCTTCTTCCTTTGCTTTAATTTTGTTAATTTCTCATTTTTGTTAGTTCATCTTAATAGTTTACAATTGATTAGTTTTCTTTTGATTTGTTCCTTCTTCCTCTTGTTCATGTTTGTGAGCCCTTTTCATGTTAGACATAGAAACCCCAAATTAAAAATCCCCAATTTGACCAATTTTGTTATTTGTTTTTATTTTGTTGGTTCTCCATTGTTGTAGTTTGTTTATTTCCCATTTTTTTTATTTGTTTCTCCAATTAGATTTTCCCAAAGTAGCCATTCTTGCATGATTAGTAGTAAAAATCAATTATTAAGAATGTTCATAGTTAAAGATTCCACCTTTACACTTAATTTTACTAATTTAGTCATGTTTAGTGAGTAGTCTTTTTCTAGGGGACGATTTGACCCCGATATGCCTAGATTGTGTGTTTGAATACTATTGTTAGATTGTTGAGGATTGATGGGAATTGGTTAGTTTTGGGCTTTGTGGATCGACTTGTCTTGTGGGTTGTGTTTGAACCCTTAACCCTTGTCCACCGATGGGAGTCGGTTAGGTTTAGGAAGTAGACCTCGCCCTGAGACTCGCTTTACCCCACCTAGTTGAACATGGGAGTGGGAACTTGGTAGGGTACCCAAGCTTTCGGTTTGAACTCTTTACCTTGGGAAAGGGAGGAGGAAGAATCGGGAATAGACGCGGTCTTAAAGAATCAACTCACGAACCCGGGAGGGAGGTGGCCGGTTTTAGCTTAGTCGGATTACGAACCCGGGAGGGAGGTAACCGACCCTTAGAGGCGTTCCACTCTTCCCACCGTCCATAGCAATCCAATACCCGGTATTCTTTACTCATGATTATGGTATATCGGAGGTTAAGTCGGACCCTAGGTTTTTCCCTATTTGAGTAATCGTAAATTTTAGTATTTGCTTGTTTTATCTTTAGTTTTCCACCTTCTTTAGTTTCATTTCTTTCTTTAGCCTCTCATTCGTCATTGTAGTCGTAGTTCACCATTTCTCCCTTATTAGACTTAGATAAACATTTAGAATTAAA
This sequence comes from Agrostemma githago, assembly GCA_958450325.1. Taxonomy (NCBI): domain Eukaryota; kingdom Viridiplantae; phylum Streptophyta; class Magnoliopsida; order Caryophyllales; family Caryophyllaceae; genus Agrostemma; species Agrostemma githago. Next base: position 9,195,308 of record OY288256.1, on the reverse strand, counting down.
ACAATTAGGAACCGTCCCGCTCCTTGTGGATCGACCCTCTATTGTGCTACGATTACGTCGTGCGCTTGCGAGGTATTAAAACCCCAACAAGTTTTTGGCGCCGTTGCCGGGGAGTGTTAGCGGTACTAGTAGTTTTTATTCTTGCGTTTAGACTAAGTTATTGGTTACTTTGCACACTCCGGTGTGCCTTTGCTCGTGATCTAACTCCTACTTTCTAGTTTGTGTATTGTTTTGCATGAGTAGGCGGATTCTTGGGCTCTCACCAATTCATTTGTTGAATCCCGAGATTGAAGCTACCGCAAGGCGATACAACACCGAGAGAAGAAGAAATCGAGGGCAACCACCTTCACCACCTATTATTTCCGAATCCGAGGAAGAAATAAGATCCGAAGAAACAATTGAGTCCGACGAAGAAGTTAATTCTCCAAGACCACCATCACCGCCTCCTATTATGGCTTCTATACGAGAGGAATCGACACCCCAAGTGGTGTCGCAATCAAGTATTACGAGGCCCGCAATTGGAGCAAACAATTTTGAGATCAAGACTACTCTTATTCAATTCGTACAACAAAATCAATTCTCCGGGTTACCTCTTGATAATCCCAATGAGCATATTAATGTATTCTTGGAAGCTTGCGATAATGTCAAGATCAATGGAGCCTCGGATGAAGCTATTCGCTTGAGACTTTTCCCGTATTCATTGAATGGGAGAGCTAAGGAGTGGCTAAGAAGTCAACCGGCCGGTTCTTTTGATACTTGGGACAAATTATCCAAGGCTTTCTTGTTGAAGTTCTTTCCACCGGGCAAGACGGCGAAGTACCGAAATGATATAACCAATTTTGCCCAAGAAGACCATGAATCCCTCTATGATGCATGGGAGAGGTTTAAGGAGTTGCTAAGACAATGCCCTCATCATGGCATAGCCCCTCATGTGGTCATCCTCACATTCTACAATGGTGTGCGTCCCGAATATCAAGTGGGATTGGATGCGGCGGCCGGTGGTGCTATTGATCTAGTACACCACACCGCGGCTATGGGTTTCATTGAGAAGATGGCCTCCAATAATCATCATTGGGGTGGGGATAGGAGGAAGTTGAAGAAGCAAGATAATAGTGAGACCTTGAATGCTCTTAATGCAAAGATAGATAATTTGACAAAGCAACTTTCTCAATTCAAGCAAGGGGGATCGAGTTCTTCTAAGGAGATCAATGAGTTCTCTTGTGAGCTATGCGGAAGTCCAAGTCATGATGCCGCGGAGTGTTGTGTTGTCACCACAATGGAGCAAGCCAATGGTATATGGGAAACAAATGCAAGGCAAGCATTCAACAACAACCAATATCATCCCGGACAAAGAGCGTTCTTATCCTATGGGAACAAGAACTTCCAAACTCCAAATCAACAAAAGACTACATTTAATCAAAATTTCCAAAGGCCAAATCAAGGCTTTAATCAAGGATTCAACTTCCAAGCACAAGATACATCGGGTTTTCAAGCAAGAAATTTCCAAGCAAGACCAACATTCAACACCACCCCATTCCAAACCCCCCTCCAAAATCAATTTCAAGTTCCATATCAAACCCCTACACCATTCACTACTCCTATACCACATCAACAACAACTTACTCAAGTCCCACAACAACAAATTGTGCAACAACAAGCTCCACCACCTAAGTCCAATTTGGAAATACTTATGGAGCAAATGATGAGCACCCAAAATAGCTTCATTCAACGCCAAGATCAACGTCATGAAGAGACTACTTCTTCAATCTCTCAATTGAAGAGTCAAGTCCAAAATTCCCAAAGAATCACCGATCATCAAATACAACAACTCGCGAACCAAGTCAACGAGTTGACCGCATCGAGTGGGATATTTCCGGGAGGTATTAAAGAAAATCCTAAGGGTAAAGGCGAATTGAATGCCATTCAATTAAGGAATGGGCGCATATTGGATGAAGTTGTGGTTAACAAGAAGAGGAAGGTCAATGTTGAAGATGAAGTAAGTGAGGAAGTAAAGGGTGAAAAAGAGGGTTCAAGTGAAGTGGTTGTTGATGAACCGTCCATCATTGAAGATCATGTGGCAAAAGAAACCCCAAAGGTTACTAATGAGGTCAAAGCTTATGTGCCACCGATTCCATTTCCTCAAAGGTTAGCTAGGGCCAAGCTTGAGCAAAAGTATGGTAAGTTCTTGGAGATGATGAAGAGCATGCATATCACACTTCCTTTCCTTGAGGTCATTAGAGACATCCCCTCTTATGGCAAGTTCTTGAAGGATGTCATTTCAAAAAAGGCATATGGTGAGCAATTGTCGGTAAGCCTTTCAAAGGAGTGTAGTGTCGTTCTCTTAAACAAGTTGCCACAAAAATTGGAAGATCCCGGGAGCTTCACTATTCCTTGCTCAATTGGTTCCATCAACATTGAGAAGGCATTTTGTGATCTAGGGGCAAGTGTAAGCCTTATGCCCCTTTCCATCTTCAATAAGCTTGAGGGCTTTGAGCTAGGTCCAACAAGAGTGTCCCTCCAATTAGCGGATCGTTCCGTTAAGTATCCGATGGGGATAGCCGAGGATGTGCCAATCAAAGTCGGGAACTTAATCATCCCGTGTGACTTCTATATCATGGACATCCCCGAAGACACCAAGATTCCCATTATACTTGGTCGTCCATGCCTAGCCACCGGGGGAGCTCTTATTGATGTCAAGAATGGTAAGCTCTCACTCCAAGTTGGGGATGACAAGATGGAGTTTTCACTTGAGAAAGCCATGAAGGAACCATCAAATCTTGGATCGTGTTACCAAGTGCAAATGCTTGAAGAGTCTACCATGGAGAAAGATGCTCATCATGTCCTTGAGGAGTCTATTATCGAGAATTCGGAAATGGATGCAATGGAATATGCTCTAGCTATGGACTCAATCTTGAAGCAATGCACCACAAGGTCACTAGAAAGCTTGACCGAGGAAGGGTTATATGAGGAGAGATCTACGCCTCCTAAAGTGGAGTTGAAACCTCTTCCCTCATCTCTTAAATATGCTTTCTTAGGTCCTAATGAGTCATACCCCGTTATTGTTAATAGTGCACTTAATGACTATCAAGTACATGATTTATTGGAAGTTTTGAGAAAATATAGAGAAGTCATTGGGTACACTATTGATGATATTCGTGGTATTAGTCCCGCCTTATGCTCTCATCGTATACTCTTGGAAGATGAGAGCACCTCATCCATTGAGCGTCAAAGACGTCTCAATCCGGCCATGACCGAGGTGGTGAGGAAGGAGGTATTAAAACTCCTTGATGCTAATATCATTTATCCAATTTCGGATAGTAAGTGGGTTAGTCCCGTTCATGTCGTCCCTAAGAAAGGTGGGACGACGGTTGTCAAAAATGAGAAGGGTGAGTTAGTGTCCACTAGACCGGTTACCGGGTGGCGTATGGTCATAGACTATCGACAACTTAACAAAGCCACCCGGAAGGACCATTTCCCCCTCCCTTTCATAGACCAAATGTTGGAACGCTTGGCAAAACACTCCTACTTTTGTTATTTGGATGGATTTTCGGGATTTTTCCAAATCCCGATCCATCCCGATGATCAAGAGAAGACAACATTCACTTGTACCTATGGGGTATACGCCTACCGTCGTATGCCCTTTGGGTTATGTAATGCGCCAAGTACGTTCCAACGTTGCATGATGTCTATTTTTTCCGAATTTGTAGAGAAGACCCTCGAAGTGTTCATGGACGATTTCTCCGTTGTAGGGTTTTCATTCGAAAATTGCTTAGAAAACCTTGACAAGATCCTACAACGGTGTAAGGAGACCGGTCTAACTTTAAATTGGGAAAAATGTCACTTCATGGTGACGGAGGGAGTAGTTCTAGGACACGTAGTGTCTAACCGGGGGATAGAAGTTGATAAGGCGAAGGTTGAGGCAATTGAAAAATTGCCCCCTCCTAGCAACGTCAAAGGGGTACGTAGCTTCCTTGGTCACGCGGGATTTTACCGCCGTTTCATTAAAGACTTTTCCAAGGTAGCTAGACCCTTGACGGAGCTTCTCGCCAAAGATGTTCCTTTTATTATGTCTAATGTTTGTCTTGATGCTTTCAATAGGTTGAAGGATGCCCTCATTTCGGCTCCCATTATTCAAGCCCCGGATTGGAATATCCCCTTTGAGCTTATGTGCGACGCGAGCGATTTCGCCATTGGGGCGGTTTTGGGACAAAGAAAGGAAGGGAAACTCCATGCAATCTATTACGCAAGCAAGACCCTCGACTCCGCTCAAGCAAATTACACAACCACGGAGAAAGAGCTTTTGGCGGTGGTATATTCAATGGAGAAGTTCCGATCCTACCTTGTGGGGTCGAAAGTTATTGTCCACACCGACCATTCGGCCTTGAAGTATCTTATGGCAAAGAAGGATTCCAAAGCTCGCTTACTCCGGTGGGTTCTACTCCTCCAAGAGTTTGACATTGAGGTCCGGGATAAGAAAGGAACGGAAAATGTGGTCGCCGACCATTTATCTCGACTAGTGCTCAAAGACCGTGATCCGGACATACCCATAGATGATTCCCTTCGAGACGATCATCTACTAGCTCTATCAATGGTAGAGGCCCCGTGGTATGCCGATTTCGTGAATTATATTGTGTCGGGAATTGTGCCCCATGACTACGACTCTCACAAGAAGAAGAAATTCTTCCATGATGTCAAGCAATTTCATTGGGAGGATCCCAACTTATAAAAGTCATGTGCCGACGGGTTATTCCGAAGATGTGTGCCCTACGAAGAAACCAAGTCTATTATAACACATTGTCATGATATGCCTTGTGGCGGTCACGCGAGCTCAATGAAGACGTCCGCCAAGATTCTACAATGTGGATTCTATTGGCCCACTATCTACCATGACGTAGCCGCTCACGTCAAGAGTTGTGACAAATGTCAAAGGAGCGAGAACATATCAAGGCGCCATGAGATGCCACTACAATGTATGCTTGAGGTCGAGATTTTCGATGTGTGGGGGATAGATTACCAAGGTCCTTTCCCCTCCTCTTGTGGGAACGAGTATATATTAGTGGCGGTTGATTATGTGAGTAAGTGGGTGGAGGCAATCCCCACCAAGACTTGTGATGCGAAATCGGTGATAAAGCTCTTGACCAAGATCATATTTCCTAGGTTTGGAGTCCCTAGAGTCTTGATTAGTGACCGGGGTACTCACTTCCTTGAGAGAACATTAGCCGCCATGCTCAAGAAATATGGTATTCAACACAAGAAAAGTCTTGCATATCATCCGCAAACCAATGGGCAAGCGGAAATTTCTAATCGAGAAATCAAGACGATCCTCGAAAAAATAGTCAATCGATCAAGGAAAGATTGGGCGTCAAGGATTGATGAAGCCCTTTGGGCGTACCGAACCGCCTTCAAAACACCAATCGGAACCTCCCCGTTCCGTCTCGTATATGGGAAGGCTTGTCACCTTCCTGTCGAGATGGAACATAAGACTTATTGAGCAATCAAGTGTTTGAACTTAGACATGAAGAAAGCCGGAGAAAGGAGGCTCTTGGACCTTAACGAGCTCGAAGAATTCCGCCTACATGCTTACGAGAATGCGAAGATTTACAAGGAGAAAACCAAGAGATTCCATGACAAGAATCTAGTGAGGAGGGAATTCAAGGAAGGTGAACTAGTCCTCCTTTTTAACTCAAGGTTGAGACTATTTCCCGGGAAGCTCAAGTCGAGATGGTCGGGTCCATTCAAGATCGTGAAGGTATTTCCCTATGGTTCGGTGGAGGTGGAGGGGAATGAAGAAAGATTCAAAGTAAACGGTAGCCGGCTTAAGCACTATTTCGCCGGGCAACCAATTCAAAGGGAAATCGCTTCCCTCAAGCTCACCTAATTCCATGCATTAAGAAGATTTCTATTGTATAATTCTCAACAAATTCATTCGGTCGAGCCAACGACCTTAAACAAAGGCGCTTCGTGGGAGGCAACCCCGATACTTGGCACTTTTCTATCTTTTCTCTTTATTGGATTTTCTTGAAGGAGCACTTTTGTGAAGAATTTTGTCGTTTTTGGAGCTTTATTAAGGGTTTGGAGCATATTGGGTTCGATTTGGGGAGCTTAGAAAAAAAAAAATTGGGAAACTAGGGGTAGCAAGGGTAACGCACGGTCGACCGTGCGATTCTCAGATCAGAAGGTTGGCACCGTGCGCAACCGACCGTGCGAAACCCATGTTGCCGTGCGAAAAAAAAAAAAAAAAAAAAATTAATACTAATACCCGACCCCCCCCTCATTCCCTCCTATCACACTATTATTACTATTATTATTATTATTATTATTATTAATACTAATCCTTCACATCTTCATCTTCCCCAACATCCATCTTCATATCTCCATTAAACCTTCATCCACCTTCAACCTATTTTTCCCATATAATCCTCAAAACAAACCCAAATCACCTAATTTTTGCACCATTCTCTCCCTTACTACTCCCTCTTCACTCTACACTACACAAATCCACCATAAATAACAAAGTTCATCATCACAAAAAATTCCTAGATCCAATTTTTAGCCTTTTTACTCTCCTTCAAATTGACTCATCTTTTGAAGGACGGGTATTTGAAGCGCCGCGGTTCTTTTGAGATTACTTTGAGGCGATTCCGGGCTGAAAAAAAAAAATTTCCGGGTGGGTGACGGTTTTGATTCGGGTCGGAGACAACTTCTACAGCATACCTCGTTGGTCCACATCTACTCATGGCACCAAAAAGACCAATAATAGGTACGGAAGCTTCTTCCTCCTCCGAACCCGCTCTTACAAAGCAAAGAGTAAGCTTATTTAAATACAAGTCTGATAATGTAGGCTTTAATTTAGAAAAACAGCGTGCTAAGTATAAACAACTTATGAAAGCGGGATTTAAACCGACTCATTTTTTTCACCGAGAGACTACGATAGCAACGGGCATAGATGATGATCTAGATGTCCTAATAGAGCGGTTTAATTGCCCGATTGCTTTCATGCATGCCTATAGTTTTAAGTCATTGACTTGTGAATTTCTTGCAACCCTCACCACCAACACCTCGGGCCACAACCCATCCATCTCATTCCAATTACTAGGTAATGAATTTACCTTGAGCTTAGAAAGGTTGGCCCGAATCCTCGGCATAAATTTCATTCACCAAGCTAAGGAGAAAGCCTCTAAAAAGGCGGAGGTAGTCAAGGAGAGAGCGGAGTTTTGGAGGGAAATTGCTAGGACCAATGAACCGTATGAGGCTAGGACAACCGCTCTTAGTGAGATACGCAACCCCGCCCTCCGTTATGTTTTGCGCCTATTTTCGGAAATCCTTATCGGTTCTTATGAAACCCAACACCGGGTGAGCGCGGTAGCACTTCAATCACTCATGGAAGTGTTATATAACCGGCCTCTAACAATCGACTTCACCAAGGCCGTGGTCGCACACCTTCATTCGATGACTGTGGTCACACCTAAAGTAATAGTGGGTGGGGGTCTAGTGACATTGATTGCCCAAGGGTTGGGAATGATTACAGAACCGGAACCTAGAGCCTCCGGCGGTACCTACATTGACACCGAATACCTTGAGAACTCAATTTGTATCACCACAATGGATGGAGTCGCCCGACTCCTATTTTACATCACCTCCCTTCGCTCCATGATACTACCGGACAAGCCCCATGTTACGATCTCAAACCGGGAAAATTGGGGTATGCCTTTGAGAATGAATGAATTTGTCCGTAAGGACATCTACTCCCCTTGGGAATACGCCAATTATGGCCATGACCCTTCCCGCATCGTGTATGAGGACGAGTTTGAGGATGAGAATGAAGAAGAGGAACACGGTCGTCCTCTTGATCCTCCCCGCTCATCTATGCACCAACCCGGTCCCTCTTCTTTGAACACCGGTCCACAATTTGGGTATGGGCAAGGTTCACAATTTGGGTATGGGCAAGGTTCACAATTTGGACATGGGCATGGTCAACAACCACCATTTGGGTACGGACAAGGATTTCCCCAACCGAGCTACACACCTTGGGATATGTCCGCTATTACTACCCAAATCAACACACTCTCGGACCTTGTGACCTCTAACCACGAGGAGAATCGTCGGTCCATCGAGGAAATCCGAACATTATCCCAACAACAAGACGAAGAAGCGATGGGATCTATCCACCGAATTGAAAACTCGGTAAATTCTTTCTTTGATAGTTTCTACTCTCGTTTCCCCCCTCCCCAATGAACTTCATGATTTCATTTAAGTGTGGGGAGGTAGTTTTCGGTTGTGTTGGTGATCGTTGAGGAGTTGAGTGGTTGTGTTGTATGGTAAGGAGTGGAGTATATAGGTGGGGTGAGTTTTGGAGGGTGAGTTTGGTGATTGTTGGATGCGAGTTTATACTTGAGGATTCGTGGAACTTTGAGTGGAAATTTTTGATTTGGTGAAACTTTTGTGATGGCTAGTTTTGATGAAGTTATTCTTGGTGTATTTGCTAGTGTTGAGTGATGAATGATGAGAGTACGATTATTGCTCCCGGAAATTCGGTGATGTGATTACACCGGATTTCCATTTTTGAAAAATCCAAAATTATTGCTCCCGGAATTTCGGTGACTTGATTACACCGAAAATCCATTGAAAAATCCAAATGTTTTGCTCCCGGTGCTTTAGTGACTTGATTACACTAAAGCACCACTTGAAAATCCAAATTTTTTTTTTCTTTTATTTATTTCACTTTCTTTCATATTTTTTTTATTAGATTTTCTTAGTTTCTTTTAATCTTTCCTTAGTTTTTTTTTTAATTCCTAGTTTTTTTTTACTTCCTTTCTTCTTTCCTTCTTGAGTTTTGCATTGGGGACAATGCAAAGTTCAAGTGTGGGGAGGAGTCTTGTGTGTCTAGTTTGATTTAGTGTAGCTTGTGTACATATATTTGTTTTTGCGTTGTTTCCTCTTTTTCCCTTATGTAGGTAAACAACCCGTCGGACGCCAAAAATCAAAATCCGAGGTAGATGGATGAAGACCATCCCGGTATATTCTTTCCACCTTATTCCTTTTTTTCCTTGCATTTGTTGAAGGAGGATGGGATTTTGATTGTATTGGAGGTTCTTGGATGAACATTTGGGTTGTTGGTTGCTTGCTTGCTTGTGGAAATTGATTCATTTGTGTTTTGTTTTATTTGTTTTCTTTATTTTTGTGTGATTAGTGTCTAGTCTAGTGTGTCTTAGAGTAGTGTAAAACTTTTCGAAAACCTAGTCTTGAAGCTTATTTTTGGAGCTTACATTCTCTTATTAGTTTTACTTACCTTGATGTAGGACTTGAATCTAGTAGAATAGCCTTAAAATACTAGGTTTATCGACATTCTAGCTTAGGTTCACCCTCCCTACCAAATAGATTACTCGGGGGTTTGCATTTGACCATTTTGATCCCCCGTGGTGTGAAAACTCCTTGGTTACCGTGTCTCGTGTTCCTAGGTGACCTTTACTCTTATGACCATTTTTTATAATCCAAGTTTACCTATCAAATACCACAAACACCTTCCACATTAATTTTTGCCTTTTGTTTTTGGTGATTCTATTATGTGATGCTTCCCCCACTTCAAAATCGGAAAAAAAAAAAAAAAAAAAAAAAATCGAAAAAAAAGAAAGAAAAGAAGAAGAAGAAAGAAATCAAGGGGAAAAAAAAAAAATCGAAAAAAAAAAAAAAAAAAAAAATCGAAAAAAAAAAAAAAAAAAAAATAGATCACCACACATCAAAATAAATAAATTTTCCGTTGATTTGGGGAGCCATCGTGAAGGGCCTACCGAGGGACCGAGTTCCTGAGGAAGGAAGATAGCGGTGGTAAACCGGTCATTGGAATTATCACTTTTCTATTCCTTTTTCTTTACTTGGATTATTTGGTCATATTGAGTTTTGGGACGATCCTTCTCTTTATTTCATAAAGAGGTCGAGGCACACTTACCTACAGTGTTTTATAACACCACGGTTCTACCTTTCCACGCCATCTTACGCCCTCTTGTAATTTATTTGGAAGGTTGGGAGAAAATTTGCTAGATTATCGATGTTCATAGTAATTTATAGCTATAGTATTAGATTTTTGTCCATGTCTTGTAGGTTAACTAGTTTGAGAATGTTAGTTTTCATAATAGGTGGATGATTAGTGTTTTTCCCGCCGTCTTGATGAGGGTGACGGTGTTTTCCTTTTGTGATGCAAACATGTCTTGTATTTGTGGGCTTAATCGATTGTTTGTGTCAATAGTTTTGTGCAAGACCCAACTTGCCTTGCAACGGGATACCTATCCTCATGGTATGTCGTTGTGAGTTGAAAGGGCGTTGAGTGCGCTAATACTCATGCGGTTAGTAATAGTTTAGTGAGTGGTCGAGGGATGCTTATATTGTGCATTCACTCTTTGTAGTCTAGGTGCTTGTCTTTGCCTTTGTCGCGCTTACTCGAGGACGAGTAAATGTCTAGTGTGGGGAGGTTGATAACTCCGTTATTGACCGCTTTTCTACACCCTTTTGACGTTTATTTAGCCTCGATTAATCGTATTTTCTTTGGCACTCCGGCTCGTTTCGCCTATATTTTGCATTACACGGGTTTTTGCGTTTGTTGTTCGTTTTTAGGCATTTCCGTGACGAAAACGATGAAACTTGAGCATGCCCGGGTAAAAGGAGGTACATGACCCGAGTTCGAGCCTAAACAAGCGCATAGAAGACAAGAAACGGGAAAATGGGCATAGGAAGAGAATAGCACGGTCGACCGTGCGATTCTCAAGTCAGAAGGTCGGCACCGTGCGCAACTCACCGTGCGATACGCATGTATCGTGCGTTACTCCGGTTTTGCCATTTCACTTCGTTTTTCGACCGGTTTTCTATGTAACCTAATTAGAAGTATAAATACCCAAATTCTTATTTTTTACCTCTCAAGTTTCCATTACACAAGATTTTATTTTGAATTATTTGGGGTTTTAGAGAGGCTTTGTAATTCCTTGAAGATCTTCATCTTCCTTATTGTCCAAGATTCGAGCTTTTTATGATTACTATTATCTATTCTTCCTAATCTCTCCATCCTCTTTAAGTGGGTAATTTTTGCTTCTTCCTTTGCTTTAATTTTGTTAATTTCTCATTTTTGTTAGTTCATCTTAATAGTTTACAATTGATTAGTTTTCTTTTGATTTGTTCCTTCTTCCTCTTGTTCATGTTTGTGAGCCCTTTTCATGTAAGACATAGAAACCCCAAATTAAAAATCCCCAATTTGACCAATTTTGTTATTTGTTTTTATTTTGTTGGTTCTCCATTGTTGTAGTTTGTTTATTTCCCATTTTTTTTATTTGTTTCTCCAATTAGATTTTCCCAAAGTAGCCATTCTTGCATGATTAGTAGTAAAAATCAATTATTAAGAATGTTCATAGTTAAAGATTCCACCTTTACACTTAATTTTACTAATTTAGTCATGTTTAGTGAGTAGTCTTTTTCTAGGGGACGATTTGACCCCGATATGCCTAGATTGTGTGTTTGAATACTATTGTTAGATTGTTGAGGATTGATGGGAATTGGTTAGTTTTGGGCTTTGTGGATCGACTTGTCTTGTGGGTTGTGTTTGAACCCTTAACCCTTGTCCACCGATGGGAGTCGGTTAGGTTTAGGAAGTAGACCTCGCCCTGAGACTCGCTTTACCCCACCTAGTTGAACATGGGAGTGGGAACTTGGTAGGGTACCCAAGCTTTCGGTTTGAACTCTTTACCTTGGGAAAGGGAGGAGGAAGAATCGGGAATAGACGCGGTCTTAAAGAATCAACTCACGAACCCGGGAGGGAGGTGGCCGGTTTTAGCTTAGTCGGATTACGAACCCGGGAGGGAGGTAACCGACCCTTAGAGGCGTTCCACTCTTCCCACCGTCCATAGCAATCCAATACCCGGTATTCTTTACTCATGATTATGGTATATCGGAGGTTAAGTCGGACCCTAGGTTTTTCCCTATTTGAGTAATCGTAAATTTTAGTATTTGCTTGTTTTATCTTTAGTTTTCCACCTTCTTTAGTTTCATTTCTTTCTTTAGCCTCTCATTCGTCATTGTAGTCGTAGTTCACCATTTCTCCCTTATTAGACTTAGATAAACATTTAGAATTAAAACAATTAGGAACCGTCCCGCTCCTTGTGGATCGACCCTCTATTGTGCTACGATTACGTCGTGCGCTTGCGAGGTATTAAAACCCCAACAAGTATCTACAATCATGTACCACATTCATACAAAACCAAATGAGATGATATCATGATAGATAGGTGTACTCTTTGACGGAAAATCTTATGTGAGTTTTCATTGGATAATTATTAACTTTACCTTGAATCTATTGAGTCAAGATTTCCAGTATCTGCAACAATGAGTCTATCAATGTCACCATTGACAAACTTATCTTTACCTTTAATCCAATGTAACTCCAGAACTGGATATGCCATCTGTCTTTATAGCCATTATTGACAAGACGAGTCTTACTGTTGTCTCATTACCGAATGAGCCTGTCTTGGTAACAAATAACCATTTGAAACCAATATACTTTATACTTTTAGGTAATGATACAATTCCAAAGTGTCTTTTCTTTATTGTCGAATGACTTAATACCTTATTGATGACATATATAAATTCACATGTATTAGTTAGAACTTTCAATGATTCGGTAAAATGTTGAATGAATACTTTTCTACCGTTTCATCATCTAACTCTTACTCTTGAATGTATACAATATATAAATCTGTTATTACACTGTAATATGTCAGTCCTGACATGAAAACAATGTAATCCTCTGAAACTGCATCATTCTTCCCTTAGTGAATTTCTTTAATAACAATTGTTCTTGAGGTATTTGAGTTTGTTTTACTAAAATGATCTTACGATCCTTTATGATGAGACGTAGGATCATGTCCATAAGTCTCATTTCTTCCCCCAAACTCAATAACCTCAATGAACCCATATTATCCGTCTCAAAATAACTTGCGTGTGGGATCATTACTTTATACATTACCCTTAATCCTTATAAAGTTATACAACAAAATAATTATTAATTGTCCTTAAGTCCAACTATATTACCATAGAAAAAATATTCTTAATTAGTTGGACATACCTTAGGTGTAAATAAATTACACTATAATTAATCAATCAATAATATTGTTGTAACTTTATCCACACAAAAACCAAGCTGCAATTCTAAAATTATTTCTAGAGTTATCTAGGAAAGAGAGTGAATAATCATACTCCTACCAAGCCCCAAGATCTTACTTTGCACACATAATACACCATACATATTTAAACCTTCATATGATGCAATCTTTAATGTAAGATCAAAGATCTCTAGAAAGTATCCGAAATAACTTTAACGTTCTTATCCCGAATAGTCAAATTGTCAAGGCGTTTCTACTTATGATCAGATCAACTGACATCTTTAATAATTCTTTACCGAGAATATATCTCAGTCAAATTTGTGATAAAAACGTCTAAAAACTTGAAACTTCTCAAGATCGAGATATAAATATCATACATAATATTTGTCTACAAATTAATATAGTGATGTGAACTAATACAACTTAAAACATAAAATAGTTCACATACCCTTATATATCAATTATAAGACATCCAAAGTCCTTTTGATATCTATTTTCTCTTTTCGTCTTTATTACCCTTCAATATGAGGATCCGAAGTAGAAGGGTCAATAATTTCATTTTGACACAACTTTAATAATCCTTTTAATGTGTCATACTGAAAAGAAATTATTGTTCTCAATTATTTATATCCACTGGATTTTAATGCAAGTAATTTCAATCTAAACTATATAAAGTTATCAAAAATGACATATTTACCATTATTTGAATTAGGAAAATACAAAATTAATTATTTCTCAATGGACAATAAACCAAATTTGACCAAACGATAAATAATTAAACTCCACCAAAAGTTAATACCAAAAATATTTTCCAGATTCAAATAAAATAACAAGTCAATTTAATGATAACTAAATTAGCTGATTATCTCAAACTCAGATGATGATGACATGCCTCAAATAGATGAATCTTTCGTCACCAATTGACATACAACATCTTAGATCTTACTTCTACTTGCATTAATGTACTTATGTGAATGAAAACCCAAATTCACCCACAAAACATAATTGAATATGATGAACAACTTTAGACGACAAATCTTAAATGAGAAGTGTACTCTTACCGACATGCGATGAGGCCTACAAACTGGTAATATATTCCTTATGTGTCCATACTCATAACAAGCAACCAATAAACTTTATATTGTTATTCTTTGAGTTAGACACTTGCAGCTTATTTAATAGAAACGATGCCCTTAAATATGTCCTTAATGCCGCATTAAACAATCATTAAACACATGCATTAAAATTTCTACTCCACAAAAATACGTGAGTCCACACGATATTTTCATCCTTATGAGTAGTACAAACATACGTTCCTAATGTTGTATTAAGATTGTGACGACCCAAAATAAATATTTACATTCACTTACCATTTATTTAAATAAACGGCGTCATCCGAATTGAGAATATAACCTGAATATGACAGATATAATTAAGAATAGTGTCAAATTTGATGAACAAAACAATATTCTCATATTATGAATAAATTCAAACAGTATATAGTGTTTTTGCAAATTCAACATTTAGCCGTTGGGCATAAATTATTATCTAGGCATCGACACTACAATTAAATAATCGTGATCAAATATTGACGATAAACTCATGTCGAACACTAAGCCTTCCTTTGGGCCGACTTAGCATACACATGAAAATACCGAATAATCGTCACACATTTATCACCCTAATTTGTATATGTATTCGGCCAAATAATGGCCTTCCTTTGGGCAATTGGGCCGACCATTATACGCATGATTACACATACTACTTTAAAACCGAAGTTTGAATTTATTCTCCATAAAATAAAACTGTATGGACATAATCCTTAGGAGTGTCATAAACTTAACAACACTCCCTTAACTTGTATTTCAGATTCGAATATTAGCATTCCCATCATAACAAGATACCTAGCACAACATCTAATCTCATCTTTGGACGATAAGTAGACTTGTAAGTGTTACTCTTGGTGTAGTAATCAAATATTAACAGTAAGATCATGTCAAATGTCAAGTCTTCCTTTGGGCCGACTTAACATCTACACGATAACCGAATAACTGTTACATATTTATCACCACAAGTATGATTGAATTTCGGCCAAATAATGGCCTTCCTTTAGGCCGACCATTACCCGCATGAAGTTCAATCACACACAATCGTCTAATTATTTAAACTATCTAATCTACGCAATAGAGGTTACTTTGGTAACGTATTGTTTCGATCAAACAATCCAAAATATTAGACGTCTTATAAAACCAAATTAAATAGCCAATATTATTGAAATTGAAATCAAGTTCTTTTTATCAACCGTAATTAACAAGTGACTAAATCCTAAAATGATAAAAGAAATTATATAACCCAAATTAGTTCTTTCATCATACAAGTCAACTTGTCTATTATAAATGTACGACAATAATCATAACCGAAATTCCGAACAGGTCCCAATTCATACATAAAAAACAACATAATATGCGATAATAATCGAACATACGAGACCATTATGCAGACTGAATGCCAAACAAAATCATAAATCAACGCAATCGATTTAAAAAATACCTTATAAACTGAATGGACAATTATGAGAATCTGAAACTTATTATCCTAAACATAATTATGTAATCCTTATATAGCTGTATTGATTGCATACAAAATAAATCATCCAAACATCTATTCCGTATGTAATCAAATATTCAAGAACAATATTATTAATCATATATATGACGAGAAAATAAAATTATAATCCAATATGACCGAATCATATAACTTAACCAAACGAACCGGATTATAAGCAACCTATACACCTAAATATAGCGTGTATAAACCATAAAGCGGAAAGTAAATCGTATAATATATGATTCTCCGTAACACAAGAATAATCCAACGTTACGTAATATTTATCAACAATAATACCAACTATAGAGCGTTTTCCTAAAATAATATCAATTTTAATAAATCTGGGAATAATACGTATTATTGGAGTAGTTAAACCAGAGTAGTATAGGTGACCGGTTACCTGTAGAACCCTTCTACCTTTCTTTTTCACCTTTAATTTTAGTTAACGACAATAATACCAACTATAGATCATCTTTCGAAAATAATTCCAATTTTAATAAATCTGAGAATAATACATATTTTTGAAGTAGTTAAACCAAAGTAGTATAGATGACCAGTTACCGGTAGAACTCGTTCCCCTTCCTTTTTGCCTTTAATTTATTTCATATTACTTCACTTCTTTTCCCTTACTTAGTGTACAAGGCATTAAACATCATTAATGTCTTCCGTATTTCTCTTCCTTCAACCTCGCCAAATCTAGCTAACAACACAATCCTACACCAAAATCAACACGTTAATCTAAACGAAACGTATAGAAAAAAACTGAAGAAGGATGAAGGGTAATGGATAAAGAGGATGAAGGAGAGAAATAAGGAGAACTAGACCTGGCAAAACTGACCCGACCCGAATAAGCCAAGCCAAGCCGAACCCGACCCGACAACCAAACTGAAGACATGATTTTGACCCGTAATCTGAATTGACCCGAGCTAACCCGAAACTGACAAGACTATTATTATTGAAAACGAGTGGATATCCCTAAAAAAAAGTTGAAAACAGTAAACCCGAGAATGACCCGAACCCGAAATTATCTGACCCGACCCGAAGTCAACCCGATTATTATAACCCGAAATTGGCTCGACCCAAAGCTGACCCGACACGGTTCACCCGTTATCCAGGTCTAAGGAGGAGGATGGAGAATAAGTAACAAGTTAAATATTAATTAGGTGACCTGATGTAGCAGGTGATAAACTTACTTATACTACTCTTGTTTAACTACTCCAATAATACGTATTATTCTCAGATTTATTGGAATTAATATTATTTTGGGAAGACGCCCTATAGTTGGTATTATTGTCATTAAATAACCCTATTGAAATTGATATACTTGAAATCAAATCACTTGGAACCAAAGAGTGTGCAACAATTCAGTAATCAATGAACAAAAGATGTTGACCACGCATTGACGCATATAAAGTAAAGTGTTGAAGTTCATTGTACGAGTATTCTGACTTATCACATTTAAGTGCATTCAACCAATTATTAAGAATCGGCCAAAATTAAGAGACTAATTGATAATCATGCGGCATTAATTCTGATACTCATAAAACGAATATTGAAGATGCAGTCAGTAAAAACACAAAAAAAAATCGCACAGAAATAGGAAGTAAACTGAATCCAGTACATTTATCCATTGCGTGAATACATCACAGTACAATACGGCTAAAACAACATTGAGATAATACCGAAGGCGAAAGCCAAATCAAACCAAATAAAATTTATGTCCCAAATATTTCAATATGAAGACGGCTCTGATACCACTTGTTAGATTTAATCTGATCCAAGACTGAAACTTCATACTAAATTAATTGGTATATACTGAATAGACCGAATAGCGGAAGCGTACCTGACTCAATTGGAGAAGGGAGATGGAATTGGAATTACCCGATTATAGTCTTCTAACAGACACACTCGCCTTTTGGGTTTCTCCATACCGATGGGATATATGTGAGATTAGGTCAAAAGTGTCAGGGACCATAACCCTGACTATATATAGGGAGGGGTGTGAAACTCTGGTAACCTATATTAGTCGCCTTTAGTGGATAAGCCCATCATATATACCATAAAGTCCTAATGGGTCTCTACACTATTATAGTATCCGACCCATACTTTATAAGACGTAAATAAGCCCGTATTATTTGTATTATGACGGATCACGTATTTGGGCTAACTTTAATGATAGCTAATAAATACAATAGGTCCAAATAATATTGTCCACCTATATTGTATTAGACCCATAATTCTTACAATCGGAGTTATCAGATAAGATACTGTACTTTTTTTTTTTTTTTTTTTTTTGTGAAATAAATCCTTTTTACCTCAGTATACATGCATGAATTCTTTTACTTATGGCTCTTGTATAAATAATGATTATGGTGGAATAATTTGATCAAACTCCTCCAAAACAATATTCAATATCGATTTCTGATCAAACGGTGGTGCGCCGATCAAAAGAAGAATAATGTGTTAGATAGGATTATCGACCTCTATCTTGTTTGTATATCTTCTTTCCAAATTTCGACTATGAAGAACCAGAAATACTCCATTGTTGCAGCTTGATGTAAGATAATATGGAAGAAATATGGGGAGAAATGTATGTATATTGAATCAGTTATGAATGGATAAGGATAAGTTACAACCTATCAATCATATATATACAAGCTAAGTAAGTGAGTTATAGATAATGCTTACACGTCAGCAAGTAATCAACTATGTAACAACCTACGTAGCAATCTAACAACCTTCAGTCTTCTATAGCTTCATATTCCCCTCTCAAGCTTGGATTAGTGGGCACACTGCAAAGTCCAAGCTTGCCAGCAAAGTAGCTATGTTGAGATGATCCCAATGGTTTAGTCATAATGTCCGCGATCTGCACACCAGTCCTAACAAAAGATGGCATCAAAAATCCTTCTAGATACTTGTCTCGTACGAAATGACAATCCACATTTAGATGTTTAGTACGTTCATGAAACACCGGATTTTGTGTGATATGAATGGCGGCCTTGTTATCGCACAGAAGAGGAACAGGTAATTGAGTTGCGACCTGCAGATCTTTAATAATGCTACTAACCACACAAGCTCCGCAGATGTATAAGACATACACCTATACTCAGACTCTGCAGAGCTACGACTAACGGTCTTCTGCTTTTTAGTCTTCCAGGAGATTAAAGAAGAACCAAGAAATATGGCATACCCGCTTACTGATCTGCAAGAGAAGGCGCAAGTCGAGTAGTCAGCATCACTATAAGCAGTGATACTCAAATCACTTTCAGCAGAATAAAAAAGGCCTGTGTTTATTGTTCCCTTGAGGTATCTAACAACGTGAATTGCTGCCTGTAGATGAGGCTCCCTCGGCTCATGCACAAACTGACTAAGGTGTTGTACAGCGAAAGATATGTCGGGCCTTGTCAAATTAAGGTACAGCAACCGCCCAATTAGCCTTCTGTATTGCTCTGGGTCCTCAAGAACATTACCAGTGTCAGTAGAAAGTTTAAGTCCCTGTTGCAAGGGAAATTCTGCGGGTTCACAGTTGAGCATCCTCATATCAGTAAGAATGTCCATTATGTACTTTCTCTGATTAAGCATAATACCAGAACTGTTTCTGGCTACCTCAAGACCAAGGAAATAGCGCATTAAACCAAGATCCTTGATTGTAAATTTTGAATCTAGACTGGTCTTGGTATGTTGTATTCCGGCAGCATCATCTCCAGTAAGGATGATATCATCCACATACACTAAAACAACAACAAACCCATCAGCTGTACTGCGAACAAATAAGGAGTAATCTTCCCTTGATTGAGTAAAATTCAGAGACTTGAGGTACTTAGTAAGCTCAATGTTCCATTGACGTGAAGCTTGTTTTAACCCATAAATTGACTTCTTAAGACGACATACTAAACCAGTAGCAGCTTTTATGTATCCATCCGGAGGTACCATGTAAACTTCCTCTTCTAAATATCCATGAAGAAAAGCGTTATTCACATCTAACTGATGTAATGGCCAATTCCTTGCAGATGCAACAGCAAGTAAACTCCGGACAGTGGTGAATTTTGCAACAGGAGAAAAAGTATGCTTGTAGTCTTTATCTTTAACTTGATTAAACCCTTTTGCTACTAATCTTGCTTTATATCTTTCAATGGACCCATCTGGGTTATGCTTGATTTTATATACCCATTTTGATCCAATAGCTTTATGACCCTCAGGAAGAGGAACAAGTTCCCAAGTCTGGTTAAGTTCTAATGCCCGAATTTCTTTATCCATGGCTTCAACCCAATGTGGATCAGATTTAGCCTGTTTATACGTCCCGGGTTCAGGAACTTGGAGAACAGATGCCAAAGAGGCTACATATTCATTGTCAAAATCCACCAGATCATTAAGTATTTGAGTGTGGAATGAAACAGAATCAGAAGACTCAGGCGGCATAGCATTCTGAGCTGCTGTCCGTACAGGTAGCTGTATGGGACAATGAAAATCCTTCAATCTGGTAGATATTTGCTTGATTCTGGTTGATTTCCTAGGAGGTATAGGAGGTGATGATCCATTATAAGGAATAGAGTGCAGCTCTGAATTATTATTTGTTTGTATAAAATCAGAATCAGCGTGATGATATGAAGATACATCTGTGTTGTCCAGAACTGTATGAATGCTATTATTATCTGGAATATTATCAGATATATGTGAAGAAAAATTGGAATCATCATTACTTTGATCAGTATGATTATTAGGACTAGTATACCCCGAAGAAAGAGGATTGCCCGTGGTAAAATCTACCAGATCAGTAGAAACAGGCTCAAAGACGACTGAATTGTCCTTGAAAGGAAATACCTGCTCTCTGAATATAACATCCCTGCTCACAAACGTCTTGTGTTGAGACAAATCGTAAAGTTTGTACCCTTTTTCCCCATGTGGATACCCTATGAATATGCACTTCCTTGCTTTAGGTGCAAATTTATCTCGGTGAGTTATGGGCATGGTAGCATAACAAAGCGACCCAAACACTCTCAATTCATCAAAATTAGGCTCTTTTTTGAATAGAACTTCATAAGGAGATTTCCACTTAAGGATAGGGGTGGGCATTTTGTTAATAAGGTATGTGGCTGCAAGGATAGAGTCACCCCAGAATTTTGAAGGCAAACTGGCATGAATAAGTAAAGCCCTGGCAGTCTCCACTAAATGCCTGTGTTTTCGCTCTACTCTGCCATTTTGTTGTGGGCGACCCACCACGCTACGTTGATACACGATTCCCTCATAATGAAACAAAACATGACATGGATGCTGATCGAACTCAGTACCGTGATCAGTGCGAATGACTTTTATTTTGCTAGAAAATTGGGTTTGAACCATTCTAATGAATCCTGTAATGATGTGGGGAACCTGATCCTTGTGTTGCAAAAGATAAGTCCAGGTACTACGTGAACAATCATCAAGAATTGTCAAGAAAAAACGAGCCCCACTCAAACATGGTATTTTGTATGGCCCCCAAAGATCCATGTGAACTAAATCAAAGCAATTCGTAGCATGAGAAATACTTCTAGCAAAAGGAAGTTTATGATGTTTTGATAGCACACAAGTTTCACAAAAGAAATCGCTCAAAACATTTGAGCCACCTATTACATGTTTCAACTTGTCTATGGATGAGTGCCCCAATCTAGCATGTACCAGCTCAACATCACATTTATTCAAAACAGAATTAACTACATTAGCATTACATTGATCATGTTTTGAAGAAACAGCTAGATTATATGCTGTAGGATCAATGGAAAGCAGAATATATGCTAGATTATATGATTATATGCTAGATTATATGCTGTAGTATATCATTTAGTATATGTTATTCCCGAGACACATTATTCGATGTATCTCATTGTAAACCTTCGTAGAAATACCAAGCTAAGCTAGTTGAATGATATAGACAGGCCATTACGTCTACTTACAGTCTATGTACCTTCTTTTCAACTTTCGACTGAAATGATTATTTGATATTCAAGCGAGCAAAACTATTACTCTACTAATGAATTATTGAGGACTTTGTGAGAAGAAGACGTTGGTTGGAGATGATAGAAATGAAAGGTTGGAAAGCGTTACTGGCGAAATCAAATAATCAATCAAGCAGCAGTATGAACTGAATATATATTGCGGCGGACCAAGACAAGGAGATGAAGCTGTGATCTGAAGCAAACTAGCTAGGAGACCTGGCAAACGGGTCATTCGATTCGATTTCGGATCGGGTTAAATCGATTCGATCTTAATCGGGTTAGCATAAATTTCAGTTTCAGTTCGATTTCGATCTGGTTCATTTCGGTTAGCCACTTTTATTGGTTTATGTTATTTCGAGTCGGATACGGTTCGGGTTGGGTCAATAGCAAGTCAGGTGAATTTCGGGTTATAAATTTCTCGAGTTAAAAAATACTGTAAATAATTTGATTTTGAGTTTGTTATACCCGTAGGTAATAATTTATAAAACCATTAATAAATAAAGAATCAATGAAGAAAAATCTCAATTTTGGGTGTTTTTATGAAAAAAACAAGTATTTATTAATCAGGTCAGTCAGTTCGGTTATTATTGGTTCAGTTATATTCGGGTTCGGGTATCATTTGGTTATATTAAATTCGGTACAAATTCGGTACGATTCGGATTGGATCGGGTTTCGGATATTATTCCAGGTTAATCCTATCGGATGTTCGATCGGTTTCAATTCAGGTATTTTTGGTCGATTTTTCGGGTTCGGGTTTACTTTGCCAGGTCTACTAGCTACATGCCTACATATTGTACCAACTAGTGACTTAATTAGTGAGTAAAGAGTAAGCCTGAAAACTTGGAATGAGCCCCCACAAACTCAAGACTTACCCAAGTTTTTTACCAAAAGAACTCAGTTTTGCTTGGGTCAAAACTCAAAAGCAGCGCATATCCGATAGGCTCCACCTAGACCTGTCAAACGGGTCGGGTGGTCGGGTTTCAGGTTCGGGTAAAATACGGGTCGGGTGTATTTTGGGTTTGAAAAATACGGATCGGGTTTATACGGGTTTCGGGTCAAATAGGGTTATTAACGCACTTTGAAAACATTATTTTTCTTTACTTTTTTTTTATCATAAATACAATTTTATTCTTAATTGTTTTAATCATCACATTTAATATATGATATTAGTGAGAATAAACATGTTTTATTTAATATATGTTTTAATATACATTGATATTTTATTTCTATAGGAAGTACGAATATATATAACGAACTTTGACTCGATTTTTTTTTCTCATTATTATAATCATGTGATAAAAATATGATTTTAACGATATATATAAATATTATTTCTTAAAATTTTGAAAAAAAAAATTATTTCTTTGTGTTTTGAAGAAATTTTAGTGTATAATAGCAATATTTTTTTAATTTATCTATTTTCGGGAGGGTAACGGGTTCGGGCGGGTTTTGACCCAATATATTCGGGTTATTATCGGGTCGGGTCACTTTCGGGTTTCAGTCATTTTCGGGCGGGTTTTTTCGGTATTTTTTCGGGCGGTTTCGAGTCGGGTCAGATTTTGACAGGTCTAGCTCCACCCATTCTTATAAATTGCTGCATTTTTTTTTAATATTTTACACCCAAAAAAATGAAAAATTTCAAAATTTACTTGCAAATCACTATTCCGATGAGTTTTTGATTTTACTGACCGAAATGCCCTTCATTAATAGTACGCCCCTCCCCCACCCCACCTCATCCTCGACTTTTCCAACTCTTTCAGTCCCAATTCCAGGAGAACCCTAAATTCCCAAATCGAAAATCACCAAACCCAAAACTTGAGCGTCCATTCATCAATCAATTGTGGGGACTTTTTTTTGGGGTTATTTCATAGGAATAATACCAACTATGCGTGTGCTTCTTAAAATAATCTAAATTATACGTAATCTCATTTTAATATGAACTACGCATTCATTAATCTCGCTTTGCTATGTATGAAATTATGACTTGCTATTGTCGGTCACCGTGACTTGTTGTAACTTTCTAGGGTTTTATTAGGTCCGTTATTGCAGTCAGCGTGAAAGCCAAAATTACAATAAAAATATTTTTTTCTCATAATTTCTATAAGACTAATTGAAAATGAAATGGAAGATGAATTTTCGGAAAATTTAATTTTTCTTATCAACGACCGAAAATGAACATGTAATGTGAATCAGATGAAGAAGAGTTAGAGGACAGTTGAATAAGGGAGGTTCAACAGGTAGCCGGTCACCCATAACAAAATGAGGTTAATGAAGACATAGTTCGTATTAAAATGAGATTACGTATAGTTTGGATTAATTTAAAAAGCACGCCCATAGTTGATATTATTCCCATAAAATAACCATTTTTTTTACAAGTCTGCAGACTAAATGAGAGTATGGGAAGGGGGGAAAAGGGTAGGAAGAAGAAAGTGGCACTTTCGGTATAAAAAATAGGAAACAAGCAAAATAATTCAAACTCACCGAATTAACTCGTCGGAGTAGTGATTTGCAAGTAAATTTTGAAGTTTTGCATCTTTTTGGGTACGGTGTAAAATATTAAAAAAAATTCATAAGGGAGTAAATTTTAATAAACGTATCTTTGAAGAGAGTAATTTCTAATTTACTCTAGTTACTACTCCGTATGTTTTTGTCGGCTCTTTTAACTTTATTGTTGAGATTCACCTTTCATATTTATTGGCCTAGTTGGTAAACAACGGAATGATATTAACAAAAATAGATTTACAAAGTAGATTTAACTAGTATAATCAATTGACAGTTTTGATCGATAGAGTTAATTAGCAGAATTTTTTAGATTAATGGATTGTTTATATGTTTTGTAAAATGACAACAAAGTATCTGTTACCTAATATGTTGCTCTTAGCCGCATATTGAAAAACGATATATTCGGCCCCAATCCCCCTTTCCACTAACCAAATAACAAAACTAAATATTTTCCCATGAGTAGTATAATCTTCTCCTCTCCAACTACACTCTAACATCTTACTGTTTTAGATATCACTACAGTAAGATGTAAAGCTATGCACCACAGAAAGTATGTAATTAAGGAAATTTGATTGATTACATTGATTACAAAAATCATCACATGTTTTACCTACAATATTTAATATGGAATGTATGATCAGTTTTTTTTAAAAGTATAAACACATTGTATTTTGTTTTAACAAAATAGTTGCATTATTTTTGTTAATAGGAGATTGCACTATCCCGTACAATATTTTACATAAAATATAAATAATTATGATTATTATTGTATATCTTTCTGATAATATTCGAAAATCATATTCTTAACATCGACATAAAATTTAGTAACTATATAAAAATGGAATATATATTCCGATTGCTCTTACAAAGCCTAATACATATTAAAAACTCACCGAAAATTCTTTATAAACTACTCTAAGACAATAACAGTTACTAACATTTTCCTCTAAAATACACTAATTTAAATTGAGAAGTAAAATAACATTAATTTCACTAATAAATTCGCAAACTATTCATTAATGTTAAAGAAATTGACAAAAAAAAACTTTTTTTTATGAAAATAATTAGATAAATTTTAAGATATGATGTCATTAACCTTGAGAAAAAAATCAGTTATCTACAAAATTTATTTTTGAAATGAGGTATTTACTTTAACTTTTACAAAGATATACTCTCCCCGTCCCAATGAATTCTTTGTCTATTCTATATTGGCGCGTCTCAATGAATTATTTGTCTTTCTATTTTAGGAATGTTTATATATATATATATATATATATATATATATATATATATATATATATATGAGGTGGGATCAGGTGAGTCCACTTATATATGTTGAGTCCGTGAGTCCCCATCTTAGCCCTTGATTCAAGGTTATATTAATGGACAAGATTTAATCTCATAATTAAGGAAATAACTAACAAATTTGGTAAATATATCATTTCTCTCTCTCCTCCTTAATTATCTCAATAAAGATCTTTTATCTCTCTTATCAATCTTTTTAAATGTCTTTTCTCTCATACAACAAGTTTTTTCAAAATTAAGTTTTTTTCATTTTCACCAAAAAATCATTATTTTCCTACTGCCATTGTACGTATGTTACTATGTTACTGCCATAATCCATAAACTATGTTACTTTAACTCATATAACGTGTTACTTTAATTCATGAACTGCGTTACTTTAACTCATAAAATCTGTTACGTTGTTTAATATATTCTCCTGCAAAAACTATTACTCTAACTCATACAATGTGTTACTCTAATTCATGAACTGTGTTACTTTAACTCATAAAATCTGTTACGTTGCATAGTCTCTTGCAAAAACTGTTACTCTAACTCATACAATGTGTTACTTTAATTCATGAACTGTGTTACTTTAACTCATAAAATCAGTTACGTTGCATAGTAGTCTCTTGCAAAAACAGGAGTTTCAATTAACAAAAAGAACAATGTTTGTTTTTATTAAGATACTCCAAAACAAAAAGTGGTACAAGATTCCAACTAAATCAACTCCATTACAATTCCAATGTTTCACACTTGTTACTCATAATGTCCTACTTATAATTCTGTTTCTTCTTCATCCTTCTCGTTCTCTCCGTCTTTCTTCTTTTTCATCTTTTTCATCATCATCTCAGAAGCTTTGATTTAATCTCACCACCTCACAATGGAGGAAACTCTCACCCACATCCCTACATCATTCATGTGGATTAAAGTAACAGATAACAAGAGTTAAAGTAACAGATGAAGTGCATTGAAGTAACATTGAATTAAATTAACAGAGTATGCTTATACACCAGATATAAAGTAACAGAGGTCAGACATTAAAGTAACAGATAGTATGAATTAAATTAACATATAATGTTCATTAAAATAACACCAGATATAAGTTAGTGCAAAAAATTCATATAATGATAAAAATGAGAGTATGACGCAGTATATTACTATTTGATATTGTTTCCTATTTTGAAGTCATCACGTCCCATAATTATAGGAAGTAGTATTTTTTTTTCCT
The DNA here is from genome assembly GCA_958450325.1 of Agrostemma githago. Lineage (NCBI taxonomy): Eukaryota > Viridiplantae > Streptophyta > Magnoliopsida > Caryophyllales > Caryophyllaceae > Agrostemma > Agrostemma githago. The sequence goes on along the minus strand of OY288256.1, from coordinate 9,168,576 downwards.
TTTTTTATATGGCGTTACTCTTTGATGTTGTTTCCTATTTTGGTGGCAATCACGTCCCATTATTATAGGAAACAATATCTTTTTTTTTATTATTTTTTTTAATATGGCAGTTTCCAAAATTCTTAGGACACTACAATGCACTACAATAACAGATGAAAAACACTAAAGTAACAACTGGAGTGTATTAAAGTAACACGACATATAAAGTAACAGATGGTAGACATTAAAGTAACAGATGCTTTACACTAAAGTAACGCAGTATATGAACTACAATAACTCAATATATTGTAAACGTAAAAACTAATAATTGAGTAGCATCTTAATGACTTTCATGGCGATTTCAGTATAAATTAAAAAACATATATACTCACCGTTTGTGTGTTCTACGATTTGCATATGAATCTATGATGAATAACACCATGAAAACAATATCAACATGAAAATTGACGCAAACCATGAACACAAATTGACGCAAATTAATCAAAATAATGAATAAAAATTGACGCAAAACATGAAAGCAATATCGAAACTCACCATTGTTATACTCGATGAATTGTTTATCAACAGTTAATGAAGATGTCGCGATCATTGAATTCATAGTAACGAAATTTCGAGCACATATTTGATTGAATGAATGAATGAACGTGATGATTGATGGGAGCGTTTTTTTTTAAGGTTTTGATAATGAACCTGCCTGTAACGTGAATGAATGAATGAATGAGGAATGATTGTGATTATGGGAGTTATTGTTTCCTAAAATCATGGGAGTTATTTTAGGAGATATTGTTTCCTATTTTGGTGGCAATCACGTCCCATTATTATAGGAAACAATATCTTTTTTATTTTATTTTTTTTAATATGTCAGTTTTCAAAATTCTTAGAACACTGCAATGCACTACAATAACAGATGAAAAACACTAAAGTAACAACTGAAGTGTATTAAAGTAACACGACATATAAAGTAACAGATGGTAGACATTAAAGTAACAGATGCTTTACACTAAAGTAACGCAGTATATGAACTACAATAACTCAATATATTGTAAACGTAAAAACTAATAATTGAGTAGCATCTTATTGACTTTAATGACGATTCCAGTATAAATTACAAAACATATATACTCACCCTTTGTGTGTTCTACGATTTGCATATGAATCTATGATGAATAACACGATCATAAAAACAATATCAACATGAAAATTGACGCAAACCATGAACACAAATTGACGCAAATTAATCCAAATAATGAATAAAAATTGACGCAAAACATGAAAGCAATATCGAAACTCACCATTGTTATACTCGATGAATTGTTTATCAACAGTTAATAAAGATGTCGCGATCATTGAATTCATAGTAACGGAATTTCGAGCACAGATTTAATTGAATGAATGAATGAACGTGATGATCGATGGGAGCGTTTTTTTTTTTTTTTTTTTTTTTTTTAAGGTTTTGATAATGAACCTGTAACGTGAATGAATGAATGAATGAATGAGAAATGATTGTGATTATGGGAGTTATTGTTTCCTAAAATCATGGGAGTTATTTTAGGATAGTAAATCTTCCTCTTTTTTTTTTTTTTTTTTTTTTTTTAATACAAAATATTAGGATGCATCTTGTCCATCCATCCTCATCCCATCCAACGGATGGGATGAGGACTTAGGGACTCAACACTTATATAGGGACTCATTAGAACCTACCTCTATATATATATATATGTAATTTGACCTCTCATGAATTTGGCTTCACATGTCACTTTATAATTGAACATTTTTCCCTTTGTGCCAAAAGCAAAGTCAAACAATTCATCAGGACGGAAAGAGTATATACTCACTCGATACCACTAAGATCTTTTCATTTATGATTATAATTATTATATAGAAAGATTATTTTGATATGGGAGAGTACAAAATACGGAATATACTATTAAAATCCATATAAAAAAAGTTTCACAAATTACATAATATAAGTCTTACACCTGAAACAGTTCATTTTTAATTTTTTTTAAAAAATTTTCTAATGAAAAACTGAATAGCTTTTTTTACACAAAGAGAACATATCACGGCGTGCTAACCATTAAAAAAAAAGTTCATTATCATACAAGTTTCGATAAATATTTATGTATTTTACGGTATGTTAAAGAGAGAAGTGGGTATCTCGAAATGTGAGATGAAATAAACCGAGTACATAAAAAATATAAACAATATTTTCATTAATTACACGTTATTTAATACTCCGTACATTTCAAGACATAACTCAAATATTTTAATTAGTTTTGCGATTTAAAAAATATTTTCCTATTTCTAAAGTACACAGTCGATAAATAGTAAAAATAAAATAATAAATTTTTTATTTTAAATCTTAAATGAAATATTCTATAAGATAAATATATTATAAATACCGTGCATTGCACGGGGGCTATACTAGTATGTTATTGCAATCTTCCATTTACCAAATACTAATATTGTCATATTTTTTGGTCAAACCAGCTATTTGTTCTCAATATGCCAATTTGTCACGGATCCGTCATTAATCAAACATGTTCTACCTTTCCCCTTCAAAGAAAATTAAATATAACGGTTAGTAAGAATTAGAGTGGGTAGCATTAATATCTGAGGGCATTAACAATAGTGGCTTACTAGATAGGTTTGTCTACATACTATCCGAGTATAAGTTTGTCTACCAACCTTTTTAATGTTGGATATGAATATGGATATTGAGATTAATGAATGACAAGGAGTTACAATATGGTAGAGGAGTACAAGCTTGTTATATGAATTATCCGGTCGGCGGTTTCTTAGTATGTAATCCCTCCGCTCCACAATGATTTACCAACTTTTATTCAAATATGAGGGATTAAAATAATAAATGGGTAAATCATAGTGGGTTAGAGGGAGTACCTAACTTGTGAGAAAAGAAAAAGATAATTTGAAGTTGGTGGTCTCATCATACGAAACTTGAAAATGTTTGTGGATTGTAGAGGTTTGTTAAATTATTATTGAAGAGAGTTTGTGAGTTGTATGATGTGGTATATGGGTGTTCAAAAGTCGATCTGGGTCAAAATATACTAGTCGATCAAGAATCGGTACTAAAAAATTTGGTCTCGTCCCCCAGTCCACCATGTTTTAGGATTCCGATTTTATATCTAATCTAGTATGGATCAATTTTTTTTCAATTCGGACAAGAAAGAGTGGATTTTCCTTATAAATGAGAAACTTTAATTGTTTAGTTTCTTATTTTATACAGTATGAAATATATGAAAAATTGGAGTCCCACTAGCACAATTAAAAATTGGAAAAATTGATAAGATTGATACCACCTTTGTAACATCTTCCAGAAATGATATTACCTTTCAATAATCTCAAAATGATATCATCTTTCTACACTATCTTCTTGAAACAGTTTTCTATAAAATTGACTTGTAATAGCAAGTAACGTAACTTGCATTTTAATATGAATGTCGAATTTCATGGACGATAATTTTATCATCTTAATATCATTGCAACAAACTACTATCCATTTTTTTTATTGTAAGTAAAAAATTACCGTATCACAAGGAAAACTATATAAAATACTTATTTGTAAACAGCTTCTAATAAATTACAAAGTATAATTTATACTCCTATACGCGATATAGTAACGATTGTCCGTAGTATTCCCAAAAACACCAAATGATCGTCTCAGACATTTTCGACGGGCTATCAAATGACGTCGACGACTTGTCAAAATTCAAATGATAGTTTGTTGTTTTCCTACGCCGGCCCACCAATGGCCTTTTTTGGCCCATAAATAACAGTATCGGGTCAGCGGGTCAGCTACGGCTCCGACAATAACGTAAACCCAGACCCATTTTTCTTAAATGAGATCCGTACCTGACCCAAACTCATCGGGTCTAGAAAAAACGAGACCCAAACCCAACTCATTTAGGGGTTTGGACTATCGGGATAGAACCAGACACATACCGGTCTGGTCTCTGGGTGCCCAAAATAATATTAGCTCCGGTCTTCGGTCCAGTCCATACTTTTAAAAAAAAATTACAGCTCTGTTTGATCCAACCCGGACCTTAAGGAGTCTGGTCTGGGTCCCTTTCTAACCGCTTCGGTCTCTGGGTTTGGATTTTTTGGGATGATCGATCTTTAGGTCTATCCGGTCTGAGTTTGGACCGTAAACACCCATAGACCTATTTAGGCCCGACCCGCTGGGTGTTGGTCCGGTCCTAGAGCCACTGTCATTTTGGGCAATATTTCGGGTCCGATCCTAGAAATATTAATTTAGAAAATTTGGGTATGAAAATGAGTAATAACTAATTAAAGTATATGTTTAGTAATTTATTAACCTGCTGTAACACCCCAGCCACCACTTGTGGACTGTGGTATCACCTACGACGCTCAACAGGTCGTGTACTGGCCCCACAAATCAACACGGGTCTTTTCCAGCGCATTCTGACCCGGAACCTTCCCAGGAGGTCACTCATCCTTAGATTACTCTCACTCAAGCATGGATGACCAGAAAAGAAAGTGAACTTTGTTGAAATGAGTAGTACTATCAATCCCTTTAAGCACTCATCCGAGCCTCATAAACCAAATCCAATACACGCTCCTCTGAGCACCATATCCAATATATATATATATTCTTTAAACTCGGGGTATTACACCTGCGGAGCAGGTAACAGGTTTTTGGTACTACTTAAAAACAATGGTGTTAAAAGGTTATATCATTTTGGGATTATTGAAAAGTGATATCATTTGTGGAAGATGTTATAAAGGTGGTATCATTTTTATCAATTTTTCCTTAATTTTTTTTTCAATAAATAGGAAGAGTATAAGCAATGACATAATACACCCGACTATCACCACCATATACATAGGCAAACAAATAAGAACAACTTCATTTTTTTATCCTTAGTTACATAGAAACTCTAGGCTGTTACGAGTATTTTTCAAAATTTATCGTCAATATTGTTTTTGTAGAGTTTACTCTAACATAACACAACATGGAACGACTCGTATGCGTCCGATATAACAAAATAGTTACCGTACCATACATACATACGTATGGTGTGGTTAGGTAGAGTCGATTCTGTTTATATACAAGTAGAGTGAAGCTGAAAAGCTTGTCCTCATGATAAAATATATATAGATATGGCATATAATTATGGACTTCTCACTCTTTGACCCCCCCAGGCCACAGGTTAGAGGATCACTCTACCGAAGCAAAGTTAGTATGAAGGGAGGAGAGAGAGGTGCGATAACAACAATAATAATGATGTTAGTGATAGCCGCCGCCTTGGCGCAGCCGAGTATGGCGACGGTGTACACTGTGGGCGACACATCAGGATGGACTTTAGGCGTTGATTATGGTGCTTGGGCCACTTCCAAGACCTTCTACGTTGGTGACACCCTCGGTAGGTAACTTCATTGCTTTCTTCCCATTCATATCAATTTTCATGTTGATTAGTAGAGTACGTATTATCCTCGGATCGTAACCACTACCTTTATGATTACTTAATTATCTCTAAAAACTTAATAGTCCTATATAAGGGTTAAATTAGTTCATTCTTTACATCTTAATAAACAAACTAGGTATGTGACCCGTGAAATTCACGGGTTTATCTGTTCCAATATTTTGTGCACGGATTCTTGATAATCATGACCAAGTCTTTCATTCATTGTATATGTTGGTTCGAAAACATGTGTCGATCGATTTTTGCATACCCTAAGCGGATAGTAAACGTTTTGAATTTAGTTTCAATTTCAATAATTGGGTCCAAAATTGTAGATCGCCAACAATTATTATACACATCAATCTCACCAATTCAACAATGTCACTAAACTACAGAACTTATACATCGATCAATTTCAATGATATGTCTTTTATTTTAATTTTTATATTTTTTTTGAAACCCGATTTCAGTGTCTTTTATTTATTATAACCTTAATATTTTTTTTGTAAAGTATCACTAAACATGGATTTATGCACGTTTCTTCAACAAATGAGACCTAGTTTTTTAATCCCGTGAAAATCATTGAGATATTCATTTTCACTTTTTTATTTATTTATACTAACTCTATATTTTGTTCGTTAAATATAAAAGGCTTCTGAAAACATCTAAATTTAATAATTATATAAAACCGAAACAGTATAACACATCTATAATTAAGGGAAAAAAAAATAAATTTGACATTGTATAAAGCCAAAACTTGATGACACATATATATGGGGAAAAAAAATAATAAGACTAAATTTGACAAAAAACAAAGAAATTATAAATAATAATAATAATAATATAAATAAAGGGTTGTTTGAGCATTTAATATCTGCCACGTGGCAAAAAAATTAAATAGTCAAATAACCCTTTTAACTTTATGTATAGATTTGATACTAAATTTTTTTTATTAAATGTAATTAATTACATTAGTAATTGATATTAAGTTTTTTTTATTAAATGTAATTAATTACATTAGTAATTGACCAAAACCTTTTCACTTACCCTTATGTAATTAATATTTGTCATAATTTATTGATTATTTATATAAATATATTTCAAGTTAACTTTAAATAGCATGGGTCTTGTGTTCATAAGAGTGTACCTTTTTTTTAATCGAAAATAGTAAATTGTGTAATACTACCTTTTATAGCAATAAGAATTTTCATCTGTGAATGTAAAAGTCAATGCAAATTGTTTGCATTAATAAATTTATTTGTTTTCATTAATAAATTTATTATGACCTACATTTTCAGAAATCGCGATCCTATCCAAAACTTTTATTTAATAATTTGTTATATTAATGTGATATTAAGTTTTTTTCATTAAATGTAATTAATTACATCAGTAATTGACCAAAACCTTTTCATTTACCCTTATTTAATTATTATTTGTTATAATAATGATAGCAAAATTAATATTCATTGATAAGGAATGGAAATTTCATTTGATTTAACTTACTTCATTATTTTATTTTATTGTTATACTTTTCAACAAAGATGATTCATTTTGTTAGTGCATTTATTATCACGTACATTATTTTAATCACAATTTAATACTACTCTTTACAGCAATAAGAATTTTCATTTGTGAATGTAAAAATCAATGCAAATTGTTTTCATTAATAAATTTATTATGACCTACATTTTCAAAAATCACAATCTTTTCTAAAAATTTTATTTAATAATTTGTTGTATTATTATATTTGATATTAATTTTTTTTTATTAAATGTAATTAATTACATTAGTAATTGACGAAAACCTTTTCATTTACCCTTATTTAACTATTATCTGTTATAATAATGAGTAGAAAATTAATACTCATTGATAAAGAATGGAAATTTCATTTGATTTAACTTACTCCATTATTTTATTTTTATTTTATTTTTATACTTTTCAACAAAGATGATTCATTTTGTTAGTACATTTATTATCACGTACATTATTTTAATCACAATCTTTCTAAAAATTTTATCTAATAATTTGTCTATATATATATATATATATATATATATATATATATATATATATAAGTTTAATAATAAAGCGAAAACTTTATAACAACTCTAAAATTATGAAAAAACAATACATATATGTAAGCAACAAACAAAATGCAATAAGAGTAAATTAGAGGCGAATGCAAGAAATTGTAAAAGAACAAAAAGTTGCAACATCTTCTTAATCATATTTTCTAAATTTCTTGAAGCTTGAATATAAATAAAAGCACAGTCTTATGAACCCAATATCCGTGATATTTAAAGTTAACTTGAAATATATTTATATAAATAATCAATTAGAATAAAATTATTATATCTGAGAAATGAAAAATTGCAGACTTGATTATTGGCTTCGCATGGATTTACTAAACAAAAACAAATGCAAAAAGATTAAATCAGCACTAAAATTAGAATCAAGGAAGAACAATTATACAACTGAAGAGAATATTTTAAAAACAGAACGGAAACACATCTATCTATAATCATGAAAAAAATAATACATATATAAGCAACAAAACAAAATGCAATAAGAATAAATCAGAGCCGAATGCAAGAAATTGAAAAACAAAAACAGTTGTAACCTCTTCTTAATTATATTTTGTAAATTTCTTCAAGCTTGAATATATATAAAAGTACACTCTCATGAACACCAAATCCATTATATTTAAAGTTAACTTGAAATATATCTATATAAATAATCAATTAAAATAAAATTATTATACCTGAAAAGCGAGGGATTCCAGACCTGATTAGTGGCTTCACATAAGTTCAGTAAACAACAACAAATGCACAAAAAAAAATTAGGACTAAAATCAGAATCAACAAAGAGCAAGTATACAACTGGGAAGAATATTTTAAAAATAGAACGGGAAATTTTTGAATAAGACAAAATTTGCCATTGTGTAAAGGCGAAACTTGGTGACACATATATATGAGGGGAAAAACCAGTAATACCAAATTGAAAAATCAGAGCTGAATGCAAGAAACTGAAAAACAAAAACAATTGTAACCTCTTCTTAATCATATTGTGTAAATTTCTTCAAGCTTGAATATAAATAAAAGCACACTCTTATGAAAACAAAATGCATTATATTCAAAGTTAACTTCAAATATATCTATATAAATAATCAACTAAAATAAAACTGTTATACCTGAAAAGCGAGAAATTGCAGACTTGATTAGTGGTTTCACATAAGTCCACTAAACAACAACAAATGCACCAAAAAAAATTAGCACTAAAAAATTAGAACGAACAAAGAGCAAGTATACAACTGAGGAGAATACTTTTAAAATAGATCGGGAAATGTTTTAATAAGACAAAATTTGGACTAAATTGAGAAAAAGAAAGAATTTATAGATAACAACAACAACAACAACAACAACAACAACAACAACAACAATAATAATAATAATAACAACAATAACAACAATTTAAGGGAGTGGGGGCCCAGATAGTATCTCGGCCCCCCTCTAATTTCTTGTAATTTGTTCTGGTGTTGATGCAAGTTCCGTTTTATAATAATAATAAAAAAAATAATAATAATAAAAGGTTGCTCAAGCATTTAATGACCGCCACGTGGCAAAAAATTAAATGCATAAACAATCCTTTTAAATTTATTTATAGATACTATCAAAAATTAACTCTTGTATTATCATTTCTAAGATATGATCTAATATGTGTGGAAATCTACATTTGTAATCTTCCAACAAAAAAACAATAATCCTCCATAGTACTCATATTTCATAATTTTAACTCGTTATTCGTTAATAAATGTTATACTATGAAGTATTTATTAATTAGAGTTTATCACTAATTACCCTCTTCTATATTACCCATTTTTCAAATTACCCTCAAAAATGGATTCCGTTAAAATTACCTCCGTGAAGTTGTTAAAAAATTAGATTTTGCCCCCAGTTGTCCTTTTCTACCATTTCCGGTGAGTTTTGCTGTTTTTCTTCCCATTTTGCCCCTCCCCTCACTAACACCCTCTCTCCTCTCCTTAACCCCTTTTACTCCCTCTAACTCACTCAACCCTACCAAAACCCCCCAAATTCCCCCAAATTCCCATAACCCTAACCCTAATTTCGAAAATCGACCCAAAATCGATTCTAAGCAGCAGCTTTCTTTGGCGATTTGGTGGCTTTGGATGGCGATTTGGGCTCCTTGGGTGATTTCTCAGCAGCTTTCTTCGGTAGCAAAATCGGGTTAATGTTAGGCAACACTCCTCCATGAGCGATTGTAACACCAGAGAGTAATTTTCCGAGTTCTTCGTCGTTCCTGGATTTCCTGCTAATTCCAATACCTGAAACCCAGAAAATCCCCAATTAATACCGATTATCAACATCATAAGAACCCTAATTTACAAAATCAATTGACTAATTGTTCAATTAATTAGCAAATTGAGCAATTGAAACTTCATTCAAACAAATTCACTGATTTTTTACCCAAATATTCAACAAATTGAGCTTTTATACCGATTTTCAACATCAGAAATCAACTAAATTACAAAACCGATTGATAAAATTTAAAATTAATTAGCAAATTGAGCAATTAAAACTTGTTTCGAACTAATTAATTAATTAAATAATTACCCAAATTGATTGATAAAATTCTCAACTAATTAGCAAAATTGAGCAATTGAAACTAATTAATTTCTCAAATTTTAGCAAAATTGAGCTTTAATACTGATAATCACCATTAAAATTCAACTAATTAGCAAATCGATTATTTCAAACTCAAACCCTAATTTCAATTATGTCGATTAAATACATTTTAAATCGAGAAACCGTCTCTTTAAACCCTAAACCCTAAATATAAACCCAGAAAGAGACGAAAATGGGAAGAGGAAGGAAGAGAAATTACCTTTAGAAGTGGATCGATTGCCTGCAATTCGGTCTCGCGCTCGATTCTGGGTCGATTTTCGAGATTAGGGTTAGGGTTCTGGGAATTTGGGGGAAATTGGGGGTTTTGGTAGGGTTGAGTGAGTAAAAGGGGTTAAGGAGAGGAGAGAGGGTGTTAGTGAGGGGAGGGGCAAAATGGGAAGAAAAACAGCAAAACTCACCGGAAATGGTAGAAAAGGACCACTGGGGGCAAAATCTAATTTTTTAACAACTTCACGGGGGTAATTTTAACGGAATCCATTTTTGGGGTAATTTGAAAAATGGGTAACATAAGAGGGGGTAATTAGTGATAAACTCTATTAATTAAATTGTTAGATGAGAATGAGTAGTTATGATTTATATTTTCACTCGGCAACTAGTACTCGCGCAAATTATTCTGGTAGCGCATATAGATGAACACGTGGCTTCATCTATATATATATATATATATATATATATATATATATATATATATATATATTATTTGTGCGAAATATTTTAATCATGGTAAATAAAATATTGAAACAGATGTATTACTAATAAATATTTGTTACTTAATCTAAGACCGACGTAAAAAGTATTGATTTTAAGCTTAAAGCTGGCTAATTAAGTAACATGAATATCTGATTTACATATATAAATGAGACAAATTTTGTAGCAAAGGTTTTTGTTTTAAGAAAGATAAGTGATAATTTGAGGTGGAATAAATGGACAGTGTTCAACTACGGGAGTGGGCACACAGTGGACGAAGTGAAGCAAAGTGACTACAAAACATGCACAATTGGGAATCCAATAACTACGGATAACAAAGGAAGCACCAGTATCCTTCTCCAGACCCCCGGGACCCACTCCTTCATTTGTGGGGTCATTGGTCACTGTGCTACCGGCATGAAGCTCTCTCTTGATGTCCTCGCTTCCGCCACCCCTGCTACCACCGCTTCTACCGCCGGCCTTCCTCCTACCACTTTTCCCACCACCGCCACTCCCGTCATGATCCCTGATTACTATGTCGTGTCATCCGCAGCAAGTATTAGTGTCTCTTCTGTAGGATTTGGTGTTTGTTCGGCAGTATTTGTATCATCTCTGGCTTATTATGTCGCGTAAGATCGATCGTGTTACAGAAAAATTGTAATTTGTTCGGGAAGTATACTTTTGTAAGGTACATAGTTGATCAGGGTGGAGGCGGTGCTTTTTAATTGTACTTTTGTTGAATACTTATTGAAGTATGGATGTAAATTATGTAATGTCAAACATTTGATAATGTGGCTTAGATTAGTTCGTTTGATATAGCGGATGATACAATACGATTATATGGTCTTCAATTACGCGATTCCAACTTAGCAAACAACGCAGGTTCTACCCTTATGAGTAGGAACTCAACTCATTTCCCCTTAACCATCCACAATTATCAGTCAACAATTGAGTCCGGTATAAATTAGTTAAGGCCGTGTGATTCAAGATATCATTACGTGAAACATCAAGCATTTATCGCATTTCAAACAAGTCATGCAGATACGTAACAAAAGTTTTGTTTGATTAATAGCATACTTCTAGCAATCATTTAGCTCGGAATACATACGTGCCCCAAACAAGCTAAGGGGGTGGCTAATCTGGTAGCGCCTCACAGCCAATTCTTTTATTTCCATTCCAACCGATCTCAACGAATTCTCAGTACTCCTACGCGTCATGGTCATCTCACGATCTCCAAACATTTTGGCGCTGCGGCCTAACCACAATAATACATGTATCCAAGTTAATAAACTGTCACCCTAACTTACTTACCCACCCACCCACCCACCTGGCCATACAAATCGTCACTCAAGCATCCCCGCACATTCCAATTCAATGATTCATATGATTGCACCAATTCAAGCTAAAAGATATAATTCACATTCTCACGTAATAACAACATTGGTACAACTAATACACAGTTATCCACATTAGAATTTCTAATGTAATTCTCTTCCGCAGCAGTAAGTCATTCGTGATCGGGTCAATTAAATCGTTAGGTCAACTTTATACAGGCTATATACTAACCGATATTCGTGTTTTATGTCGTGTTAGTTTATAGGCTCTTTTGCGTCATTTAATATGGGTCTAGTAGTCGATTTAGCTAGTTTTCGTAACTTGTGTTACTTGCATCTTTTGCTTTGTAATTCTCGTTTCTATTGCCTTTTTGGTACATCTCATTTGGCGTAATATTGTTCAAGTAATCCTTGGATTGAGGTTGTGACTTATAACTTTGATTCTTTGTGTCGAGAGAAGACATGGACTTCAATTAGGTAGGTTATGGGGACGTAACCTTTGTTTTAAGGAAGGCAAGATGTCACAACCCAATTTTAGTTGCATTGAGTAAGGGTCACATTTAAGTTGTAATTAAGTTCTTGTCACCGGGTAGTCCCTTATCGTTGTGTGTTGGGGAGCGAACTTCCAAGACAAAGTTCTTAACTTATAAGGAGGCTAGACTGTAATATCCACTTTTCTGAGTCACCTCAAACCTGACCTGAGTCATGTCATAAGCCTATTGTGGACATGACATAAGTCCACCCCGACGCGGCCACGGGCGGGTTTGGGGGGCGAATGAATCTCCATATGAGAGGGTCAAATTGAAATTTAAATCGAAGTTGGAGTCGCCACCGAACTTTGTGGGAGTTCGGGCCCGTTCGAACCCACTCTATGTTGTAGTGGGCCGTGTACAAAATACGGCCCATTTCCGATGTCAGAGTTTATCGGGTTCGTCCCTTTGCATTTGATACTGATACCGACATGATCGGATACCGTGTATTGAATGACTCTCGTTGCCAATGGTTTCGGACATCCGGAAACCGAGGTTCTGAGTAAGGGGTGAGGGTACGTGTTGGGAAGTTCACAAAGAACACCCAACCCCGCCCGCACATTAGCGGCCTCTACTAAGATATCGTTTGATTTTTGAATACGCGCGTTAGTAATACGATGAATGATATGCAAATATTGTTTTCCTAAGCATGTGAGGAATTGAATGGGTTGCTAAGTCGGTTTAATGCATGAAAAATTAACGTCAAAGTTGAATTTAGCATGTGAGGTTCGTTTTAGTATAATAAAACAAATAATGAAAAAGATGAATTTGCTACAAAGGATGAACAAACGAGTTAGTATCGGTTTGTGAATAAAAATATAGCAAATATGATGAATATGCGAGATTGAGAAAATATTAGTCGAAATCTGAAAATATTGCTAAAAAGACGCTGTTTTGTAAAAAAGTGATCTAAAAAAAAAAAAAAGGGAAACGAACAAAAAAACGGGTCGCGGTTCAGGCTCCCGCGCGAGTCGCCTGGGAGGGGCGCGACTCGCGTGGGCAGTTGTCTCGGTTCGGGTTTTTTTTTCGAAAATTGTTAATTTTGATAAATCGCGTACAAATATGAATTAATTTATACTCGATTTATATTTTCGATATTCGTCGTATCCGATATTCGATTATGAAATCGATATCAAATAGTCGGAATGATTTTTAGAAAACGTTTTATAAAATCGTTTTGAAAAGAATTTGAACGAAAAAAAGGAAAAAAGAATGTTAGTTCTCTCCGCGTTAAAATCGTCGTATTTTGTAAAAAAAAAGATGTAACGATTTTTTAGCATCAACGAGATTTAATTTAATTCTTTTTAGATACGATATTCGATTAGAGAATCGATATCATATTTTAAGAACGTTATATTTTATAAAATAATTTTGTAGTATCGATATTAGAAATAAAAAAATATGTGACGAACGACCCGTAAAAAAAATGACCGACGACGAAACAAGGAAAAAAAAATGAGGAAGAGACGAGAAGGAGAAGAAGAGAAGAAAGGAGAAGTCGGGTTTGATTTTACACCCTCAACCTACATGCTTCGTTTACTCGGATCGGGGCTCGTCGGAATGTGGCTAGGGCACGGGAGCGTCGAGTGAATGTCGGTGAGTTATGGTGGCTCGGTTTGGACGTGAAGGGTGTCGGGTATAGGGGCCGGTTCCTTCGGGTATCGGGATTTATTTTGTTGTGGCTTGGAAATTGTGAATATCGGATGTGCCGTAGGATGATATGCTTATGAATGCTAAGATTGTATGTGAATGTTATATGTTTATGAATGAATCTTGAGTTGTGCAAGGGGCCTATTTATAGGAATATTCCCGACCTTGGCTAGGAGAAGTGCTTAGGGTGAGAACTACCGCTTAGGATAGGAAACGTAAGAAGCTGAGAAGCACGAGAATTCCGTTTACTTGGCAAAGAAGAAAGGGAATCTCGGCTGGTTAGTGGAGCTCGGCCGAGTGACTTGCACTTGGTCGGGTGTTTGATTCAGTTTTCGGATAGAATTCCTACTTGAGATCGAATTCTACCCCTGAACGGATTTGTTTAATATTTTGTGTAGTTGATTTCTTGTAGTATTGGAGTTCGAATCAGCCACGTGAGGTGTCACGGCTGACTCACGTGTCCCGAGAACATTTTTGACCGGGTTTTGACTCGGTCGCTAAAAGACGGTTTTGCCCCTGGTGTCGGAATCGACCCAAATTAGTCTTATTTGACTCGAAACGACCCACTGGACCTGAATTTGAGGTTGGTTTTGTGAGATATGAACTCCGTAAAAAGCCCAAGCCAAATGCCAATGATTTTGAGCCCGTTTCTGAGTATGTTAAAGCACGTTTGCGTCCGATCATCATCGGGTGTTTGTCGGAAACTGCTATAGACACCTGGGAGTCAAAATGTGGGTGTCTACAGAGCCCCCACTCTGACTGAGGCTTGGACAGGGCGAAAGTCAGAGTAGCTACCAGGTCAATCAGAGATTAAAACCTGGCAGCTTCCGGTCGGGTCGTTTAAAGTCCAGTAGACTTGCGTAAAAGGGCTCACCAGCCATAAGTTGGAAATAATACCTGAGCTGATGATGATAACTCCGTGGGGAATTGGACTTGTCGTATAAGTCTTAGGTGTGCCCATATACGGGCTCATCCCGTTAAATGCCGCTGGGGAGTTGGTTGCACGGTCTTGAATTGTACCTGTATAAGTTACATAAAATTTTGCATGCAACATGTAGGTGAAACAAATATGACTCGCGCTGGGGAATAAAAATGATTTTTGCTTAGTTTTGAAATCGAAGTCCCGAAAACAGCTTACGTGCTAGAAAATAGGTTTTCAAAACTGAAATGGGTAGAAAAGAAATTTGCAATTTAAATAGACCAAAATTTGACCTTGTCGAAAAGGATTTTCTCAAATGGCTAAGTTTTGCTGATTTTAAAAATGAGAATTTGAAGAGAGAGGTATACCGACAGACTCGACTCTGGACGTGACCGGACGAGTTGACAGACACGACTGGACTCTCGAGGGGTTGGACTGCGACTCGGTAGGGGGGTGGGCCACCTAACAAGACTCTTAAGTTGCGTTATTCCGTAGCCTAGGCGAGTGGCAACATGGTCGAATCCTCGGAATGGGAAGGATGTGCTATGGGGGAATTGCGATAGTCTGTAATGAGACTGTTGTAGTCTAGTGCTCTTCTGGATTTTTGATTTTAGGGTACATTTCCAAAGTGGATATTGCTCCGAGTCCTGATAGATTCTTGTCTTCGACTGAGCCGAGCACTAGGACACACTATAGAAAGGAGGCTAGATTTTTTTGAATTTATCTGGATTTTGTAAGTGGATGGAGGTTTTCTGCCTATGAGAAGCCCCCAGGATGACAAAGCTAGCTGTTGAGAACAAGATGGTGTCATGACCGGAATGATGGTGCTTTTTGAATGTGTGTCAATGTGGGTGGTTGTGCCTCTGTTGAAAGGCTGCCTACGTATTCACGTGTAGTGAAATCAAACCATGCCGTAGTTCAGTGTTGAAAGATATATTATGCTGCCTAGTCTAATAGGACTTTGTGTGTAACTAGCCATAGCAATGGTGTAGGCTAGGTGCATTCCCAATGATGTCTTGATCAAAGGGCGAGAATGGTTAGGATATTGATCCTGTGACCGTGAGCGTTCTCCGGGATAGCCCCCAGAGGTGGTGTGAACTACTTGGGCATGTTCTATGCTGACCGCAAGTTGAGTTCCCGTGCTTGGGGTTGGTAACTGGTTTGGATGAGAGGAATTGGGACGGGATTTTAACGAGTTTTGCTCTCGGGGATTTTAACGAGTTTTGCTCTCGGGGATTTTAACGAGTTTTGCTCTCGGGGATTGGTTTTGATAATACGGGATCTGGTTTCCATGTCTGGCCCTAATGGTTTGGGGTATCCTATGAAGCTAGAATCCTTAAAATTCCGGGCTGTCTCTAGCCTGGGTCTCGAGAAGGTCTTGAGGGTTGTAATGTGAGAAGGCTGAGTGTGGTGTTAGCTGACCAGCTTGATTGTTGCTCCCCTATTGGATGGTATGGGTTTTGATAATTTTGAATTGTTTGAATTGACCGTTTTTACTGCGGTCACGAGTATGATGGCCTGCTTTTTTTGTTTTGGCCTTTTGCTTTTTTTCATGGACTTTTGATTTCTTTTTTTTTTTGTCCAGTTTTCTTTTTTTTTAATGGCCTGCTTTTTGTTTTGGCCTTTTGCTTTTTTTTTTTATGGCCTGCTTTTGTTTTGGCCTTTTTTTTTTGTCGGTCAGACTAACACATAAGGTAGGGATTGGTCGGTCTTATTGGAGGGGTGTTATATTGTGGGAAATGGGCTTGCCTCCCGTCTTGAACCCAAACTAGGAGATTACCTAGATTTGTCATAGGATTCGATACCGCTCCTGCTACGGGTAGTTTTGTGGCTTTCTATGTCAGACATGGAACAGGTAAAAGAAAGCACGGGTCTCAATTTCCTACAGTCATTATAGATGTGCCTATAGTCACGTGCATGTGTTCACAGTGTATGATGGTGTTCATCATGTTCTCGGAAACACGTAAGGAAGGTGTATATGAGAAATAACATTGAAAGCTGATTTTATTGAATTTTCAAAAAAGAGGACAGAATACAATTGACTCTGACTCTGACCTTGAAATTGAAATAAATAGTATATCCTAGACTCGGACTCAGACTTGGACTTAAATCAAATCCGGACTCTTGGATGCATGGGAGGTAGATTGGATGCTTTGGTCATTAGGCCCTGTATAGTCCATGAGGAGCTTTGCAAGTGATAACGTTTCCAAAACGGGAGTCCTCCCGACATCGAGGGAGTCTTGGATGAGGTGTTTCAGTTTCCAGCACTGCTCTATATCGTGTCCCCTCCCTCTATGGAATTTGCAGTAATGCTTGGCGTTCCATGCCTTGGAACGTTTTTCTGAAGGTGGGTCGACTGTTGGGCCTATAGGTGATATTAGGCCCTTCGAAACCAACCTTAGAAAAGCGACGGTGTAGGACATATCCAAGTGGGTAAATGTCCTTTCTTCTGACTGGTTCTTGATTTTCGGAGAGGTGACTTGAGGGTTACCTCTCTCAGTCTTGCCATCCTGAGGGTATCGGACAGTTTCGTAAGAATGTTCACCCTTCAAATGGCTCAGTTGGGTGATTGGCTGCCTTACCCGCTCTAGTTGTGTTAGACGGGATCGGGTTCTTACAAGGTCTTCTTCGATGGTGGTTACCCTGACATTTAGGTCATCTAGGGCGGTATTGATTTTTGAGAAGATATTGTTAATGGAGCAAGACAACATAAGCATACTCCCCTGGATATCCTCCTTCTTGACGGCGCGGGACTTGTTGTGGTTTGGTGAGGTCTCGCTCATAGGGTCCCTGATCGGAAGAAATGACGGGTGTTAGAACTCGCCTAAGCTCGGTTTTGCGTACATGCAAGAGAGGGAATCAAACTAGACATGGCCCGGGGTGAGGGGTCGACAAAGACTCTTGGACCGGGATACTCGAACGTTGACCTGGACGAGGTAACGACCCTGGCTTGGACTTGACGATGAGACTCAAGCTGCACGAGGGTGAGTCCGAAAATGGGGAGACCATGTTTGACTCGGGTTAGACTCTCCTAAGACAAATGTGTAGGGTGCGATTCTCGGGGTGACTGTGATTAATCGCTCCGTCGGGGAATAGCCCCCAAGTGAGACTAAGGACTCAGATGGTGTGGCATCTAAGTGACTCAAAGGTGGGATACGTGAGACACGTGTAAGACATGACCCTTAGAGCAACCGTGATTGATCGCTTTGCTAGAAGGTAGCCCCTAAGCGGAATCAAAGACTTTGTTAAGACTCGAGTGTCGGACGAGTGACCCTTAGACGTAAGGGTCACGAACCTTTTGTTATAGGGCTATGCCTTGTAAAAGGTTGACTCGGAAGAGACTCCTAGACGGGCGACTCCTGAAAGGTGGGCCTCCTTTAGGATCCAGCTGTGTGGGCTAGGCCCTGTTTGAAAGGAGGTTTACATGAGACATTCCCCAGACTTTGGACTCGATTGTGTAGACGGGCCAACCTTTGTAGGAGTATGTCCTACGTAGGTGGGCCTTGCCTTAGTCTAATAAGGCGGACTGGGATAGGGAGGAAATCCGTGATATAAGATCGACGGAGTTTCGACGCTAGAAGACTTGATGACTTAAGACACGACCCGACACTGCTAAATACGGGAAGCCCTAAGAAAAGGAAGTTTGCAAAATTGATTTTTTTGAAAAGCCCGAAAAATTCGGGGAGAACCGGCCCTTTTTCGAAAAAGAAAACGGAAAGGCAAACCGGGCGACGGTTTTGAAAGTTCGAAAATATTTTCGAGTTTTGAAATGGGCATAATACCGGCTAAAAATAGGCTATTTTGAGTAAAATCGTAAATCCTAAATTCGGTATATGTCCCGAGTTTTGAAATTGGATATTTTGAAAAGGATGCAATTTTTGAAGAAAAAAAAAGACGGTTTTTGAAAAGGATGCCGATGGTAAGTCACGCATCAGTTAATCCCCAGCGGAGTCGCCAAATTGTGGACATGACATAGGTCCACCCCGACGCGGCCACGCGCGGGTTTGGGGGGGCGAATGAATCTCCATATGAGAGGGTCAAATTGAAATTTAAATCGAAGTTGGAGTCGCCACCAAACTTTGTGGGAGTTCAGGCCCGTTCGAACCCACTCTATGTCGTAGTGGGCCGTGTACAAAATACGGCCCATTTCCGATGTCAGAGTTTATCGGGTTCGTCCCTTTGCATTTGATACCGATACCGACATGATCAGATACCGTGTATTGAATGACTCTCGTTGCCAATGGTTTCGGACATCCGGAAACCGAGGTTCTGAGTAAGGGGTGAGGGTACGTGTTGGGAAGTTCACAAAGAACACCCAACCCCGCCCGCACATTAGCGGCCTCTACTAAGATATCGTATGATTTTTGAATACGCGCGTTAGTAATACGATGAATGATATGCAAACATTGTTTTCCTAAACATGTGAGGAATTGAATGGGTTGCTAAGTCGGTTTAATGCATGAAAAATTAACGTCAAAGTTGAATTTAGCATGTGAGGTTCGTTTTAGTATAATAAAACAAATAATGAAAAAGATGAATTTGCTACAAAGGATGAACAAACGAGTTAGTATCGGTTTGTGAATAAAAATATAGCAAATATGATGAATATGCGAGATTGAGAAAATATTAGTCGAAATCTGAAAATATTGCTAAAAAGGCGTTGTTTTGTAAAAAAGCGATGTAAAATAAAAATAAAAAAAGAGAAACGAACAAAAAAACGGGTCGCGGTTCGGGCTCCCGCGCGAGTCGCCTGGGAGGGGCGCGACTCGCGTGGTCAGCTGTCTCGGTTCGGGTTTTTTTTTTCGAAAATTGTTAATTTTGATAAATCGCGTACAAATATAAATTAATTTATACTCGATTTATATTTTATATTCGTCGTATCCGATATTCGATTATGAAATCGATATCAAATAGTCGGAATGATTTTTAGAAAACGTTTTATAAAATCGTTTTGAAAAGAATTTGAACGAAAAAAAGGAAAAAAGAATGTTAGTTCTCTCCGCGTTAAAATCGTCGTATTTTGTAAAAAAAAAGATGTAACGATTTTTTAGCATCAACGAGATTTAATTTAATTCTTTTTAGATACGATATTCGATTAGAGAATCGATACAAAACATGCACAATTGGGAATCCAATAACTACGGATAACAAAGGAAGCACCAGTATCCTTCTCCAGACCCCCGGGACCCACTCCTTCATTTGTGGGGTCATTGGTCACTGTGCTACCGGCATGAAGCTCTCTCTTGATGTCCTCGCTTCCGCCACCCCTGCTACCACCGCTTCTACCGCCGGCCTTCCTCCTACCACTTTTCCCACCACCGCCACTCCCGTCATGATCCCTGATTACTATGTCGTGTCATCCGCAGCAAGTATTAGTGTCTCTTCTGTAGGATTTGGTGTTTGTTCGGCAGTATTTGTATCATCTCTGGCTTATTATGTCGCGTAAGATCGATCGTGTTACAGAAAAATTGTAATTTGTTCGGGAAGTATACTTTTGTAAGGTACATAGTTGATCAGGGTGGAGGCGGTGCTTTTTAATTGTACTTTTGTTGAATACTTATTGAAGTATGGATGTAAATTATGTAATGTCAAACATTTGATAATGTGGCTTAGATTAGTTCGTTTGATATAGCGGATGATACAATACGATTATATGGTCTTCAATTACGCGATTCCAACTTAGCAAACAACGCAGGTTCTACCCTTATGAGTAGGAACTCAACTCATTTCCCCTTAACCATCCACAATTATCAGTCAACAATTGAGTCCGGTATAAATTAGTTAAGGCCGTGTGATTCAAGATATCATTACGTGAAACATCAAGCATTTATCGCATTTCAAACAAGTCATGCAGATACGTAACAAAAGTTTTGTTTGATTAATAGCATACTTCTAGCAATCATTTAGCTCGGAATACATACGTGCCCCAAACAAGCTAAGGGGGTGGCTAATCTGGTAGCGCCTCACAGCCAATTCTTTTATTTCCATTCCAACCGATCTCAACGAATTCTCAGTACTCCTACGCGTCATGGTCATCTCACGATCTCCAAACATTTTGGCGCTGCGGCCTAACCACAATAATACATGTATCCAAGTTAATAAACTGTCACCCTAACTTACTTACCCACCCACCCACCCACCTGGCCATACAAATCGTCACTCAAGCATCCCCGCACATTCCAATTCAATGATTCATATGATTGCACCAATTCAAGCTAAAAGATATAATTCACATTCTCACGTAATAACAACATTGGTACAACTAATACACAGTTATCCACATTAGAATTTCTAATGTAATTCTCTTCCGCAGCAGTAAGTCATTCGTGATCGGGTCAATTAAATCGTTAGGTCAACTTTATACAGGCTATATACTAACCGATATTCGTGTTTTATGTCGTGTTAGTTTATAGGCTCTTTTGCGTCATTTAATATGGGTCTAGTAGTCGATTTAGCTAGTTTTCGTAACTTGTGTTACTTGCATCTTTTGCTTTGTAATTCTCGTTTCTATTGCCTTTTTGGTACATCTCATTTGGCGTAATATTGTTCAAGTAATCCTTGGATTGAGGTTGTGACTTATAACTTTGATTCTTTGTGTCGAGAGAAGACATGGACTTCAATTAGGTAGGTTATGGGGACGTAACCTTTGTTTTAAGGAAGGCAAGATGTCACAACCCAATTTTAGTTGCATTGAGTAAGGGTCACATTTAAGTTGTAATTAAGTTCTTGTCACCGGGTAGTCCCTTATCGTTGTGTGTTGGGGAGCGAACTTCCAAGACAAAGTTCTTAACTTATAAGGAGGCTAGACTGTAATATCCACTTTTCTGAGTCACCTCAAACCTGACCTGAGTCATGTCATAAGCCTATTGTGGACATGACATAAGTCCACCCCGACGCGGCCACGGGCGGGTTTGGGGGGCGAATGAATCTCCATATGAGAGGGTCAAATTGAAATTTAAATCGAAGTTGGAGTCGCCACCGAACTTTGTGGGAGTTCGGGCCCGTTCGAACCCACTCTATGTCGTAGTGGGCCGTGTACAAAATACGGCCCATTTCCGATGTCAGAGTTTATCGGGTTCGTCCCTTTGCATTTGATACTGATACCGACATGATCGGATACCGTGTATTGAATGACTCTCGTTGCCAATGGTTTCGGACATCCGGAAACCGAGGTTCTGAGTAAGGGGTGAGGGTACGTGTTGGGAAGTTCACAAAGAACACCCAACCCCGCCCGCACATTAGCGGCCTCTACTAAGATATCGTTTGATTTTTGAATACGCGCGTTAGTAATACGATGAATGATATGCAAATATTGTTTTCCTAAGCATGTGAGGAATTGAATGGGTTGCTAAGTCGGTTTAATGCATGAAAAATTAACGTCAAAGTTGAATTTAGCATGTGAGGTTCGTTTTAGTATAATAAAACAAATAATGAAAAAGATGAATTTGCTACAAAGGATGAACAAACGAGTTAGTATCGGTTTGTGAATAAAAATATAGCAAATATGATGAATATGCGAGATTGAGAAAATATTAGTCGAAATCTGAAAATATTGCTAAAAAGACGCTGTTTTGTAAAAAAGTGATCTAAAAAAAAGAAAGGGGAAACGAACAAAAAAACGGGTCGCGGTTCAGGCTCCCGCGCGAGTCGCCTGGGAGGGGCGCGACTCGCGTGGGCAGTTGTCTCGGTTCGGGTTTTTTTTTCGAAAATTGTTAATTTTGATAAATCGCGTACAAATATGAATTAATTTATACTCGATTTATATTTTCGATATTCGTCGTATCCGATATTCGATTATGAAATCGATATCAAATAGTCGGAATGATTTTTAGAAAACGTTTTATAAAATCGTTTTGAAAAGAATTTGAACGAAAAAAAGGAAAAAAGAATGTTAGTTCTCTCCGCGTTAAAATCGTCGTATTTTGTAAAAAAAAAGATGTAACGATTTTTTAGCATCAACGAGATTTAATTTAATTCTTTTTAGATACGATATTCGATTAGAGAATCGATATCATATTTTAAGAACGTTATATTTTATAAAATAATTTTGTAGTATCGATATTAGAAATAAAAAAATATGTGACGAACGACCCGTAAAAAAAATGACCGACGACGAAACAAGGAAAAAAAAATGAGGAAGAGACGAGAAGGAGAAGAAGAGAAGAAAGGAGAAGTCGGGTTTGATTTTACACCCTCAACCTACATGCTTCGTTTACTCGGATCGGGGCTCGTCGGAATGTGGCTAGGGCACGGGAGCGTCGAGTGAATGTCGGTGAGTTATGGTGGCTCGGTTTGGACGTGAAGGGTGTCGGGTATAGGGGCCGGTTCCTTCGGGTATCGGGATTTATTTTGTTGTGGCTTGGAAATTGTGAATATCGGATGTGCCGTAGGATGATATGCTTATGAATGCTAAGATTGTATGTGAATGTTATATGTTTATGAATGAATCTTGAGTTGTGCAAGGGGCCTATTTATAGGAATATTCCCGACCTTGGCTAGGAGAAGTGCTTAGGGTGAGAACTACCGCTTAGGATAGGAAACGTAAGAAGCTGAGAAGCACGAGAATTCCGTTTACTTGGCAAAGAAGAAAGGGAATCTCGGCTGGTTAGTGGAGCTCGGCCGAGTGACTTGCACTTGGTCGGGTGTTTGATTCAGTTTTCGGATAGAATTCCTACTTGAGATCGAATTCTACCCCTGAACGGATTTGTTTAATATTTTGTGTAGTTGATTTCTTGTAGTATTGGAGTTCGAATCAGCCACGTGAGGTGTCACGGCTGACTCACGTGTCCCGAGAACATTTTTGACCGGGTTTTGACTCGGTCGCTAAAAGACGGTTTTGCCCCTGGTGTCGGAATCGACCCAAATTAGTCTTATTTGACTCGAAACGACCCACTGGACCTGAATTTGAGGTTGGTTTTGTGAGATATGAACTCCGTAAAAAGCCCAAGCCAAATGCCAATGATTTTGAGCCCGTTTCTGAGTATGTTAAAGCACGTTTGCGTCCGATCATCATCGGGTGTTTGTCGGAAACTGCTATAGACACCTGGGAGTCAAAATGTGGGTGTCTATACCTATATAGTGAATAATGACTTGAACTCATGTAAACAATCAATGCGTTGTGGGTATGATGTATCGAATAATGTGTATCGGAGAGGATTTGAACACGAGACACGCATGTTAGGGCTGTTGGATAAGTATCCCACATCGCCATATTATGGCTCGGTTATATGCTTCAAAAGAAGCTTCCTTAGCTGTTATTCCACATTGAGAAAATAAGGAAAAATGAGACTAATCCCACATTGACAAAGCTTGGTTGTTGTTTTTAGCTTCCTTTGTGGTGTTATCCCACATCGGAAAAATAGGAGGAAGACTTGATAATGTTTATAAGCTTCCTCCTTCCTAATATTATTACTTGTAGTAAAACGAGCTTACTTGTAGTAAAATGATCTTAATTCGATCTTTATTTTCTCCGTCAAGATTGCTATATAAACCCTCTCTACACTCACTCACAAGACACAACATCATCTCTTCACTTTCTCTCTTCAGTATTTTTTAATATTTTCGAGGTTACTTGGCAACATTCTTAATAGTGTTTTTTTTCTCACTCCTAGTTGTGGGGGTTGAATATGACGTTTTTTTTTTGTAATAAAGATGTGTGTACGTATGTAATAACTTCCTGCAGTGATGAGTTTATAATTAATTCGAGCTTTGTTTTCTTCATCAAGATTGCTATATAAACCTTCTCTACATACACTCACTCACAAGACACAACATCATCTCTTCACTTTCTCTCTTCGATATTTTTTAATATTTCCGAGGTTACTTGGCAACATTCTTGGTAGTGTTTTTTTGCTCACCCCTAGTTGTGGGGGTTGAATATGACGTTTTTTTTGTAATAAATATGTGTGTACGTATGTAATAACTTCCTGAAGTGATGAGTTTATAATTTATTCTTTTAGTCGTTGACGTGCCAACATGTGGGGGACGTGATAAAGTCGTTGAATAAGTACATAAATTTATGTCCAAAGAATTATGTGATGGTTTATAAAACACAATATTTGCAGTTGATTGTGTGAGTTCATATTTGAGAAAGGCAAGTATGTGTATGAGTTATTTGTTGATTATCTTTTCTTTTATGGACATGAGTCTAATAAGAATTATGAGAATGATATTTGTCAGATGAGTTAGTTTTGAGCATGAAAAATTTGATAGCACTTGTTTCATGCGTAGTTTATGTCTTTGTTTTTGGTATGATCATGATCATGTGATATTTGGTATATATGTCTAATAAGTTTGCATTGATATTTATCATTAGCAATTTAAAGTATGACATTAGTATACGACTCTTACTCAAAGTATAATAATATGATAAATGACTACTAAAATTTGGGTAGATCTTGATTTTTGGCATTCATGAATGTGGCTTTTGAAGGGTTTCACAAGTGTCTCATAAATCACTTATTACAATTGTGCTAATATATCATATGCATGTTGATAATATTTGTTGGTTATTGATCAACGTTTATGGATAATGGTCAATTGTAAAGAAGTGAAGGTTGATTGTGACAAATTTATGTCTATCATTAAATTGAGAGACGTGATGTGATCAAGATGATGAAGCTTCTTCAAGTTACTTAAGCAAGTTAATTGAATACGTTTTTTGCTTGTGTGCAACTATCTTGAATCATGAGATGGATTCAGACATACTTATGTTCTTATTATGATTGAGATTTCATGATTTGTTTAAAATTTGCATGGAAATTGGATTTGAGTTAATATAAGTGTAGTATTAATATAGTGCCAAGATTGGGTTGCTATTGGTTGCTACATCATATTTATATATTAAAGTTTAATGATATCTAAGCTTGAAATTGCTTAAATTATCAGGTGAATGAGCTGAGTGGCGAGGATGTCGTTCAATAAATTTTCCATTGTAGTGGAGATACAAACTCCATCATAATTATCAAGGGCTACATTAAGGTAGCAAATTGCCAAATGTTGAGGCATTGTGAAATGGTGATCATCGATGTGTGTGATACCACAAAAGTATATGGTTTCTCGAGAATATGTTAAATCGAGAGGATATTGAGATCCTCTCGTCAAATGCCATTATTTGAGTTGTGTTGGTGACAGCATCAGGAATGAGTTTAAAAAGCCAGTTAAAGAGTGAAGTGTGATGGATACTCAACTTAGTACCGCTAAGTTCAATGCGGTCAAACGAAGTCACATGGATCTCGAAGTTGAAGGAGTTATGTCCACTGTCCAACGGATTAACCCGCTTAAGTCTATGTATCCGATATGCCTTGCTAGAGGTCGATGTCGGGTTGAGATGTAAATAGGTTACATGTCTGGTAGTCTTAAGTGGACCCATTGGGTCACACACAATATGTACGGGGTATTATTAATATATATCGATATATTAAATATATCGGGTCAGTAGTAATACGGACCCAGCTGCGCTGTCAGGTTATGGTAATTAGAGTTATACTAATAATCTAATTATGGTAATTAGAGTTGTTCCGGTACGGAAACAATTAACCCGACTTCGGATTCGGGTTTTATGTTCAGTATGTTGTAGGGTTATTGTTCGTCCAACTTCCTTCAACCTCTCTTTTCTCCCACTCTGGCGGTCAGACCTTCCCGGCGGATTGAGTCTGCTCCCTGTATAGTGAACGCACAGGGCCTCGGAGGTTGTCCGAGGGAACCCTCTCCGATGCCTAAGTCAGTCTGTGAAATGCCTTGATGAACCTAGTTCGTGAGGAGCTAGGTGGCGTTCTTAGAGTGAGAGTCTAGAGAGAGAAAATCCAACCCCTAAAAAGTGGGAGGAAGGGAGGTATTTATACCTTCCCCCAAGAGAGAGAGAGAGAGAGAGAAAGGAGAGGGAAAAAGAGCGGGAGAATGGGTGGATGGCAAAGCGACACGTGGGTCTATTTTGTCCACTCATTCTCCCTTACCTTAGGCAAAATGACGGAGGAGCCCCCGGTATCTTCTGACCCTGCCTGGGGGAGAAGTCCCCCGGAGACTGGCAGGCAGAGGGTTGTGAAGGCCCTGCTCGGTGGGCCGCATTGCCCTGTTCGGTAGGCGACTGCCTGAAGCTACCCCCTTGAGGGGGTCCTTGTTGGTTTACCCAGACAGCCTGCTGGGCAGGCTCTCTGATTCCTCGGGTCGGATCGTTATGGGGCCTGCTGGGCGGGCCACCCAGCACAGGCCTTCGACCCTCATCAATTGGCCCTCACCGGCTGGGGGGAAGCAAGGCTTCCCCTTAGTAGGTGAACTCTTGATTTGGATGGTGGGAGGTTGACTTGTTGGCCTCACTACTGCATTTAATGCGTTTGCATGTTCCCGAGGGAGGAGACTTAACTGCATTGGGCATGCCAAGAGTTGGGATGTCTTTTGGTCATGATTATTCCTCATGCTCAGTGGATTTTTGAGCAGCGCGCCGGTTTGATGATTGGTTGCGTCTTCTGCCGAAGTGGTTGGAGTGCCATTTAATGCCTTGGCCTCCCTTTTGTATAAATTACGGCTTTTCTTATCATTTTGTCACTACATCTTCACTTTCTTTCTGTCTTTTCTCTTTTAAAGAACCATGTCTTGGGTTAAGAAGACTGTTGTTCGTCATGGAGTTCGTACTGTCAGCTTCCTCTTCAGGGGATTTTGGAGACTGAGGTATGCCAGGACAGCTTTTCTGGCCCTCCGCCGCAGTCGGCACCTGCGATCTTGCCTTCGCCAGAGCAACAAGAGGGCTCTCGCCAGGGCAGGCAAGCGCCCTATCAGATCTTCGTCCCCGGTTGGTTCCCGTTTTAGACGTTGTCCCCAGGGCGGAGGCTGTTATGACAGGGGGTGTCATGAGTGCTTCCCCTGGTTGCACCCAGAATAATTTGACCCTAGCTGCCACGAGCTGAACTCCTCTACGGAGTCGGGCCCTTCTTCCCCTCTGGTGAGGAGAGTGGGCTGCGGTTCTTGTGATGATAATCAGGCAGTCCCTTATGGCAGGGACTGGGATGTCAGCAGCCGCGATTCTGGGGATAGTGAGGGTTTGGGCTACTCATCTGACGGAGCTGAGGGTGGACTCTCTGACGACCCCTTCAAGGACTCCAATGACTGGGATTGGGGGTCTGACGTAGGGGGCCAGGACAGCCCTGGGGATTATTCCCCGGGTTTAGATGATGATTAAGCCTGCTCGCAGGGTGCAGGCGCTTTGAGCCGGAAATTCAGGCTCCTTTTGTATTTTCCATTTGCCGTGTATGGAATGTAACTTGCCCATTTTTGGGCTTTCTTCAAATTAATGAAAAATCAGGCAGTTTGTTTATGTGTGGCATTTTTTTTTTGAATGAAGGAATGACGTCGCAGGGTGATTAATCCCCTGGCACCCTTTTGTCTTCTCGAGGCTGTCCTTGGGAAGCCACAAGGGGCTGACTTCCGAGAATGCGACACGTGGAAAGTGGCCGTTGGGCGGACTCCTTAGGGTTGGCGATTTTTCGTCTGCCTCCCTCTCTATAAAAGCAATCCGGCTTTCGTACTTCTTCTTTTTCCAAACTTCTTTTTTGCAAATCTTCGAGAGGAAAATTCGAGCCTTTTCTCGCACCTTCATATTTCTGGGAAATTTTCTTGGGCTTTCCTTCTCAAGTTCTCGCCCAATCGGCAGTTAACCTTAGGTTAGATTTCTAATCCCAAGTTCTTGCTCCTTTTCTTTCGATTTCTTGCTCTTCTTTCTTCTTAGGTCACTATGTCTAGAACCCGTGCCCGCATTTTACCGTTTACCGACCCGTCAGCTGAGAGGACGGGGGATGGAGAGGAGAGTAGGGAACATTTCGCTTCTTCTTCCAGGGGGGTTGGCCCCCAAGTAGTCGAGGAGGAGTATTCGGAGGATAGTGGAGGAGGTAACTCTCCTGATCCCGCCCCTTATGACGTCGTTGATTCGGACGACGAGGCATTGGAAATTGATCCCTCTAGGACCTCCGGCCCTCTCATTCCCCGGGAAAGGGGTAGGACATATTACTTGGACAAGGCCAAATATCACGTTCCTCTGGGGACTTACCCTGAACCTAAAAATCGGGAATTGATTCTGGCGAAAAACGCCGCCGCGATCGAGCGGTTTTATAAGTTCCGGGAGGGGTATACAATTGTCGTCCCCGGGGAAAAAGATACTGTATGCTGCCCGCCTGACGGCTGCATAGCAGTTTACCACAAGTGTTTAGAATTTGGCCTTCGTTTCCCCTTGCACCCCTTCCTGGAAGAGACTTTCAGGCGGATGAACGTGGCTATATCTCAATTGACCGCCATGGCGGTTAGGTCCCTGATATCATATACTTGGACCTGCTTGTTTCATTATGTCGAGCCTTCCATTGATGCCCTGAGGTACATGGCTGGCTTACAAATGGTTGCTTCTGGGAGTGAGGGTTCCCCTGGGTACTGGTCTATCCAGAGGCAGAAGGGTCATACCTTGGTGTGGCTTGCCATGGATAGCCTGAGGGACTGGAAGAACAACTTCCTGTATGTGCATAGTGCTACAGGATGGAGGATTCCTCGGCATTTCAGGAACCATGTCCATACCAGGCTGGAGACTCGCCAGGAGTATTATCCTGGTGTTGGGGGAAAGGCCCTCGAGGTGAAGCTGAGCCAAAAAGATGAGGATTTGGTGAAGAATTTTGCGGCTCATACGGACAAGTCAGGCGTTCATGGCCCTAGTTTCTGGCTCCCCTATGCGGAGCTTATCGCAACTGATAGATTCTTGACCCGAGTGGGTTTGAACCCTGGCCTGGATAGAGGTAGTTCAGGGGCGTCATCGGTTTTCTTTATCCCTTTCGTCTCCTTTTGAGGGTTTTCTAATTGTTCACTCTTTTACCCTGCAGACCTTGCTACTTGCACCTGGACGAAGAAAGAGATGAAGTGTCTGGGCTTGAGTAGCGAACTTGTTGTTATCCAGAAACGCCCTTCTCTTCCTCCCAATTTTAAGAGAGGTGAGAAGAACTTAATGAAGCATTTGAAGGGACTCTCAACAAGTAGGACAAGGCTTCCCCCTTTCCCTAGATCCACGCCTGTGAAGCCGACGGCTCCCCCCTCTTCGGGTGTGGAAACTGCAGCCGCTCCTGAGGCCACTCCTTCTCCTGCTGGCAAACAAGGAGGCTCTCTTGCAGGAACTCACACTCCCCTGGGGCCGGAACCTGCCGATTCTGAGGGGACTGGGGAGAGCACCCCTCAGGAGCTGATTAGGAAAAGAAATAGGGAGCCCTCAAATGCTGAGAATGTTGTGGATCTAGAGGCGGATACTCCTGTCCCGAAGCGCCCTGCACGAGACGTTCCAGGCACTCTCTTTTCAGAGGAGAATACTGAGTTTCACTATACTGCTGGTGACAGCCTGGACGTTTCTGCCCTGCTCTCTGACTCAGGGGCCGTCTTGGCGGATCACCTTATCAAGACTGTGAATTCTGCCACCAATCAAGTGACCCAGTATATCCAGCGTACCTCCCGGGTTATTCAGGCTTCTGCTGAACTGGCGGCCCTTAGCCGCTTGAGTGATGAAGAACTGGTGACTTCTCCTCCCTCTGACCGCCTGGCCACAGTTGAGAGGGATGTCACGCTCATCGCCAGCCTGAAGGATCAGCTGGCCAAAAAGGAGGGTGAGCTGGAGGATGCTAAGGATCAGGCGGTCCGCTGGAAGTCCCAGGGTGAGGGGGTAGTTAGGGAGATATCTCGCCTGGAAGATGAGATAAAGAAGTCCAAGCAGGATGCTGTGGAGCTTGAGCAGGCCAGGAAGGCATTGGCTGAGCTGGAGCATGCCAAGAGGAGAGCTGCTGACCTAGGGGAGCGCCTTTCCCAAGCTGAATCAGACCTCCAGACAGCTCGTAGCGATTTGGCGGCGAAGGCAGAGGAGTGGCAGAAAGAGAAAAATGAGATAATCCAAGAGGCTGAGACTGGGATGGAGAAGGCCTTTGAAAACGGTGCTAACTCCTCCCTGGTGGTGGTTATGGAGGCCATCAAGGAGATGTTTCCTGATTTCAATGAGGAGGCTTTTCAGGCTCTTTATACTGCCAAAGACGAGGCCTAGGTGCGCAGATCGGCTGAAGAAGCTGCTGGCCCTAACTCAGGCGCTCCCCCTGCCTAACTTGCCCGGCAGTTGTCTTCAGAGGGCCTTGCCCCTTCCCTGCTGTGCTTTTGCTCTTTTTGCTAGTATTTCTAACTCTTGTGCTGAGCCCTGATGTGGCCAGCTTATCTGTAATATTCTGGTTTCTTTTGTAAAACAATTTTTTTTTCTTCATGGATCTGTTCATGAATATCTTTTCCTTATTTCTGTTTGTTCTACCTCCCTTAGGATATGGCCTGCCCCCTGCCTACTTAGAGGCAGGAGGGGGGGTCTGCGTTTTTTATACAAGGTTGGGGGGATTGCCCCCAGTCCTTGTTCGTTTTTGTCGTGCGAAGCCTGGCCTGACCCTGGCTTTTGATCAAAGTCCGGGGGGCCTGCCCCCTGCCTGCCCAGAGGCAGGGAGGGAGGCTTTTGCGTTTTTTATACAAGGTTGGGAAGCCTGCCCCCAGTCCTTGTTCATTTTTGGCGTGCGAAGCCTGACCTGACCCTGGCTCTTGATTAAAGTCCAGGGAGCCAGCCCCCTGCCTGCCCAGAGGCAGGGAGGGAGGCTTTTGCGTTTTTTATACAAGGTTGGAAAGCCTGCCCCAGTCCTTGTTCATTCGTCACGTGGGGCCCGGTCTGACCCTGACTTTTGATCAAAGTCTGGGGGGCCTGCCCCCTGCCTGCCCAGAGGTAGGCAGGGGGACTTAGAATTTTTGTTGGGGGGGTCCATTTTCCTTGGTTCTGGCAACAGGAGGCCTCCCCCTATTGCCCCCTGCTCGTTTGTGTGTGAAAACGCAAGTTTGAACAGACAACGAGTATGGATTCGAAGTTCTTTCATTTCTTTGTAAAAAAGCTTAACATAAGTGTGGTCGGAGCCGTTGACAATCTTGTTTTGACCGTTCTCCGCCAGTTTTCTGAAAACGAAATTTACTTAAGACTTTGCTAGACATAGTACTTTTTTAAAGTGTCGACATTCCAGTGCGCGCTCAACTCTTGGCCTTCAAGGTTAGCGATTCTGTATGTGCCTGGCCCTAAAATCCAGGTTACCTGATATGGGCCTTCCCAGTTGGCACTCAGCTTGCCATGCTCTCTTGACCTTCCTACAGCCTGTGTTTTTCTTAGAACCAGGTCGCCTATCTGGAAGCTTCTCTCATGTACCTTCTTGTTGTATGCTTTCCTCATCCGTTGCTGGTAGGCGGCGATGTTAACGCTAGCCTCCTCCCTTACCTCGTTGACCAGGTCTAAGGCCTCGGTCATTGCCACTTCATGCTCTGCCCGATTATACTGCAGGGATCGCAGGGTGGGAATTCTTGCTTCGATGGGTAGGAGGGCCTCTGCCCCGTAGACCAGGCCAAAGGGGGTCTGACCCGTGGACTCTTTTCGAGTTGTCCTTATTGACCAGAGTATACTTGGTAGCTCATCAGCCCACCTGCCTTTAAGGTCATCTACCATTTTCTTGAGACCGTTCAGGATCTGTTTGTTGGCTGCCTCCGCCTGTCCGTTGGTTTGAGGGTGGCAGACGGCAGAGTAGGCAACTGCAACGCCATGGCCTTCCAACCAGATCCTTAGAGGGTCGTTATCAAATTGCCTTCCATGATCAAACACCAATATCTTTGGTAGGCCGAATCTGGTGATGATATTCCTCCATATCACCTTCTTGACTGCAGGCTCAGTAATGTTTAGCACTGTTTCAGCCTCTACCCACTTGGTGAAGTAGTCTATTGCCACAATCAAGAATTTTCTGCCCCCGGTTGTCACTGCAAAAAGGACCCAGTATGTCCATCCCCCACTGAGCGAAGGGGATAGGGGATAGGATTGGTCTGAGTTCTTGGGCTGGGGCATGGATGGATGGGGCAAAGAGTTGACATTTCCTGCACTTTTGAGTCAAGTCCTTTGCGTCGGCCAGTAAGGTCGGCCAGTAGTATCCCGCCCTTAAGGCCTTGTGAGCCAATGACTTCCCTCCTTTGTGATGACCACATATCCCTGAATGGATGTCATCCAGTACTTCTGCAGCCTGTCCTGCCCCCAGACATTTTAGCAGGGGTGATGAGAATGACTTCTTGTATAAGTCCTCTCCTATTAGCATGAACCACGTGGCCCTTGCCGGCATCTTTCTGTTTTGCACAGGGTCAGATGGTAAAACTCCGTATTTCTTGAATCGGATAATTGGAGTCATCCAATCCTCAGGCCCTGCCTCCTCAACAACGCTGACTTGCTGGCAGGGGGTGGTGGACTTTTCCTGGATGACGTCTACCCAGAATGACCTCCGTATGTCTTGTAGGCTGGAACTGGCTAGTTTTGACAGGGCATCTGCCTGGTTGTTCTGGGACCGGGGGATCTGCCTGACATCATACGACTTTAGGCCTGACAATTCTCTCTTTACTTTCTCCAGGTACGCGGCCATTGCCTGATCCCTGGCCTCGTATTCCCTATTGATTTGGTTGGCGATGAGCTGGGAGTCTGTTGCCAGGACAATCCGCTCTGCTCCTGCAGCTTTGGCTAAATTAACGCCTGCGAGTACTGCTTCGTACTCGGCTTCGTTATTTGATGCTGGAAAAATGAACCTAAGTGCGTGCTCAAAGTCTGCCCCCTCCGGACTGGTTAGCACGACTCCGGCAGGCGGGCTGTCTTCCTCAGAATGGGAGCACTCTGCTAAGAAGTCAGCCAGGGCCTGCGCTTTGATGGCTGTTCTAGATTGGTATGTTATTCCTAGTCCACTCAGCTCGATGTCCCATTTTGGCAGCCTGCCTGATTTCTCAAACTTCTCCAGTACTTTCTCTAAAGGTTGGTCTGTCAGCACCACGACAGGGTGTGCGTCAAAGTAAGGCCTTAATTTCCTGGCTGCTATGACGACCGCGTAGGCTGCTTTTTCGACCATTGGGTATTTCTTTTCCGCTGCCCCCAAGGCATGACTTACAAAGTATATAGGCTGATGGGCGCCTGCTTCCTCTCTTAGGATAACTGCGCTTACTGTCACATTGGTTACAGCAATGTAAAGGAAGAGTTTCTCCCCTGCTACTGGTCTCGCCAGGGTGGGGAGCTTCTTCAAATGTTCCTTCAATTGTTCGAAGGCCTCTTTTTGCTCATCCTCCCATTTAAACTGCTTGTTACCCTTCAACACTTTGAAGAATGGAGTCGACTTGTCTGCTGACCTGGCAATGAAGCGTGTCAGGGCGGTCATCCGGCCTGTCAGACGTTGGATGTCCCTTATGGTTCTGGGTTCAGGAAGGTCTAGAACCGCCTGAACCTTCTCAGGGTTAGCGTCTATCCCTCGAGAGCTGACCAGAAAACCTAAGAATTTGCCAGAGTGAACTCCGAACGTACATTTCTTTGGATTGAGTTTCATCTTGTAGGCGCGCAGGGAGGAGAAGGTCTCCTGCAGGTCTGCCAAGTGTTCATCGTCTCCCTTGCTTTTCACAATAGCGTCGTCGACATAAGCTTCTAGGTTTCTGCCTTTTTGATTTTCGAAAACCTTGTCGACCAGGCGCTGGTATGTGGCCCCTGCGCTTTTAAGCCCAAACGGCATCATCTTGTACATGTAGGTGCCTGAACTGGTGATGAAGGCACACTTTACCCTGTCCGGCTGCCATAAGTACAACTGATGATATCCTGAGAAGGCGTCTAGGAAGCTCAGCATGGAGTATCCACTGGTAGCGTCTACCAATTGGTCAATCCTGGGGAGTGGGTAGCAGTCCTTTGGGCAAGCCTTGTTAAGGTTTGTAAAGTCCACACACATCCTCCATGCGCCCGAGGATTTGTTAACCATGACCACATTTGCTAACCACTCTGGGTAGTCGCAAACCTCAATAAAATCTGCCTTCAGAAGCTTTTCAATTTCTTCTTTAATCGCCACATCCTTTTCTGCGGACATATTTCGCTTTTTCTGCTTTACAGGGCGAGCGCCCGCGTTTACGTTCAGCCTGTGAACGATATATGCTGGATCGACTCCTGGCATCTCGTCTGCCGAGTACGCGAATACATCCTTGTTATCTTTTAGTACCTTGATCAGTTCAGCCTGGTAAGACTCTTCCAGGTCAGCCCCTATGAGGACCTGCCTCCCTGGTTCTAGGTCCACCAGCATGCTCTCCCCCCAGGTTCCAGGTGGTCGGATGCCTGATGACCGACTAGGATCTCGCCTTCCCTGCTGGGAAAACTATCAGCTTTTCTCTTTCCTTTTCTGTCACTTTCGTGAGTTTGTAGGGCCACGGAGTAGCACTGCCTGGCCGACTCCTGGTCTCCGTGCACTTTTCCTTCTAGGCCAAAATCCGTAACATAGGCTACGGTGAGTGCCCTGATTTATACGGCTACTTCAATCTCATCTAGGGTGGCCCTGCCAATCAGGGCATTGTACGCAGACCTTGCATCTACTACAACAAACGATGCCCTGATATTTCTGGCAGAGGTCCCCTCCTCGAATGTCACAGGCAGATCTATAATTCCCATGAGCAGTATACCTGCCCCACTGAACCCATACAATGATCCAGGGGCAGGTCGCAGGTGCCTCTTTTCCAGGCCCATTTTATCGAAGGCATCCTTGTATAGCAGGTTCGTGTATGCGCCGGTATCCACCATGCATCTCCGCACAATGTGGTTACTGATTTCCAGGGATAGTACCAAGGGATCACTATAGGGATACACTACTCTCCCTGCATCCTCAGGGGTGATGCTCAGCGTCATACCCCTCGGGCTTCCCGCCCTTTCAGCGTAACAGATTTGGTTCTTCAGCTCACGAATCTGTCTCTTCTGACTTCTTCTGCTGGTTTGGCCCTCTGCATCCCCTGATATCACATGGATTATCAGGCGGTTCTGCGTCGAGCCTTCAGGCTATTCTGGTGTTTCCTTCTGTGTTTTATTCCTTGCTGCGTAGTTGGCCAGCCAGCCATTCCTGATTAGTTTTTCGATTTCATCCTTCAGGTGGCGGCACTCCTCGGTGGTGTGGCCTACGCAATCATGGAAGGTACAGAACTTCTTGGGATCCCCCTTTGGGCTGCGTGGTTTGCTCGGGCGATTCCACTTGGCAGTCTCCTTTTCTAGTTCGAAAATCTCTGCCCTGGACTTGTTGAGGGC
Source organism: Agrostemma githago (assembly GCA_958450325.1). Lineage (NCBI taxonomy): Eukaryota > Viridiplantae > Streptophyta > Magnoliopsida > Caryophyllales > Caryophyllaceae > Agrostemma > Agrostemma githago. Next base: position 9,132,176 of record OY288256.1, on the reverse strand, counting down.
TGTATAGCTGTCTAACCTAGGTTGGTAGACTGTGCGTTCTTTCCTAGGGGTATCCCCTTCTTCGGTCCTCTGCTTCCCGGCCTCATTCCTACCGCGTCCACCCTGCGGTCCCCCCTACTGCCTGGTAGGGCCTGTGGGGGTATCCGGCAGGCTGTGGAACTCTTCTTGCAACATAAACCCTTCTGCGATCTTCCTGGCCTTGGCCAGAGTTTCTGGCTGGGCCCTGATCATCTGGTTCTTCATCTCTCCGGGGAGCAGGGAGTTAGTCAGCGCATATGCTGCTGTTGGATCGTCAATTTCTTTTACTTGTTGGAACGACAGGTCAAATCTCTTCAAGTAATCCCTTACGGTTTCGCCCTTTTTCTGCGTGAGAGTCATTAGGTCGAACCGCGTGAGACGTCGTCTCTTGTTTCCAGCATACTGGTCCAAGAAGGCCTCAGCCAACTCGATGAAGAAGCAAATTGACCCTGTGGCAGGTCTCTAAACCATCCCTGGGCCAGGCCCACCAGGGTGGTTGGAAAAATCTTGCACCAGACCGCGTCGTCGGCGTCATACATGCCCATATGACTCTCGTAAGCTGCCAAGTGGTCCTCTAGGTCAGTCGTGTCGTCAAATTTAACAGAGGGCATCTTAATTTTTGGGATAAGATATCCCTGCACCTCAGGGTGAAGCGGGGTCTTGGTCGGCCTGCCTACCACCCTCGACCTGCTTCCGCCTGAGTAGTGACCGTGGTCATCCCTTCTGTCGGGGGTCGGTCTCCTACTTTCGGGGGAGCGGTTCCTAGGTGGGCACCTGCTGATCGCTTCGTCGTCCCTGGGAGGGGAATGATGTCGGGAGCGCTTCTTTTGAGCAGGCCCGATGTTATCATCCTGACGGTGCCTGGACCTTAGAGGCTGGCCATTGTTAAGTCTGGACTGCAGGCTCTGGGACAACCCTGGTGCAGGCTGCGATTCTTCGACCGGTGTCAGCCTGGAGAACACATCTCCTTGTTTCTCCCCCAGGCGTTTGGACACTGGCTCCTTATGCCTCATGCGATTCCTCAGTTCTTGGGATAAGCCCCTTCTTTCGCGAGCAGCCGTGGACTCCGTAGTGTGAATGGAGAACGCCTCTTGTTGCGCAGGCGGTTCTTGACGGTCTCTTGTGACCCGCCTTTGCACCTGTGCATACGCCTGAGCTGTCTTCCTGGCCTTTCTCTGCATGTTTCTAGCGGCGGTCCGCTTTGAGCCCCCGGTTCCCTGTCTACTTTCAAAGTGGAGCAACTTGGGGGTCGTGGCGACCCTGCCTACCAGATCATCTGGAGTGAACTCCTGATTCAACATTGCTGAGAAAAATGCTGCAGTCTGCATCATCTGGGCAGGGGTGAGATTTAGAGTTTGCCTTGGGTGTGCCCCCTGCCCTGCCGTGGCAGCTACCGCTTGACCCGGCGCTCCCTAGAGGCTGGCCCGCCCCACGCCTGGAACCGTGGCGGAGGGTGTTACCTCTGGCGGCATGCCATATAGGGGAGCCTTGGGTGGGTTTGTTGGTCCTGCCCCAGAACTGGCATCGAAAATTTCAGGCATGTTTGATTGCAATTGGTTAATTTTGTATTTGAGAATGGTTAATTTTGTGGGTAATTTCGTGGGTACAACTGTATTCATCCCCACAGACGGAGCCAAATTGTTCCGGTACGGAAACAATTAACCCGACTTCGGATTCGGGTTTTATGTTCAGTATGTTGTAGGGTTATTGTTCGTCCAACTTCCTTCAACCTCTCTTTTCTCCCACTCTGGCGGTCAGACCTTCCCGGCGGATTGAGCCTGCTCCCTGCACAGTGAACGCACAGGGCCTCGGAGGTTGTCCGAGGAAACCCTCTCCGATGCCTAAGTCAGTTTGTGAAATGCCTTGATGAACCTAGTTCGTGAGGAGCTAGGTGGCGTTCTTAGAGTGATAGTCTAGAGAGAGAAAATCCAACCCCTAAAAAGTGGGAGGAAGGGAGGTATTTATACCTTCCCCCAAGAGAGAGAGAGAGAGAGAAAGGAGAGGGAAAAAGAGCGGGAGAATGGGTGGATGGCAAAGCGACACGTGGGTCTATTTTGTCCACTCATTCTCCCTTACCTTAGGCAAAATGACGGAGGAGCCCCCGGTATCTTCTGACCCTGCCTGGGGGAGAAGTCCCCCGGAGACTGGCAGGCAGAGGGTTGTGAAGGCCCTGCTCGGTGGGCCGCATTGCCCTGTTCGGCAGGCGACTGCCTGAAGCTACCCCTTGGGGGGTCCTTGTTGGTTTACCCAGACAGCCTGCTGGGCAGGCTCTCTGATTTCTCGGGTTGGATCGTTATGGGGCCTGCTGGGCGGGCCACCCAGCACAGGCCTTCGACCCTCATCAAGAGTTATGGAAATAACCTAATTCTACCTTCTCATCTCCTATATAAGGAGGTTCATATGACGAACCAATATATAGAAAAAAAGAGTATTGACTCATATTATATTCGTCTTACAAAGAGTTATAAGAGAGATATAAAGAGAAGTTGTGAGACGGTCTCACGTACCTTTATACTAGCATATACATCGCAGTTCTGTACCCGTATGGATACCAAAGGAGGCATCACGTTTGGGGTGCTTTATTCTGTCCGTGGAGATTATTTATTCTGTCCGTGGAGATTATATATATTTCTGGGTTTATTATATTTCTTATTAATACGTTGTTCCGCTGCAAATAAGGTATAATTGCTATCTCTCTACTTTTGTCTTTTCGGTTAATACTCGTAGCAGGTCCTTGGGTTTAAGAGTTGTAATCCTTCAGTGGTATCAGAGCCTCTGTTACGCAGTATTAATCAGATTGACGTGAATCTATGTCTCATAATTTGTTATGAGGGATTCAACCTGCGTATTAATTTGATCATATGTTCCATCATGTGAGAATTGTTCTTGCTATTTTTCTAACCCGGATTAGGCACAAGTTTTCCTTTGTACGTTGCCTTATTGCTGTTTGCCGCTGCCGCTTTTGATTTGGTGTTTTGTCATTACGATGAATGATTGCACACTCCCTCTGTAGATTGCACACTCCCTTGTTACATATTATTTGATAATTAATCTTATGTACAATGCTAGTATAAGATAATTATGACAAACAAAGAGTTTGTTTCATATTAGAAGATAATTTGTAAACGTTTGATCCATTATATTTAGGGTATTTTAATTTATGAATTTAATTTGTTAAATTCTAAAATTGACTTGTTGAATTAATTTAAGATCTAATATTGATTACTTTTAATTTAATTTTGCCCTAAATTGATTCACTATAATCCTAAATTTCTTTGTTGACGATGAGACTAATTAGATTAGATCAAGATTCGATTGAAATTGGGAACGTAAATTACTTGAATTTATTGTCAACGATGAGTCCTAATAAGATTAGGACAAGACTCGTTCTTTTAATTATGGTGGAGACGGAACGAAACAAGGTCAACCCGGTCGACACGAGTGTGACTCGATCGGAACGGGTGTGACTCGGTTGGCACGAGTATGACTCGGTAGGCACGGGTGTGTCCTGGTTGGAACGGTATGACCAGGGTGGCAAAGATTTGACCAAGACGACACAATATTTACTCGGACGACATGGTGTCGGGTCGAGCCACGTTTTAAGAAAAGTCGTTTTCTTGCGTTTGTGTGTTGATTATGAATCAAACATGGATTATACTTTATTTTTCCGATTCAATGAAAAATTAGTTTTCTAAATTGGCTAAATAATGTGTTTTGCATTTTAATTATCATATTATCATAAATAGATCGGAAAAAGAGTTTCTCGAGTCTTAGTTGATTTTGATGAATTGTTCATCTATATGACAATTATAAATTGCAGATCGATTGTGAATCGAGTTTTGTATATCCGTTCAATTTTTCCGGGTGGGAAATTGTTCATCATAGTTGGAAAAATGAAAGATATTAGTGAAATTGTTCATTATGAATTGTAATATGATTATAAGTCAAAATATGGGATCTTTTAACTTGTTTTATGTACAAATCACTAGTAACAATTGGACTATTATGCATGAATTTTATTGTTTGAGACTTGTGACTTGTATGCTTAGAACTAATAGGTCGCTTTGTAATTTGACCTAGTGGCATGGTTAGGACCCATATGCATTTAATCTCTCGCACAAATATTAAGTATTGCCTTTCCAGAATTGACCACTACAACAATTTCATATCATTAGTTGAAGTGACTGCTTAAGCGGTGCTTTGTCGATGTGTGTGAACTGAGTAGGTGGGTAACGGTTACCCACAGGTTCAATCTGGTTTGCTTAACATTGCTATCAAGTCGGACTTGGGCTTTGAGGCAAATAGTTGGTGTCATATGATGACTAATTCCGACGAACCAAGAATTACATATTGATGTAATTGATAATGTTGTTGGCTACCTTTACTTTTGGAGCTTGAGCAGTGAGCCCAAGTTCACTTGAGCGACAAAAGGTTTAGGATCTTGGAATATTATGCGAACTTGAGGGTAGTTTTCATGATTTTATCTTAAAATTGTTTAAGATTATTAATATTAGTTATCGTTTTGTTTTGCATATAATTGTAGTTGTTATATAATCACCATTATCACATTTATTAAAGATGAGTTTGAATTGTTCAACCTTGTCAATTTGTATCTTGAAAATTGTTTTCAAAATTAGAGATATGGATTTTGTCCTTGTGAAGGATAATGTCGACAAATTATAACCAGTGCTAATGTACAGTATGGACTGTATAATTAGAGTCATGGAGATGACTAGTATAAGTACCAAAATCAATTGTTTTAATAAAGGGAACCGTTCCCATTAAGTGAGAAAATGTTAAAGATGGTCCAATTAATCCATGTCATATGATGAATGATTATCTTGATGATCAGGGAAATTTGGATGCTTCTTTCTAAAGAATTAGGAATTGAAATCGTTTCAATTAGTCCTAAGTTTAGGTCACTTTATTATGAATAAACAGGTGACTTAATAAGATTTCTTACCTTTTAGCATGAGATGTTAAAAGATGGTTGAACATTGTATCAAGAAGGCAAATAATACTAATGTTCTATGAGTTCACTAAGAAAATTGCCTGAGATAATGATTAATGAATCTAAGACATTGGTTAAAGTAAGGGAAGGATAATTGTTATCATACCCAAACTTGTTCCCAAGTTTAGATTAGGTACAAAATTATTTATCATTAATGTAATGACAAATATATGGCATTGGTAGATAGCTTTCTAGAATTGTCTAGAAATTCTGCAAATCAATTATTGATATGACTTCTGGTGTGTATGTGACTTCCGGTGTGTATGTTACTAGAGTAATTGTTACTTTCACTCTACTGTTTTGGTATAAGATACCAAATGCAACTATTACATTGTGAATGTGATGGCTCAAAGAGAGTAGAATAATGGTATATATAAGTGAAGTGTTTTATGATGAAATGGACAAACGTTGTTGTTGCATATATAAAAGGAAAATCACTTAATTTTACCATAAAGTTGTATACTGGAATTGAATAACTGTTATTCTTGTACTAGTCATAAGCAAGAATATTTGTAGACACTCACATTTTGACCGCCAGGTGTCTATAGCACTTTCCGAAAAACACCCGATGATGATCGGACGCAAACGTGCTTTAAATACTCAGAAACGGGCTCAAAATCATTGGCATTTGGCTTGGGCTTTTTACGGAGTACATATCTCACAAAACCAACCTCAAAATCAGGCCCAGTGGGTCGTTTTGAGTCAAATAAGACTAATTTGGATCGATTCCGACACCAGGGGTAAAACGTCTTTTAGCGACCGAGTCAAAACCCGGTCAAAGATTTTCCCGAGACACGTGAGTCAGCCGTGACACCTCACACAGCTGATTCATACTCCAATCCTACGAAAAATCAGCTTCACAAAATATTAAACAAATCCGTTTAAGGATGGAATTCGATCTCAAGTAGGAATCCTATCCGAAAATCGATTCAGACACCCGACCGAGTGCAAATACTCGGCCGAGCAGCATATTCCAGCCGTGTTCCCTTTCTTCCTTGACAAGAAAGCGGAATTCTCATGCCTTACAGCTTCCTATATTTCCTATCTCTAGCGGTAGTTCAAACTCTCCTAGCCAAGGTCGGGAATTCCCTATAAATAGCCCCTTGCACACACACTTTTATCAATCAATTAGCATCTACAATATACATTCATTATCGATCAAATATTCATAAAAGCATCACAAATTATTCCCATACACACACTCGTAAGCATAAAATCTAGCATCGATACACCGATATTACAAACCCGAAGGAAACCGGCCCGATACCCGACACCCTTCACTCGTCACGCCCGAACCGAACCACCACCAACTCACCGACATCCACTCGACGCTCTTGTGCCCAAGCCACGTCCCGACGAGCCCCGATCCGAGTAAACAGAAGCATGTAGGTTGAGGGTGTACCAAACCCGATTTCTCCTTCTCCTTCTCTTCTCCTTCTCGTTTTTTTAAGGGTCGTCGGTCCTTTTTTATTACGGATCGTTCGTCGCTTTTTACTTTATTTTCTAATATCGATACTATTAAAAACTATTTTCATACAACAACATTCTTAAAAATATGATATCGATTTTCTATAATCGAATATTGTATCGAAAAAAATTATATTAAAATCTCGACGATATTAAAAATTGTTACATCTTTTTTTTCGTTCAAATTCTTTTTTACAAAACCCTTTTCTAAAAATCATTCCGAATACTCGATATCGATTTCATAATCGAATATCGGGTACGACGAATATCGAAAACATAAATCGAGTATAAATTAATTCATATTTGTACGCGATTTATCAAAATTAGCAATTTCGAACAAAAAAATAAAATCGGACAGACCCGCACGCGAGTCGCGCCATGCCAAGGCGACTCGCGCACGGGCCTGAAACCCGAGTCGTTTTTTTAGTTTTTTCGTTCGTTTTATTTTATTATTCTACGAAACAATTTCAAAATTTATATCTTTTCTAACACTATTCCGAGTATTTGATATTGATTTCGTAGTCAATTATCGAATATAACGAATATCGAAAGTATTAGGTCGAGTACAAATTATGCGATATTTGTACGCGATTTAATAAAAATATCGAATTTTCGAAAAATCGTCTTCAAAAACAGACCGACACGCGACTCGCCGGCATCCCGGGCGAGCCGCGCGGCCGGCTGCCACGGCGCATCTTTTCCGCTTTTTTTATTATTTTTCGAACTTCGTTTTTTATACAAAACAGCGTTTTAGCGATATTTTTCAGATTTCGATTAATATTTATTTTCTCGATCTCGTATATTTATTTTATTTGCTATATTATTATTTCTTTTGTCAATTTAATTATCGTTAGTTTATTATACTAAATGAACCCACATGCTAAATTCCACTTCGACGTAGAATTAATTGCATTAAATTGACATAGAAACCCTTTTCAAATTCCATTCACATGTTTAGGGAAAATAAATCTTTGCATATCATTTTCCCGTTTTACTAACGCGCGTATTGTAAGTCATTCGAATTCTTAGTAGAGGCCGCTAATGTGCGGGCGGGGTTGGGTGTCCTTTGTGAGCTTCCCAACACGTACCCTCACCCCTTACTCAGAACCGTGGTTTCCGGATGTCCGAATCCATTGGCGACGAGAGTCATTCAATATACGATTAACCGATCAAGTCGGCATCGGTATCGAACTGCAAAGGGACGAGCCAATAAACTCTGACATCGGAAATGGGCCGTATTTTGTATACGGCCCACTACGACATAGAGTGGGCTCGAACGGTTCCGAATAACCATAAAATTCGGTGGCGACTCCAACTTCGATTTAAATTTCAAATTGACCATCTCATATGGAGATTCATTCGCCTCCCCAAACCCGCGCGTGGCCGCGTCGGGGTGGACCTATGTCATGTCCACAATTTGGCGACTCCGCTGGGGATTAGCTGATACGTTACTGACCTTCAGCATCCTCAGGGTGAGACTCGAATAGAAATCGTTTGACAAGTACAATACGCGTTTTAGTTTTACGGTTCATGCATAACCCCATTTTTTCCCGGGCCGGTACTGGTGACCGATGTCCCACTATACTATCGATGTAGTCCAAATTGGATATGTCGAAGGTGTCCATTAGCTGATTCGTATGGGTTTTACGGCATGTTCTAAGCTCAACTCGACTTAGGAAGTCCGCCCCGATTCTCGATAGGCTGTGTACACTGGTATAGACACTTACAGACTGACCGAGACTTAGAATTAGAGCATACATGGCGTCGTTATACGGTTTCCATGACTACGTGCTACCTGATTTACAAGTCTTTTTTTCAAAAAACGTCATTTTCAAAATAGCATCCTTTTCAAAATATCCAATTTCAAAACCCGGGACATATACCGAATTTAGGATCCACGATTTTACTCAAAATAGCCTATTTTTATCCGGTATTATGCCCATTTCAAAACTCGAAAATATTTTCGAACTTTCAAAACCGTAACCCGGTCCACCTATTCCGTTTTTTCTTTCGAAAAGGGCCGGTTCTCCGAATTTTTCTTCGGGCTTTCAAAACTTCAATTTCAAAACCTTCCTCTTCCTAGGACTTCTCGTATTTAGCAGTGTCGGGTCGTGTCATAAGTCATAGAGGTCTTTAGCGTCGAAACTCCGTCGATCTTATATCACGGATTTCCTCCCTATCCCAGTCCGCCTTATTAGACTAAGGCAAGACCCACCTACGTAGGACATACTCCTACAAAGGTTGGCCCGTTTACACAAATCGAGTCCAAAGTCTAGGGAACGTCTCACGTGAACCTCCTTTCGAACAGGGCCCAGCCCACACAGCTGGATCCTAAAGAAGGCCTACCGTCACGAGTCACCCGTCTAGGAGTCTTTTCCGAGTCGACCTTTTACAAGGCATAGCCCTATAACAAAAGGTTTGTGACCCTTACGTCTAAGGGTCACTCGTCCGACACTCGAGTCTTAACAAATTTTCGATCCCACTTGGGGACTACCCTTCATCAGAGCGGTCAATCACGGTTGCTCTAAGGGTCATGTCTTACACGTGTCTCACATACCCCACTTTCGAGCCACTTAGATGCCACACCATCTGAGTCCTATCTGAGTCCTTAGCCTCACTTGGGGGCTATTCCCCGACGGAACGATTTATCACAGTCACCCCGAGAATTGCACCCTACACATTTGTCTTAGGAGAGTCTAACCCGAGTCAAACATGGTCGCCCCATTTTCGGACTCACCCTCGTGCAGCTTGAGTCTCATCGTCAAGTCCAAGCCAGGGTCGTTACCTCGTCCAGGTCAACGTTCGAGTATCCCGGTCCATGAATCTTAGTCATTCCCGTCACCCCGGGCCGTGTCTAGTTTGACTCCCTCTCTTACATTTACGAAAAACCGAGTTTAGGCGAGTCGTGGCACCTGTCGAAGACCTTACCAAAAAAAACAACCAACCAAGCATCCGAGTCCGGATCTGATTCGAGTCTAAGTCTGAGTCCGAGTCTAGGATACCCTACATCCTCATTTCCAAATCAGAGTCAGAGTCTTTTGCATTCTGTCCTCTTTTTCAAAATTCATTAAAATCAGCTTTTCTATTGCTCATATATACTTTCCTTATGTGTTTCCGAGAACATGATAAACACCGTCATACACTGTGAGCACATGCACGTGACTATAGGCACATCTATAATGACTGCAGGAAATCGAGACCCGTGTTTTCCTTTACCTGTTCCATGTCTGACATAGGAAGCCACAAAACTACACTTAGCAGAAGCGGTATCGAATCCAATGACGAATCTAGGTAGTCTCCTGGTTTGGGTTCGAGATGGGAGGCAAGCCCATTTCCCACAATAAACACCCCTCCGACAAGATCAACCATACCTACCTACGGTGTTAGTCTGACCAACAGAAAAAAAAAAAAAAAAAAAAAAAAAAAGACAAAAAACTGGACAAAAAAAAAGAAATCGAAAGTCCATGAAAAAGGAAAAAAAAAGAAGCAAAAGGCCAAAACAAAAAAGCACGCCATCATAAAAAAAGAGCATCCACGACCAGAACGGTCAACACAAATGAAGATCCCATGACCGGGGCTAAGAGGTCAACCAACAAAAAATATTCAAATGCCCATGACCGTGGTCAACGGTCCACTCAAGATCAATACTCATACCATTCAATAAGGGAGAAACAATCAAGCTGGTCAACTAACACCACATTTAGCCTTCCCACATTACAACCTCAAAACCTTCCCGAGACCCAGGCTAAAGACAGCCCTGAATTTTGAGGATTCAAGCTCCATAGGATACCCCTAACCATTAGGGCCAGACATGGAAACCAGAGCCCGCATCATCAAACATATCCCGATCAAAGTTCGAGCCATTTTACTCGACTTCCCCTTTACATAACAGAATTCACAATCACCATATGCAAACCCGAGATCAAAACTCGTCAAATCCCTTACCTAATCATACACAATCCCGAGAGCAAAACTCGTCAAATCCCCGAGAGCAAAACTCGTTAAAATCTCCGAGAGCAAAACTCGTTAAAATCTCATCCCAATTCTTCTCATTCAAACCACTTACCAACCCCAAACACGGGAACTCAACTTGCAGTCGGCATAGAACATGCCCAAATAGCTCACACCACCTCTGGGGCTATCCCGAAGAACGCTCACGGTCACAGGATCAATATCCTAACCATTCTAGCCCTTTGATCAAGACATCACTGGGAATGCACCTAGCCTACACCATTGCTATGGCTAGTTACACACGAAGTCCTATTAGACTAGGCATCATAATATATCTTCCGACACTGAACTACGACATGGTTTGATTTCACTACACGTGAATACGTAGGCAGCCTTTCAACAGAGGCACAACCACCCACATTGACACACATTCAAAAAGCGACATCATTCCGGTCACGACACCGTCATGTTCTCAACAGCTAGCTTTGTTGTCCTGGGGGCTTCTCTTAGACAGAAAACCTCCATCCACTCACAAAATCCATATAAATTCAAAAAATCTAGCCTCCTTTCTGTTGTGTGTCCTAGTACTCGACTCAGTCGAAGACAAGAAGCTGTCAGGACTTGAGGCAATGCCCACTTTGGAAATGTACCCTAAAATCAAAAATCCAGGAGAGCACTAGACTACAACAGTCTCATTACAGACTACTGCAACCCCCCATAGCACATCCGTCCCATTCCGAGGATTTGACCATGTTGCCACTCGCCTAGGCTACGGAATAACGCAACTTAAGAGTCTTGTTAGGTGGCCCACCTCCCTTACCGAGTCACGGTCCAAACCCTCGAGAGTCCAGTCGTGTATGTCAACTCGTCCGGTCACGCCCAGCGTCGAGTCTGTCGATAGGTCCCTCTCTTCAAATTCTCATTTTAAAATTTGCAGAACTTAGCCATTTAAGAAAACCCTTTTCGACAAGGTCAAAATTCGGTCTATTTAAATTGCAAATTTCTTTTCTACTCATTTCAGTTTTGAAAACCTATTTCCTAGCACGTAAGCTGTTTTCGGGACTTCGATTTCAAAACTAAGCAAAAATCATTTTTATTCCCCAGCGCGAGTCATATTTGTTTCACCTACATGTTGCATGCAAAATTTTATGTAACTTATACAGGTACAATTCAAGACCGCGCAATTCACATAACTCCCCAGCGGCATAGACTTATACGACAAGTCCGATTCCCCACGGAGTTATCATCATCAGCACAGGTACATTTCTAGTCTCCGGCCGGCGGGCCCTTTACGCAGGTCTAATGGACCTTAAACGACCCGACCGGAAGTCTGCCAGGTCTTAATCTTTGATTGGCCTGGTAGCTACTCTGACTTTCGCCTTGTCCAAGCCTCAGTCAGAGTGGGGGCTCTGTAGACACCCGCATTTTGACCGCCAGGTGTCTATAGCAGTTTCCGACAAACACCCGATGATGATCGGACGCAAACGTGCTTTAAATACTCAGAAACGGGCTCAAAATCATTGGCATTTGGCTTGGGCTTTTTACGGAGTACATATCTCACAAAACCAACCTCAAAATCAGGCCCAGTGGGTCGTTTTGAGTCAAATAAGACTAATTTGGATCGATTCCGACACCAGGGGTAAAACGTCTTTTAGCGACCGAGTCAAAACCCGGTCAAAGATTTTCCCGAGACACGTGAGTCAGCCGTGACACCTCACACAGCTGATTCATACTCCAATCCTACGAAAAATCAGCTTCACAAAATATTAAACAAATCCGTTTAAGGATGGAATTCGATCTCAAGTAGGAATCCTATCCGAAAATCGATTCAGACACCCGACCGAGTGCAAATACTCGGCCGAGCAGCATATTCCAGCCGTGTTCCCTTTCTTCCTTGACAAGAAAGCGGAATTCTCATGCCTTACAGCTTCCTATATTTCCTATCTCTAGCGGTAGTTCAAACTCTCCTAGCCAAGGTCGGGAATTCCCTATAAATAGCCCCTTGCACACACACTTTTATCAATCAATTAGCATCTACAATATACATTCATTATCGATCAAATATTCATAAAAGCATCACAAATTATTCCCATACACACACTCGTAAGCATAAAATCTAGCATCGATACACCGATATTACAAACCCGAAGGAAACCGGCCCGATACCCGACACCCTTCACTCGTCACGCCCGAACCGAACCACCACCAACTCACCGACATCCACTCGACGCTCTTGTGCCCAAGCCACGTCCCGACGAGCCCCGATCCGAGTAAACAGAAGCATGTAGGTTGAGGGTGTACCAAACCCGATTTCTCCTTCTCCTTCTCTTCTCCTTCTCGTTTTTTTAAGGGTCGTCGGTCCTTTTTTATTACGGATCGTTCGTCGCTTTTTACTTTATTTTCTAATATCGATACTATTAAAAACTATTTTCATACAACAACATTCTTAAAAATATGATATCGATTTTCTATAATCGAATATTGTATCGAAAAAAATTATATTAAAATCTCGACGATATTAAAAATTGTTACATCTTTTTTTTCGTTCAAATTCTTTTTTACAAAACCCTTTTCTAAAAATCATTCCGAATACTCGATATCGATTTCATAATCGAATATCGGGTACGACGAATATCGAAAACATAAATCGAGTATAAATTAATTCATATTTGTACGCGATTTATCAAAATTAGCAATTTCGAACAAAAAAATAAAATCGGACAGACCCGCACGCGAGTCGCGCCATGCCAAGGCGACTCGCGCACGGGCCTGAAACCCGAGTCGTTTTTTTAGTTTTTTCGTTCGTTTTATTTTATTATTCTACGAAACAATTTCAAAATTTATATCTTTTCTAACACTATTCCGAGTATTTGATATTGATTTCGTAGTCAATTATCGAATATAACGAATATCGAAAGTATTAGGTCGAGTACAAATTATGCGATATTTGTACGCGATTTAATAAAAATATCGAATTTTCGAAAAATCGTCTTCAAAAACAGACCGACACGCGACTCGCCGGCATCCCGGGCGAGCCGCGCGGCCGGCTGCCACGGCGCATCTTTTCCGCTTTTTTTATTATTTTTCGAACTTCGTTTTTTATACAAAACAGCGTTTTAGCGATATTTTTCAGATTTCGATTAATATTTATTTTCTCGATCTCGTATATTTATTTTATTTGCTATATTATTATTTACAAATCGATACTAACTCGTTTGTTTATCTTGTAGCAAATTCATATCTTTTTCATCATTTGTTTTATTATACTAAGACGAATCTCACATGCTAAATTCAACATTGACGTTAATTTTCATGCATTAAACCGACTTAGCAACCCATTAAATTCCTCGCATGTTTAGGAAAACAATGTTTGCATATCATTCATCGTATTACTAACGCACGTATTAAAAAATCATTCGATATCCTAGTAGAGGCCGCTAATGTGCGGGCGGGGTTGGGTGTTCTTAGTGAACTTCCCAACACGTACCCTCACCCCTTACTCAGAACCGTGGTTTCCGGATGTCCGAATCCATTGGCGACGAGAGTCATTCAATATACGATTAACCGATCAAGTCGGCATCGGTATAGAACTGCAAAGGGACGAGCCCAATAAACTCTGACATCGAAAATGGGCCGTATTTTGTATACGGCCCACTACGACATAGAGTGGGCTCGAACGGTTCCGAATAACCATAAAATTCGGTGGCGACTCCAACTTCGATTTAAATTTCAATTTGACCATCTCATATGGAGATTCATTCGCCTCCCCAAACCCGCGCGTGGCCGCGTCGGGGTGGACCTATGTCATGTCCACAATATTGATCCTGTTTCATGTATGGGCATGAAAAGTTTTAATAAAAGTAGAACAATTGTTGCTCTATACCTTGCAAAGATTATGAGGTACAATAAGGCTAACATGATTGTTGGACTTTACATTCCTAGTAGTGAATGCTTTTATTTGTAACATAACAATCAAAAGTTTTCGTCCCTCGACACGAGTTTTACCTATTATGGCATTGTCCTTAATCCATGATACAAGAAACATTAGAATAAGTTTCATAATGATGAAATTATAAACCTTATTGATAAGGATCACCTGAGGTAAATGGATCTTGTCTAGATGGATAAATGACATTAGAAGTGACTCCTATTAATTGTAGTGGGGGGGTACTTAGACTTGTTGGATCACACATATACAGATACATGTGAGTTTAACTAGTGATGTTGCAAAATGGGTAACATGTACGGTTTTGTTCATTTGATGATATTTTGAAACTGAATGCTTTGAATTGTTCAAGGAAATTCAGATGAAAGTACAAGATCAACTTGATAAGTTGATACAAGTCGTTCGATATGATTGAAACAGGGAGGAATTGAACTAAAAGATTGTGATCATCTTAAAAGTAGTGAAAAGTGTTTCAAACTACATCGAACCATATTTGATATGATTTGGTCTATGATGAGTTATGCAGATTTTATTGACGCTTTAGAAAGTTATGCACTATAAAAATCTTTGTACAATGTTGATGAGATAGTCCATGTAAGTCGGAGAATAGACACCATATGAGATATGGATTGAAGATGTTCTAAAAATTCTTTTCTTAATTATCAAGTCTTGAAGTTTAAAGAAAATTGTTTTGTAGAACTTAGACTCAATTATGACGTGTGTTTTATTGAGGGTATTATGTTAATTCTACAAACCATCCAAAGAACAAAATTGTTTTGTTGCATGGAGTGGTATGTTTCTTTTAAAAATATGTGATTTCTAATAGAAACAGTGAGAGTAGATGCGACACTTGAATTGTTCAAGATTAACAGGAATTCTCTACAATTGTTGAAGAGGACATTGATGAATCCATGAAAAGTCATGATCATCTTACCTGCAAAATATTACCCTACATAGGTTTGACCTATGAAGAAACAATAATGGGCAACGACTCCAAAAGTCACATAAAATCTAATAGATTCTATATACCATAACTACCAGGTATAGACTTTGGTTAAATGGGTTTTATAGTGAAGAATAATCTTCAATATAAAGACGATGTAGATTGATATAAGAGTATCTATGAAGCATAGTTGATAGTTAAGGATTGATCTCATAGTAATGACTATGGAAAAACCCTTTTTACAACACTATGCTTAAGTCTATTAGGATTGATTTAGCATTTTGAATGTCATCACTCATATGATGAGTATTGGACATATATATGTGAAATACATTTCTTGAAAGAGATGTAATATGATGTGTGTGCAACTCATCGTATGAATTTCATATTATTAAAATTGCTAGGCAAATGTGAATATTCCGATTTGATTGGAGTATGGAGTAATATCTTCGTTCTCAATGTGGTAATTCAAAAGTGTTTGTTTTTCTTTGAGACGAAGCGAGACAGAGTGTGTACAAGAGGCTAGTGGGAGTGCATTTATCGTTATGATTTGGTATGTAAGTGCCATACTTCTCTAACTAAATGACATTTGGTTGCTTTAGTCCCGAGACTTGGCAAGAAAGTTGTTCATTGTGTGCTCGTGTGACGAGTAGATACTAATCTAGTGAGTGTCACTAGAATGCTATCTAAGAATTGTTCCTTTGCGCTTAAGAAGCAAAAAGGGGAATTATTTAAGAGATGCGCATGATGTGATAAACGAATTGTTGTAAACAAGTTACAACGATTCATATTTGCAAATAGACAAAGATGATATGAGATTATAATCTCTGTATATTTTGTTTTGGATGAGAAGTTGTGTGTTGGAACGGTTCCAAAGGACAACTTTATGACAAGTATTATAACTAAAGTTAGTGTTCTATTACTTTTGAAGCAAATAGACGTTTGATTGCGAATCAAGCACACACTAACCTTTAAAGTTTATGAAGCAATTTATTGCTTATGAAACTAACAGTTTGCCTTAATAGAGAGAAGGTAGATTGATCATATGCTTGTAAATAACCGATACAAATGTTGTATGTCCCGAAACCTCCTCTACATAAAGATCATATTGGTTATGATCGGTATAAGACGCATGGGCGAGTGGTCTTAGTACATTTAGAGGTGTTTGGTTTAGTGGGAGTTATTTCGATAATTGATATATGTATGACATATTTTCATTTGGTTAATGTAGCCGAGTTTTGTCCCTTAATAATTTACATTGATGAAATAGATCACTAAATACGTGACTTAGTCTTGGAACTCTATTTGGATGATGTAATTATTTTGTCTCTAGTCAGGGTATTATGTTGGGACATTTGAATACCCTTAAATGACTGGTGTGTGAGTTGGTTGATGACTAAGTTCCTTGAGTCATAGGTATTGAGATACTAAACCAGACACACGGGTGTATGTTAAGAACATTCATTAGACAGACCCGCCGAAAAGAATTTTACTAAGATTTCGCTTGGTGTCAGTAAAGTTCTTTACAAGTAATGAACTTGTACGGTCTTTAGACCTGAGTCTTTGACTATTCTGTACATGTGATGTGTATGCTTTGATACTATTCCTCTTCAGCTGTGAAAGGGGGCTATGGATGGTTATTGGGCATGCATGGATCATGTGATAGGATGTGGTTAGACAAGAGGGGATTTACTCTTCCTTTCTTGAAAGGAATTTATTGTTTCTTGGCCACTCGAAGAGTGTGACTTGTGCAAATGCGTGGCCGCGCTCAGATAGGATGATTGTCATCTATCTGCTCTTTTAACGAGTCAACTCAAAGATTCGAGTAAAAGATTGAGACATGCGAGGATGACACTTCTTCTTACCTCATTCTCAATTGGAGACAATAGTAGCAAAGAGACTTAACACCGTTCTCGGGAGGACATGTACAAGTGGGAGACTGAAGGAGTTATGTCCACTGTCCAACGGATTAACCCGCTTAAGTCTATGTATCCGATATGGTTTGCTAGAGGTCGATGTCGGGTTGACATGTAAATAGGTTACATGTCTGGTAGTCTTAAGTGGGCCCATTGGGTCACACACAATATGTACGGGATATTATTAATATATATCGATATATTAAATATATCGGGTCAGTAGTAATACGGACCCAGCTGCGTTGTCAGGTTATGGTAATTAGAGTTATACTAATAATCTAATTATGGTAATTAGAGTTATGGAAATAACTTAATTCTACCTTCTCATCTCCTATATAAGGAGGTTCATATGATGAATCAATATATAGAAAAAAAGAGTATTGACTCATATTATATTCGTCCTATAAAGAGTTATAAGAGAGATATAAAGAGAAGTTGTGAGACGGTCTCACGTACCTTTATACTAGCATATACGTCGTAGTTCTGTACCCGTGTGGATACCAAAGGAGGCATCACGTTTGGGGTGCTTTATTCTGTCCGTGGAGATTATTTATTCTGTCCGTGGAGATTATTTATTCTGTCCGTGGAGATTATATATATTTCTGGGTTTATTATATTTCTTATTAATACGTTGTTCCG
This sequence comes from Agrostemma githago, assembly GCA_958450325.1. NCBI lineage: Eukaryota > Viridiplantae > Streptophyta > Magnoliopsida > Caryophyllales > Caryophyllaceae > Agrostemma > Agrostemma githago. Next base: position 9,114,285 of record OY288256.1, on the reverse strand, counting down.
CTGCAAATAAGGTTTAATTTTTATCCCTCTACTTTTGTCTTTTCGGTTAATACTCGTAACAGGTCCTTGGGTTTAAGGGTTGTAACCCTTCAGAAGTGTAGTGCTACGAACCATTCCTGTTAGTAAAATGTTGATTGTCGTAGCATTGATTGATTGTGTACTGTCACACGTGTAAGGTTGAGCCTATGGCTCTCAACAAGTTCAAAGTCCATTCGTGGGTGGTTTGAGTGACAGTCAAACTTGATGAACTTGCCTATGTGAGTGTGGGGGGCTTTGTCCACCCCCTTATGAGGGGCCTTTGGCTTGGGACCTCTAGAGCACTCATGAAGTACCAGGAAAATGTGGGGGCACTTGGATAAGTTCAAGTAAAAGATAATGACCAATTTGCGTTCACAGAGAAATGAGCGTAGTCGCGAACACTTGCCTTGATTTGGGGTTAAGTAAGTGAGCAACGACCTCTCACCAACTTCATCTATGATTCAAGTCCGAAAGACATTAACATCTTAACGCTAAACCCCCGTTGCCAACTATCTTCTTTACCTATTGAAATCTTCTTTTGTAGTATGTGGGGGATTGTTGGATAAGTATCCCACATCACCATATTATGGCTCGATTATATGCTTCAAAAGAAGTTTCATTACCTGTTATTCCACATTGAGAAAATAAGGAAAAATGAGACTAATCCCACATTGACAAAGCTTGGTGGTTATTTTTAACTTTCTTTGTAGTGTTATCCCACATCGGAAAAATAGGGTAGTAAAATGAGCTTTTATGGAGATGTGTTGGTTTAGCTTTAAACCATATATGTGTTTGCCTTGGGTTCGGGCTGTCGGCTTTAGCCCACTTTTACGTTTTTGTTTGGTACAGGAATTTGGCACAAGTCCCAATAAATTCTAGAGCCTTTTTTTTTTGATACCCGACTAACGGGATTACATAGAAATAATAGCCTCAGCTTGAATAAGAGACGGGATATAATCCGGGAGATTATCCACCCATATATGATTCTCTATCCTTCCCTAAGCAAAACGAGCAGCCTCGTGAGCCACACCATTGAAGCGTCTCGGTGTGAAGGACCACTGCACTTCCTCGAACCTTGTACTCACCTCCCTGATTTCCTCCACCAACCGAAAGAAATCATTCCGACCCCTTACCCCGTGTTCCAGTACATTCACCACCTCCATGCAGTCGGATTCCACAATAACACGTTGATGTCCTCTTTGCCGAGCTTCCATTAGACCCTCGAGGATAGCCTCCGCTTCCATGTCACGTACCTCCCATCCTCCTCGCCTTCCTAAGCATCCACCCCATAAAAACTGCCCCATCTCCCCTCTACAAATAAACTCCAGGCCAAAACCGTCTTGCCAATTACTAGCATCACAATTTATTTTAACTCTATCCCCATCAGGCCTCCTCCAACCGACTTCCTCCGTACGTCCTCCTCGCTCTTCCTCCTGGCACCCTCTTCCTCGTCCCATATCATCCTCAATTACATCTTCGAGCTCCCTCATCACGTCCTCAGTACGTTTGACAAATCTATCCCCATTCACTCTAACTCCTTCAAACATCCATTTATTCCGAGCCTCCCACATCGGCCAACATCCCACCATAAACTTCCCTCGCTCTTCGCCCTTCATCTCCCTCCACACATCCTCCACCCACTCTCTCTCCCTCTCATGCCCTCCTTCCTTCTTTGTCTCCACCCCTAGCCCATCCCATACCCCTCCCCCCCCCACCCACACCCCTTAACAAGGTGGAGACAAGTCTCCACCTCACAGGAGCAAATAGGACAAAGACCATCACCCTTTCGCAAACGCCTCGCAAAATTCCTTGGATAATTCTAGAGCCTTCTTGATTATTCTATCAATGTGGGAGATGCATCTGATTTGTTCATGCACCTACTCTTCTCATTTTTTGCTACACCATTAATTCGAGCTTTGTTTTCTTCGTCAAGATTGCTACATAAACCCTCTCTACACTCAGTCACAAGACACAACATCATCTCTTCTCTTCTCTCTTCACTTTCTCTCTTCAATATTTTTTGCTCTCAAATATTTCCGAGGTTACTTGGCAACGTTCTTGGTAGTGTTCAGTTTGCAGTTTCGTCTACACAGAAGCTGCAAAGGTTGTGTAATCCTGGGGTCGATTGTCATGGAAAACCGTGTAGAGTACGGGACAAATTCGACTTTAGGAGAGTGACTTGTCACGCCACAACCGTCCTTTATCCAGATAAGCTATATATCTCATTATTACGTATTTTATCAACTTATTTATATTTATTTATTTATCATCTTGTTTTGTCTTTATAACTTAATACAATAATCTTGTACTGTTCTATTTACATTAATTTATTCGTACTCATTTTCGATACAACTTTTATACTATTGTTCCAACAAGGGCTGTCTCAATCGGGTTGAGTCATTCCGAACGAGATGATTCAGAGCAGGTCGTAAATGCAGCTTTAAAACTGCGAAATGGTTGAGTGATTCGTTTGAGGATTTCGTGTAATCCATTTTCTATATTTCGATGATCTGAACGGAATTACAAGCAGCCATACAGCTAGAGACTAAGCCTATATACAAAGTAATCAAAATAAGTAATGCACACTAATGAAGGCCGCCGATAAACGAAGAGACATCCGACAAATGAAGAGGCAAATACATTGACTATAATATTTACTAAGACACCCCCCGCAGTCAGAACGGTAGGAGAGCGACGAGTGAACAGGTTACCTGGGCAGGCCTTTCGTAAAAATATCGGCATATTGGTAGTCGACCGGAATGTGCAAGACACAGACTAACCCGAGACGAACCTTCTCTCGAACGAAATGAATGTCGATCTCAATGTGTTTGGTTCGTTGATGTTGGACTGGGTTTTCAGTGAGGTACATTTAGACCTATTGACATCGCCACATTGACATCATTTTTTCAAGAAAGTGATGTAAATGTTTTTATGATGGTTAATAACATCGGTTTCTAACAAAAAAGCGATGTAAATTATATAGAGCTTTTTTTTTTACATCGGTTTCTTACAAAGAAGCGATGTAATTTTATATGAGTTTTTTTTACATCGATTATTTACATCAGTTTTTAAAAACAGATGTAAAACAAAAAAATAGTGACATCGGTTTTGCTGCAACGACCGTTGTAAATGCAATGTTATTGACAATAGTTGGTAACTGATGTAAATGTCGTACTAATTGACATCGTTTATTATAATCAGTTTCTTCATAATCGATGTTAAATTACTCTCATTACCAATATGGGTATTAACTAAACCACTCTAAGGCCCTGTTCTTTTGGACTAAAACTGACTGAACTTAACTTAACTGAACTTAATTTAACTGAAACTGACTGAATATAAGTTTAAAAGAACACAGCCTAAGTGTTTTTCTAATCATCGTAAACAAGTGAAATTAATATCAGTGTAATTCTTTTTTTAACATGAATATATATATATATATAGGAATTGCATCTCGTGAGTCTCTCTATCTTAAATGAGTCCGTCCCGCGAATCACAGCCACATGATCAAATCACATGAATGGCTGAGATGCAGCGTCATCTTCATCGTATATAATCTTACTGTTACAGTAACAGAACACTATTACAGTAACACAACTATCTTACTGTGACACTATCACAGTAATAAGGAATTACAATAATAATGTCACAGTAATAATGTTACAGTAACAGAACACTATTATAGTAACACAAATATCTTACTGTGACACTGTCACACTATTACAGTAACACAAGTATAATTATATAATACTGATACAGTAATCATGTTACTGTAACATCATGGATTCAGCATAGTGATGACTGTGACACTATCACAGTAATAAGAAATTACAATAATAATGTCACAGTAATAATGTTACAGTAACAGAACACTATTACAGTAACACAAATATCTTACTGTGACACTGTCACACTATTACAGTAACACAAGTATAATTGGGTGGTGAAGGTTGATAAGTGTACTGGAGAAGAGCATGTGTTTAGAGTTAGATCATCACGGAGGAAATTACCCTTATGGAGCAGAATTTGATCTAAAGATCAAATCACCTCGAAGCGAACTCGTAAAAATGGTGACTGACAAAGTTCTAAACAAAAGCAACATCAACCCACTAAAGGTAGCTAAAACTAATCGTATACGAGTAGATCCAGTTCTAAACAAAAAGCAACATCAACCCACTAGAAATCACAAAATTGCCCCAATTAAGAAAAACAAGATTAAATTCACAATCAACTGAGCTAACATCAATTCTCAAAGTAAAATCGACTTCTCATGATCATTACCTGACAAAAACATTGAGGTCAATTAAGTTAAAATTAGAATTAGAGTTGAACGGAGTAGTAAAATCAAAGCAGAAGAAACAAGACCTGGTGTCGGTAATTATAGAAACCATTAGAGCCGGCAATAAGAACAGCCCATCTAGTCCCTACTGAGTCATCAAGATCGGAAGGCAGACGTAGGAAGTCGTCGGCGCAGGCCGCCGTGAGAAGAAGCAGGAGCGCCGGTACGACGGCGGCGCAGCGTAGCATTGTGGGCGGAGAAAGGTTGAAGAGCTAGAATTGGGGATGATTAGGGGTTATGATTGACCTATCACTGTCACAGGTTTGGTTGTAATTGATTGAGTGACGTGTCTCAATCTAGTGCGTTTAATGCTATAGGATCTGATGGTCAATAATTACGGGACGGACTCATTTAAAATTGAAGACTCATCGGATCCTCACTCTCTCTATATATTTATATATATATATATATAGTCAAGATCCGGTGAGAACCTATACTATAATGAGAACTATGAGAACTTCTCCTAATCATTAGATCTTCTAAGATCTAACGACATACATCAATTGAAATTCATCCCCACTCTTAAGCAAGTCAATTGGCTCATATTCTTTTACCCAAAAATAGAACCTGACACTTTGTCAAGTTGCTCATTCCCTTCCTCCACTCAACTTCATTCAAACAAAAAAAATTGTGAAATCAGACAATCAATTCTCCAATTTCACAAATGAAGATTCAATTCTTCAGTGGAAACAACAATTATAATTTCTCTTAATAAAAATGTATACTTGATGAGATTTGTTAAATTATTTTTCTTTATACGGGTTTTTATTAACATAAAATTGGGGATTTTGTGAAATTAAGGTTTGTTCATCGAATCACGTATTATCGACATTCATTAAATTTCCTTACATATGTGTCAAAAGTAATGTTTTTCTAAATGTACGCTAAAATTAAGGTTTTTATTAAAATTGAGAAAGAGTACGCTAAAATTGAGAAATGGACGCTAAAATTCAAAAAGAACATACTAAAAGTGAGAAAAGGTACGTCAAAATTGAAAAATGGTACGCTAAAATTAAAAGAAAGGTACGTTAAAATTAAAAAAGGATACGCTAAAATTGAGAAATGGTACGTTAAAATTGAGAATAGGTACACTGAAATTAAAAAATGGTACGCTAAATATTTTTTTTTTTAAAAAAAGGTACACCAAAATTAAAAAAGGATACGCTAAAATTCAGAAAGGGTACACTAAAATTCAGAAAGGGTACACTAAAATTGAAATAAGATCATATGGGCATGTATGGTGTACGGAGTATTCATCTTTGGATTGCTGGAAGTTGTATAACAATAAAGACTGAACAATGAAGCATCGTTTGTTGGAGTAGGTTTAGATTGTTTATTCTTAATTAAATTCGATACGATTCCGTTTATTTACATTCTATCCTGTATGTTTTTTCATCAATTCTCCTTTCTCAAATAATCTCGTGAGATTTCTCACATACAAGATACGGAGTGGTTACTTTTATTATATTCTTTATATTTTGTACGGACTATTAGTTTGTCTCACGTAATGTTCTGCGAGACAGCCCACAAGAGAATTAATAATGTTTGTTTCCGTTCAGTTGAATTCGAGGAGATTGTTTTATACTTTTTGGTCACTATTTTTTGTTATATAGGATAAAATATAGTGACAAGAGGAAATATCACGGAGTACAGTATTTAATACTCGTAGGAGAAGTGTAGCAATCAAATGATATTGGGGTGAATGAGTGATTTGTGAGGGAATAAATTGGGAAATTTGCAGTTCAATGAGGATGCATGCCATGGCTTTTATTCTGTGGCATATGATGATCGTGGATCTAAGGGCTAGGATTAAGTTGTCACAGTTCTCATTAGAGGAGTGGTTCTCACATGATCCTAAATCTATATATATATATATATATATCTATATATATAAAATGAATCTCAACCAATTGAGATTCATTTACCCTTAACATAATTAATTTAAAAAATTTATTGGACTTAATTAATCATATTTGATTGAATAATATTAAGAAAATTTATAATTTATTCATGAAAAGTTTAATGGGTACACTGAAATACACTTGAACCAATTGAGATCAGGAGACTACATACTAAAGTCATTTGTATACATTTCGCAAGGTTGTCTTAATTAAAATGACGATATCTCACTAGCGCAATGTCGGAATAAAGTGATTCACGATGCATTGGAAAAGTAAAATCGAAACCTAAATGTTTGTAGAAGAGAGCAAAAAGCCGATTTTGTGATCTAAATATCTAATGGGACGAATAAGGCCATAAACCATCGGTCACAAAGATATAATAAAGCAAAGGAAAGAAATTGGGCTAAGCCTAGAGTTGTCAATCGAATCACCCAGGTCGGTTATGAGCCGAGTTAATTAAGACGGGTCATACGATCCTGAGTTCAGGCTTAAATGGGTTAGTATACTTAGACGGGTCGAGTCGGGTTTTGACCAAGTCACTTACGGGTCGAGTTTTCTCGAGTTGACAATCATAAAAAGTCGGTTCGGGTTAGTATCATCGTATACATGTCATACAATCATTTAACGTAGAAATATAGGATCGTCTTACAAAAAAATTCATACAAATGACGGTTACATTTTTACTCCTACTTGGTAGTGGTTAGTGTATTAAGAGTTAAGACGTCTCACAAGTCACTAATCGAGTAACTAATAACAAAACTAAAACACCAAACCTAAACAAAAGTGAAAACACACAAGAACCCTAATCAGAACTTATCCTCTTCTGGCCTTCTGATGCAATTGCGTGAATGCTCACAGAAAAGAAAAAAAAGAAAGCCTTGATTCACTAAATCAACTCTATTATCGCTGGATCTATCAAGGTTCGTTTTTAATAAGTTTTGTGAGTTCATAATTGTTTTATGTCAGTTGCACCTTCTATTCTTGTTTTAGATCTACGATTTTTTTTATTCTTTTTACTATTTCCGTTTTAATTGCTGAGTTTCAACCTTTGATTAGTTTTCTAGGTTCATAATTACAGTAAAGGTATGAATTTTAGTTCAGCAATTTGTTAATGTATGAAATTTTGATGTGAATTTGGTGCGAATATTGATGCAATGGACTTTTCAATCACGACTAAGGTTGATGTCTACAGGGTGTCGTGATTCTTGTGCCTGAAATGTCGAATTTTGGTTCAGAATGTGAATCTAAACTCGTAGAATGTCCGTGCATATACTATTGATGAATCTAGTGGGATTGATACTGACATACGAGGAAGCTATCAGGTTACTATTGAAAAGGTAATGCTCAATTGAGTTCAGAATAATGTTGTATTAATGCTGTGGAGTTGATTCCAGTCTTTCAGTTTGATGAAATGGAGCTTCAAAGGCATCCCAACCCCAGATATCACATGGTATGTTGGAAATTTTATATTTTACAGTTACATTTGTATTCTTAATCTTGCTCTTGGGATATCCCTCATTATTGTATCATAATCTCGTATTTGATATAGATCACTTTTACTTAGTTAATTGCACTTGTGAGAATTGTGACTTGAGGAGATCCTTACGGTTTTTTAATCAATATTGAATAGAAATGAAAGAAAATCAACTTTTACTAATCTTTTCTTAGTTTGAAGTCGACTCCAAATGTAGGAATTGGTTTACTTGCATTTCTGGGTAAGTGAAAATTTATTTCAATTAGTTGCCTCCCTAAATATGGCTATATTTTCCTCCTGGCCTCAAATTCGCGGAATATGATCTTTTCCTTGTATTCAATTGTTGGTTTACTTGAATCCACATCTTTTTAGTTGGCTTGGAGTGACTGTAGAAATGGATGGGGCCCTAAATTTGTCGGATTATGTGGGTGACGAGGTATACAAAATGACCTCAATAGTCTAATATGGAGCAGTTCAGAATACTGGCCTCTTCTTGACATAGTTATTTAATTATGTTTCAAACCCCTATGATCAACTATGTTAATGTCAATGTTATACTAAATGTTGCAGGAGTAGATCCAAAGCTTCTTCTTCTTCTTCTACCCATCCAGACCTCGCTTCTTAGGTACTACATCACCCACTATTCTTTTACATACACTCCCTCGTTTTCAAAAGCTAATGTCTTTGTATGTTGGTTTACTTGAAATGCATGTATAGTTACTCTCATGATGCTCATGTCTTGTCAAATTGACCGTGTTTCTCATTTAGCATCTTATTACAATGATTTGTTGATCAGGGTCCTCGGGTAATTGTTGTGGGTCCAACTGATTCTGGGAAGAGTACCTTGTCAAGAATGCTTCTTATTTGGGCTGCCAAACAAGGCTGAAAGAGAACATACGAGTATGTTTTTTAGTTACAATTTTCGATATTCCCTTTCTAAGTTAATATTTTTTTGATGACATAGAAAACTTCACTTAAATGTGGGAATTATCAGCCTTGTTGACCACGGAAAGACGACTTTGACTGCAACAATTACAAAGGTAGTATGATAATTTCATTGTAATCATGTCTGTTTGATGTGGCGCGTTACATGTTTACTTTTGAAACTTTATCATTTCTAGATGTCATTGCATTTCCGGTTCAATATTTCAAAAAAAAGAATTGTAAAAAGTTATGATTAGACGTTAGGTCCTCATCTTCTCAAGCAATCGATTACGTTGTTTGAAAAAAAAATTGTGCACTTTACTTTCTAGTTTCTAGAATGTATACCTTGTTCAATTCTCAAAATCACAAAATGACTTAATATAGAAAAGGTATCTCAATCAATTCTCTTGAGTTGTTTTTAGTTTCTGGTATGTTTAGCATTTTTCTGAATAACCATTATTGTTCATGTTCAAATCTGACGATTCATCAAATGAATGAGGTTCGATAGCTTTACATTTAATGTTTTATATCGTATAAGATAGTATGTTGAGCTTGTAGGATGAACACAATTGTATATGGGATATTTTTTAGATTAATAGATGTTTGTGGATGGATTGTTGGAAAATGTATGTTGGGTTGTTTTTTTGTGAATGATTGATTTTACCGGTTTTGTTTAGGGTGAAGACGTAAATTTATAGAGAAAGTTTTGCCATATTTTATGTACCTTTAATTTGCGTGGAAAATAGTGAATCAGGAACCGATGTTAATTCTTTGGTTTTGCCATCGGGTAAACAGAAAGCGACGTAAATGATTATGGGTAAAAATCAATGTCGGTGAAACAATATTGCCATCGGTTCACAACAAAATGCGATGTAATGGAAATAATATTTTCATCGCTTATAGTGGAAATCGATGTAAATAAAACAACATTGACATCAGTTATGTGAGCACCGATGTGGATGGAACAAAATTAACATCGGTTTATAACAAAAAGGCGATGTAAATGACACATCATTAACATCGATTAAGAACAAAAAGTGATGTAAATGACACAATATTCACATCGGTTGTGACAGAAACCGTTGTAAATAAAGATAAATTTACATCCGTTCATAACCGATGTACATGACAAATCGTCAATATACATCGCCTGGATATACATCGCCCAAATACCGCTGTAAATGTTCAAAATAACCGATGTCAATAGCACTTTTTGTACTAGTGGAGAGAGGTAGGCTACCGTTTGGAGGACCATGACACTAAATTATCACTAAGGAAAACACAGTAATCGGAAGTGGAACGGCGGAAGTCGGGACAACTAGCCCAATTTTCCCAAGTTCTGGCCGTGCCATGTCCATTGACATCCCTAATGACGGGCCGTGCCCGTGGCAGGCACGATCAACCTATTCCTTCGAGGAAGAAAAAAAATTGAAAATTGAAATTGAAAAAATTGTAATCAACCTATTCCTCCTCCTAATATATCATCTTTATTTCCTCCTCATCTTCCTCGAAAAAATTGAAAAAATTGAAAAGTTTGGTGGTGTTCGAAAGTTGAAACTCTGAAGATTTTTGTCCTACTTGTGGTTCATTTCATGGGCTCATCAGTTTAAACTCTTTGCCTTGTAGGGAGTGAAGGTAATAGTATTTGTTTGGGATTGATTTTTGTTGTTTTCATGCTTGATTGATTGAGCAATTTCTATTTCAAAATTCAGTTCGTTGGTGATGGTGAATTAGTTGGCGAACGAAGTAATTCGTAAATCGGGCGAACTAGTTCGGAAATCGTGCCGGCGAACTGCGAATCTGGTAACACTGGTTTTGCCGATTGTTTGTTTATTCTTAGGAGTTATGTGACTCTGTAGGTGTAAGAAAAATGGATAAAATGAGTAAAAGAAGAGGAAGAGCAGCAGTGATAGTGTTAGGAGACATTGGCCGTAGTCCTAGAATGCAGTACCATGCCCTTTCTCTTGCTCGACAGGTTCTTTTTCTTTACAAATTTGTTGCTTATTAATGTTCTGATGGATATATTTATGGAAGGTAGTTCTTGCGTTTCATACTCATGACATCCTTCTACTTTTCGTATTTGAGTTTCCATGCCTTCTATTTGCTGTTTTACTGCTTTAGTTACATACTCGGTCGGTGTGGTTATGGTGATGTTGATAGAGTAACCACCAGCATTGTATGGTGTTGTTAACACAAAAACGTTTTTTTCCAAGTGACCAAAATTGAAACTTGCGTTGAGAATTGCATCACATCATTGCTGTGGGATGAAGGGTCATTTACTGAATATGTAGAAGCCTAATTATGTTTAGGTAATTGATAAATTCTTCTGAGTGTGAAGCTATTAATTAGACACAAAATCTTGGAAGAGACGGTCTCTCAATAACTCTATGTCCTATTCAGTACCACTCTTATTGAGAGACCACTTTTCAGTACCACTCTATGTCCTATTCGTACCCTTAAATGACAGCTTTGTTTTGTACCTGTTTTTATAACAAGCGTACCCTCTTTATATTTGTATACTGAGTTAATGAGAAACCGTCTCTCATGAGACCTACTATTAATTAGATCATGGTAACATTGGGAAAGATGATGACTTACACTTTAATAAAACACTTGCACTATGTATCTCGGAAACTGTGACCAAGTTTTTATCATTCAAGCCTTTGATTGAAGGAGTTAGGAGTTTCTAATAACAAATTGATATTGTCAAGTTTGAACTTTCACCCTCCTGCTGTTTATTAGTTTTCCAGATTTAAACGGGACTCTCAATAAACACCCTCCTGCTGTTTATTAGTTTTCCAGATTTAAACGGGACTCTCAATAAACACGGGTGTACTTTTGCCAATTCTCTATTGACTATTCCCTTCTCCCTTATTAATCCTTATATTTCCAGTGTTACTTTTCTTCTTTAAATGGAATTCATCTTCTAGTGACGATTTATATATCTTTTTTGTTCCTTATTTGTTTTTAGGTATCCCTCAAGGTAGATATTGTTGCATATGGAGGTATATATTCTACACAGTTTTTATTTTTTATTTTTTTATTTTTATTTTTATTGTGTGCTGGTCTATGGATAATTTTCTATTAGATCCTTTAAATTTGTTTGTTTACCATATGGACAGTGAAAAAGTTTCCTGCGACATCTACTACTGTCTGCTTTCGTAGTTGGATTTCTTCAGAGCACAAATGTCTTGGGTCTGAATTACTTATTGATTTTATGATTAGAGAAGTTAGTTGATTAGCATGAATATGAATCAGAGCAATGTGTTTGTCTTGTACATTCTTCTCTAAAATATGAGAAGATAGTTCTTCCATAATTGCCTGTAGACTTCTGTTTAAATGCTCATTTCAGTATTTTATGGACTCACAATTTTCACTTGCTAACTACTTTCAAGTAAACTTTAGCAGTGTTCATTTTTTTTGTTCATTTTTTGTTTGTTTGTTTGTTTCAGTTCTGTCGTGAAATGCATTGACGGTTGGTAGTAGTTTACTACATAGGACACGTATATTGGCCTCTATGTTCTATGTTTTTCACCTGGCATATTTGTTAAGTATGATTCGGGATGTTAATTATCATGTCCAATTAATTCCATCCAAGCAGGTTCTGATCCACACGCTGCTATTCTGGAGCACCCTTCCATTTGTATTCACAGAATGGTAGCCACATATGTTTATTTCTGTTGATACTTGTAAAAGATTTGTTAACTTTCAGTGTTTTTAAGCTCTTTAGTGACTCTGTAGGCAGAATGGCCAAAATTCACTCAGAAACTGCCATGGGTGCTTCGTTGTATTCTGCTTTTGGTGAAGCCCGTCTTTCAATTTATCTTGCTTCTATGGCATCTTTGTGTTAAAATACCAGCTCCAGATCTTTTTTTAGTGCAGGTATGATGTTATTATGTCTTTTCAAACCTGATCGTTTATAGTTCATATGGCATTTCTTGGGCCTTGCTTATTCCCTTCGCGACTTTCCACTGAAAACTAAAATCAACCTTCTCAAACTAATCTATCTGGTTTCATTTTATTTTTCCTGATTGCGAGTTTCAGCTTTTAGTAAAGCAACAAAACACTACCATAGTTCCTAGGGATCAGATGTTAGGAGTGTTACCCTTAAGTTGCAGAGACATAGAGTGGTTGTAAATGGAAATCACATCGAACAAAGACTACTTCATAATAAAAAAGGGTGGCAGACAATTTCATGAGCCATTTCATATTTGAGCTTCTAGTCATGTTATGTTGATATTTTCTAATTGCTTAGATGAGTAGATATGCTATCAATTGGAAGAATTTTTTTTAGGGGGCTCTAGACTTTCTTATTCTTTTGTGAGCTTAATTACTAGTGTTATATTTTCTTCATTTTTCTGATCTATTATTTTCATTTCTTACGTAGAATCCTCCATCAGTTCCAACCTTGATAGCTGTGAAATGGGCAAGCTGGTTAAGGCGTTCTGTATTTATTGTGGATTGGCATAACTTTGGATATACTCTGCTAGGGCTCTCTCTTGGCAGAGGAAGTTATTTTGTTGCAGTTTATCGCTGGTACATCTCTAAATTCCTACTTAATATGACCTATGCTCTTGCATCAGCAATATGCAGATGACTCATGATTGTCTCATTCTCAAGGCTTGAGAAGCACTATGGAAAGCAAGCAGATGGTTCTCTTTGCGTCACTAAGGCAATGCAGCATGAATTAGCTCAAAATTGGGGAATTAGGTGAGGGTCCAACAACCTTCTTAATGAGTTCTATTTAAGATGTTATCTAATGACGTAATTTACTGTGCAGTGCTACAGTGCTGTATGATCAACCTCCTGAATTTTTTCATCCTTCTTCGTTGGTGGAGAAACATAGGGTGAGGCCTGACCTACCATTTTGTTCTATATTGATCACGATTTACTTTCAAGTAATATTTGATCCTTGTAAATCTTCCTCAGCTGTGTCTCAAGTTGGATAAACTAAGATATTGCGAGGGGATTCAAGATTGTATAAGCCATGGTAAGGTGTGAATTCCCATGTCCCATCTTCATCGTTCAGGAATCAGGAAACACAAACAGCTTTAAATAGTTGGTTTTTTGTTCAGGAGGCACAAATATGAGAATAGATGAGCGAAGTGATTCTCTGTTTACAACCATTACTGAGTCTGGTATTGCGGAGAAGCCACACAGGCCAGCACTTATAGTTAGTAGTACTAGCTGGTAAGCCCAGTCTGCATTTCATTATTTTCATTGGGGGAAAAGCGGAAGGGGTAGAGGTGGAACTTCTAGACTTTGATGCACCTAACTTTAGTTGCGCTTAGCCTAGATTGGACATTGCATCAACTTTTTTGTAGACTATTGAAGCTTGTCTTCTTGGGCTGTGTTCTTTTCAACGAAATCATTTAAAGCTGGAAGAGATACTTTTTATTCATGCTCTGGTTTGAGCTTGATTGCATAAATAATCATTATATTGTGGTTTGGACCGAGAATTGCCCTGGTTGATCCTCATCTGCTTTCATGACGCAGTTTTCTACTCTGTGAATTGTTTTCAATTGGTCGTTACTTATCAGAAGATATTTGTTGCTAGGACACCAGATGAAGACTTTAGTATCCTTTTGGAAGCTGCAGTCATGTATGATAGACGTGTTGCTGCTATCTTAAACGAGGGTGATTCAGAGCAAGAAGCTTTTTGGGATGGAATGGACACTGGGAGACAATATACTTATCCAAGATTGTTATTTATAATAACAGGTATCGTGACCTTTGACACATGTTTGCTACTTTATACTGCTTGGTTTGGTAATAGATCCAAGATTTTAGTGACACTGTTGCAGGAAAAGGTCCTGAAAAAGAAAAGTATGAACAAAAGATAAAAAAGTTACACCTAAGGCGCGTGGCTTTCCGGACAATGTGGCTATCAGCAGAAGACTATCCTATGCTTCTTGGTAATGTTGTATTTTTCGCTTAAACCCTTCTGTGGTTCTTTTATATTTCTACTCCATACTTGCTCATATGAATGGGCGTGGTTGGTTTACTTATTTTTACAGGATCAGCTGATCTGGGGGTCTGTTTGCATACTTCCTCATCAGGATTGGATCTTCCTATGAAGGTACCAATTACTTCTCCTGTATTCATTTGGGTTTATATTCTTTTTCCTTTTCCTTGTTGGGGATTCACTTCAATTCACCACGTTTTCCATTTGGTCAAGTAATAACCGAACAAAATTCTCCCTGTGGACCTTTTTCTTCTCACATAATTTTCAGAATTTAAAACTTTGGTATAAAACCAATTGTAGTGAATTCAAGTAAAGCGCGAGGGTAATTCTTTACTTGCTTATAGTAATATTTTAACTTTTGATCGCCACTTTTCGATATAAAAATAATTAATCTGCCATTTTCTCATAAACAAGGATTATTGGTTATTAACATGTCTAATAACTACTGTCTTTAGGTTGTGGACATGTTTGGCTGTGGGTTGCCTGTATGTGCTGTCTCATACTCATGGTAGGCTATTTAGCATTTGTAAATTTGTTTTGAGTCACGTTAATTGGTTTTTTTCATGTTCCTTTATAGTTCTCTTGTTCTGACACTTTGTCTTTGCTCCTTGAAGATAGTTCATTGCATTTTATTGTAATGACACTTTTGTTGGTATATTTATATTTGTCTGCAGTATAGAGGAACTTGTCAAAGTTGAAAGGAATGGTCTCCTTTTCTCATCGTCTTCAGAACTTGCTGACCAGTTCCTAGTAAGTGTTCTCAGTACTCTTCTATGAGGTGTCGTGTCTGACACAGTGTCGAGACAAGGCTATTTTGGACACAATTTTCAATTTGTTGGTCTAAATTGAAGTATCGAAGTGTCGGACACCACCGACACGTGTGTGTGGGTGTCGGCGAGATCATCTTGTAATTATGCTATTTTCTCCTGTTGGCGAGAAAATAAGGTAGGGTTCTCAACCTTGTTGGCTATAGAAGGACTAGAAAGAGTATTATTTTGGGAATCACAGTATATTGTTAATGTTATTGTTAACTACTCTTTTTACCCCTTCTCTTTAAATTCTTTAAGTGAAGCAGGTCTAATACTTCTGTCTGATTATACGTTCTGTGCTAATTTTTGTTTATGCCGTGTATGTTCCCTGGGACAAGCAGTTGGAGTGTTAAAATAGATAATTGAGTTGGCTAATTTGAATCATAATGCTAATTTTTGTGGTGCGTAAATTAATAGCATTATTACTGCTTAAAATGAAGTCTTGAGCTATGATGGCATTCAGATGCTTTCTCGTTGATGTGTGGATTGTTTAGTATTATCTCGGGTTTCTTATGCTGGGCACGTAAGATTTCCTGGAAAGAAGTGTTAGGGTACAAAACTCTGAAGGATAAGATTTCCTTGAACAGTTGGATAAAGTATTTCTTTTTGGTGGACTATGTAACAGGTCTAACCCTATATATTTCTATATGCACCTTAGGCTTCCTATATGTAAAGGTGTCCTTTCTCTAAGAGGCTATATTTGATTGGCTCTTAGCGGGAAATGGGATAACATATGTTGCATCACGGGGTTTCAAGATTTGCTGTTAAGAATCTACATTTTTTTTCTTTGCTCAAGTAGCGTGTAAATGTTGTAAATCCGGGTGGGTGGTATGGACAGTTGGCGTTTGAATTTCGGTATAAAACAGTATTTGCTCCCCCCAGCAGTGTGTTTTATTTCTCAAAAAGAATGGAGCAATGTGGTTTCAGGCAATGGACAAATGCTCTTTTTTTACGCTGTTGCACTATACTCTATTTTTCTTGGTAAACCTCTCTGCTGTGTGAACACATTGAACAGTAGTATTCTAAGTTTAAACAGTCAGCTACTCTTTACTGTTTGTTTCTAATTATTTACATGTAAATTGGCACATAATTGTCATTCACATGGACACTTTATTCTGCATTTGTCTGGCTGTCTGCTTGGAGTGACTGAAAACATTCTGCTGATAATGTTTACAGGCACTTTTCAAGGGATTCCCCGATAAATGTGATGTCCTCAGATCCTTGAGAAATGGAGCTATTGAAACAAGGTCTTCTGCATCTTGGGCAACAGAGTGGGAGGAGCATGCCCAACCTTTATTTTCAAAGGCAAGTTTATTGAGATTTTTTTTTGAGATGTTCTAAAGTATTTTCCAAACATGAGGCAAGTTAAAATTGAGATGTTCCACATGGCTCTATTTTTATTGCGATTCTTGAGCTATTTTTATTAGGTTCTGATAATATATTGATTATCTCAATATTGATTACTCAATATTTTTATTAGGTTCTGATAATATTTTAATTGCGAGTAATTATTTACTGTCCAAAAGTCTATATTTATTGGTACCTGCAATTCCTATTTGTGCAGGTTACATCTAAGTATTTCCGTTGATGTTATGTTCCGTAATGGAGTGGACCCTGATTCTTTGTTGATATGGTAATCCTTTCATAAATTGGCATCTTTCCTATTTTAGTTCTATTCTTTTCCTATGCCGACCTATTCAAGTAAATGAAGTTCAACAAAGTCCTTCGAGATACAGTATAACTTTTGGAACTCGTCATAACGTAGCATTCGAGTGAAGTTGATGAATCATCATTAAGGGTAAAATAGTCAAGAAATGATCATAATGCTAGGGATTTATTGAACTTTGGTATGTAATTGGATGGTTCGTTGAACTTTGTTTAACTTGTTTGGGTTTTATTTGCATACAAATTTAATGTTTTGGTATGGAGTGTGGGCAATTTGTGTAGAATTTGATGGGTGTATTAATTTTTGGATTATATGCTGCTTTGTGTTTACAATTTGCTGCGTGATTTGTGCAGAATTTTAGCGTTCTGCCTATATGGTTGCAGCAAGTCTCTGAGACAACTTTTTGAGGAGAAACGAGGAAGGCCATTATCGTAATGCTAGTACAGGTAGTAGCTTTGTATTTCCACAAAGAAGTCTCGTCCCAAATACGTTAACCATTGGGGATAAATACTTTGAAACATGAGGAAGAGAATTGAGAGGCACGGATTTTTTTTTCGTAGCCTCTAGAGTTATACGTGGTGTAGTATAAAACATTTCATTTGTGTTGTCATTTGGTTTTGTTGGCCTCGAACTTTTACTTATACATCTAGTTTTTACAAGAGTGATATTGAAATCTGGCTCAATTACGAGTCTATTCTGCTAAAATTTTCATGATTTTTTGTTCATATTCTTCTCATCTCAATTTTTGATTTTTCACTTTTTGTCCCCCTAAACTACTACTCTGTCGTAATAGGTAGAGCTAGAATCGTGACGGGCTGTTAAATTGTGGCCGAGCTAAACCGCGTCTGGGCAGAGCCCGACCCAGATGGTCATTTTCTTAATTTATTTGTTTTTGTGGCTCCGGCGTGTCAGGATGAGTGCGGCTGAGAGGCGAGTCGGACATGATGAGGCAGCCGAACTGGCTTCCTCATATACTGCAGTTTCTTGTCCTTGTAGTTTCACCTCTCACCCTAGCTAGATATTCTTGCTTTGTGCAGTCATTTTCCATGTACTCCGTAATTCAAGAGTCAGACTCACAACTCTTTTCGTATGCAACAAAAAAAACAACCGAATTGATTAGTAATTCTATTAGGAAAGATAAATAAAAAGTTAGAAATTTAGTAAATTTGATTAAAATGTGCATAGAAATGTTCTTTTCCATGGGTCGGGTATAGGTTTCATAACTTAGACTCATATTCGGACTCGTGTTTTTTTAAGGACCCCTACTTGACCCATGCTTGTTAGGTCACAGAATATGGGAGCTAAACCCGCCCTATATGATACAACCCGACGGGTCTGGATCGGATTCTGGACCCACTGTTATCCACTTATTATCCCCACTCTTAACTAATCTCATTTACTAATCGGGTCAGCCGTTTGACCCGTACTTGATTAGCCTACTCCGTACAAGTAGAGTGGCAATCAGGTCACTCGGGTCGGGTCATCTCGGGTTTGGGTTATATCGGATTATCGTACTCTTTCTGGCCGGGTCTGATTCGGATTAGATCGGGTTTCGGTCGGGTCATTATTAGGTGTTTAGGTCATATCAGTATCATATTGCTTCAATATTTTTCCAATAAGTTTAATTGTTTACCATTATTTAGTGTAATTAATTTGTTATTATGTAAAATAATGCATTAAGTTATACACTAAATCACCCCATTTAAATCAATTTTCAAGATTAATAATAATAAATAATAATTGTCGGATTATCAATTTTATTGGACGGGCTTCAAACTGGGCTGGTTTGGTTTGAATTCGGTCGGGTAACGGGTCACAAACGAGTCAAGTTTGATCAGTTTTGGGCCAATAAATTTTCAGATTCGGTAGAATTTCGAAAGAGTCGGATCGATTTTTCGGGTGGGGTCGGCATTTGGGAACTCAACAGTCCTCCGTAGCAGTGAAACAAATAGGGTGAAGTACGTGAATCTTGTTTACAAAGGTGTCTGTCGACTTGTCTCCCACCAAAAATACCAAGTTCCTAAGAAACACGCCCCAACTACAACTTTTGTGTGTTTGGCAGCCATTACCAACGACTCTGCTCTGCTCTAAACTCTACTTCTCCTCCTCTCACCTCTCACTCTCTGTAACCCTTTTAATTTGGTGGCCGCCATTGAATCCCCTTCACTAACACACACTTAGAGGCTAATGCCATGGCTCTCCGTTTTGAGGTACGTACTACGTACGTACGCTATCCCTTTTCTTTCTTTGTATTTTCTCTACTTAACTTTTCAATCAATATTTATCATCCAGTGTCTCAACACTCAAGCCGTTCTCGCGCATTTATGACCAAAACTGCATGGAATCAATTTGTTGAGATGGGATGTTCCTTGCCTTTATGCTAGAGCTGCATTCACAATTCCTTGTTCCATGAATACTACTCCCTCAGTCTCATTCATTTGTTGTCCTTCTATATTCATTTGTGAGGAGTATTTTAATCAAAAGACAACAAATGAATGAGTATATGGTTAACCCATTTTGCTTTATTCCATTGTATGATCCTGAAGACCTAAACCATTAAGTAATCACACACAATTGTTGTTTTTCTTTTTCGGGTTTTAGAAGGGATCGTAGTGTGCAGCTTATTACATGGAAGTAATTATGATTTGGATTCTAATTTCGACGCATTATGAATTTATGATGTATGTATGTATGTCATTTTGTGAAGATTCTAGGGAGGTTTAATAGAGCTCGTGCAGCGAGGTTAACTCTGCCTCACTTCATATGCCACACACCTCTTTTCATGCCCGTTGGTACTCAAGGTTTGTCCAAATCTTTCCATATTCTATCTTACTTTGTTTATGTTTTTGAATACCTAAATAATCGCTATGCCCTCTATGTCGAATCAAACTGTCAAGTGTCAACTTCTCCTTTTCTGTCACGCTACATTGCCTACTTGTCGAATCAAGTTGTTATGCTTTTGGGCAAACTTTAATGAGAGTAATCATCGATCACTAAGGTAATAATAGAGGCCAATGTAAAGGGAAGTATGATGGAAGTGGGGTTGGTGAAGGGAGAAAATAGGGCGGTGGGTATGTCGTTGGAGGAAGTGAATAATCATTATTGCCTTAATGATGAGGAAATCATTGTCCTTTCTTCCTTCCCTCTCTGTATTCTACCACTACTTATGATTTTCTTTATTTGATGTCTAGTAGTTCTCCTTGATTCCAAAACCAGCCCTTAGGACCGAGTGAGTGTGAATTGTGATGCAGTTTTGACAACATGTTTATAGGGACCATTAAAGGCCTGACAACAAGCCAGCTCGAGGAAATTGGGTGCCAAATCATTCTTGGAAATACATATCATTTGGAGCTCCGTCCAACTTCAGGATTAATTGATGAACTCGGTGGTCTCCACAAATTTATGAATTGGCCAAGGGCATTGCTCACAGACTCTGGCGGCTTTCAAATGGTTTGTAATATGTGTACTTTTTGTAATGCTAACTGCATTGGCTTCTAAGTTCTTTTTACTGTCAGAACTCTAGAATCTAGATCAATGCCTTCATGGCCTTTTATGTGATCTCATTGTACACTAGTGAAGGTCTAAAGATCTCTCTCGTTGATGTATCCAGGTGTCTTTGTTGCATTTGGCTGATATCACTGAGAAGGGTGTCACCTTTCAGGTATATTACTAGCTAGTTTTGCTAGTTTCATTGATTATATAGACCTCTCCGTATTCATTGTAGCATATGATGGAATATATATGACTCCTTTACCCTGCCATAGACAGTCAGGAGCAAGCTTGTTCGACATAAGAGTAATGACATCATGTACCTAACAATATAACTTAGTGCTATACGTATGTTACTCCGACACTTCACTTGGGTGCCGTGTCCCGTGTCCGACACCGACACTTCGATACTTCAATCTGGACAAAAAAAATAGCCGCGTCTAACACTCCAACACCTTGTAGCTGAGCAACACAGCTATACGTGCAGATCTTTTTGCTACATAGTGCTTGCTCCACAAGTTCATCCTGAAATTTACTTTCGCAGGGACTAGAACTGCATGTTGAAATCCTGGAATTAAAATTCGACTTTAGTATCCATGGCTTCCGAGATTCCTTGCTAGAGATTGCTTTGTTATTCACAATTTCTGACTCGACATCTTGAACTTTAACCTGGGCTTTTATTGTTAGAATTACAAATTTCTCTCACATTCTATGATGCCATGGTTGCTCTTGGTGTCACTCAATCTCTTACCCTTCTCGATTTTGGTTAGCTTATTGCTATTGTCATTTGAAGTTGTATACTCCCTCCGGACACTATTTTTCGCCCCACTAGCCCAATATATGTGAGGAGTATTTTAATGAAGTGGGGCAAAAAATAGTGTCCGGAGGGAGTAGTATATATTTGGTTCGGCTGTCTATCTTGCTTATAAGAGATCTTTGCTTCATCAGTCTCCAGTTGATGGAAAGCCAATGCTTCTTACACCAGAAGATTCTATTCAAATCCAGGTAATAATACTCAGTCACCTTCTGCTTACTATCAGCCACATTAGCCTGCACGAGTTTAATCTACTTGTGACGAATTTACCCTCATTAACTTCAGGGGTTTTCAGTTTGCTTACATATATATTTTTTACTCTTCATGTGCTGTAAATTTCTTTGCAGAACAGGATTGGAGCTGATATTATAATGGCCCTAGATGATGTTGTAAAAACAACTACAACCGGTCCTAGGGTTGAGGAGGCTATGTATCGTACACTTCGTTGGATAGACAGATGTATTGAAGGTGAGGTTGGACTTTGGAGTCTATTAGTTACAGATGTTGCTGATTGTTTGACTTTCTTCCAAACTAAGACTTGTTAGTTTTGACATGTTATTCTAACAGACTGAAATTATCAGACTGTGTAAATTCATGCTTTTCCTCTCTTGTTTTTGCCTTTTTGGTTATTTCTTCCTTGAAATCTACTAGGGGATGAAACTTCGTACTTATGCTTATACATAGGTTTAGAGTTGTTGTTCATCTTATTCCTGGATAGTTGCATGTTTTACCCCTTATAATTTTCCCTCCTTTTGGCATGCAGCTCACAAACGGCCTAATGAACAAAATTTATTTGGCATTGTTCAAGGTGGTTTAGATCCCGGGCTAAGGTCACATATTACTCAACAGCTCTAGTTTTACGCCTCTGACTTGCCCTATACCCTTTGATTTTTGATTCTTTTGTTTTGTCTCCATATCTGCCCTGGTTTTAGCTCTTACTCCATAATGTATATCTTACTGTCACGTTTGTCAGGGAAATCTGTGTCAAAGGCTTAGTAGAAAGGAATCTACCAGGGTATGTTTGCTCCCTACTCCGTATGATAAAATGTTATGGACTTGTTTTACATGATTGAAAAATATGGTTTCACTCACTTATTTTGTGGGGACTACTTTATTTTGCCTGCCAGTACAACATAATTCGGTTTATCTGACAGTAAATGAGCCACCTCACACCTGCAATATATAAGACGGTCTCTTGAGCGGCTAACTGCTCACCTTTTATTTGATGCCACGCTCACTGCTATTTTGACCTCTGTATCAGGTATGCAATTGGTGGTTTGTCAGGTGGTGAAAGCAAGGATTCCTTTTGGCGTATTGTTGCTCAGTGCACAGCCGCATTACCTGAGGATAAACCACGATACGTTATGGTAGTATATATTCAGTTCCTATGGCAAATAATCAAGTAATGCTCTTCTAGTCTCTTGTTTCACTACAAACCATTTTTTTTTTTGCATGGTTCAGGGTGTTGGTTATCCACTGGACATCGTTGTTTGTAGTGCACTTGGTGCAGATATGTATGATTGTGTTTACCCTACACGCACTGCTCGTTTTGGGACTGCTCTTACACCTGAGGTATGATCATTTTACTTGGCATTTCATTATCTAATACAGTACGTAGTTTGGAGGAAAAGTTTAGTAACTATGTTGCTTTGACATTTCACTTTAGCAGCGTTCCTTGTGTCAAAACATCACCACATTCAACTCTTCATTTTGGATTCAGCAATGACACTTTCCAAAAAACGATATCCATGTTTGAGTAACAGAGAGTGAATAACACCTTTTTGGGTCTAAAGAGAGTGACGAGAGCAATTTTGATATTGACGAGTTCAATTGTGAGATAAATTCACCAAAAAGATTTGTTACGTTAATGTTTTAATTACTTATTTTCATTGATGTGCTCACACACACATCATTCTTATGTAGGGTGTGCTGAAGCTAAAGCACAAAGCAATGGCTGATGATACTCGTCCTATGGATCCTTCTTGTGCTTGTGCGGTAATGTTTTAAGATAAGACTCTTCCATGGTTATAAAAAACACCTTCTATCAATATCAATATAAAATATTATAAACTGACTTGAGCATTATTCGATAGGTCTGCAAGACATACACAAGGGCGTATCTTCACTGTCTTGTTACAAAAGACCCCATGGGCTCACAGCTTGTGTCATATCACAACCTGTACTATATGCTGAAAGTAAGTAGTTTTTTATCATCGATATTTTAAGAATATAGCTAGTACTCCGTAGTATATTTTTTCTTCATGCTTAATTTTCTTTTGTTATTATGTCCTGCAGTTGAGCAGAGATCTTCATGAATCCATTGTTGAAGGACGATTTCCAGAGTACGTCTCCCCATTTATCTACAATAGCCTAACTTGTCGATATCATTCTATTATGTAATGCACTTTGTACTTTTGTAGAACCTCCCCCTCACATCTCTCTCTATTTCCTGCAGGTTTGTGTGCAACTTCTTACAGAAAATGGTATCGTACACATTCGTACTAACTTGATACGAGTAACTTACCCCATTATGCGTGTCAATCCTTTCATATTACAATCATGTCTCTCTTTACTTGATAAGATAAGTTACTCTGTATTTGTGATTGAACAGTTTCCCAAAGGTGATGTACCGCAGTGGGTCTGCGATGCAATGAAGGTTGCTGAGATTGATATTTCATCATGTTGTGTTTCCGTCTCTTGAACCAAAGAAGATACACACCGTATAAAATCCACAGACTCTATTTTCCAACATAAGGAGTATAGTAGGGAGCAAGCACGCACTAACAGATCTTTATACTATGACTCGGGGTCCTCGGTCAATGAAGTATGTGCAGTTGCTCCAATTTTTGCACTAAAAAACTTACACTATATTTTTTGTATCCTCGACGAGACACGAGATACAAAACTTTGTGGTACCGTCACTAGCTGTGGTAGAGCTCTCCACCTTGGCAGCAATTTTTGGCAAAGCATTGTATGGGGACTTATCATGAATTATGCTTCAAATAGCAAGTTTAGCAAGGTCGATGATGATGATTATGTGTAACCTAATTATATTATTATTATTATTATTATTATTATTATTATTATTATTATTATTATTATTTATAAATTAAACGAATAGCAAAAAAACACAACTGAGCGGGTAATTAGGAGCTGCCAACAAGTTTAAGAAAGTGGACTAAGATGTGATTTGGTGTTAGTAAGATGCACATGTACGTATTCATAATAAATGTAACATCTTCTAGTCCAGTTGGTCTCTCTTGCTTTCAAACAAGAATTATGTGCTCCTAGTCCTACCAATCCAAACTCGCCTACTGTATCTGTATGTAAGTGAGAGTATATTCCCGTTCTTTTGTTTTAATTTGTTTGTTTGGGTGCTTTGACTTGGTAAAATCAACGTTTATGATCTCCTCCATTCAACTACTGACATATATAATTACTCCCTGTTTACTGCTCAAGCCGCAAACCTTTCCACCTCAACTACTCTGCTCAACATGAATAATGTACACGCACAATGAATTATGTCATTATCATTCCTACGAGTATTATTTACTTATAAAATTTATTCGAAATTAATTATCGTCCCACTTTGTGAGACTACTTATTAAATACGGACTACTTATAAAAGTAGTGATATTACTCCATGTTAGATATGGAATGTATGTTGCATAACTTAGATTGATCGTGCTCGGTAGAGGTGAATAAAGGTGCGGACTAGCATTGCTTGAGGGCCATAAAATTGCACCTTGTCCTAGTCGAGCTTGCTCATCCACCTGCTCCGAGTCTGCCCCTCTAACCCCAAACAACCTTGTCTCGTGGACAATTTTTTTTTTTATAAAAAAAGTCAATAATATTTGTGATGAATTGATTGAACTCCATGGATGAAAGCTTGAGTTTCATACTCAGGAGTAAATAACAGAATTGTATTATTGATATTGTGATTATATGTGTACAGTTGTATTCTGTTACAATCAATGTATATATATACATGTATATCTATATTAAGTTAGTTATTATATTTCTAACAACCTAACTAACTCAACAACTACTAATCTGGCGCGGCTTCACAACTATCTGTTCCACACGCCCCCTTCAAACTGGACTCCAGTTTGACTCCAAGCCTGCTTGTCAAGTAATGATGCTGCTGTATGCCAAGCGGCTTTGTCATGATATCTGCCAATTGCATACTAGATTTGACATGCCTTGTGATCAACAACCCTTCCTGCAACTTCTCCCTAACATAATGACAATCTATGTCAAGATGCTTGGTACGTTCATGAAATACGGGATTCATGGCTATGTGCTCAGCTGCCTTGTTATCACAATGCAAATCAATAGGTTTTGGCACTTGAATACCAAAATCCTTAACCAATCTTTCTAACCAAACTACCTCTCCTGCAGTGTATGACATATACCGGTATTCAGACTCAGTAGAGCTTTTGCTCACTGTCTTCTGCTTTTTAGTTTTCCAAGATATCAACGACTCTCCTAGAAATACACAATACCCACTTAATGATCTTCTAGTGTATGCACATTTTCCTCCATCAGCATCACTGAAGGCTGATAATGTCAAAGAAGAATTAGCAGGATAGAACAGCCCTGCATTAACTGTATTCTTCAAGTACTTAACCACATGAAGAGCTGCCATCATGTGTGGCTGCCTGGGTTCGGTGAGGAACTGACTCAGGTGATGTACTGAATATGAAATGTCTGGCCTGGTCAAATTGAGATACAACAATCTCCCCACTAACCTTTTGTATCTTTCAGGATCAGGAAGTAGCTCTCCCGTATCTGTGGAAAGCTTTAATCCTTGAGGCATAGGAACAAGAACATCCCTGCATTCTCCATTCCTATGTCCTTAATGATATCCAAAGTGTACTTTCGTTGATTGAGAAGGATACCGGAATCATTTCTAGCCGCCTCTAGTCCTATGAAATATCTCATCAACCCTAGATCTTTAATGGTGAATGCCAAATGCAGGCTGTCTTTAACACCCTTGATGATCTGCTCATCATTTCCTGTGATGATTAGATCCACATAAACTAGTACAACTGTGAATGTATCTTGCACTTTGTCAGTCTTTGTAAAGAGGGAATAATCCTGTTTGGATTGCTCAAAACCTAGTCCAATCAAATGTTTAGTAAGTTGAACATTCCATTGTCTGGATGCTTGTTTGAGCCCATATAATGACCTCTTTAGCTTACACACTTGACCTGGAGCAGCCTTCAAATACCCCTCGGGTGGCTTCATATAAACCTCTTCATCAATGTATCCATGAAGGAATGCATTGTTGATATCTAACTGATGTAAGGGCCATGCTCTGACTGCAGCAACAGCAATCAATGTTCTCACAGTAGTGAATTTTGCCACTGGTGAGAAGGTGTGTTTGTAGTCTTTGTCCTTAATTTGACTGTAGCCTTTGGCTACCAGCCGTGCCTTAAATCTCTCCACACTTCCATCAGCTCTGTGCTTGACTTTAAAGACCCATTTAGAGCCAATTGCTCTCTTTCCTGGAGGCAACTCAGTAACATCCCAAGTGTTATTAGACTCAAGCGCCTTTAATTCTAATTCCATTGCATCAACCCATCTCTCATCCTTTTGTGCTTCATGAAAATTATGGGGTTCATGTGTACTAAGCACATGATACAAAGAAGCAATGTAACCCTCATCAAAGCAAGTTAGAGCTTGGATGACTTGTTTATTAAAAGTATCTTCTGTTGCCGTGGTGGTCAGAAGTCCTGAAGAATTTTGCTGTTGACCGGGCAGCACAATAGGACAATGAAATCCTTGTAACTTGGTTGATACAGTCCTAGTTCTAGTAGACTTCCTGAGAGGTGGTGGAACTACAGGTTCCTCTATCACATTGATGACTGTAGAACCAATCCCAACAGAATTAGAATTTTTTGGGTTAAGAATGGTGTTTGAGATATTTTCTTCAGTACTATTACCATCAGTGTGGCCTGGTCCAGTTTGCTCTTGAATACCAGAATCGAGTACTGGAGACTCAGGCACATAATCTGATTGGAAAATCTCTGGAGATTGACCAGAAATAACTGCTGCAGAATTATTATTAAAAGGGAAAATATCTTCCCTAAAAATAACATCCCTGCTAGAAAAAATAGTGTGAGTTGTAAGATCATAAATCTTATAACCCTTTTGTCCAAATGGATATCCCAAAAAAACTCCTTTCCTTGCTCTAGCTCCAAGCTTATCACGTTGGGTGTTAGGTACAGTGGCATAACATAAGCACCCAAACACTCTGAGCTCATCATAATTGGGTTTATCACCAAATAAAACTTCAAATGGGGATTTCCATTTGAGTAAAGAAGCAGGCATCTTATTAATTAGGTAGGTTGCTGTAAGAAGACAATCCCCCCAAAACCTTAAAGGTAGATTAGCCTGTAGTCTAAGTGCTCTAGCAGTCTCAAGGAGATGCCTATGTTTCCTTTCAACACGCTCATTTTGTTGGGGTCTACCAGGAATAGATGTTTGATGAACTATTCCCTTGTCATAGAACATGGTTTTACACTGATCTTGGACAAATTCTGTCCCATTGTCAGTCCTTATTCTCTTAACCTTAACTCCAAATTGTGTTTCCACATAAGCAAGGAACCTCTTAATGAGGAAGGGTACTTGTTGCTTTGTCTGTATTAAGAATACCCAGGTGGTACGACTATGGTCATCTAAAATAGTCAAGAAAGATTGAGCACATGATGTAGTTTTGACTCTATAGGGTCCCCAAACATCTAGATGCAACATATCAAAGCATTGTTTGGCACAAGAAGTACTTTTATTGAATGGTTGAACATGATGCTTAGACATTACACAAGTGTGACAAAACAACTTGCCAATACTGGATGATGACAAACCAGTTATGTGTTTCATCTTATCAATAGAACTATGTCCAAGTCTCCTATGAATGAGAAGAACATCAGATGACAAAGTGCATACATGTGCATCTGAACTAAAATGACCCGTATGACCTGTATCAATACAGTGATCATTGGTAGTAACCTCAGGATTCTTAGCCAAAAGACTCTTAGTTCTGCTGAACTTGTTGTGAGGAAATCTGTAAAGCTCTCCCTTTCTTGGTGCTCTTGCTAGGATCACCTTACTTAAAGGGTCCTGGAACCAACATTCATTTTGTGAGAAGACAACCTCAAGATGGGAAGACTCAATTATACGTCCAACATAAAGCAAATTCTGCTTGAATTCAAGAACTATAAGGACATTATGAAGCACTATTTCTGATGTCAATGGTATCTTACCAACCTTTATAACCTTTTTGACACTCCCATCAGCTAAAGCAACATAAATGGGGTGAGATAATGTTCTAATATCATGTACTATTGAAGCACAAGAAGTCATGTGATCAGAAGCACCAGAATCCACTATCCAATCAAGACATTCAATGTCATTAGATGCATTAAAAGCCTGAGATAAGTCATTTATACCTGCAGAGCTTAGAGAAGATGGTAGGACTCTAGCTGCTGTATTAGCTTGAGTGGATCTGGAGTTGTGAGAATTATGGTTGGAGCTAGTATTTTAATTAGAAAGAGCCTTCAACACTTTGTCACAGACCTTATCAACGAAACTTGAAGATTGAGGAGTATCCTCATAATAATCATCTTCATAGTCCATATCATAATCCTCTTCATCAAGTGGATTACTGTTTCCAACAACCTCTAGGTCAGAATGAACATAGGTATCTGCATTATTTGCTGCTTATCTCCTTTGAGAATGAGCCTGAGAGTGAGACCCTCGAGAGTGAGATCCTCCTCTTCTTCCAGAACCTCGTCCACCTTTGCCTCTGTTGGAATTAGAATTGTTCCTCTTCTTGAGGTAGCATTGGGATTCCACATGTCCAAACTTTGTGCATAAAGTACAAGTTTGCAGTAGATAACAATCTTCCCTTAAATGCCCCTTCTTGGTGCAATGAGAACAAACCCTGGAGGATTTATCAGCAGTGTTGGCATCAAATTTAAGCCTTTTCCAAACACTGTTATCTCCTGCAGCCTGTTTCTGCCCATTATAAGCATTTGCAGTTGTCATTGTATCAAAAGAATCACTAATCTCTTTCTGCTTTTCAATCCTCTGCAAAATTCCAAGAGCCTTGTTGATTGCTGGCAAGGGTTCCATTGTCAGGATAGTACCTTTGACATTCTCATAGCTAGAATTCAGTCCCATAAGAAGCTGAATCAATTTAGCTTGAAGCTCTCTTTCAACTAGGCGCTTGGTCAAAGCACAGGAGCATGAATCCATAGCTCCACATGTGCATTCAGGAATTGGATCAACTGCATCAATGTCTTCCCAAGTACGCTTGAGTCGACTGTAGTAATCAATGAGCGGATAATTCTCTTGAGAAGTAGAACCTAGATCCTTCTTCAACATGTACAACTCCAGACCATTAGGCTGTCCATATCTTTCCACCAGTTCTGACCATAACTGTTTGGAAGTATGCACATATTTCAAGTTCTCTCGAACCGAAGGTTGAACAGAGTTCAGAATCCAACGCGTAATGAGAACATCACAACGCAGCCATTGATGATACTTCTTATCCTTCTTTTCAGGTAATCGACATGTTCCTGTGATGAATCCTTCCTTATTCTTTGAGGTAAGTGCCATGAGCACATCTTTCTTCCAATTGAGAAAGTTGTTACCATCAAAGAGAACATCAACAAGTACAAGTGTAGGTTGATCGGAGGAGGAAATGTAAAGAGGATCATCATAGAATGCATAAGAAGCTATATGCTCACTGTTTTCTGAAGAACTAGGCATTTTCAGAAGATTTGCAAAAAATTAGGTTTACGTCAATTGCGTAAATCGCGATTTGTGAATCAATTGATGAAATACAACAGCAGAGATTGAGTTCTGAATTTCAATCGAAATATGCAGAAACACAAGCAAGAGATCAAAAATCAATTGAAATCAGCTGATTTTGACCTAATTATCATAAATGCTGCGATAACGAAGTCTGAATTTCAATCGAAATATGCAAACTTACGCGCGCGAAGTGCAGAATTTGAATTAAGCGGAAGCAAAGGAAAAAACAGAGTTTCAGAACCTTGAGGCCTGCTCTGATACCATGATGAATTGATTGAACTCCATGGATGAAAGCTTGAGTTCCATACTCAGGAGTAAATAACAGAATTGTATTATTGATATTGTGATTATATGTGTACAGTTGTATTCTGTTACAATCAATGTATATATATACATGCATATCTATATTAAGTTAGTTATTATATTTCTAACAACCTAACTAACTCAACTACTACTAATCTGGCGTGGCTTCACAGCTATCTGTTCCACAATTTGTATATGTAAGCCGAGTCCCGCCGATCAAGTAGATATATGGGAGCCCGCGTCCTCCTTGATACCCATCACAAGCTAGAGTGGTATTGAGCCTTGCTAATGTCCAACTCATAAAGGCATTGAGTCTTGATGATAACGTGGATGAAGACACTCATGTCCATGCTTTCGTTCACCAGCATCTTACTTCAACCACCCAATGCCTTTTATTTTATCGTCATTGTTATAGTAGTTGTTTGTAATGTTTTTTTTTATGTTCAATAAATGATGTAATATGGGTCCCGAGAACCCAAACAACATGTAATCTAATGCTTTTTCTTTGCTGGCAAAAAAAAAAATCTAGTGTTTTAGATCAATATTCGTATATAACTATATATAATTCTATATATATGTAGTTCCTCAAGCTTTTTTAATAACTTTTCATTTCATTATTTTATTCCTTCTTAAATGAATATATAATGAGAAATTATTAGAGGTCCGAAGATAGTAATTTATTCTTTTGATCAATTATACTCCCTCCGTTCCATTCATTTTTTTTGCCTTTGATTAAAATATTTCTCACAATAAATATAAAAGACAAACCGATGAACAGAACGGAATCAATGGGTAATTAAGAATGACTTAACTAATATCTGAATGACTCACTAACAATGTTTGCCAACTTTATAAGCCCACCTTCCCAAAAGTCCCAAAACCCATATCATAAGTTTGTCCCATGAATTCTTTAAAAGACGTCAAAGAATTGTGAAAAAGGTAAATAAATAAATAAATAATACAAGTTCAGATGATGTTGATTATGATGATAATACAACCCGTTTTCTTGCTTCCCGATTTTAGTTTGCCGAGTTGTAGGCTAAGTTGCTTTGTCCTATCGGGCTTACTGTCTCGGGACCTGCTTTTGATAATGCCTTGTGTGTTTTTAATGAGACGACTGGTTCTAACTTAGGTTGCACCAATACGGACATGGACATGGGACACAGACACATATCAGATACGTGACACGACATTCGAAATTTTGTAGGACACGGACACGGCATAAAAAAAAAAAAATCAATATACCTATTTAAACAAAGAGAATTCGAAGATTTGTATACCTAACATATACGTTTGGTTACTTATCGTATGACAATTATCGTAAAATAATAAAACAAAAAATTAAAGTCTTGTAAACTTAAATTAAAATCAAATCTTAAAAATTCAAACAGTTGTACTAATATAATATAATTACTAGTTAGTTATTTAGTCATATAATAAATGTTTATAGCATCAAGTAACCATCATAAACCTACAATATTATCATTTATTAAAGTCCGGAAACCAATAAACAACGTTAGGTATGCTCGACGAGTCTCTAAATATTACGAGCCGGGTCGGACACGCCTCCAAATATGACGAACCGTGTCCGATATGTGTCCAAATAAATTAAAAAAACCGGACACCACGATTTTATAGGTGTCCGACACGTATTGTCGTGTGTCCGACGTGTGTCGGTGTCCGACACGACACGTTGGTTTGGAGGAGTGTCCGTGCAACCTAGATCACAGGTTTGTAACGGATTATTCGATCACAAACAAGAATTTGCCAGAAACAAATTGGACAAACCATCTAAGACGGTATCCACCATGAGATTAGTGCAATACGCTATTAGGTATGGACCCGCCATTAAAATCGTTTGTATGTAGTGATCGGTTATAGTGAGTTGCACCCCCCTTGACCCTTGCCCTCGTACCAGGATTATCCGTTGGCATTTTTTACAAAATTAAATATGTATTATATTATTATTTATTTATTTTATTAAATCCATATTAAGTTTCCTGCCTTATTTACACGTGTCCAACACATAAAATAATATTATTCTTTATTGTTTTTTCATCTAAATTTTAAAATCATATACAGTAATAAATAATTATAATCAATATTTATTTTACAAAGTGGATTATATCTACGTTAATGGAAAATAGTATTAAAAAATCATGAAAAATGAGACAAATATATAAGTAGCCAATTACGGTGCCAAATTACACTATTACTTAATTTAAAAATACGTTTATCCATATTTTGAGTATTTTTTTTTGAAGATAAAAGAGAGTAATTAATAAGGGAGAAAATGAACAAAACTTTTCAAAGTTGTATCTATATATAGACCATGAAAAAATATGAATATGGGACGACCCTGAATTTAATATTTTTTCGTTATTTTGAGTTCGTCGAGAATATTTTTTTATGTTTACCTAAGGAAGAAAAGCGGAATCCGTTGGGGAGTATGTACCGGAGAAGTACACACTATGGGTTTTGGACTGTAGTCATCCTCCTCCATTATCCTTCCCCATAGGATCGTGATCGAGCCGAGTTATACCGAACACAAATTCTTGGGAGAGACGGTCTCTCAATAACTTATTGAGAGACCACTATTCAGTACCACTTTATGTTTTATTCGTACCCTTAAATGACAACTTTGTTTTGTACCTATTTGTATACTCTTTTATGTTAATCGTACCTAGTTCTATTAGGTTTGATACCACTATTACTTCCACTTATACTTGGTCTCTCAATAAAGTTAATGAGAGACCGTCTCTTAGGAGACCTGCTCTATACCGAATAATAACATTATTTGGTTTGATTTGAATTTTTCGAAGCCAACGTTTAATTTGGTTTGATATAATCGAATAATGAAAATCATTATTTGATTTGATATTTGATTTATCGAATCGAATAATATTTAATGTGAGCTAATAAAATAATTAAAAACAAAACAAAAT
Source organism: Agrostemma githago (assembly GCA_958450325.1). NCBI lineage: Eukaryota > Viridiplantae > Streptophyta > Magnoliopsida > Caryophyllales > Caryophyllaceae > Agrostemma > Agrostemma githago. The sequence continues at coordinate 9,080,815 of OY288256.1, read as the reverse complement.
GCAAATAAACTCAGTAAGTTTGTTTCTCTACTTTATTTATTATCTATTACCCCGTACAATATAAATTAGTTTTATACTTGTGAAAATCGTTAATATGTTTAAAAAAGATGGGTAAAGTTACAAGTAAATCTAATGTTTAAATATTTTGTATTTTAAATATTACAGAGTAAATTGGTGACATATATACATGTTTAATTATATATTTTTAATGATTATCAAAAAAATCGTAAAATAAATTTCTTCAAAAAAAAATCGTAAAATAAATAGTAAAACAACTAAACCCTATAAAAACATAAAACTTTTATCACAATTTTTTTTTAAAACAATTGTCACAATTTTTTAAATTTTAAAGTAAATTTTCAAAATGTACCAGGAATTTAAATTGACCAAAAAAAAATATCAAGAAATTGGTTCAAACGAATCAAGCCGAATATTTAACTTGATTTGATCCTAATATCAAATCATTATTTGGTCCTATATTTGATCGGACGAATCAAATACGAATCGAACCTTTTTCAAGCCGAACTTTTCGCTTGTTTTCGATCTTGTGTCATGGGTTTGGGGAAACAAGTTTGGTTTGAGTCTGTATGTAATATTATTCATAATAATTAATGCTAGTGTAGTTTTATTTCAAGAATAAAATTAATACCGTAGTAACCACGCATGCATATTAATGAATACGTAATACGAGTACTATGTATTATAATGTAGTGGTATATTATATGTGCGAAGTTTGTTTGGATTTTCTTGTATTAGGATGGGTGGAGTAAAAAATACTAGAGGGTATACATCATATCCATCAACTGATGAAAGATTCGATCATGAAGTTATGAAGATAAATCGATGATGAATAAATGATTGAAGTATTACCGTGTTTGTTAATTCAATATCGTGTTTTTCTATCAAGGTACATGTACGTGACGGGAAGATAACATCCTGGAGGAACGAGCAAGGCGGGGAATATTCAGACGTGTTTCTAGGGAAAAAGTGGTGGTCCTCGTATTCCAAATCTGTTATAAACAAACGTATGGTGGTCATATGTGGTCAGTTCGGATGTCGTTTTGTCCCCTTTATTTTCAATTTCGTTTACTTCAAATGACGCTGTTAATATAAAAAGGAAAAAAAATGTTATATTTTCCTCTCACACCTTAATGTGGTCACTTGAGTAACAAGCTAACGCCACTTAGCTCGACAATAACATGGTTATATTTTCATTTTATTAATTAGATTTTTGTATAGTATTTTAATGATGGGGGACAATCGATAGTATTAAATATTAATTACTACTCCCTTTGTTTTCTTTTAATCGTGATTCTTACTTTTCTAAATAATTCTATGTACGTTAAAACTCCATTCATAAAGACCTTTATATGTATTTTTTTTTGTAGAATTTCAAATCAAAGACTCAACTAAAAAATTGAAGACGTCAATTCTTGTTTGTGATGAGAATATCCGTTATAAAATTGTGACGAGTTAATCAATATATCCATTTTGGCAGATAAAGACAAACAACTTGCTACATCCCTAAGTTTGTATCATCTTAACAATGTTGAATTATTTTACCCATCACTGATTTGTGACAGATACATCCCGAGTACCCTTAAATGCGTACTCCTATCCCATTTGAGAATCCTTTTCAAAAAGACACTGCAAAATCTTGTCTGTGATGAGCATATCCATCACCTAGGTTGCACCGATACGGACACGGACACAGACACGTATCAGACATGTGACACGACATTCGAAATTTTGTAGGACACGAACACGGTAGGAAAAAAATCAATATACATATTTAAACAAAGAGAATTTGAAGATTTTTATACCTAAGATATACATTTGGTTACTAACAGTATGACAATCATTGTAAAATAACAAAATAAAAATTAAATTCTTATAAACTTAAAGTTAAAAATCAAATCTTAAAAATTCAAACAATTATACTACTATAATATAATTACTAGTTAGTTATTTAGTCTTATAATAAATATTTATAACATCAAGTAACCATTGTAAACATACAATATTGTCATTTATTAAAGTCCGGAAACCAATAAACAACGTTAGGTATGTCCAACGACACTCTATATATTACGAACCGAGCCGGACACGTCTCTAAATATGGCGAACCGTGTCCGATAGGTGTCCAAATAAATTAAAAAAACCGGACACGGTTTTCCAGGTGTCCGACACATATTGTCGTGTGTCCGACGTGTGTCGGTGTCCGACACGGGTGTCCGACACGATACATTGGTTTGGAGGAGTGTCCGTGCAACCTAGGTTCTAACTTCTCGAGTAACCCCTTTGAGATCACTGCCCCCTAATTTATGAAGAAACTAGCAGATATATATATATATATGTATATATATATATATATATATATATATTTCACGAGGGTTGCTACAGCTGCGGAAACCATTTTCTCCTTAAGTGCTCGACAAGTAGCCTTGTGGAGGACTCAGCAGTGTGATCATGTTTCTGACTGGTTGAGGATCGTTGCTATTATTGGGTTAGGGCAAACCATAAATGGTCGGACTTATCGCAGTGCATGTGCTCTGTTACCGCTTAGGAGTCTCTTTGTTTTCGCTTTCTGGGCTGTGCTCTGCCTGCTTCCGGGTCTTCAGTGATATTTATGGTGATCACGTGGTATCGTGCGCTGGTACTGTTGGGAGTAAACACCGCCATAATCTTGTTCGTGACACACTGCTGAACATTTGCTTCCGGACGGGGATCTCTGTAAGGATGGAGGTGGATATTGGCCTTTGCGATGGAAACGACAAATTAAACCCTTACGACTTGCTGACCTTATGCTCTATTCGTGGAAATTGGGGCGTGATGTCTGTGTTAACCTTACCGGGTCCTCTCCCTTAACACAGTTTGGGTTGGCTTGTTTTGAGCCCGGCCGGGTGGTTATCGATGCTGCTCGATGCAAGTACGCGAAATATCAAGACCTTTGCTTGAAAAAAGGGTATGGTTTCTTACCTTTCTCCTTCTCCTCTCTCGGCGAGCTCGACACAGATATTGTTACCTTGCTCCAGCGGATTCAGAAGTTCGCTATGGCGCAGCATGCCAGAGCGCGTGCAACTGTGCATATTTTCAATAGGATTAGTCTCGCAATCGCTAAGGAACCAAGGAAGTAGAGGCCCAGATAGTATCTCGACTTCTCGCTAACTTCTTGATTTTTTTCGATGTTAATACAAGTTCCGTTTTATAAAAATAATAATAATAATAATAATAATAATAATAATAATAATAATAATAATAATCTCAGCAGGGTGACCATTCTTCTGACTGGTTGAGGGCTGTCCCTATTACTGGACTTGGGCAAACCATGAACGGTCGGACATATCGCAGTGTACTTAGTTACCGCTTGGGAGTCCCTTTGTTTCCGCTTTCCGGGACTTGTTCTACCTGTTCCAAGGCCCTCAGAGAGGATATTTTTGGTGATCACGCGGTTTCATATGCTGGTACTGTGGGGATTAAACATCGCCATAACCTTGTCCGTGACACATTGTTGGATATTTGCTTCCGGACGGGGATCTCTGCAGGCAAGGAGGTGGAGATTGGCCTCTGCGACGATAACGACAAGCCCTTGTGACCTGCTGACCTTCTGCTCTACTCGTGGGACAAGGGGCGGGATGTTTGTGTTGATCTGACCGGGTCCTCTCCTTTGACCCAGTCCGGCTTGACTTCTTTTGAGCCCGGACGGGTCGTTGCTGATGCTGCTCGTCGTAAGTGTGTCAAATATCAGGCACGCTGCACGGCGATTGGGTATGATTTCCTTCCTTTCTCCTTCTCCTCTCTCGGTGAGCTCGACACAGAGGCTATCTCTCTGCTGCAGCGGATTCGTAAATTCGCTTTGTCGCAAGATGCTGGAGCGTGTGCCGAAGTTCATATTTTCACTAGAATTAGTTTTGCGATTGTTAAGGAAGTGGGGGCACAGATAGTATCTCGGCTCCCCTCTAACTTCTTGTAATTTGTTCTGGTGTTAATGAAAGTTCGGTTTTATAATAAAAAAAATAAATAAAAAATAAAAAATAAATAAAATAATAATAATAATAATAATAATAATAATAATAATAAGATCCGGGACTCTTTTTCTTTGAGCTTGCAGGCTTGGTACTTGGATGACGGCACCATCGTTGGAGATACTTTGGTCGTGGGAAAGGTTTTAGAGCTGATTATGGAGGATGGTCCTCGCTTGGGTCTTCACCTTAATGTTGGAAAATTAAAACCGAGGTTTTTTGGCCTACGGAAGACCCTAGGAGTCGACTTTCGGGTGTTTTCCCCCCTGATATTTCTCGACCGCTGCGTGGTGTCAAAGTTCTTGGTGGTCCCGTCAGTATCTGGCATACGTTCAGCAGTGAGCTTGTGGCGAAGAGAGTCACGAGAACCATTGAGCTTATGGATTCATTTGCCAGGATTGAGGACCCATAGTGCGAGCTGTTGTTACTCCGTGCTTGTGCTGGTATTTCTAAGCTTTCATTCTCCCTGCGTACCTGTCCCCCTACGGTCTTTGACTCGGCTAAGACCTTTGATGCGGCATTGCGATCTAGCCTGGAACGCATTGTCACCGCGTCCGGCCCCGGGTTCGGAGACTGGCAGTGGCGTCTTTCCACACTGTCCTTTAGTTTCGGAGGGTTGGGTGTGTACAGTGCCGGGGATGTCCTTCACTATGCCTTTTTGGCTTCTCGCCTTCAGTCCTCTGAGTTGCAGGCTATGCTCCTTCGGCCTTCAGCTGTCTCTGCTCCCGGGCCGACCTTCGATGCAGCCTTGGTTCTGTTTAATGAGACCACCGGTTTCGATCTTTTTCGTAACCCTAGTGAAGTCGCTGCCCCCAAACTCATGAAGAAATTGGCAGATATATATTTCACGAAGGTTGCTGCTTCGGTAGAATCGGTTTTCTCTTTGACTCGGCGGCATGTGGCTTTGTGGAAGTCTCTGCAGGGTGCTCACACGTCTGACTGGTTGCGTGCAGTACCTATCTCCGGGCTGGGACAGACCATGAATGGGAGGACTTACCGCTATGTCCTTTGTTATCGATTGGGTGTCCCTTTGTTCCTGGTACCTAAGCCTTGTTCTGCCTGTTCTCGAGTTTTTGTTGAGGACATTTTTGGAGATCATGCTGTGTCGTGTGATGGTACCGTTGGTACTAAGCATAGACATAACCTAGTTCGCGACACTCTTTTGGATATCTGCTTCCGATCTGGTATTTCAGCCGGTAAGGAGGTGGATGTCGGTTTGATTGATGGGCACGACAAGCCCCTACGCCCGGCGGATTTGCTTCTTTATTCCTGGGATAGGGGGCGTGATGTGTGTGTCGATCTGACGGGGTCGTCCCCATTGACTCAGTCTGCGATGGCTGATTTTCTGCCTGGCCGCACGGTCGCTGATGCTGCTCAGCGTAAGTGCGCCAAGTACGGAGATTTTTGCACCAAGATTGGTTATGGGTTTCTGCCTTTCTCTTTCTCTTCACTTGGGGAGCTTGATGCAGAGGCTGTTGCGTTGCTCAAGCGTATTCAGAAGTTCTCTATCGCTCAGGATGCGGGGGCTCGCGCAACTGCTTTTATTTTCACTAGACTTAGTTTCGCTATTGCTAAGGGAGTGGGTGCCCAGATAGTGTCTCGGTTACCCACTAACTTCTTGTAATTTGTTTCGTTATTAATGCAAGCTCCGGTTTATAATAATAATAATAATAATAATAATAATAATAATAATAATAATAATAATAATAATAATAATAATAATAATAATAATAATAATAATAATAATAATAATAATAATAATAATAATAATAATAATAATAATAATAATAATAATAATAATAATAATAATAATACAATTGTGAAGAATATCAACAAGTTAAGCAAGGACTTCTTTTGGGGTATTCCTAAGGGGCAAACTAAGCTAGTCTTTAAGAAATGGCGTGAGATTTGTTCCCCTTGGGAGGCAGGTGGATTTAACGTTAAGGATATTGAAGCTTGGAATGCAGCTCTCCTTTCAAAATGGATCTGGATGTTCACTCAACAAGGGAAAAGTATCTGGTTCAATTGGTGTAAGGCCTACATCTTAGATGGGAATTCTATTTGGAATGCTTCTCCTAAGGAATTCTTTCCTGCTGGTCTCAAAGGTATCCTCACGGTTAGGGACAAGCTGATCATGTTGACTGGCTCTCCACATCAGGCTCGTCTTGAACTGGAAGAATGTCATGTGGCCTGTAAATTTCAAGTTTATCTTGCTTATAAAATCTTTAGGAGGACTGATAAGAAGGTTTGGAGTAAATGCTTAGATAATCCATCTACTCTCCCTAGTCATAAGGTGCTTTTATCTATGGCAAGGCAAGGGCAGTTGGCTACTGTGGATCACTTCTGCAGGAGAGGCTTTCCGCTGGCTAATAGGTGTGTACTTTGTAAGGAAGCTCAGGAGGATCATTCACATTTGTTTTTTGCTTGCTCATTCTCGAAGATGATCTGGAGAGCAATTTTGGAATGGATGCATATTACCTGTAATCTCTTCTCACTTAAGCATGTCACTCAATGGATGTGCTCACCTAAAATGAGAAGGCATTGGAAGATTGCTTGGATGAAGGCGAGTGTAGCTGCCACAATTACAACAATTTGGAAAGAGAGGAACAAAAGGATTTTTACGGAGAAAGAGTCTTGCTTGGATAGCCTAGTTGCGAAAATTCAATTCCTTGTATCAGTTGGCTTTTGTAAGGCTTCTAAGCCTAAGTATAAGAGAATTTTGGAGCATTTAGGATCTACGAATGCCTTGGCATTATAGTGTGATAGATCTTTTTGCATCAAAAACTTTGTAATTTCACTCATCTGAATGAAATGATAATTTTTCCTGCAAAATAATAATAATAATAATAATAATAATAATAATTATTATTATTATTATTATTATTTGAGTGGCGCTGCTATCGCCATTTCTGATGATCTGACTACCTCTATCGCTCGGGTGGTTAACCTTTTTCTCGGGGGGAAGTGTCCACAAGGGTTAGGTGAATACATTGCCAACGCTCCACTCACCCCGCTCGTTAAGCCGGGGGGTGGGGTTCATCCTATTGCTGTGGGCACTATCTGGAGGCGCCTTGTTTCTAAGGTTGGAGCTTACTTGGTTGGCCCATCTTTATGTGGCTATTTTGAGGGTCTTCAATTCGGGGTTGGTGTTTCTAGCGGGGGTGAAGCTATTCTGCATTCCTTGAACCGCCTTGTAGAGGACCGTGGCGCGGATGTGGGTCTTTCCATGCTACTTGTCGATTTCCAGAATGCCTTTAACTTGGTTGACCGGGCGAGTATGCTGCAGGAGGTTCGTCATCTGTGCTCTGCCCTCTCCCGTTGGGTTGAGTTTTGCTACTCCAGCCCCGCCAGGCTCTACTATGGGGAGCACAGCCTCCGCTCATGTCAGGGGGTTCAGCAAGGTGACCCTTTAGGTCCCCTCCTTTTCTCTCTGGTCCTGCATCCCTTGGTTCGTAGGATCAGGGATTCCTTTGATCTTTGCTTTCAGGCTTGGTACCTCGATGATGGTACTATTGTTGGGGATACGCTTGTTGTGGGGAAGGTTCTTCAGATGATCATGGAGGAGGACCCCCGTTCTGGCCTCCACCTCAATGTTGCGAAGACGGAAGTCTTTTGGCCTGTCGAAGATCCGAGAAGCAGATGTGTTGGTGTTTTCCCTACCTCTATTGCCAGGCCCTTGCACGGTGTTAAGGTCCTGGGGGGGACCGGTCAGCGTGTGTCCTGCTTTCAGTGGCACTCTTGTCTCGAAGAGGGTCGCCCGTACTATAGAGCTCATGGATTTGGTTGCTACGATTGAGGATCCCCAGTGTGAGTTACTTCTTCTCCGGGCGTGCACAGGTATTTCTAAGTTATACTTTGCTTTGCGCACTTGTTCTCCCCTTGCTTTTGGGTCGGCTCACCTTTCTTTCGATACTGCGCTCCGATCTAGCCTTGAGCGTATTGTCACGGCGTCTGGACCCGGTTTCGGGGAGTGGCAGTGGCGGCTGGCTACCCTCCCCTTTTCCATAGAGGGGCTCAGTGTCTTTGCCGTCGCGGATGCCCTTCACTTTGCCTTCCTTGCTTCTCGCCTCCAGTCTGCCGATTTACAAGCTGAGCTGCTTCGTCCCTCCGAGGTCACCTCCCCTGGATTTGCCTTTGAGTCTGCCTTGAGTGGGTTTGTTGAGGCTACCGGTTCTGACTTCTTGGGTAACCCCGATGAGATCGTTTCCCCAAAACTTATGAAGAAATTGGTAGATATATATTTCACGAGGGTTGCTACAGTAGCGGAATCTGTTTTCTCCTTGACTCCTCGATAGGTTGCCCTGTGGAAATCTCAGCAAGGGCACCATTCTTTTGACTGGCTGAGGGCTGTCCCTATTACTGGCTCGGGCAAACCATGAACGGTCGGACATATCGCAGTGTGCTTAGTTACCGCCTTGGAGTCCCTTTGTTTCCGCTTTCCGGGACCTGCTCTTCTTGCTCCAGGGGCCTCAGAGATGATATTTTTGGTGATCACGCGGTTTCGTGTGCTGGTACCGTGGGGATTAAACATCGCCATAACCTTGTCCGTGACACGCTGTTGGATATTTGCTTCCGGACGGGGATCTCTGCAGGTAAGGAGGTGGAGATTGGCCTCTGCGACGATAACGACAAGCCCTTGCGACCAGCCGACCTCCTACTCTACTCGTGGGACAGGGGGCGTGATGTTTGTGTTGATCTGACTGGGTCCTCGCCCTTGACTCAGTCTGGCCTTACCGCTTTTGAGCCTGGACGGGTCGTTGCTGATGCTGCCCATCGTAAGTGTGCCAAGTATCAGGCACGCTGCACGGCGATTGGGTATGGTTTCTTACCTTTTTCCTTCTCCTCTCTCGGCGAGCTCGACACGGATGCTGTTTCTCTGCTCCAGCGGATTCGGAAATTCGCTTTATCACAAGATGCTGGAGCGCGTGCCGCATTTCATATTTTCACTAGAATTAGCTTTGCAATCGCTAAGGGAGTGGGGGCCCAGATAGTATCTCGGTTTCCCTCTAACTTCTTGTAATTTGTTCTGGTGTTTAATGCAAGTTCCGTATATAAAAAATAATAATAATAATAATAATAATAATAATAATAATAATAATAATAATAATAACAACTTGGTTCGCGAGTTTTTGAGGGCGACATTTTTGAGATCATGCTGTGTCGTGTGCTGGTACCGTTGGTATTAAGCATAGACATAACTTGGTTCGCGACACCCTTTTGGATATCTGCTTCCGATCTGGTATTTTGGCCGGTAAGGAGGTAGATGTGGGTTTGATTGATGGGCACGACAGACCCCTACGTCCGGCGGATTTGCTTCTTTATTCCTGGGAAAGGGGCCGTGATGTGTTCGTCGATTTGACGGGGTCGTCCCCTTTGACTCAGTCCGCAATGTCTGATTTTCTGCCTGGTCGCGCAGTCGTTGATGTTGCTCAGCGCAAGTGCGCCAAGTATGGAGATTTATGCACCAAGACTGGGTATGGGTTCTGTAGACACCCACATTTTGACAGCCAGATGTCTATAGTAGTTCCCGGCAAACACCCGATGATGATCGGACGCGAACGTGCTTTAATGGACTCGGATACGGGCTCGAAATCATGAATATTTGGTTTAGGCTTATTACGGAGTACAAATATTACAAAACCAACCTCAAATTCAGGCCCAGTGGGTCGTTTCGAGTCAAATGGGACTAATTTAGGTCGATTCCGACACCAGGGGTAAAACCGTCTTTTAGCGACCGAGTCAAAACCCGGTCAAAAATATTCTCGAGACACGCGAGTCAGCCGTGACACCTCACGTGGCTGATTCGGTCTCAAACACCACAAAAAAATCAGCTTCAAAAATATTAAACAAATCCATTCGAGGATAGAATTCGATCTCAAGTAGGAATTCTATCCGAAAACCGAAACAATTCACCAACCGAGCTCAAACACTCGGCCGAGATATCCAAAACAGCCGAAACACTCCACCAACCAGCCGAGATTCATTGATTCTTCACCAAGCAACGGAATTTACGTTCCTCTCGACTTCTTACGTTTTCTATCCTAATCGGTATTTCTTGTCGTACAAGCAAGGCTACCTCCACTCCTATAAATAGGACCCTCGCGACACGACACACACAATTCAGACACCATCAATCATCGAAATTCAGAATTAAGCTAGAATTATTCATCAACCTCGACACACATTCATCGATCATACAAGCACCGAAATACCGTTCAAATCAACCTGACAAATCCGACCCACACGCCGGCCGAAACCCGCCACATCACACGACCAAACCAACACCTTAACTCATCCCGCATCATCTCGACGCTCCCAAGTTTAAACCACTTTCCGACGAGCTCTTATCCGAGAAAACAAAGCATGTAGGTTGAGGGTGTAAATCAAACCCGATTCTTCTCTTTCTTCTCTTCCTTTCTCACGTTTTTTATGGGTCGTGTCGTCGTCGGTCGTATTTTTAATATGGGTCGTTCGTCACATATTTTTATTTCTAATAATCGATACTAAAAAAAACTATTTTTTATAACGTTCTTAAAATACAATATCGATTCTTTAGTCGAATATCATATCTAACAAGAACTAAATTAATTAAATCTCGTTGATGCTAAAAAAAATCGTTACATCTTTTTTAAAACAAAATACAACGATTTTAACGCGGAGAGAATTAACATCTTTTTTCGTTCAAAATTCTTTTTTTACTTTTCGTTCGAAACAAACTTTTTTTCAAAACCTTTTCTAAAAATCATTCCGACTATCCGATATCGATTTCATAATCGAATATCGAATACGACGAATATCGAAAATATGAATCGGGTATAAATTAATCCATATTTGTACGCGATTTATAAAAATTAACGATTTTCGACAAAATAAAAAAAACCCGGACAGACCCCCACGCGAGTCGCGCGCCTGTCAGGCGACTCGCGCGGAGGCCTGGATGGCCGGTTCCTTTTTTTTTCGTTTCCTCGCTTTTCTATTTTTTATTCTTCTCGGATCTTACATAAAAAGCGACTTTCGCGACATATTTCGATAAATACTTTTTTCGACCTCGGTCAACACGTGTTAATCCATCACGTGTCATTAAATCTTTTCCAAAATCATGCATATTATTTATTTACGCCTTTATTCAATTTATTCAATCGTTACTAACTCGTTTTCTCGTGTTTGTAGCAATTTATTTATTTTTATTGTTTTATTAGACTAAAACAAATTTCACATGCTAAAATAACTTTGACGTTATTAGTTTAAGATGCATTAAAAGACTTAGCAACCCATTTATTTTTCTCACATGTTTAGGGAAAATAATCTTTGCATATCATTCAACCGTCGAACTAACTCGTGTACACCAAAAACGAACGATATCTTAGTAAAGGCCGCTAAGTGCGGGCAGGGTTGGGTGTTCTTAGTGAACTTCCCAACACGTACCCTCACCCCTTACTCAGAACCATGGTTTCCGGATGTCCGAATCCATTGGCAACGAGAGTCATTCAATACACGATATCCGATAATGTCGATATCGGTATCATAATGCAAAGGGACGAGCCCAATAAACTCTGACATCGGAAATGGGCCGTATTTTGTACACGGCCCACTACGACATAGAGTGGGCTCGAATGGTTCCGAATAACCACAAAATTCGGTGGCGACTCCTACTTCGATTTAAATTTCAATTTGACCATCTCATATGGAGATTCATTCGCCTCCCCAAACCCGCGCGTGGCCGAGTCGGGATGGACCTATGTCATGTCCACAGGTTCCTACCTTTCTCTTTCTCTTCTCTAGAGGAGCTCGACGCGGAGGCCGCTGCTTTACTCAAGCGGATTCAGAAATTCTCTATCTCTCAGGACGCGGGAGCTCGGGCAGCTGCTTTTATTTTTACTCGTCTTAGTTTTTCTATTGCTAAGGGAGTGGGTGCCCAACTAGTATCTCGGCTACCCACTAACTTCTTGTAATTTGTTTCGATCTTAATACAAGTTCTGGTTTTTAAAAAAAAAATAAAAAAAAAAAAAAAAAAAAAAAAAAAAAAATAATAATAATAATAATAATAATAATAATAATATCTATTGTATCATAAAGGTAATACTCCCTCCGTTCAAGTCCAACTTTTCCCTTTCCTTTTTTTGACACTATTCACAGTTAAGGAAAACTTTCGATATTCACGACAATCTATTAGAGAAAATATATTCATGTGAGCAGGGGCGAATCTAGGATTTCCCGATAGGGGGGGCATTTTGAAAATTTTACGGTTTGTGCTTTGTAAAAAACATTATAAGTAAATTTATACAATAAAAATAATTGGTTGAAAACCAAGTTTTATTTTATAAATTAATGTTAGTTTTGAATATTTTTGCTTCGTTTAAGAAAACTTACAAAAAAAATACTCCGTATGTATTAGACAGTTGAGTAACTAGTAAATATATGCTCCCTCTGTCTAACTCATTTATTTGTACTCCATTTGATTAAAAAATTCTCTCCACAATTATCTAAAAGGTAAACAAATGAACGAAATAGAAGAAGAAGTTGAAGACTTAAACTTATATCAAGTATAATATTTCAACATAATGACGCATCAAATTCATGTGGCTCATTGGTTCACTTGGGTAGGTAGTCGTACTCATTTTGGCATGAGAGGTTATGAGTTCAACTCTTATTATTTGCATAGTTTTAGCCAACTTATCTTAAAAACTATAAAAAAAACAAACGCGACGACTTTGTCCTTGGTATTTATTCTCAAAATAATATTACTTTAACATTTTATAGATTATCGATTTATTAAAACTCGATAATAAAACCGTCTTTTCCGGTTATCGTAATAAACCAAAACTGACTTCCTATATAATTAATATATGAAATTACGCAAAATGAAGAGTTCTCCTTTGCAATTAATTCTCGAAATATTATCATATTTACATTTTATAGAGTATCGGTTTATTAGAACTCGATAATAAAACCATTTTTTTGATTATTGTTACGTCTCCGATTTTAAATAGTTACTTAATACAATTTCATAAATGTAATTAACAAATACGAGTAATACGCAAATTAAATCCTAATTAATCTACGACAATCAAGATCTATTATACAAATCGATGCAAATTAAAAGAAAAAAATCCGGAAATGGGTCGGGTCGAGTGGGTTTTTCGACCCATCCAAGGGCCGTATTATTTTCTCTATAATACTTGAAAGTGGTGAAATTGGTTGCATTGACAACATTTCATACAAGTGGCTCGGGTTCGAATCCTCTTGTTTACAGGTTTTTTTTGTTTTATTTTTCGATACAAGTAGTTTTCAACCATTAGAAATACTAGTTTGTTGATGGTGGTGTAGTGGTTTAGTCATTTGTCTCCTAGTTAATAGGTCAGGGGTAATGTTGTTATGAAATGTTGTCAATGCAACCAATTTCACCAGCATTTCACTTATATGAAATGTTGTTAGTTGTTATGAAATCACTTATATGAAATGTTGTCAATGCAACCAATTTCACCACCTTATATTTCATGTTTCATACCATTCACAACTTTCAAGTATTATAGAGAAAATAATACGAGCCTTGGGTGGGTCGAAAAACCCACTCGACCCGACCCATTTCCGGATTTTTTTTCTTTTAATTTGCATCGATTTGTATAATAAATCTTGATTGTCATAGATTAATTAGGATTTAATTTGCGTATTACTCGTATTTGGTAATTACGTTTATGAAATTGTATTAAGTAACTGTTTAAAATCGGAGGCGTAACAATAATCGAAAAAACGGTTTTATTATCGAGTTATAATAAACCGATACTTTATAAAATGTAAATGTGATAATATTTCGAGAATTAATTGCAAAGGAGAACTCGTCATTTTGCGTAATTCCATATATTAATTATATAGGAAGTCGGTTTTGGTTTATTACGATAATCAAAAAAGACGGTTTTATTATCAAGTTTTAATAAATCGATAATCTGTAAAATGTTAAAGTAATATTATTTCGAGACTAAATACCAATGACAAAGTCGTCATTTTACGTAATTAACGCCGACAATTAGAAGTAGAGCGCCGACGGTAAAGAGTAGTCCCAAAAAAAACTATGAATGAATTAGGAAGGGGATTCGAACCCCTTACCTCATAAACAAATGGGAGACATCACAACCATACCATTATGATTTTCAAAGTTAAACAATTCTAATTATTTCTGGGATTTGGGTGAGGGCAACCACCCATCCATGCACCCACCCAAATCCGCCCCAGCATGTGAGATCTTATTTGATTCGTCTTTAAAAATACATTATTAATATTGAATTTTCATAATTTTTACTAATATATTACGGAAGATATTAACGACGCAAAATGGAGGTTAACAAACATGAAAAAGTAAAAGGTAAAATTGGATTTGAACGGAGGGAGTACTCCTCAGAGTATTTTATCGAGGGAATAACATTAAAATAAGAAAGGAATAGACTACATTTATTTTTTTCTTTATATAAAAGGCAGCAGACTCACCTAGCAAGCTAGCTGACCACTTCACAAGTTTGAGATTCAAATATCTCATGCTTCAGGAGACAAAAAAAAAAATGGGAGTAGTATGAGATAATTAATTAATTAATTAAAGAGAGTTTCATCCATCAAATAATTCTCATTTATTTGTTTAATTAATTTATCAAATACAGTACACATATAAAGTTATAAATGCCAAGATTATTATCAACAATAATAAGCAAGATGAATATGGCAGAATGCAAGACGCATCCAAAACACCAGCAATCTCCAGGCGTTTGCTCCTTATGTCTTTCTGATAAACTCTCAAGAGTCTCGTCATCAACAACAACCCGTGGGTCGTCTCGAACCCGAACACGAGCCCTGCCTTACTATCGCTCATCTTCTTCACTCTCTTCAAGCGAACACGAGTCGTCCTATCCTTCATCGTCTGCCTCTCCCCCTCCTCCTCCTCCTCCTCCGCTGCCGCCTCCTCCTCCTCCTGCGCACCAAAATGAACAAAATCGTCATCCAAGGAAGTTTTCAAGTAATTATATGATCAAGCTTTTTGGTAAAAGTAAATCCTTTGATTTTGGTGGGTTTGAATATAATAAGAAAAAGAAAGTTGGTGGGTTTTGGTCAAAACTACGACTGCGTCCTAAAAGAAATGATCATCGTCATTTGAAGCATGGTGATGATAATAATCAAGTTTATATGTCACAACCTATTGTCGCAACTACGTATTAGCAATACGGTTCGTTGTATATATATATATATGTTCATTAATATTGTACGAGTTTAGTTACGATCGAGTCAGAAAAGATAATTTTTTTTTTCTCAAGATGAAGGTTTTTACCTTGTGCTTATATCTCAAGATGTTTACCTTGTATTTTGTGAATACGATTTAATGATGAAGATTTAGTCGGTTTCTACGGAGTAATTTTTTTACATAGGATCATTTTTCGTCTTAATTTTTTTTTTTCAAGAAAATCTTACGTGTGTTGTTTAATTGGTGTCATTCTTGATCATTTTTGCTTTAATGTTATTGTATTATATACTCCGTAGTCCGTACATACTAATTTATAGCGACAGATCTCAAATACACGAATTTATGTATAGCAAAATTTGGTGAAATAAGAATGTATATGCATGTCACGTATTATGTATAGCTTTGTGACTTTGTTGTACACCCTTTCAATAAAATGTGTGTAGTTTACAAATTTTGGATAATCTTTTTTGACCAAGATGTTTGTTTGATTAATTAATTAATCTATATAATAAAATAAAAAGTCATCCCTTTGAGTTACCCTCATATGCTAACCCACCTAGACATGCGACACGTGGCAACCTCATAATCTAACCTCATACTCTCCTCCCCTTTCACCTCATAATCTAACCATATTAAGCTAACTGTATTAGTTAAGCTAACTGTATTAGTTAACCCCAAATAAATTCCACCAAATAAATTTATGCTCCATTAAGTGTATTAATTTCAGGAAGACATGAATGGTCCGGCGGTTACGATGGAATCCGAGGCTCAGAATCGATTTCGGCCTATTTATACTTTCCGGGTTCATATAATCGACAAGAACAAACCTTCATTTGCCTTCCTCTTTTCGTTCCTCAGTAGTGTCACCATCGATTTGGTACTGACGCCGGTTCCGATCGCATCATTCTTCATCGGTAAGTTTTATGCTACTCGGTTATTGTTTCTAGCGGTCATGTTTAGACTACTCGGTTCTTTATACTGTATGTTGTTCGGTTCTTGCAAACTGAATTATTAAGAAAGTGGTTAAATTATTTATACAACCATCACATTGCATTCATGTCGATCATTTAGGCCATCCCTATTTCGAGCAAAGATGACAGTAGATTTGTGTTACACTATAATTTGTGACGGTAATGAACTAATTAGCAAGCAAGGATTGATACATAGATCTACGTCAAACTAACCTCAGTAGAAGTCCACACGGATGTCGACTTGAAATACCAATCATGTCCGACATGCAAGACTGGCATTCGAGAAGATAACACATGCGCTAATTGTAGCCAGATGATTCCCTACCCAACCCAAAGGTAACAACTAATTAAACTACAACTTGCATGAAACAGAAACATGTAAAAATAATCATTTACAGATATAGACTAATGACGACGATAAAGGACGGGGACACATATGCGCCTTTGGTTATTTTCCACAAGGAGGCAGAGAAGGTCATAGGGAAGCCAATAACTCGGTTGTTAAACTTATATGAGAAGGTAACGACCTAAAAATTCGTATCAATAATATTAGACTCGATATTAAGGGGGACCAAATTATGTAACTCACCTGCTATGGAATGGTATTGCAGGACAACGGAAAAGGGAAAGTATTTGACATCCTACAGCAATGTGTTGGGAAGTCATACACCTTCAAAGTAAAGATAGGGATAAATAAATTTGGGACTGAAAGAGAATTAAAAGTTCAAAAGACATTTATGGCTGAGACGCATGACTCCACACCCACCACAGCCCAAGACAAGGTATGCACGATTAATTTACTGCTTTTAGAATAACTATTTCCAATGTCAATTATATTCACACCAGAAAAAAACAAAGCGCAGAGCGTAGAAGGAAACAAGGGAAAATCCACTAGCGTAGAAGCGGCAGAAGACGAGATGATCGTCAACACTCCACAAGAACCACAAACTTTAAAGCGGCCAAAACAGTAAGTACAAAACAAACTACACTTACAAATAATCCTTACATTTGCTTCATTCTGCAAATTGACCTAAATCTGCCTACAATGTACCGCAGAGATGAACCCAAGGAAACAAAAGCAACCACGAAGGAGATTAGCAAGTATGCAAAGCGATTGCGCCCAACAGCACCACACCAAAGTTAAGAAGGCCAATATTCAGTAACCTACAACCATTGATTTGAAAATTATTTACGTGTTCAGATTATTTAAGTACAATAAAGGATTATTATTTAAGTACTGTTTTCCATATACCATGACCTATATTCCAATTCCAATTCCAATTGCTTCATCAAGATTCGAAGGTGTGACTTACCCAGATTCGCAAACTCTTTTTTTAGTAACATCAAATTGTCTTCTATCTTACACTTATAGACGGAGCAAACAAAACTTCGTGTAATAAAACCAAACACTACGACTTTCACTCTTTTAACAATTGACTTCTACATTGAAACCAAGAATCCACAACAAAGACGCTGCGATAAAGAAAAGTCGCACAAATACACTATTGCTAGACCCGTGAATTTCACGGGCACGAAAACTAGTTAGTGATTAAAAATAGGACGATTTCCAACAATTAAAGAAAAGTCGTATAGAATGGACGAAAACTATAGATGACACCCATTAGGCAATTATGATGTTTATTTATTATGTAAGCTATTTCAGTTTTGGATCGAGTTTATACTACAAAATTAAATAAAACATTCAGACTCAAGCTAGGTATGACAAGGTTTTGTCTCGAGAAAAAAAATGTATTTACTTCCTCCATTTCTTTTTATCTTCCCAAATTTTTTTTTGACCACTTTTTTTTTATTTCTCATCTCATTTTTTTTCCATTTTTGTCTATCCTTTTTACAATACTACCCCACCACTTAATGATATTTACAACAATTACCACTTCATTTTACTTGATTACTGTGATAATATTGGTCCACTTACCAACTAATTAGAATTTAATCTGACATAATAACTCAACCATTCCCTCTCTTTTTCAAACCCAACCCAATATATCCCTTTATATTTGAGCCAACCCATATACGAATTTCCCACCAAAATTAACCTTACTCCTATACCACCCACTACAATCAAAACCCTAACCCAAATCTTCAATGTCAACTGCAGCTTTCTCTTTACCACTTTCCTCTCTCGCTCTAACACTTCCAACCTAACCCTCAATTTCAATCCCGTCTTTCTATATAATCTAATGTCAAACTCTCCATTAAAAAACAAAGAAACCGACAAGGACACGACTTTATACCGTTTTCTTATGAACATGGGTTCCATTTGTCTGGTTCTTTGGCAGATATGGCTGACCCAGATTCCGATGATGATTCAATTCTCATAACGTTTGATAAAGAGATGGACGATAGGTAAGGGTGAGCAAAAAAATTCGATACGGTTTTATTATCCGTATACGATACAGTATACAATTGCAATTATACGGATTTCCGTATATCCGATACGCTTTTTCGTAAAACCGTAGCGGATACGTATCAACAAAATTGAAAACCGGATATCCGGTTTCCGATCCGGTTTTCAAAAATACAAAAAAAAATTAAAAAAAATTAACAAACTATAATACTAAAACTAAATGACTTAATGGATTAAAAACAAAAAAAACCAACATTCTCACTCTTTCATTCCGCCACAACGCCACTCTCAGTCTCTCACTACTTCATGTTTTAGGCCGTCGTTTCACGTTTCAGGCTCAATAAGGTTGATTCTTTGTTTGATTGTTCACTACTTCGTTTGTCTGTCAATTGTTGTTTTGGGTTGATTTGTGTGGAAAAGATTTGATCTTCAAGCTTCTTGTTTGAAGAAAGCACGTTGTTTGCCTATGACTATATTATCGGAGAATTATTAGTAGTATTCGAATATTCGGGATGATTGTGATAATTAAATTATTTTTAGATATTTTTCTTCTTTATTTACGTATTATTTTTGTATAACAATGAACATAACGTTCGTTACGACTTTAAAATCAAAAATCGGATTATGTGCACTTAAAGAAAAATTAAAAATAAAAGAAACCTCAAAACCGGATACTGGATATCCGGTTTAATTCAGATCGGATCAGGATAGTAAAATTTTAGAATTTTAAAACCGGATATTCGATCCGGTTTCACAAACCGGATCGGATATCCGGTTTTGCTCACCCCTAACGATATGTATAAACGGGTTTTCGCCCTGGGTAAACATAGGTTCCCAGACGATCCCATGGGTGTGAAGCAGAACAAAGCTTTAAGGAAGGCCGACCGCGACAATTAGAAGCGCAAACAGATGGAGAAGGAGAAGCGAAATGACCCGAACAGTTCTTGTCCTCCAGAGAACAATGATTTATACCGTTATTCTTATGAACATGGGCTCCATGTGCCTAATTCTTTGGCAGACATGGCTGACCCAGATTCCGATGATGATTCTATTCTCATACCGTTTGATAAAGAGATGGACGATACGTATAAACGGGTTTTCGCCCTGGGTGAACGTATGTTCCTAGATGATCCCATGGGTGTGAAGAAGATTAAAGCTTTAAAGAAGGCCGGTCGCAAAAATAAGAAGACAGAGGAGGATCAGAAGCGAAAGGAAGCAGACAGTTCTTGTCCTTCAGTTGAAGACGATGTGGACGAAAAAGGTTTATTCCTTCCTTTCCCGTTTTTTTTTAATTTTGTGATCTCGGTTGTTCTTGATGAGTGTGCAATGAAGATATGAATCGTTTAAATTGTGATGGTGGTTCGATGATTTCGGTTAATTGATTTCTACTACTATAATGTGCATTCTCTTCAGTTTTTTGTTAGGGATCTTCAATTTAAGTTCATAATTGTAGTTGTGACCAATGTTTTTTTCGAAGAGTTTAGGGTTAAGTTGACATTACATTCATAATCAAAATACCGTCCATTCATAAATTTGACACACATTACATTGGACATGTTTACAAAGTAAACAACACTACAGTCAGTGATGTTTAAGATTTAAACACTTAAATAAAATATAGTGTGCCAAGTCCCCTGATGCGTGTCGTTTCCGCAGTCAAAATTAAATTTATAAACACTACTAACTCTACGGTAGATAGGGTAAGTAGAGGTCGATCCCACAGAGACTGACGTTATTATCTAAGACGATTTATTATTTAATAGTATAAATATATAAAAGGGGGGTTTTTGTTGGTTTAAAAAATAATAATAAAAATAAAATAAAATAAAACATTATCATACATAAATAATTAATCATAACAATATTCGAGACATGCAACATATGATATAGTCGGGTTAATCATCGATTCAATTAATTAGACTCAAATAGATCGGTAACTATTTAATCCCTTGTAAGCAAGTAAATTAACAGTTTTATCTTTCTTACTCGTTAAACTCCGTTAACCACGCAAGTTTAATCCTAACTAAATTATATCGACTCAACCATGTAAGCACGTATCAAGTCAATAAATTTAATCGCATTAAGAACACCAATCAATTGAATTATATAGAACCAGAAAGCTGCAATTAAATATAACTCAATTATCATACAAAATTCTAGTAGTTAAATTAGACCAGTAAGCTGCAACCTAATTTAAAACACTATTAATTTAACAATCGACTCATGTAAATAATCTAGGTGATCAGGCTAAATTAATAAACATGAAAACAACAGTCAAATCGTGAATTTCATACGAATATCAAAGTACTAATTAAACGTTAAAATAATAACGTAATCTCATAACTCATCAATAATCGGTACATCACATGTTCGAATAACTGAAAGATTAAACTAAACAATTAATTAAACAATAAATAAACTAAATAAGATAGATAGATACAACCGTTAAATAAATTAGGAGTTGCGTCCCGCATTAAAATCCGGTTGAATTAGTACCGACCTTGGCCATGAAGGCCAAGGCCTTCGCCTTATTCCGATGTATGTGTTTTGTGACTCCTTGTTCTCTTCTTCTCCTCCTCTCCTCCTCATTATAGCCCTAATGCCTTCTTTTATAGTTGTAATTTGCTCTCGGTGAATTTATTATCCTTAATTAATCAATCTTCTTCTTTCCTTTTTTTTTACACCGGATTTTCTTTCCTTATTTTTCCAAAATGGGCTGATGGTTTCAAGCTTGATTTCGACCCATTAGATAATAAAATTTGATTTTGCTATCTTCAACAAAGCTGTTCATCTCGAACTTAGCTTTCCATCGCATCTTGAATTGCATTTTTCTGACATCGTATGAGTGAGATATCGTCGTCTTAAGACAGACCTGCAAATATACATACGATTTTAGTAGTCTTTTTTCATGTATATATTTTAAACAATTAAAATATATATTAAATATCCAATTTAGCACCAAGAATAATATAAGACCGATAATATATCAAAAGTTACTAAAGTTATAATTTTTAGCTCAAATAATACAAGGACGACATACAAAATATAATATTAAAGGGGTAAAAATATCCCCCAATTTTTTTATACCCCAATTCCACTAATTGCTAAATCTATAAGGTCATCCAAAGTTATAAGACTATGTTCCTCCATTTCACTAATAATGTCACCTACCTAGATTTCCATCTTTCCCCTTCTCCCTAAGAAGGGTGAGACAATCTTAAACTAATTCAGTAGTTGTAACTAAGTTTCTTGGTAGTGTTCCCTCCAACCTTCTTTTTTCTTTATGTAGATGTGGTAGCTTGTAGTTGTTATGGCCCTTCATCTTCATTATTTCGATTATACATGCCTGTAAACTTAATCATACATTATCCAAAACTACTGGTGGTTCTTCATCCCATGCGTCTTGCACATTCTTCATCAAATCATCATATGTTTTTGCTGGTTTGTTGATTTGCAATGATTGTATTGACCTGAAAAAACCTAAGTCGAGAATGTTGAGGTCAGGTGAATTAGGTGGTTAGTTTGAAAATGATATGTTGAAACCATCGAATGTCGCTGCTTGAATGAAGTCTCGATCATCACCCTTGATATGTGGTTTTGCATTATCATGTTGAATACATATGTTCCTTGGTAGTGATTCTGGCCATTTCTCTTTTATAGCTGGAATGACTTTGTTTATTAACATAGCTCTTGTCACTTCTCTTGTGATATTCTCTATTGGTTTTGTTTCTAATGTACCCTTTGGCCTATTCTTGTTGTTGTTCTTTGCTGGCACTTTCATGGTAAAAGAGAATATTCCCACCTTTCCGTCAAATATCACTTGCCCATTGTCATCGTAAATTGGTCTTCCAACTGCTGCCATGAACATTATTTTCGAGATAAATTTTTTGCTTTTACAAGCTCTGTAAGGCAACTCTTCATCTTGTGCTAGAAAATATTTGGCTGTTATTTGGGTAAGGTGAAATTATTTCTCATCAATATGAATGTCGTAATCCATATCCTTAAACTTTGGAACTTTTAATGTAGGATCTACATATAACTTTGTCATCACAAAGTTTAGACGATGTAGCTTATTTTCTTCTGTGAGTGACGGATGAAGTGATGAAGTGTGGCATATAATTTTTCCCTTCTTTTTCCATGTATAAACTAAGGTTGGCGATACACCAATTGCTTTCCCAAATTTTGATAAAAAAACTTCTTTGTCATGGTGTGGTTTGCAATATCTTCTCTACTGCAACTTGAATGGTCTTTTTACCTCTTTTTCCAACCATCTTTGAGTTTAGATTTATAGGGAGACCTAACTCTCGTTGTTTTTGTGCAGTCCTCCATATCTCAAATATCGTTCTCCTCGAAACCCCAAATTTGAGTGCTAGTGTGTTCATTATACCCAATTTTGATTTTTCGTTTGAGAAACTCGAGTAAATTTGAATTCCAATTTCTCTCCTTTCATCATTTGTCAGATTACTGTCTCTCATTTATTGTTGTTTTTAATTGGTTATTGAGGTAGTTACAAAGAGAATGAAAGGTTGCGTTGAAGAGGGAATGAAATAAATGAAGAAAGAGGATGGTAAAGTAGCAGAAGTTGACATATGTATAATGTGTCAACGTGGGAAGTCTTATTTCCCACCATTTAGTATTACGGTATTATGATTCATGATAGAAAATACTTTATTATTACGTTATCTAAGTTGTTTAGAGAACACTGATAATATTTTGTTAACAAATAAAATATACGGAGTATTACATTATCCAAGATAGAAGTAGAAACAATCACGTGCTCTGGCGATTTGGCAATCCGTGCGATCCTAGGGCTTTATAATTTCTGTTGACGGCGTCGGCCCTGTCCGGCGTCCTCTCCGGCGACTGCTACAATGAAGAAGAAAGAACGACATGGTGTAATTGGCCCTAAGCCAATTACCAGATCGTCCAAAGGAGAACTGGTACGTAAGAAGACTGCGAACTCGAAGACAACGAACTCGAAAACAGGACTGAATGAGACTGTGACCTTGAATTCCCAATTCGAGGAGGGTGCTAATGCGAACGTTAAAATTAACGACATTCCCGGTTTGAATTTCGATTCTGATTCAGATGATGATGGGACATCCTTTGTTCCTGAGACTAACCCGGCGATTGAAACAGAGAATGTCCCTGAAATTGGATGGAAACAGAGAGAAGGCAAACGTGTTGTGGATGTGGAAGACGAAGAGGAGTTGCTGCAATTTTCTAAGGAGGATGTGGAAGAGGAGGTTGAATATTGGAGAAACGCTGTGTACTGTTTCATCATGGGAGCGAATCCTCCATGGGAGGTGGTGGAGGGGTTTGTGAAACGCATTTGGAAGGCTCACGGGATTGACAAGATCTCTTTTTTACCAAACGGTATCTTCATCGTGAGGTTTAAGGAGAAAGATGCAAAGGTACAAGTTCTTAATCATGGTTTCTATATGTTTGACAATAAACCGTTAATTGTTAAAGAATGGACTGCTGATGCTAAACTGGACAAGGAGGATGTGCAAGAAGTACCGGTGTGGGTACAATTACATGATCTTCCTTTGAAGTTTTGGGGCCGGTGCCTACCTAGGATCGCATCTCTAGTTGGGTCATATATTAAGTCTGACTTAGCTACAGAGGAGCGTACTAGGCTAGGGTATGCTAGAACTATGGTGCTTGTTAAGCTGGGACATAAATTTAAGCCCTCAGTTCGGTTCATGGATGAACATGGATATGTTGTCGAAGTGCCAGTTAAGTATGAATGGAAGCCAATTTGGTGTTCCAAATGCAAAGGGTACGGACATGAAATGAGTGAGTGCAGGAAGGAGGAATTGAGGAAGGAGAGGATGGAGGCGAAGAAGAAGAAGGAAGTTGAGGCAGTTCGTAAGCAGCCTGTGAAGACTGCTATACCGGTCTCGAAGGTTGTTCCTGTCTCGAAGGCGGCTCCGCCTAATGACCAGCCTGTTCGTATTCTGTCGAGGAATGACCCGGTCCTGAATCCGGGTATTTCTTTTGCTGAGATTGTCAGAGGTACGCCGAGCAAGGGGGCGGGGTTAGAAAAGGAAGGGGTTGGTCATGAATTGGTTATTCATGGTGACACATAATATTGGTTTTTGGAACGTGCGAGGCATGTGTAATATAAATAAGCAGCGCACTATATGTGAGTTTATTAGGAAGCAACAAGTAGAAGTTTTTGGTTTACTAGAAACTAAAGTCAAGAATAAGGCTTATGCGAAGGTTCAGCGAAATGTGTTCAATGAATGGAGCATAACCACGAATAATCATTGTCACGATGGGGGTCGGGTTTGGCTTTTGTGGAAACATGAGAAGGTCAACCTGTCGATTCTGGGCTACAGTAATCAGAGTATCCATACTAGAGTGTCTCTGAGCTCTGGTAAGGAATATTTACTCACTTTTGTCTATGCGTTTAATTCAGCTGCTGACAAGCTCGAGCTGTGGCAGAGACTTGAGACGTATGCTTTTGGAGGTCCTTGGATGATTCTGGGGGACTTTAATTGCGTGATTGATGCTAGTGAGCGACTCGGGGGTGCGTCGTCGGATGAGGAGATGGCTCAATTCCGGGATTGCATAGCGAATTGTGATGTGTGTGACCTTAAGGCGACTGGATCTTGGTTCACTTGGAACAATAAGCACAGGGTGGCGGAGACTAGGGTGTTTAGTCGCATAGATAGATGTTTGGTGAATGAGGAAATGATGACTCTCTTTCCTAATGGTTTCGCTAATTTTATGCCGGAGGGAACCTTTGATCATTGCCCGTGTGTAGTTCAATTAGAACTTCCACCGGTTAGGAGGAATCGTAGTTTCAAATATATGAATATGTGGAGTCGGGCTCCGAGTTTTAAAAAGTGCGTGAAGGACTCTTGGGATAAGTCGATTAGGGGCACCTTCATGTACCAAGTTGTCAGCAAACTTCGTGGATTGAAACGACCACTGAAAAACTTGAATTCGGAATGCTTTTCGGATATAGAAAATCGATGTGAGCAGGCGGAAAGAGAGTTGGAATTGCTGCAGGTTGCCATTAGAACGAACAGCTCGGTTTCGGCCTTGCAACAGGAGGCTGTTTTGAATGAGAGGGTGCGTGGGCTCCAAGCTGCTCGAGCTGATTTCTGGTCGCAGAAGGCGAAGCAGCGGTGGGTCAGAGATGGTGACGTAAATTCTGCCTTTTTTCACGGTCTACTTAGGGCGCGCCGGGCCCGTAACGCCGTGGTAGGAATCAATGATGAATCGGGCAGCTTTTGTGATAGCAAAGAAGCTATAGAAGGTGCGTTTCTTAGCTACTATTCTAAGCTTTTGGGTGAGTCACAAGTTACGGAGCCGGTTAATGTCGGGCTTGTAAGGCGGGGGAAGATTTGCTCAGAAGAGCATAAAATCTACCTATCGGCGAGTGTTTCCGAGGAAGAAGTCAAGCGAGCACTATTTTCTATTTCACGAGATAAAGCACCGGGTCCGGATGGTTTCACGAGTCAGTTTTTTATTGATTCGTGGGAGATTGTGGGTGATGAGATTGTAAGAGCAATTCAGGACTTCTTCGTTACAGGTAAGCTTCTGAACCAGCTAAACTGTACTAATGTTGTCCTGATTCCTAAACTGAATAGGCCCCAGTCAGTGAAAGATTTCAGGCCGATAGCGTGCTGTAATGTCTTGTACAAATGTATTTCTAAAATAATTTGTACAAGGCTTGCGCGAGTGTTAACTCAGATTATATCTCCGGTTCAAGGGGGTTTTATTGAAGGAAGAAGTATTGTGGAAAATGTTCTGATTTGTCAGGATTTGGTCCGTATGTATGGGAGGAGTCGAGTTTCGCCTAGATGCCTGTTCAAAGTAGATATTCATAAGGCGTATGATAGTGTGGAATGGAATTTTGTGGATCAGATGCTACATGCTTTGGATTTTCCTTCCCATTTCAGAGCTTTGATAATGGAGTGTATCCAATCGGTCACCTACACTATCTGTGCTAACGGGGATACCTTTGGTTTCTTTCGTGGGAAGAGAGGATTGAGACAGGGAGATCCGATGTCTCCTCTTCTTTTCACTATCTGTATGAAATATTTCTCTCGCATTATGACTTTTGGAATGATGGAGAGAAATTTCAAGTATCACCCTAAATGTGGTCCGTTAAAGCTAAGTCACCTTCTTTTTGCGGATGATTTGCTCCTTTTTTGTAAAGGAGAATCTGAGTCTATGAAGCTACTTTGGAAGGCTTTTGCTACCTTTAGCAGAGCCTCGGGGTTGTGTATTAGTGTGGGTAAATCTCATGCATATTTTGCTGGAGTTGATGATGACAGGAAGGAGGCCATCTTAAGGTTTTCTGGATGTGTGGAAGGTACTATGCCTTTCAGATATCTAGGATTACCTATTCAGAGCACTCATGTGAGTAAGGTTGATTGTGAGAAGCTGTTAGCCAAGATTGTGGCTAGGATTACTAGTATTGGTGCTCGGAAGCTTTCTTATGCAGGTAGATTGACTTTGGTCCAGACTGTGCTGTCTCAGCTGCATAATTACTGGGCCATGGTCTTTATTATTCCGAAATTTGTTATGGCTCGGATTATGTCCTTATGTCGCAATTTTCTGTGGGATGGGGGTGTGGAGGGCACGAAAAGAGCTTTAGTGAGTTGGGATACTATTTGTCGGCCGAAAGTGGAAGGAGGGTTGGGACTGCGCGATCTATATCTATGGAATGAAGTCGTTGTCGCCAAATTGGCTTCTTGGGTGTTTGATCAACCGGATCGTTTATGGGTGCGATGGGTTAACAACATTTATCTGAGGGGCGTGGCTTGGCGTGATTACCGTCCTCACGCTGATGTCACATGGGCTTGGAAAAAGATTTGTCAGGCTAAAGAGAAGATTAAGCATTTACTTGTGGATGGGTTATGGCATGGGTCTTCGGCGATATACTCTATTTCGAAGGCCTATGAGGTTTTACGGACTCATCATCCGAAAGTCTCATGGGGCAGGCTCGTCTGGAATGTTTGGAGTTTCCCGAGACATAGTTTCCTTTCGTGGCTTGTGTTCAAAGGAGCTTTAAACACTAGAGTGAAACTTTTGAGGATTGGGATCACTGATTCCGACCTTTGCTTTTTTTGTGACGCACAGGCTGAGACTTTTGAACATCTCTTCTTTGGGTGTTGCTGGAGCTCACGAGTTATAGGGATTCTGAGTGATTGGGTGAAGAAGCGAATCCCTAGTTCTGGGGGTTTGGACTGGGCTACTAAGAAGAGAGGGACTAAATTACAGTGCAATATTCTCAACACCATGATTAATGCGACGATTTATCACATTTGGAGACAGCGTAATATCTGCAGAATAGAGAGTGTTGTTCAGCAACCTGATTGTGTTGCTAATTTGATTAAAATGGATGTTAGAAGTCGTATTATTTGTAAGATCAAATACCCAATCTGTGCTAGAGATAGCCTATGGCTACATAATTTGATGTAGTCATATCTTGTATATTGAACTCATTCACATATATATTTATACACTTACACTTTACCAAAAAAAAAAAGATAGAAGTAGAAAATTACTACGTAGTATCCTAGTTTAAGAAAGGTATAATATTTTTAGGATACTATAAATCTTTTACAAGTATTTATTACTCCGTAATAACTTATTTAATATTTTAAAAAAAAAATTAAAAAGCAACGGACACACTTATCAACTAAGTGAAAACCGAATCTCACTTTTATCTCCAAAATGCGGATCCCCGTCCTATTTTCATGTCCCACCCGTGTGCCACACCATACACGGATGACACATGAACAACTTATAATATTTGTTGCATATTTTATTCATGTAATAGAAGAGGTGTCATCCCGTGTATTGTGTGACACACCGAGTGAGACACAAAAATAGGATAGGAGATCTGCACTGATTTTATGTCAGCCTCCCATGAATATCATAACTGCTCCTAAAAAACTACCTAATGTAGTTGCTAAATCATACCCAACTTTTACTAATTCATACCCAACTTTTCATTAATTTTCCTATTACTACCCTTTCTCTCTTAGAAAAAACCCTCTCCCAATCCCTTTGAACCTAAGAAATTTCATCTTTTTTAATTCATCGAAACTTAACTAAATTCTTTGATAACTACGATAATTTGTACCTGAGACAAATAGTTTTCTTGTTTTTATTAATATTTTCACTTTTTAATATATTTATGGGATGTTATCTTAATTTTTTTTTTTGTTTAATTTCTAATTAAACCCTAATTATCTTACTGATTAATTCTTTTTGTTTAATTTCTAACTAAACCCTAGTTTCATCTTAATGTAACTTTAGAATTACGGATCAATACAATTGGTTCGTTGTTTCTATTAATAATTTACTTTATAATATTATCATTGGATTTAATTTTCTAATTAAACCCTAATTAGGGTGGTTGTATCAATTTATTGATTAATTTTTTTTCAAATTAAACCCTAATTAAGGTGGTTGTTCAAGGTAAGGGGTGGATGCGGTGGTTACGGTTACGGACAATATCGATATGGGGTGAATTGATTGAGATATAAGTGGTCAATTGATTGAGATATAAGTAAGACGGGAGAAAATATTGAAAAGAGAGATTGTGGGGTAGATTGATTGAAGAAAAATGAGGAGGGTAATTTGGGAAATGTGGGTATGAATTAGTAAAAGGTTGGGTATGATTTAGCATGTCCTTTTTCTTATTAGTTAATTAACCTCCAACATCGGTACAAACTATTTGCATAAATAGTAATATTCCATTCTCCATACTCACTGCTCAATTTCCACTAATCTTTATATCATGAAACGAACTCAACCAAAACATCACTAACAAAAAAATGAATTTAATGACATATTTAATCACTAATCTAAACTTTATTCATTCATCAGTGGTGGCTGAAGCGCATGTCTTGGTTGCACAACATATAAAACAACTGAATCCTATCGCAGAGGTTGGTGAGGAAAAGCAAAAGAGAAAGAGCGTGTTCTTTGAAGCGGCCGGTGTTGGTTCTCCTGCAAATGGGAATGAAGTTGACTCCAAGGCAAAGGCCTTCGATGATCTACTGTTGAGGATACTAACTCACCGAGTTAGTTAAGTTAACCATAACAGAATATGGTTATTACATTATGTAACTAACTTACTTATATATACTCCTGTACATACATACACATTGGTTATCAGAAATAAAAATATCTCAATTCTATTTGGATCTTTCCTTCCCTCTCATTAGCTACTACGTTACCTTCAATTCACAACAATGGCGGTCAATTCCATGCCATTTCACATGGTATCAGAGCCTAGTGCTTGATTCCTCACTATTTTGGAGGTATACTTCGTCATTCCTGTAATTTTTTTACAAAATTCCGCTGCATTTTCTGTATTTTATGTTCTTCGTCATTTTTCTTCGCCTATTCTCCGCAACTCCCCGCATTTTCTTCGCTTTTGATTGAATCGTCAACTTGTGTGGTTAGTCGACTGTGCTTTCTTCGTCGATTTGTTGTTTGATTTCACAAAATACAATCAATTCAACATGACTAATAGTGATTCTGAATCTGGCAAAAATTCTATATACTCTGCTAAAAAATCATATGAATTCTATAACGATCCACTGTATTTGAGTTCCTCTGATCAACCGCTGATGCAATTAGTCAGATGTCAGTTTAATGGTTCATAATTTTTGAGCTGGAAGCGTGAAGTCTATATGGCTCTTGCTGTGAAAAATAAGGAGGTCTTTGTCGATGGAACTCTCAAACGACCTGCTTAGACTGATAAATGTCACCATCAGTGGATACGATGTGACATTTTGGTCATGAAATGGATACTCAATTCTCTGGTGAAGGAGAATGGAGTACGTTCGTAGTGCTAAAGAGCTTTGGGACGAACTTTTGGAGCGATATGGTCAAGTAAATACTCTTGAAGTGTATCAGATCAAGAAGGATTTAGGAGAAATTAAGCAAGAAAATCTTCTTCTGGTTGAATACTACAGCAGGCTCAAATGTGGTTGGGAAACATTGGATGGCTAAGACCCCATTCCCTACTGCACTTGTAGAGAAATGGAGGCTTGCACCTGCAATCATCTCAAGCGCCTTCTTGAGCGAGATAATAATGGCAAACTTATTCAATTCCTCATGGCCCATGGGATTAAACAATGGCTATGACGGGGTTAGGACTAATATTCTCTCACTTGAGCCTCTTCCCCCAATTAACAAAGCTTTGGGATAACTTCAAAAAATCGAACGCCAGAAACAGATTTCAGACGCAGCTGATCTCTTAGTTGAGGCTACTGCATATTTTGCCAGCCAATCAACTCAGAAGAAACCCAAGCTTGATCCTCAGGAAGACGCCACTGTTAAGTCTTCCAAGATGTGCACACATTGCACCAAGTCTAGGCACACCATTGATGCTTGTTACAGACTTCAAACCCGCTCTCACTGTAAGAAAAAGGGGCATATTGTTGACTATTGTCGCTTATTAAGGAACTTTGGGAAAAGGCTTGGGCTACACGTGGTGTATGAAGGGTTTCATACACTTGCAATAAGAGGGTGACAAGTGGCAGTGTGAAGGAATCTTCAATTTCCCTTCTGTTTAATGCTTTTCACTTTATTTTCTTTCGCTTTAATTATTTTAAGTTCATTTTAATTCTTAACTTTATTTCAGTTTTTGTGGTATTTTATTTTGCTGTATTTGTATGGTATAGTATGTTTGTACGTATACTCCGTATTTATACGTTGTTTGCTGTATTTCTGTATTGTACCGTATTTAAACTCCGATTTTTTTTCCTTCTTTTTTTCTCCTTGTATATCTGCACTTACTTTTTTGTTGTTTTTTTTCCTCATATGAATGTTGTAGACACCCACATTTTGCTGCTAGGTGTCTATAACAGATTCTAAAAAACACCCGATGATGATCGGACGCGAACGTGCTTTTACGCGCTCGAATATGGGCTCAAAATCATTAGTCTTTGGCTTGGGTTTTTTACGGAATACAAATCTCACAAAACTAACCTCAAATTCTGGCCCGGCCCGGCGGGTCGTTTCCAATCAAATAAGACTAATTTGAGTCAAAACTGATACAACAAATAAAACCGTCTTTTAGCGACCGGGTCAAACCCCGGTCAAAGCCATTTCCAAGACACAAATCAGCCATGCAGACTTCAAGAATCCAACTCGAAGTCAAAAACCTCAAAATATCTCACCCGCGCTGACTCACTCGATCGAGCGTCAGCCCACTCGGTCGAGTGGGCCTCCAAAAGGCCCGCTGTTTGCTATTTAGTGGGTCACCCGATCGAGTCAATAGGGGCACTCGATCGAGTGACCCTAGGTCGGGGATTTGGGTTTTTCCTATAAATACACCCCTTTGCAACACAATTTTAGAACTTTTTCCATACAACCTTTACATACAATTCACAATCCTTGCAATCCTTCTTCTACCTTAAACCACCATAACTCCCTTACATCATCTCGATGCTCCCGTGTCTAAGCCACAACTAGAAGAACCCTATTCCGAGAAGACAAAGCATGTAGGTTGAGGGTGCAAATTCAATCCCGACTTCTCTCTTTTCTCTCTTCCCTTCTCTCGTCTTTCTCGTCTCGGCCGTCCATCTTCTTCTTCGTCGTTGCGTCGTTTTTTATTTTTTCGTTTCTAATATCGTTATTATCTAATTAACGTTAAAACATCGCACATACATCGATTTATAAAAGCAATTTCGTATCGAGTATATCTAAAGATAAATCTCGTTCTAAGATCCTCCTAATCCCTTTACGAGTCGTAATAGAAGTGGCACCCTTTCGAGGAGCGCCGCCCTAAACACTCAAGGGCCCAGTGCGATCGCAGATATTTATCGTTAGGTGTACTAGATCTCGTTTTTAAGGTTAGAACGAAACCTGTTGATGCAAATCGAACATCACATAATCCGCAAGGATTAATTACGATGTCGTGACGCGGAGGGAATCGACTTTCGCTCTAATCAAATAAAAAAACATTTATTCTTAAGATGCGATATCGACTCCGTAGTCGAATATCATGTCTAAAAGAATCAATTGATAAATCATACTAGCACGAATCCATTGACGCCGATATAATTGTCACACGGTCTGAAAGGACTGATTAAGACATTACGACGCGGAGGGAATTATTTCGTCCTAAAGCAATTTATAACGTCTTTTCTAAAATTCCCGATAATCGATCTCGCAATAATAACATGTAACACCCCATATTTTTAACAATCTTTTATAAATTTTTCCTATTTTACGTTATATTTTGTTATGTTTTGAAAACTACCAGACCCCCCTTTCCGTGGGATGGATATAAATTTCATATTTGATTTCTACAAATTTTGTCATTTTATCATTTCTTTCAAAATCTGTAACATGTCATTTTATTTATTTATTTATTTATATTATTTTACTATTATTTATAATAAATTTTTCAGCTCAGCTTAAAGACAACTTAAGTCGATCATAACTCTTTCATTAATTCTCATACTTGCACACTCCAATATACATTTTGAAGATGGGAATGAGTACTATGACTCCCGAGAAGAAGTTAGGGACAAACTCAGCGTACAAACATTAATATTATGTATTAGTATTCCTATTGATATTACGTTATTTTCGATTATACATATTTCCTCATTAACCTAAACAAACGTCCGACAACAATCATTTTCTACATATTATACTAACATACTACGTAGGATACTTCGTCTTAGTAGTACGTACTAGCTATATACTAATACTACTCCATATTACTGTACATGGTTAGTATAACTCGTGAGAAGACCTAACCAGCTAAAAGTTTTTATCTATTCAGTCACACTACATGTACTATTTTCACATTACTAATAAGTAGTATCGTTAATACGCGATTAATATGAACTAGTGACCCGATCTACTCAGCTAAATTATTCTAGTAACATATACTCAGCCACATCAATTGTGTCATGAATTTTATTTCGATATAGAATTTTATATTTAGTAAGACTATTTTAAAATCGGGTCGATGCTAAGACGGAATTAGAACGGTAAGTTAGAACCCTTGCATTCCTTCATTTCACCATCAATCTCTCGCCTACTCTTACTCACTTTCCCCCTTCATTTTCCTTTCCTTGCTTTCTCTCTCTATCTTCTTCCTCTTAGACCCCCTGTAAACCTCAACAACAAAAAGAAAGAAAAAATTAAAAATTGATTGAACGTTCAACCTAAACCACCTTCATTCCGATCCTAATTTATCAGTTAATGCTATCACTAAGGTAATCTTCATTTCTCGAAATTCTTCTTACAAAATTCAGATTTCTTATTATAAATTGCCATAATAATAATAATAATAATAATAATAATAATAATAATAATAATAATAATAATAATAATAATAATAATAATAATAATAATAATAATAAATAAATAAATAAATAATGTAAGATCCATAATAATAATAATAATAAAATAATAATAATAATAATAATAATAATAATAATAAATTAATTATAATAATAATAGGTATTTAACTTTTATCTTCAATTATTCTACCTAAAATCCACATGCATGTATTCATTTAAGAAAATCAGACTAGTTTTAACTTAATCATGATTTTATTTATTTATTTATCCATTACTTTATTTTAGTGGAAGTAATCATGATGTGGGTGCCGAGTAGGCGAAGAAACCAAATAATCAGGAGGACAGATTCGATTCCTCGGAAGGCGCTAATCAGGCTTAACTTACATATTTCTTTCGGATTAAAACCTTAATACATTAAGGTGGGTAAATCCTCAATTTTTTTTTATAAAAACAAGAAAATCATTTTCAATATGTGATAAAAATATAGTAATTATATTAATTGGTATAAGGTGTTGCATGTTGATTTTATGTGACTAATTATGTGATGCATGTATCACTTTTGCTGATAATCTGATTTTACATAATATATTGTAAACTGTATGTGGAAAATATCATTTTATGTTTTAGTATCTGATTTCTGATTATTTAAAATTAGTTGGAGAAAAAAATGGAGGTGAAATTTTAAAGGATTTTCTTATAATTTCAATAAATTATATATCATAAGTATAAAATTTACCAAATTTAATAAGTGTTGGGTAGAGAGTAGAGACACTAGTCGCTTAATGGGTTTGATAAACACATTTGAATCATGTATAGGCTATAACTAGAATTTTATAATGAATAAATATATAAATATATTATTTTAGCTTAAAGTAATAAAGGTATAAGAAAATCTTGATAGTGTCGGATATATGGTGTATTTGAAATTAGTTACATTCATTAATTGTAATTAGTTGATCATAGTTATTACTTAGAGATCGACCTTTATGATAAAATCGTGTTATGAGTCAAGAATACGATTTTCGAGACAGACTAAAATGACTTTATTTGGTTTCACTTAATATTACTATAGATGTGTGTAAATTAGAAGTCATTTGGTTTGATATTTTCGATATCGCTACTTTTTCAACTTTATTTGACTATACGTTACTTGGCTATTATTACTCTGTATCTAATTTAATGAAAAGGAAATTTATGGAATTCGAGTTGGATAACACATAATGTTTTCAAAATATATTTCAAAAGATTGTCTATTTTATTGGGCATTTTTAGGACCTTATTCGAAATCTCATTGAGCTGGAAAACAGGTTGTCTCTATTGTGTACGAGATAACTTGGAAGAATAGTGCTTAGCTTAACCGTATAAAACCGTTTGTAGCGTACGAAGGGTCTTTGGCTGTGCTGACATTGACTCGAGAGTACGCGGGAGTGTGGCCATACTTTAGGTGGGGACCTGATCAGTCCCGTACGCGTTAGGTGGATCGCATCCGGGTTTCCGTGAGTCGACGATTGGAGCGTGGCTGCGGAGATAACCAGCCGGGTGGTGAGTAGTCCATGGTGCGGGTAACAACCCCACGTACCGGCATTCGACCCTGGAGATGAGAGGACGAATTTTGTTTTGAACGTGTTTATGTCACCACGGTAAACAGGGGTAATAATGTAAGCCCCCTGGTATCGGTGTGATTGGCGGTATATTATTATTGTACAAGTATCAAATACGAAAGTTATTCGGAACTTGTACAATAATTGGCCGGTATATCGTGATAAAACTTTTCTAAAATAATACGGCACTTAAAACATTTCTTACGATTTCTAAATTATGTGTTATCAGTTGTGCATCTATGTACTGTTATTTGATCTATGTTTGATTTAATATTTTATCATATTAAATTTTGATAATTTACCCACCTGACGATTTGTTTTCTATGAAATTCTTTTAAAAATATTTGTAATCGTCAGATTAAGGGAGACTAACCACTCCTCAGACGGGCAAGGTTGGAGATAGCTCAAGATGGGACACAAATGTATTTCTATTCTTCATAAAATTGTTATAATTAAATGTAATATTTAAGTACTTTCATAATTATTGTAAAGTAATCGAATTAGTTGAGAATAATAATGACTCGAATATGTATCATGTCTTTCGTTGTTTCCTATTATAGACTTATTTATAAAGTCGGGAAAATCCGGGTTGTTACATAACATACACATTACGAGCATCAAAAAATAAGTCGAGTATAAATCATATTATATTTCTACGCGATTTAGTAAAATTATCGATTTAAAACTAAAGCAAATTCGAGACCGACGTTTCTCGAAACGAACTGCTGTTCGCACAAGGGGCACTCGATCGACTGCCTCAGCCCAGTCGATCGAGTGGCACCCCAAAATCGAGGCATGAGGTTTTTTCGAGAGGCACTCGATTGAGTCCCTCGATGACTCGATCGAGTGGCCTCCGTCACGTCAAACCGTGAGTCCTCCACATACTTTAAGCCTCGATAAACTTTTTAATGACTTCGGTCAACACGTGTCAAGTCCATCACGTGTTTTACTCTTTTTCAAAACCATGCATCATATCTTCTTCCAATCTATTTACATTCCGTTATTGTTGCAATTGTTATATATTTTGTTTGTCGTATTGTATTTCCGGGTTGTATTCCGTCCGCGCATTTGTAATCTTTTGCTTTAAATTTTATTTTCGTTGTTTTTTTATTGTACTAAAACGAACCTCGCATGCTAAATACAACCTCGACATAATCCAAAGATGCATTAAACGACGTAGATCAAACATATCTCACATGTTTAGCAAAAACGTTGTTTGCATAACATTCAACTGAATTACTAATGCCGTATTAAAACATCGAACGGTATCTTAGTAGAGACCGCTAAAGTGCGGGCGGGGTTGGGTATTCTTTGTGGGCTTCCCAACACGTACCTTCACCCCTTACTCGAAACTTCGGTTTCCGGATGTCCGAAACCGTTGGCGCACGAGAGTCATTCGATATACGGTACCCGATAATGTCGACTTCGGTATCGTAATGCAAAGGGACGAACCTTACAAGCTCTAGTATCGAAGTGGGCCGTACTTTGTGCACGGTCCACCCAAAATATAGAGTGTGTTCGAATGGGCCCGAACTCCCACAATGTTCGGTGGCGACTCCATTTCGATTTAAATTTCAACCTGAGAACCATCTCACAAGAGATTCATTCGCCTCCCCAAACCCGCGCGTCGCCGCGTCGGGGTGAACCTATGTCATGTCCACAAATGCGTTTTTTGTACTTCCGGTATTTATGTTAATTTTTGATCGTATATATTTTGTACGATATTAATATTGCGAAAGTGAGTATTTATGGAAAAAAAATTCCCTTTTTTTTTCTCCTTGTATATTTGTACTTATTTTTTTATTTGTTTTTTTTATTTTTCCTCATTTGAATACGTTTTTTGTACTTCCGAGGTATTTACGTTATATTTTGATCGTATATATTTTGTATGATATTAATATTGTGAAAGTGAGTATTTTTGGAAAAAGTATGTTATTGTATATTACTCGTAATAATTATGGGAAAAAATAATTTGGACACGTTTAGTTATATGGTAGACACCCGCATTTTGTCTGCTGGTAGACACCCGATGATGATCGGATGTAAACGTGCTTTAACGCGCTCGAATATGGGCTCAAAATCATTAGTATCTGGCGTGAGTTTTTAGCAGAGTACAAATCTCACAAAACCGACCTCAAATCCAGGCCCAGGGGGTCGTTTCCAATAAAATAAGACTAATTTGAGCCAAAACCGATACCGGAAATAAAACCGTCTTTTAGCGACCGAGTCAAAACCCAGTCAAAGTCAATTCCGTGGCAAAACCAGCCGTGCAAGCTTCTAGAAACAGCCCAACAACCATCCAAGTCCTAGCCAATGTCAAAAACTTAAAATATCTCGACATTTCTGACCCACCCGATCGAGTGTCAGCCCACTCGATCGAGTAGGCCTTCGAAAAGCCCACAGCTTCCCTTCAATTGGGCTACTCGATCAAGTCCATCAGGGCCACTCGATCGAGTAACCCTAGGTCGGGAGTTTTGCTTTTCTATAAATACACCCCCCCTACCTTCTTATATTTCAGATTTGTAATACCCTAGAGCAACCCTAGCACAACCTCGACATCACCTCTACCCATACACATTCAAAATCTCGAGATCAAAACTCGTCAAAGACCCGAAAGCATCCTCTCCCTAAACATACACACCATAACTCATCCTATATTCTCGACACTCCCGCGCACACGCCGCTATTTTACGAGTCCGTTTCCGAGATATTTAAGCATGTAGGTTGAGGGTGTAATTCAAATCCTGATTCTTTTCTTTCTCTCTTCTCCATCTCATTTTTTTTTCATTCTTTTTTTTGTCGTTTTTATTTTATTTCGTCACTAGTTTTTTTATCATCGTAATGATATTAAAAGTTTGGCTATTACGTATCAAATATGAGGGATGACGGGATAAGAAAACACGAATACACGAATACGAGGGTATTGCACCCAATGTTGCCGGTCGCTTATCCCGTCACTCCGAATGTTTGGTTGTTCGAAGCGAATCAACCCTTAAAAGAACGTTTTTTTAGTATCGCGTTATTAGTTTCGTCTAGCATTCTCATAATCATCATCATTAACTATATAATATTTAAAACAATCTCGAGTCGATTATGCTTAGAGACAAACTCCGTTCAAGATCCTTTTAATCCCTTTATAAGTCGTAACAGAGGTGGCACCCTTTCGAGAAGCGTCGCCCTAAACACTTAAGGGCGTAATGCGATCGCGGATATTTGTCGTTAAATATATTCGATTCCTTTTTTAAGGCTAGTACGAAACTCGTTGATGCAAAACCGAACATCACGTAAGGATTAGTAACGATGTAATG
The DNA here is from genome assembly GCA_958450325.1 of Agrostemma githago. Classification (NCBI taxonomy): domain Eukaryota; kingdom Viridiplantae; phylum Streptophyta; class Magnoliopsida; order Caryophyllales; family Caryophyllaceae; genus Agrostemma; species Agrostemma githago. Next base: position 9,042,013 of record OY288256.1, on the reverse strand, counting down.
ACGCAAAGTGAATCAGTTTCGTCCTAACCAAATTTAAATCAATTTTACAACTCTTTTCCAAAATAACCGGTAACCGATCTCGTAATCATACAATATACGTTATGAGCGTCGTAAACCGAGTTGAGTTTAAATTATATAATATTTTCACGCTACTCGGCTAGTTATCAATTTAAACAATAAAATCGGAATAACCATTTTTTCCGAAATCGAGTAGCATCTCGAACAGAGGGCACTTGATCGAGACATCGAGTGACATGGCTCACTCGATCGAGTGACCCCTAAAAAATGAGGCAGGGGGTTTTTCGAGGGGCACTCGACCGAGTCCTCACCATGACTCGATCGAGTAACCTCTGTCACGCCGAAACCGTGAGCCTTCTACATAGGATGAGCCTTGACAAATCTTTTTCTATGACTTCGGTCGTCACGTGCTAAGTCCATCACGTGTTCAAAATCATACATCGCGTCGCATCGTATCATCTACTTACGTTTCCGTTACTATTACGTTTATGTCGTTGCTAATTCGATTGTATCATTTTTGCTCGTTGTATTGTATTTCCGGGTTGTATTCCGCTCACGTACTTGTAATCTATCTCCAAGTTTTATTTTCGTTATTTGCACTTGTCGCAATTAAAACGAATCTCGCATACTAAATAACTTTGACGCTAATTTAGATGCATTAAATGACGTAGTTGAACATAATTCACATGTTTAGCGAAAATGCATTGTTTGCATAACATTTCATCGTCAAACTAACGCGCGTACACGAAAAACGGACGATATCTAAGTAGAGGCCGCTAAGAGCGGGCGGGGTTGGGTGTCCTTCGTGGGCTTCCCAACACGTACCCTCACCCCTTACTCAGAACCATGGTTTCCGGATGTCTGAAACCGTTGGCACACGAAAGTCATTTGACGCACGATTCCCAATAACTCGGTGTCGGTATCGTAATGCAAAGGGACGAACTCCAAAACTCTAGCATTGAAAGCGGGTCATGCTTTGTGCACGATACGCCTAAATGTATAGTGGGTTCGAACGGGTCCGAATTCCCACAAAATTCAGTGGCGACTCCTAGTTAGATTTAAATTTCGACCCGAGATCAATCTTACCACGAGATTCATTCGCCTACCCAAACGTGCGCTTGGCCGCGTCGGGGTGGACCTATGTCTTGTCCACATATATGAACATCAAATTGGTACGTATACATTAATTAGGTCATATCCATATACGTTACCTTACGATACGTTTACTTTAACGTGTCATATCCCCGTATATCTTTCCTTACGATACGCTTACTTGAACGTGTGGCTATATGTTATGGGTAAATCACTCCAATCCCTATGTAACACATTTCACGTATTAAAAAATTTACACCGTTACGTGCGTTAAAAAAATTATTTAACATAAAAGCCCCCCATTCAGTCACAAAACCAAATTGCGCGAGAGTGGGGCTCGAACCCGCAACATGACGCTACAATAACAAAGCACATACCACCAGGCCAAAGGCAACATACTGAACAAATACTAAACTAATAAATAATTAATATGAAATCAAGTCTTGTAAGTAGTAACTAAGTCTTGATTCCGGCTGGGCACATCGGGTCTCCTCGGGATCCGGATGCGAGTCGACGGTGGTCCTGCAAGGTGAACTCCGGCCTAAGGGGTTGCCCCGGGGCGGAGCCTTCGAGGCCCAAGTCAGTACAATGCGTGTATGTATGTATGAATGTATGTCGTCTCATAGATGAGGTATAGACGTAGAGTAGAGGGAGTTGTTACAGTTGTATATGAAGTGGTCTCCCTTTGCTCTATACCAAAATAGGGTATTTGTAGAGGAAGGGAGAGGTGATGTCATGGAAGGTCTACTCCGATTCGACTAGTGGCGACTCGTGAGGACAGTTAGCCGGGCACGAGGGTCTGATCGACACAAAGTCCGCCGACACGAGGTCAGTCCAACATGGGGTCCAGCCGACTCGAGGTTCGGCTTACGCGGGGTCCGGCCGACCGGGGGTCTGGGTTCGGTGCCTAAGGACGACCCACATGCCTGGGGGTCGGGCCTATATGTCTATCTTAGTCAGCCTACATGTCTGGGGAATTTATCCCCCATCAAGTACAATATCTAAATAAATATTTGCATTTTTTTATGATTTAATGAAATTTAATTTGTATAATGAGAATTTTATAAATATGAGTTAATTGTTGATTTGTATCATTAATTATTTGTTTTCATAATGGAAAATTGAGGCTTTTGAAGGCAAATCTTTTGATGTGAGGATGCCCACATAATCAATGGTTATTCTCTTAGCATGTGTAGTAGACTTGACAAACGTGTCAAACGGGTCGGGGTCGGGTCGGGTTGGATCACTTTTGGGTTATAAAATCAGGTTGATTTCGGGTCGAGCAGAGTCATTTTCGGGTTTGCTATGTTCAACTATTTAAAGATATCGATTCGTTTTCTATAATAATAGTCGGGTCACTTTCGAGTTAGTCCGGATCAATTCGAGTTACGGATCAACCTCGGGTCTTCAGTTTGGGTGTCGGGTTGGCTTATTCGGGTCGGGTAATTCGATCCGTGTCAGTTTTGTCAGTTCTAAGCATGACTACCTCTTTTTTCACTTAGTCCCATTGTTTCATATTTGCGAATTATGAGAGATATTTTATTGAAATGGGAAGAAATAAGAAATAATGGGGATTAATATTCTCATAATAAAAATTGTGTCACAAAAGACTTGTCATACATACTATTTAGATATCAAACGATTAATCTGGTTGACTCATTTGCCGGGTTCACATAGAAGTAGATATTGTAAAATTGACCTAGCCTGACCGCCCGAATTAGTCAACCTGAACCCGATCCGACACTGAAACTGAAGACCGAGTTTCACCTGTAATCCGAATTGACCCGGCCTTACACAAAATTTACCAAAATGTTACTTATTATAGAAAGCGAGTTGATTTCCTTAAAAAAGTTGAAAATAACAACTCGAAAATGACGTGAACACGAATTGATCCGCCCAAGCAACCTTAAGTGAATCCGATTTTTATAACAAGGAAGTAATCCGACACAAAATTAACTCGATATGAACCAACCTTTTTGACCCGTTTCTCAACCTAGATAGAATCATAGAAGTATGGAACCTAGAGGAAGAAACGTGAAGAATTACTCAAAAAGGGTACACCTAACAAATCCTACATATACAAAAATCAACCAATAACAAATGTCACCGACTTGGCTCCTTCGCACTCGGACCATGCAACAGGCAACAACAGCTCATGAATATAAAAAATTAAAAAGTAAACACGTATAAGCTGAGACCACGTGTAACTCATTCAACACCCTCCACCAATATAATACTCCTTCTCCGTATCACACAGATACGATACGACACTCCACGGTGAAAATATCCACCAATTTACGTTTAAAGATACTCGTACTAACCATTTTGGGTGAAAAGTGACAAGTTTTACTAAAAGTATTACGGAGTAAGAAATAGTCACCCTTATGGATAAAATAACTAAAACATGATGATCATATTCGTTATATTAATGTGATATCTTGACGGATTAAATAATGTTCATTTAGATGGAAAATGACAAAAGTAAATTACATTGGTCATACTTATACTTTGTTTTTTTCTATTGAAATGATCATTATTTGATCCGTTACGACGATAAGACAGATATTTTCGTCACAAACAAAACTAAATGTTACTAAAATGATCATTCTCGCTCGATCACACCATATAAAGTGCGTATACTTTAACCACATACAAAGTAATAATATACTCAAACCCCTCTTCTATACGTGTTCAACATTTTAACTTACTTTTTCCAATGTATTTAATTGTATTACAATGAAAAAGAAGTGAATTCAAATTAATACTTCCTTCGTTTCATTGATTCCTTCCACCTTAAAAGTGACACATTTCTTAAGGAAAAATAATAAAATAAGTAAAAGTAGAGAGTAAATTGAGTGGGTCACATAGATAAGAGAGAAGTTTGATAGAAAAAAAAGAAAACTAGAAGAAATCATACAAATGGTTGAAAAAAGAAATGTGGAAGATATCAATAAAACCGATGAAATATCTCATTGTTAACAAGTACTCCAACCAAAACAAATTTTTATTTGTGACAAATATATTCGTAAGTAGTTTATTTAAAAAATGATCTGATCCGATTTTCTGGTCTTCAAAAACTTGGTGATCGACTGATCGGTCTACGGTCTGGTCCACACTAAAAAAAATCAAATTTAGTTTATTTTTACGGTCCTATCCGATTCGATCCGGATTTCTTTGTTAGCTGGTTCAGTCCGCGGTTTGCGGGTTTGTAATTTTTGGTCAGATCCAGATTTGAACCAATAAATACCCTCTAAATAATAATACCCTCTAAATAATAACCATAATAAATGACAAGTATATCCGTCGTGAACTTGAATAATGAAAACACGTTTAAACCTAATTTGGGTCCAAGTTGGTTACAAGTTTAAAAGCCCTGGAGACTTGTGTTGTTGTGGACTCCTCTACTCTGAACTGCATTTCAAAGAGCGACAATGGCGAGCGCTTTCCTCAAAAGACATAACGTACTCACAACCTGCCGCCATTTTATCACCTCCTCCTCCTCCTCTTCCGGCGCTTCTCCTAATCATCGTCTTCTTACTAATAATAGTAATTATTATTCAATTTACAAACATGTTTCAGAGAGTGGGTCCCACCATCAGCAGCAGCTGCAGCATCGGCATTACTACTCGAGGTTTTCGAATTCGTTCAGGAGAGGAGGGAAAGGCGTTGATTGCCCTGCCCCATTTCCATTCGGGTCACCCGTTTCAGGGTTTTCGTCGAGAGTCGTTTCCAGAATCGGGTTTGTTGGGTGGTATTTGCGCATGATTCATTCCCGCCCTATTCTAACTAAGGCTATTACTTCTTCTCTCATTTACGCTGTCGCCGACTTAACTTCTCAGGTCGTTTCCTTTTTCTCTGTCTTTTCATATTTTCTGGGGTTGTATCTTTGTTCTTGGGGGGGGGGGGGGGGTTTGCTTTTGTCAATTCCTTGTTTTTGCGATTTTTGTTTGTGACGAGAACATCCATTGCATATAGGGGAGATTAGACACACGAAAATAGATGACAAAACCCGTCACAAGGGAGACTAAGTGTTTTGTTTGTTTACGCCCAAATCCCCATGAATTGGAATTCCATAGAAACCGTGATTGTTCGTTCTATAATGGAGGAAGTTAGTAAGCCCTTTGGTAAGTAGGAATTTCAGACTCACATCCCTAACCAAGCAACTTCTTTCAATTCACGTGAAACACATGATCACGAGTGGGAAGGACAATTCCTCTTTACGAGCCAAACGGCCCCTACTTAGGATGAAAATGCAGCAGTTGACTCCACACGTAGTTCTGCGTTATATGTTCTGATTTTCAGCAATGGTTCTGCTTTTTTTGGGCTCTGAATTTCCTTAAGTCAATGTTGAACTGTTACTCCATATGAGGTTAATGGGAATTGTTTTGTGCAGACAATTGCATTGCCGTCTTCTGAGCCTTACGACTTGATCAGGACACTGCGGATGGCTGGGTTTGGGTTGGTGATTTTAGGACCTACCCTTCATTATTGGTTTAATTTCATGTCAAAGATTTTTCCAGGACGCGATTTACTGGGAACAGCCAAGAAAATGTTTTTAGGCCAGACTGTATTTGGTCCTTCTATGAATGTCGTTTTCTTCTCACTAAATGCTGCCCTCCAAGGTACGGACTGCTCCTACTTTATATATGAACTCTGCTTCTTACCTCATTATGCTGTTCCGTTCAATTATTAGATGTCACATATGTTGTTCATTCACGCCTACCAGGTGAAGATGGCGAAGAAATTTTGGCAAGATTGAAACGAGACTTATTACCGACCATGCTCTATGGTCTCATGTACTGGCCGCTTTGTGATTTTGTCACTTTCAGATTTATACCAGTTCATTTACAGGTACCTTTCGTTTTCTTGATTTTAATGGATCTTTTATGTGTCAATTAATGGCATCAAAATGCTGTTGTTGTAGTCGTTACAACCTTCAATGTTTAGAAAGCGATTCTGATGTAAAGTCAGGCAACAAGATTTTATCTTAGGTCTTCTATCAGCTTGTTTTTATTATGTTCATAACGCACACTTGTTCTTTGTCAGCCATTGGTGAGCAACGGGTTTTCATATCTGTGGACTGTGTACATGACATACATGGCAAGTTTGGAGAAAGCAAGCGAATGATGATGCCATTTTGATGCATTAGCCCCTACATTGGTTTCCAAGGATAGAGGCCCAGCCGTTGCTACAACAACTTTGAAAGGATTAGGCATACACGAGAAAACTTGGACTTTCAGTTGTTTTGAGCCTTCTTGGTTAGCCAAATGATTTTTTTTTTTTTAGGTTATTCTCTTCCTCTACGATATACCCCTTTTCTTTTATTGTATCTCGCTCTCACATATCGAACAATTGATTGTCAAACGGGATGTTTCGATGTGTTAGAACGACATACAATAAGAAACAAAGGGAGTAGCTACTTTAGTATAGAAAAGGTATAAGATTGGCTCGCTTTCACGTCATCTGTTCTCTGGATCCCATATTAGTTCAAAGATCCAGTCTCTGTACAACACTTCTTTGATGTCTGTGACTTTGAAACAACAATTTCATGAGAATATCCATCATTTATGTAAACTACTTTTTGGTGTAAGTTGGATAAACATTCTGTATAAGACGACTTGCCTTTACATAGCATTTGTGATTTATTGTTCGATTCATTTGTCTTGAGATTGTAGGCATAAATCAGTGTGAGGTCATTCATTTGTCGGATTAACGTTGGGTCATTTCCATGTAAAGGTTCTACTACAGCTCATGAGGGAAATTGACAATTGTATTCGACTTGAACCAATTAATCAACGTAAAGATTCAAGGTCAGTAAAGTTTGGGACAATTCCCCATTTCCCTCTCATCGATTGAGATGCTATTTTACAGTCAAAGAATCTCCAATGTATACATACATACAATCATGAAGTACAAGTGTAACAGAACAAGCTGATGTTCACTCCTGCTTAGGTGCTGGCAGGTCCATAAGCAAGCTCACTGAAGCATCGTCGACTGTTCCTTCATTTCCAGGCAGATTAGTCGAGCATGCTTCATCTGATTCTACTAGAACCATGCTTGATTCTTCGCTATGCTTTTCTTTGTTTGTAGGGAGAACTAAGATAGGGTACAAAATAAAGCTCAGAACTACAACTATGATGCTTACAACAACTGTTTTAATGGACGCTAAGCACATGACAAGAACGAGCAGAATAGATGGTGGCAGGCAAAGAAGTATGCACCCAAATGTTTGCAAGGGAACTTTGTACGGCCTCTGAAGATCAGGACAGTAGATTCTTAACTTGATGAAAGCAGCGATTTCAAGAAGCATGGATATGGAGTAGAGAAAGTTCTGAAATTCAATTATTTCCTGAAAGGTCAGCCATGAGAGGAAGATTACCCCACTTGCAGAGCACAGAATGCTGAATGTAGGCGTTCCGTATTTTGACCTGCAGAATTTGATCATTGTCAGTTGGATACACGATAAGCGAGTGATAAAATATACTCTCCGTAGTATGATTGTAACACAATCAACAGAGCAAAATAGTTCAGTGCTGAGTTTCAGGCGCATGGTAAAATACATGATTGTGATGATAGCCGAGCAAAATAATTTAGAGCTGTGTTTTGTAGATAGTAACGCAACTCATTGCTCGCAAAGAGAATTAAAAAAGGAAAAACTTCACTCGTTCTAAAGGCAATCGGATACTCCAAAAAGGAAATCCTTGGTATTTACCGATGTAACTCAAGAATAAAATGCATGTCGTAGATATTCCTGAGGCCGGACTTCATGAATCAGGATGGGCATGGGAAAAACAAAGAGTAAGACAAACCTTGAAGCAAATATAGGTGGTAGCATTCCCATCTCACTCATTCCAAGCAGCTGAAAAGCATCACTGCTCATCTCGGCCTCAAATAAACCCAAGTTGGACATTGCAGCAGAAGCTTGTATCCACCACTGGAGCCACACCCCACCAATCAACAATCCGACTTCAGCGAAATAACCGTCTGTCCACTCACTCGAATCAACATTCCGCAACGCACCCGTGCCAGCTAGGATGGGTATCAAATAGGCCAACATAACCAATACAACCGCGCCAAAGGTAGCCTTGGGGAAAGTCTTACTAGGATTTTCAACCTCTCCTACAAGTGTACTTGCTTTATCCCAGTAATTCAAATTCCAAAACATACAGTTGAAGTACCCCCTCCAGTCCACCTTGTGAAAGTCGACGACCTTGAACCATTGTGCCGGCCTCAAACGAGGGATGGAAAGAAGGGCCATGACAAGGAACGGGGTAAGCGAGAAAACCGCCAGCAAAACAGCAGTGAAGCCAACAATGTGCAATCCTCTATAATTCAAGTATGTGAGTGAAACAGTGAGTATCAAAAGTGCAGGGAGTCTGGCAGAAAAATGATTAAAGACAGGAAATGAATGCTTCAAGTAATCAAGAAAAAGAATGGGGTAGAGAGCATTATCCATAACCCCACCAAACCATTTCCAGAAGCCTTCCTGGAAACCCCAAAAGGGTCCGAAAGCAGAGGCGATCCAGACGACATAGCCTCCGTTTTCAGGGAAAGCGGTGGCTAGTTCAGCAGTGATGAGAGCTTCAGGGATGCTCCATAGAAGGGGGAATATGAGGAAACCAAGTATAGCTAAGAGAGGGCCACCCCCTGCTTTGATTGAGTCTTCAACACCAAAAGGACCCCCTGATACTTCATAGAATATCAATGCAATTAGAGGTATTACAGTCAGTTTCGGGGTCGATTTCTGCTGGGCTGTATCAGCAGCATCCATTATCAACCTCCTCTCCTTCTCCCTCTCCCTCTCCCTGTGATGTGATGTGATGGGATGGATTTGGGGTGGGCTAACATGGATAATCGTGGTATGGAGTCATATTCGTGGAAGTGAGAGCCGAAGAATGATACTTCCTCCGATTCTTACGATTCACAATATTTGATAATCTTATAAAAAATATGCTCCCTCCCAATCCATTCAATGTTTGATATAAGGGTTTCACAATTTTTAAGAAAAGTGGTAAAAGTAAGGGTATTATTGGTAAATCAAATAATTTTATGGATCCACCAAACTTAAAGTAAGGAAAAAAGTAGTGGTATTTTGTGTAAATAGAGTAAGGATATAAGGATTATAAAGTAAAGTGCTTCGCCAAAAAGAAAATGTAAAGAATTAATTGGATTGTCCATTTATAATAAGTGTAAAGAATTGAATGGATGGGAGGGAGTAGTAATTCTAAAGAATCGGATGTAACAATAAACAAACCTCACTAGACAGATAGGCAGAAATTTGCGGAGAGAGATATGATGGCTCAAAGTCAATTAATCTCAGAATCTCCATCAGTTTTAGTAGCTGTAGCCTACTGTCGTAGCCTAGTAGTAGAGTAGGGTCTTTACTCTTTATGGGTTGGTTCATCGTTTGACTTCTCAATCCGCCATAAGAAAATCTGATTATCTCCGTTTACGTATGATTCTCATTTGTCAACAACTAGTAGTAGGAGACAATACTATACACCTTGTATTCTTTGATTTATTGGATTTTTTTGGATCAAGTCATTTTCTATTTCAATAATATTTCATATTTTTTTAGAGATATTAATTCATATTCATAATAAATATACGAAATTACTTTTTTTCTATCCTAAAAGTTTATTCAATCATCACGAAATTTCAATAATATATCCGCGATTGTCTTTCACCAATTCTGAATCCCTCCAATTAATATCTTTATTAAAAAACATTTTTCAATCCTAAAAAATCAATCGAATCTCTCCCTCGACTTCAACTATAGATTCTAATTCGATAATCGATGTAGTGATTTTGTTTCAATTATGTACTTAGTTGAATGTTTTTTTTCGAAATTACTTTTTCCTAACGAGCCTTTACTCAATCCTAACGACATTTTACCGTTTTATCCCTCTCATTTCATTTCATAAAAAATGGAGTGTTTGGTTTTCTCTCTAAATCAATCTCTCAAGCACTCGTAGACTCACCATGAACCACCACAAATATCGAGACCGTCCAAGGTTGATGGCGGGAGTCGGTGGCTGAGATGGATGCGATCGGGTCGGCAGGGCTGGAGTCGGCGGGTCTGGGTTGGTGGGGTCGGATCGAAGCCGGTGTGGGTCGGGTTGTGGGATGGTGGGCGGGCGGGCTAGGTGGTGGCCGGTGGGCGGGTGGGCTGGGTGGTGGCCGGTGGTCGGGTGGCCTGGGTGGTGGCCGGTGGTCGGGTGGGTGAGGGTGGTTGGGTGGGTAACGTTGCTGCTGGGAGTAGTTTTTTTTTTTTTTTTTTTTTTTTTAAATTAAACTATTTATTCAAATTTCCTTTTTTGTTTTTTTAATTGCTGTTTTAATTTTTTTTGTTTATTAAATTTTTCCTTTTTTCTTTGTTGTATATATTGATTATTTTATTTTAATTTAAACTTTTAAATTCAATTGGTCGTAAATACAATTAAAAAAAATAATTTCATAAATAAATAATCGATTTTTACATTATCATTAATTGAATTAGATGTCATAATTGAATGTCGGAGCGATTGATTATCTAAATTGATAGCATAAAATGAAAGAATTGTTGTTGAATCTCTATATTAATATAGAGTAATATTTATATAGGGGTATGATGAGAATTTTTTGGAAAAATTCGTTAGGATTGAGTAAAGACTCGTTAGGAAAAAGCACGACCCTTTTTTTTTTGGATCAATTTCGTTAATTGGGTGGTTTAAAAAAATAAAAAATATTTATGTGGTGGTGTGGACATGACATAGGTCCACCCCGACGCGGCCACGTGCGGGTTTGGGGAGGCGAATGAATCTCCATATGAGATGGTCAAATTGAAATTTAAATCGAAGTTAGAGTCGCCACCGAACTTTGTGGGAGTTCGGGCCCGTTCGAACCCACTCTATGTCGTAGTGGGCCGTGTACAAAATACGGCCCATTTTCGATGTCAGAGTTTATCGGGTTCGTCCCTTTGCATTTGATACCGATACCGACTTGATCGGATATCGTGTATTGAATGACTCTCGTTGCCAATGGTTTCGGACATCCGGAAACCGAGGTTCTGAGTAAGGGGTGAGGGTACGTGTTGGAAAGTTCACAAAGAACACCCAACCCCGCCCGCACATTAGCGGCCTCTACTAAGATATCGAATGATTTTTGAATACGCGCGTTAGTAATACGATGAATGATATGCAAACATTGTTTTCCTAAACATGCGAAGAATTGAATGGGTTGCTAAGTCGGTTTAATGCAACTAAAATTAACGTCAAAGTTGTTTTAGCATGCGAAATTCGTTTTAGTATAATAAAACAAATAATAAAAGGAAATTGCTAAAAAGATGAACAAACGTGTTAGTAACGATTGAATAAAAAATATGAATACGATAACATGCATGATTTTGAAAAAAGATTTTATGACACGCGATGGATTAAAACGTGTTGACCGAGGTCGAAAAATATTTGTCGAAATCTGAAAATATACCGAGAAAGCCGCTGTTTTATGTAAGAAACGATGTAAAATAAGAATAAAAAAGAAACGAACAAAAAACGGGTCGCGGTTCAGGCTCCCGCGTGAGTCGCCTGGGAGGGGCGCGACTCGCGTGGGCAGCTGTCTCGGTTCGGTTTTTTTTTGAAAATTGTTAATTTTGATAAATCGCGTACAAATATGAATTAATTTATACTCGATTTATATTTTCGATATTCGTCGTATCCGATATTCGATTATGAAATCGATATCAAATAGTCGGAATGATTTTTAGAAAACGTTTTATAAAATCGTTTTGAAAAGAATTTGAACGAAAAAAAAAAAAAAAAAGAATATTAATTCTCTCCGTGTTAGAATCGTCGTATTTTGTAAAAAAAAGTATGTGACGATTTTTAGCATCAACGAGATTTAATTTAGTTCTTGTTAGATACAATATTCGATTAGAGAATCGATATCATATTTTAAGAACGTTATATTTTATAAAATAATTTTGTAGTATCGATATTAGAAATAATAAAAAAATATGTGACGAACAACCCGTAAAAAAAATGACCGACGACGAAAAAAGGGAAAAAAAAACGAGGAAGAGACGAGAAGGAGAAGAAGAGAAGAAAGGAGAAGTCGGGTTTGATTTTACACCCTCAACCTACATGCTTCGTTTACTCGGATCGGGGCTCGTCGGAATGTGGCTAGGGCACGGGAGCGTCGAGTGAATGTCGGTGAGTTATGGTGGTTCGGTTTGGACGTGAAGGGTGACGGGTATCGGGGCCGGTTCCTTCGGGTTTTGGATGTACTATCGGTTTCTCGATGCTAAGTGTAAGGAGTGTATGTTTATGTGTGAAGAGTTGATGTATGTGTCTGAATGAATTTTGAGTTGTGCAAGGGGCCTATTTATAGGAATATTCCCGACCTTGGCTAGGAGAAGTGTTTGGGTTAGAACTACCGCTTAGGATAGGAAACGTAAGAAGCTGAGAAGAACGAGAATTCCGTTTACTTGGCAAAGAAGAAAGGGAATCTCGGCTGGTATGGGCTTCTCGGCCGAGTATTTGATGCTCGGTCGAGTGTTTGATTCGGTTTTCGGATAGAATTCCTACTTGAGATCGAATTTTATCCTTAAGCGGATTTGTTTAATATTTTGTGTAGCTGATTTTTTGTAGTATTGGAGCTCGAATCAGCCACGTGAGGTGTCACGGCTGACTCACGTGTCCCGAGAATATTTTTGACCGGGTTTTGACTCGGTCGCTAAAAGACGGTTTTACCCCTGGTGTCGGAATTGACCCAAATTAGTCTTATTTGACTTGAAACGACCCATTGGGCCTGAATTTGAGGTTGGTTTTGTGAGATTTGTACTCCGTAATAAGCCTAAACCAAATGTCCATGATTTCGAGCCCATATCCGAGTCCATTAAAGCATGTTTTGCGTCCGATCATCATCGGGTGTTTGGCGGAAACTACTATAGACACCTGGCGGTCAAAATGTGGGTGTCTACAGAGCCCCCACTCTGACTGAGGCTTGGACAAGGCAAAAGTCAGAGTAGCTACCAGGTCAATCAAAGATTAAAACCTGGCAGACTTCCGATCGGGTCGTTTAAAGTCCATTAGACCCTGCGCGAGGGGCCCGCCGGCCAGAGACTAGAAATGTACCTGAGTTGGCGATGATAACTCCGTGGGGAATCAGACTTGTCGTATAAGTCCTGGGTGTGCCTATATATGGGCTCATCCCGTTAAATGCCGCTGGGGAGTTATGTGAATTGTGCGGTCTTGAATTGTACCTGTATAAGTTACATAAAATTTTGCATGCAACATGTAGTTGAAACAAATATGACTCGCTCTGGGGAATAAAAATGATTTTTGCTTAGTTTTGAAATCGAAGTCCTGAAAGCAACTCACGTGCTAGGAAATAAGTTTTCAAAACTGAAATGGGTAGAAAAGAAATTTGCAATTTAAATAGACCGAAATTTGACCTTGTCGAAAAGGATTTTCTCAAATGGCTAAGTTTTGCAGATTTTAAAATGAGAATTTGAAGAGAGAGGTATACCGACAGACTCGACTCTGGACGTGACCGGACGAGTTGACAGACACGACTGGACTCTCGAGGGGTTGGAGCGCGACTCGGTAGGAGGGTGGGCCCACCTAACAAGACTCTTAAGTTGCACTATTCCGTAGCCTAGGCGAGTGGCAACATGGTCGAATCCTCGGAATGGGAAGGATGTGCTATGGGGGGATTGCGATAGTCTGTAATGAGACTGTTGTTGTCTAGTGCTCTCCTGGACTTTTGATTTTAGGGTACATTTCCAAAGTGGGTATTGCCTCGAATCCTGACAGATTCTTGTCTTCGACTGAGCCGAGTACTAGGACACACTACAAAAAGGAGGCTAGATTTCTTTTTGAATTTATCTGGATTTTGTGAGTGAATGGAGGTTTTCTGCCTAAGAGAAGCCTCCAGGACGACAAAGCTAGCTGTTGAGAACTATGTTACCAGATTCGGAGTTCGGTGGTGCGAACTTCGAACCAGTTCGTTCGTACTCGAACTCCGTTCGTTCGCGCACTGAGTCGCCGGAATTCGCGAATCAGGTCGGTCAAATCAACGAACCTAAGTTGCCCAGAAGAGCTATAACCCATAGCTTTGCACCGCCTTCACTCGCCGGAGAAGGCTGACTTTTGTGAGTGAAGAGCTCTAGGGTTTTTGGATTTTTTGTGTTTTAGGTGGTCTGAGCGGCGGAGCAAATGGGGAGTAGGGTTTTAAAAGTGAGGGAGAAAGTAGATGACAGCTGTAAAGTGGGTTGAAAGTAGATGACATCTTTTAAAAGTGGGTTGAAAGTAGATGACATCTTTTAAAAGTGGGGGAGACTCATATTTCCATTTTTTCAATACTTTCATTAAATAACGACTATTTGACTTTCAGCAACTATTTGACTACTTATTTGATTTAATTTTACCTAAGACTTAATTTTATAGTAGAATATCTATTCGTATTTCGAATCCAGTTCACTATTGAAAGCGAATTACGAATTACGAACTCGAATTCGAATCGAATCGAACTACGAACTATGTAACATAGGTTGAGAACATGATGGTGTCGTGATCAGAATGATGACGCTTTTTGAATGTGTGTCAATGTGGGTGGTTGTACCTTTGTTGAAAGGCTGCGTACGTATTCACGTGTGGTGAAATCAAACCAAGCCGTAGTTCAGTGTTGAAAGATATATTATGGTGCCTAGTCTAATAGGACTTTGTGTGTAACTAGCCATAACAATGGTGTAGGCTAGGTGCATTCCCAATGATGTCTTGATCAAAAGGCGAGAATGGTTAGGATATTGATCCTGTGACTGTGACCGTTCTCCGGGATAGCCCCAAGAGGTGGTGTGAACTACTTGGGCATGTTCTATGCCGACCGCAAGTTGAGTTCCCGTGCTTGGGGTTGATAACTGGTTTGGATGAAAGGAATTGGGACGGGATTTTAACGAGTTTTGCTCTCGGGGATTTTAACGAGTTTTGCTCTCGGGGATTTTAACGAGTTTTGCTCTCGGGGATTGGTTTTGATAATACGGGATCTGGTTTCCATGTCTGGCCCTAATGGTTTGGGGTATCCTATGGAGCTCGAATCCTTAAAATTCCGGGCTGTCTCTAACCTGGGTCTCGAGAAGGTCTTGAGGGTTGTAATGTGGGAAGGCTGAGTGTGGTGTTAGCTGACCAGCTTGATTGTTGCTTCCCTATTGGATGGTATGGGTTTTGATAATTTTGAATTGTTTGAATTGACCGTTTTTACTACGGTCACGGGTATGATGGCCTGCTTTTTTGTTTTGGCCTTTTGCTTCTTTTTTTTTTCATGGACTTTCGATTTCTTTTTTTTTTTGTCCAGTTTTTTTTAATGGCCTGCTTTTTGTTTTGGCCTTTTGCTTTTTTTTGATGGCCAGACTAACACCCAAGGTATGGATTGGTCGGTCTTATTGGAGGGGTGTTTTATTGTGGGAAATAGGCTTGCCTCCCGTCTTGAACCCAAACTAGGAGATTACCTAGATTTGTCATAGGATTCGATACCGCTCCTGCTACGGGTAGTTTTGTGGCTTTCTATGTCAGGCATGGAACAGGTAAAGGAAAGCACGGGTCTCAATTTCCTGCAGTCATTATAGATGTGCCTATAATAGTCACGTGCATGTGCTCACAGTGTATGACGGTGTTCATCATGTTCTCGGAAACACATAAGGAAGGTGTATATGAGAAATAACATTGAAAGCTGATTTTATTGAATTTTGAAAAAAAAGAGGACAGAATACAATTGACTCTGACTCTGACCTGGAAATTGAAATAAATAGTATATCCTAGAATCGGACTCAGACTTAGACTCGAATCAGATCTGGACTCGGATGCTCGGTTGGTTGTTTTTTTTGGTAAGGTCTTCGACAGATGCCACGACTCGCCTAAACTCGGTTTTGCGCAAATGCAAGAGAGGGAGTCAAACTAGACGCGACCCGGTGTGACTGGAATGACTAGGATTCTTGGATCGGGATACTCGAACGTTGACCTGGACAAGGTAATGACCATGACTTGGACTCGATCATGAGGGTGAGTCCAAAAAATGGGGCGACCGTGTTTGACCGCGCCGCGTGCTCGGACCAACTGTGGTGACCTAACTCTAGGTGACTCGAGTGTTCGTAGCATAGGTACGACTGGAAGAAGGCATCATAAGGACGCTGGTGTAGGATGGACGTAGGGTACCCCTCTAGGGTAATCGTGGTTGACTGCTCGGGTGGAGGACAGCCCCCAAGTGAGAGTAAAGACTTTGGTAGGGCTCAGACGGTGCGACATCTAAGTGACTCAAAAGTGGGGTACGTGAGACACGTGTAAGACATGACCCTTAGAGCAGTGGCGAATCCAGGAATTTCGAGATGGGGGTGAAAAAAATTAACGTAAAAAATAACACACAAATAATTGAGTTCAGCTTAGTTTCGATTATGCAGTTTAGTTCTTCAGTTCAATTCAGATAGATCAATTCAGTTTCGATCAGTTCAGTACTTCAATTCAGTTTATATTTATTCAGTTTAGTTTAATTCAGTTCAAATCACTTAAAAAGAATTCGTCATAACTGACTAAACTAACTCCAAAAAGTAACTAAACGTAACAAAAAACTCAAAAACTAACCGCAAACCTTTATTTAAAAAAAATCAAAGTATTATCGACTAAAATAAAAGTGTCAATACATACTAGTAATACATTATCAAATTAATTTCTCAATTTCACATAATCACATATATCATACTAATACATGATTAGAATATTAGTATGTTCATATTTTCAATTTTTTACGATTATTAATTTCTCATTTGTCCATTTTTCTTAATTCTCTACACAGGCACACATCTCAATGGTTTTTAATAAAATAAAAAAAATATCTCTAATTCTTGAGTTAATTTCCTACACAAGTACACATCTCAAATGCTCAATAAAGTCAAAAAAAATATTTAAAATGGGTTCATGTAGGATCGGGTATGAGTAAGTTGTGGTTCGGTTTGGAAACCGCTATTTCACGTAAGTGGAGAAACTAGCAACACGGGTATCCTTCGTAAAAAGAATTCAAGGTTCAATTGGGGATTTGAACCCATGACCTCATGAGCATAGGAATCAATGTATTCAATTCTACCACTACACCCAAATAACTATTCTGATCTTTATATTCATGTATATGTATTTATATGTCTTTTTTTAACTTGAATTTTTCCTAAAATAATGGGGGTGAGGGGTCACCCCCATCACCCCCTTTGAAATCGCCCTTGCCTTAGAGCAACCGTGATTGACCGCTCTGATGAAGGGTAGCCCCCAAGTGGGATCGAAAATTTGGTTAAGACTCGAGTGTCGGACGAGTGACCCTTAGACGTAAGGGTCACGAACCTTTTGTTATAGGGCTATGCCTTGTAAAAGGTTGACTCGGAAAAGACACTTAGACGGGCGACTCGTGAAAGGTGGGCCTCCTTTAGGATCCAGCTGTGTGGGTTGGGCCCTGTTTGAAAGGAGGTTTACGTGAGACATTCCCCAGACTTTGGACTCGATTGTGTAGGCGGGCCAACCTTCGTAGGAGTATGTCCTACGTAGGTGGGCCTTGCCTTAGTCAAATAAGGCGGACTGGGATAGGGAGGAAATCCGTGATATAAGATCGACGGAGTTTCGACACTAAAAGACCTTGACGACTTATGACACGACCCGACACTGCTAAATACGGGAAGTCCTAAGAAGATGTGGGTTAAGTCGTCTCACCCAATCAAGATAAACCTAATGCTACTAACTAGAAGATAGCGGCAAGCAAGGTATCGAATCCACAGGGAAACAGTCAATTTTCGTCAATTAGCTATGGCGATTCTAAAATGCTCCAAACGGTTAATTGATTGAGAATAAATAAAAAAAACTCCTAAAAACGATAATAAAAATCGAATCTAATAATGAGATGAGAACTAAGGTCACGGGTTCACGATAGATGTTCAATAATTATGCGACCATAATAATAAACACATAAACATACTAGTCGGCTATAACACGTTCTCTCAAATCGTGTCAACCTAGGAAGGATCTAACGGGCTCTCGCAACTTATTAGACTCCCTACCAAATCGCGCGTGATCTAATCCTAATTCGGCTTTCGTACAAGAACTAGAATTTCCCAAATAGATTAAAATGTTGTGGCCTTTAACAAATTAATCGACAAACAAAACACGCGAAGGTGGTACTAGCATATTTATAAATTTAGTATCAAAGCGACATAATCGTATAATAATCCATCGATCCCCCTCGACCCTAGCGAGAAAATTAGCTACGCATGATGATTACGAAACAATAAATCGCATACATGGAATTCATGATAAAAAGGTGAAGCAAATAAATCTAATAACAAACGAACGAGAATCTAGCGAACCAAAGTAAACAACGAATTACAAATAAGGAAAAATTGCGACGAACTAAAATAATTTACGATGAAGATTGAAACGTAAACTGAAAATTGCATAAACGAGATTACCGAAATCGAATCCGAGCGAAAACCGAGTGCTAGAATCTTAAGAGTCACGAGCTTCTAAAGTAAAAATAAAACTAAGTATGAAAAGTGATAATAAGAAATGATACAAGCCTCCTTAGTTATACAAAATTAGGCGAAAATAAGCTGCGTGTCGCGCCGGCCGGCTGGCAGGCCGCCTGCCACATGCAGGGGCCTAGACACACCAAAAATTGAAGCTAAAAACGCCCTTGTGTCACGCCGGCCGGCCAGCAGGCCGCCTGCCACATGCAGGCTGGCGCGCACAACACTACTAAAACAAGCATTGGGCCGCTTTCCTGGGCCCAACGAATCGACACTTCTCATTTCTTCTTCGCCTAAACGTCTCGAAGCACGGGTTTTGTCTCGGGATCGTTCTTCTAACCAGATATGAGTGTAAATGCACATAAAAGCCTGAAATCGTGTAGAATCTACAAAAACACTCACTCAAAGCAAAATGTTAGAAGAAACGGCTCTAAAGAGCGCGTTCCGACCGGAAAAGACAACGGAATCGAGGGAATAAAGTTATATAAACACGACACATCAAACTCCCCCGAACCGAACCCTTGCTTCTCCTCAAGCAAGACCCGTAAGAAAATAACTAATATAATACCGAAACAGCTCAAAGCAAATAATAGGCAACCAAATACTCAAGTCCGTCATAGCGAACATCGAACCAAGTCTAAGAAACGGATTCCAAGACGGGAAATAGGAAAAATAATCCATCAACAAATTCACAACTTTACCAAGCATAATATGTAGAAACCACATTTTCAACCGAAACCCTTACATAGGCTACTTACGGAGGCACTCATCGCTCAATTAGGAAAGGTGTGTATATGTGAAATATATATGTGAAAACGCTCAACTACTCCAACTCATGGAAATATGCCCGCAATCTAGTATGGTATCAACCTCTAAATTTTTACAAAACATGCTAAGATCACAAAGGGAGGCAAGGATGGTGATAACAAGGTAGAAGGTGGAAATCGATATGGTCATGTGAGGTTAAAGCCAAGCTAGTGAACTAACTAGCGCGATAATGCTCAACTCAAAAATTCTTCCACTTCCATAAACAAAACATACAAATCACCAACCAACGAGAATGAGTCCGGGATCAAACGAGGGCGCTCAAATTTCATCAAGTAAACGGAAAATAAAAGTAACGAGAATAACATATATATTTTTTTTTTGATTTTTTTTTTGAAACGTTTGTTTTTTTTTTTTTCGATTTTTTTTTTCTTTTTGATTCTTTTCTCATTTTTTCTCATTTTCTCATTTTTCGATTTTTTCAAAGCTTGATGAAATTAGAAGCAAATATAAACAATGACTCAAATTGACCCGAACAGAATCTACATACTCCCTTGAAACATATTCAACCACATCCAAACATCCATCGAAAATCTCCATAATCGCACAATAACGAGCATAGAACGCACTAGGTGACCTACTTCATCAGGCTTGGCTAGGTAGGCAAATTTGATTTTGTAGTTCATTTTGTGAATTCTTTATATAATAGCCAAGGAGAAAATGGATAGAAATAGATGAAAAATGAAAAAGTCCCAAAAATGATCACTAGGCAAGTTAGTCAAAATAAAGGGGAAAACACCATACTTATGCGTATTGACATAACATATTCCACGAGGAGACCTACACACACAACCTAAGTGGTAGCCAGGTATGAATGTACTGGCTACAGGAGGCTCTAAATCTCACCAATTTTGTAGCTAAAGCCTAAATGCAAGGTCGGTCTAAATGGGTATCACAAATTATAGCTCAGTTGGTTGCATACTTATCGATTAATTATTATTCCACATAACAAAGGTCAGATGGATGCCAATTAAGAATGAGTAGGTAGCCTAAAGAGCGCAAATTATCATCACTGCTGCATAATCGGTATCATAGACAGACGCTAAGACTCAAGGAAATAAAACTAAAAATACTAAAAACTCCCCCACGCTAGACTCGACATTGTCCTCAATGTCCATATCATACAGACTCAAAATTGGTGGGGGGCACAAATAAAAACTGAGGATAGAGAAAAGACATACCAAATATATACACGGAGAGGTAGCGGAATCAGCAATCCGCTACTGATCATCATCACCGAAATCATCGTCATCACCGAAATCATCATCCTCCATATCATCATCTGCAGCAGTCCCGGAGCCAGATGCACCACCCGTATACCAACCACCTCCCTGATAATCACTAGCGGCTCCAAAAGCAGGGCCCGTTGGGGCGCTGAAATAGTCAGTGTGAAGATGAAAGCCGCCATGAATCGAAGGATCAGTATAACCACCCACGGGCCACGAAAAGTACGAGGGGTAAGGGCCCTGTGGTGGCACAGCCGCACGCCTAGCATAGTCATCATATACAGGATACATCCCGAGGCATTGATCAGCATATAACCTGTCTAGGTGAGCGTGAGTAGCAGCGGTGTCGGCACGAGTCTCCGTGCGCAAAGTATCAAAATCGGAACGGGACGAACCGACACTCAACTCCATGCGCTCCATCCAAGAAATCAGATCGGGATGGAGAGGAGCATACTGGGGTGGTGGAGGAGGCTGCTCAAAAGCAGTAGTGGTGGTAGGCTCAGAAGCAGGCTGAGATGGACCGGGCTCAGAGGCGGGCTGGGAAGCACTAGGCTCGCTCGTCGGGCGACGAGTATAGGTAACAGCATGCGACGAGGGAAGAGAGCTAGGGGCAGCGACGGGTAATAAATAATTAGGCTGATCAGCCTCAAGTGACAAAACCGACCCGGCTTGCAAAATAATAGTCGCCTGCTCATGAATAAGCCAAGCCCAACGATTCTGATGCCTAGAAGAAATCCAGTTAAGAGAAGCCAAATACCGAAGGCTAAGGGTAATCTCGCCCTGGACCGGAGCATGGTCCGCTTTGTTAAAAGCGGTCAACCGAGCAGCTAATTGTGTGACTAACCCGCCTATATAAATAGGAACATCGGCAACGGCCGTAGCTATTCTCCTAAACTGAAGGACGAGGTGATAGGCAATATTAATATGCCACACCTTCGGCTTACGCCGCAAATACGAGCCCAAAATAGACACCTCCTCGGTGCGCACATTATGTGGCTCCTTCCTAGCAAAAACCGTCCATCCCATAAACCTCTGCCAAACCTTAATAACAGGATTATGAATATTATTTGAACTCATATGCCCCGCGGTAGTATGCGGGGCATCAGCAATGCAATCCCAAAAATCTCCCACCCTAAAATTAGCATACTCGGGTGGTGTACGGTCATCATAATCCTTAAGGTCAAAACAATTCCCAAACTGCTTCAGGCTCAGCGAAAAACTAGTATTCAGTAAACGGAACTCAACAGAAATATCACCAGACCGTCTATTCTTATGTACCTCAAACGAACTCAGAAATTCCAACGTAAGCTGGGTATACGTATTACGACGCATCGTAAAAAATGTACCCATACCAACACCCTTAAACAATAGTTCCAAAGCAGAATCTAAACCTAAAGTTCGCATAGCATCACGATCGATAAAACGAGTAGGAACAATAGACCGCTTTCTCAAATTTTGAAACCGTACCTTTTGGTCAATAGTGGTAAAAATTACACTTGGAAAAACTGGATCGGGCTCAATGTCGGGTTGAGCATGCTCGTTCCTGGTGCGCTTGTTCCGAGGAGGCATTGCAAATCAGTTGAAAGTAGCAGTTTATGGGAAAAAAAAATAGGGAAAATTTGAGGAGTGATAGTGAAAGAGGGAGATGGTGGAGCTGGGAAATGGGGGAAATTGGGGTTTGGGGGATGAGAGAGAGAAGAGAGAGGCGAGGGAGGTAGGAATGAATGAAGAAATGACGAGAAAATGGGGTTTGGGGGTCTGATGTACGCCCCAGCCGGTCTGGACCGGCGGCCGGCTGACCGGCCTGAAGCACTCCTTCGCTATTTTCGAATTTTTAAAAGAATTATTCCTCTCACAGACCAGCCGGTCAGGACCGGCGGCCTGCTAGCCGGCCTGACCGCACAAATGCCTTTGTTTTCGAGACTTTGCCCAACTTTTTCTTCCAATTTGCTTTGTACTTGGCCCCTGAAGTTAACAGGGGGCCTAGGGGCAGGCTGAGACGCACAAATCACACTATTAGTACTCAAATTCACTTCGCGCCTCGGCCCCTAGAGTCGATAGGCCCCCTAGGCCTAGGCTGAGGCGACCTGCTATATTATCACAAGCATGGTGAATATCTCCTCTTTTTTTTTTTCTTTTTTTTTTTTTTTTTCCAATAACTTCAATTCGAGTTATCTCCGATGATTCTGCGCGTCTCCAAAAACATTAGTCCCTCCTCTCGTCCTCACTAAAACATCTAAAAAAAAAAAATAATAAAAAAAAAAACGAGAATGAGGGAAATTATTTACATACTCGGGCTGCCTCCCGGTAGCGCTGGTTTAAAGTCCCGCACGACTTGATGAGTTTCAAGATTTAGTGGAATGAGGGAACGGGATGAAGTCGCATAACATCAATTGCTCCAACTTGAGCACCTTCTTGATATAACTTCAATCGTTGACCATTCACCTTAAATCGTTCACCCGAATCACTCTCGACTTCAATCGAGCCAAATTTACCCACATGGGTGCCAGAAAAAGGTCCGGACCAACGAGACTTTAACTTTCCGGGAAACAACCGGAGTCTAGAATTAAACAATAATACCTTATCCCCCATATTGAACTCACGGTGAAGGATATGCTTGTCATGCCACCGCTTGGTGCGCTCCTTATAAACCCGAGCACTATCATAGGCACCAAGACGGAATTCCTCCAACTCATTCAATTGCATGAGTCTCTTCTCCCCGCTTAAATGTGGATCCAAGTTAAGCTCCTTGATCGCCCACCAAGCCTTGTACTCAAGCTCGACCGGTAAATGGCATGACTTGCCATAAACTAAACGATAAGGGGAAGTACCAATAGGCGTCTTAAAGGCGGTACGATAAGCCCATAGTGTATCATCTAGCTTAGAACTCCAATCCTTCCGAGCTTTTGACACGACCTTTTGGAGAATAGACTTGATTTCCCTATTGGACACCTCAACTTGCCCACTCGTTTGAGGATGGTAGGCAAGACCGGTACGGTGAGAGACACCGTACTTAGCAAGTAAAGCATCAAGTCGCTTCTCATGGAAATGGCTTCCACCATCACTAATAATCGCTCTTGGAACACCAAAGCGGGGAAAAATAGTCTTTTTAAACAGAGATATTACCGTTCTAGCATCATTAGCAGGAGATGCTACCGCCTCCACCCACTTGGAGACATAATCAACCGCAACCAAAATATATCGGTTGCCCTTGGATGACGGGAACGAGCCTTGGTAGTCTACACCCCAGACATCAAAAATTTCTACCTCGAGAATCCCATTTTGAGGCATCTCATGCCTCCGAGAAATATTACCGGTCCTTTGACATGCGTCGCAGGACATAATAAAAGCTTGGGCGTCTCGGAATAAAGTTGGCCAATAAAAACCCGACTGGAGGACCTTAGCCGTGGTTCGGCTCGGTCCATGATGACCACCATATGGTGATGAATGACAACTCTCTAGAACTCCCTGAACTTCCCACTGAGGGACACATCGACGAAAAATACCATCGGCACACTCCTTAAATAAATAGGGGTCATCCCAGAAAAATTGTCGAACATCATGTAGGAATTTTTTCTTTTGTTGATAAGAGAGATCGGAGGGTAATACCTTGCCAACTAAATAATTGGCATAATCCGCATACCAAGGTCCTTCGCTTTCACCGGTAGTTAAGGCCATGAGAGAATCATCGGGAAAAGAGTCATCTATGGGGATGACAACTCCTTCCTCCTCGACTCTAAGCCTCGATAAATGATCTGCAACGGCATTTTCCGCTCCTTTCTTATCCCGGATCGATAAATCAAACTCTTGGAGGAGGAGGATCCATCGAAGTAATCGGGGCTTCGCTTCTTTCTTAGCAAGGAGGTACTTGAGAGCCGCATGATCGGTGAAAACAATGACTTCCGATCCAACCAAATAAGTTCTGAACTTCTCCAAAGCATACACTATAGCTAGCAATTCCTTCTCGGTAGTTGCATAGTTAACTTGAGCATTATCAAGTGTTTTACTAGCATAGTATATAGCATGCAAGACTTTGTCCTTCCTTTGGCCCAAAACCGCTCCCACAGCATAATCACTCGCGTCACACATTATCTCGAATGGTAAATTCCAATCCGGTGACTGAATAATCGGAGCCGATATAAGGGCCTGCTTAATCCTGTTAAAAGCTTCCACACACTCATCAGTAAAATCGAAAGAGGCATCCTTTAGGAGCAATTGTGTAAGTGGCTTAGCAATTTTGGAAAAGTCCTTGATAAAGCGGCGATAAAATCCCGCATGACCAAGGAAACTCCTCACTCCCTTTACATTATCCGGCAAGGGCAATTGCTCAATCACTTGCACTTTTGCTTTATCCACCTGAATGCCCTTTTCGGAGACCACATGACCCAAAACTACACCCTCAGTGACCATAAAATGACACTTCTCCCAATTCAAGACCAAACTGACCTCGACACATCGGTTTAAAATGGTATCCAAGTTAGCTAAACAAGCTGAAAAACTCATACCATACACACTAAAGTCGTCCATAAACACTTCCATAATGGACTCGATGTAGTCGGAAAAGATGCTCATCATGCATCTTTGAAAGGTGGCGGGTGCGTTACATAGCCCGAATGGCATCCTGCGATATGCGAAAGTGCCATAGGGACAAGTAAACGTGGTCTTTTCTTGGTCGGCGGGGTGTATCGGAATCTGGAAAAATCCCGAATATCCATCCAAATAGCAAAAATACTTGTGAGATGCTAGTCTCTCAAGCATTTGGTCGATAAAAGGCAATGGGAAGTGGTCTTTAAGTGTAGCGGTGTTCAACCATCTATAGTCTATGCACATTCTCCATCCCGTCACGATTCGTGTAGGGATTAACTCATTCTTTTCATTCGGGACCACAGTAGTCCCGCCCTTCTTAGGTACAACTTGTACCGGACTCACCCACTTTGAATCGGGAACCGCATAAATAATTCCCGCATCCAACAATTTCATAACTTCCTTTTTAACAACCTCTTGCATATTCGGGTTCAACTTATGTTGACCCTGGACACAAGGACGATGACCTTCCTCGAGATTAATTCTATGCATACAAAAATCGGGACTAATTCCCTTCAAGTCATCAAGACTATACCCCAAAGCCTTCCTATTTTTCTTCAAAACAACTAACAAATCAGAAAGTTGTTGCTCAGTTAAATCGGCACTTACAATCACGGGGAAGCTCTCGGTATCGTCTAAAAAGGCATATTTTAGGTGAGACGGAAGTGGCTTACGCTCCGGAATGGATATGTCAATAGTAAATGAGGTGTGCACGATGTTGGTTACATCGACACCTTGCTCCTCCGTGAGTATCCTTCCTTCCAAAGCGGCTTCCAAAGCATCAACAACAGCAGAGTCAACGGAAGCATCACCTGCACACGCTTCCAAACATATCAAAGCCTCTAAGGGGTCCCGTATAAGGGACGCCTCCATAGAATCATGAACCAAAACATCCACAATATCAATCATGCAACAAGAATCCGTTACCATCGGGTTCTTAAGTGTACTATCTAAGCAGAAAACAATGGTGTCTCCACCCACTTCCAAGGTCAATTTGCCGTTCTTGACATCAATCACCGCGTCGGCGGTGTGCAAAAATGGCCTTCCCAAAATTATGGGAATTTGGGTGTCCTCGGCCATGTCAAGGACGATAAAATCAACTGGGATAAAAAATTTTCCAACTCTAACGGGCACGTCCTCTAAAACTCCCAAAGGACGTTTTATGGAACGATCCGCCATCTGCAAAGTGACACTAGTACACTTAAGAGGACCCATATTAAGTTTTTCACAAACGGAATAAGGCATGACACTTACACTAGCACCTAAGTCACATAATGCCTTATCAATCGATAAAGTGCCAATAGTGCAAGGAATCGAAAAACTACCGGGGTCCTTTAGCTTTGGTGGAGCCTTGTTCTGTAAAAATGCATTACACTCTGCAGTAAGAGCGACGGTTTCTACCTCACCAATGCTTCTCTTCCGAGTCAAGATGTCCTTCATAAACTTTGCGTAAGACGGGACCTGCAAAATGAGCTCGGTAAACGGGACCGTAACCTGCAAATTCTTCACAACCTCCATGAACTTGCCAAATTGGGTAGCTTCTTTCCGATTCTTCAATCGACCCGGGAATGGTACTTGAATTGTTGGACTAGTCGGGGTGGGAACGGGAGTAGTGGGCGGTGGAACTTGATCTTCACTTGGAGTTTCCACAATAATGTCCTCACTGACATCTTCCACTAGAACCTCCTCCTTCTCGGCCGGTGTATCATCTTTAGGCATCGACGGACCCTCATAGTGTGTGCCACTACGAAGAGTGATCGCATTAGCCGTATCATGCTGTTGATCACCTTGAGAAGGGAGTTTACCTTGTTGACGCGTTGCTTGTGACGCGGCAAGGTGTCCCACTTGGTTCTCCAAATTCTTGATGGCATTATCCTTAGCTTGATCATTCTTTTGCATTTGTGCCATCATCGAGTCCTGAGTCTTGGCCATCATCTGCATCATACTACGAAGCTCAGACATTTCATTAGAACTCGAAGAAGAAGAAGAATTACCTTGAGCTTGTGCTGAGGATTGGCCAAAATTCTGCTGACTAGTACCGAAATTCTGATTAGTATTGCCAAAATTTTGTTGAAATTGACCCGAGTGAGGTCGCTGCTGAAAATTTCCCTGATTTTGGAAATTCTTCTGATTACCGAAAACCTGCTGGTTCTGCTGGTTCTGAGAATTATGGAATTGCTGCTGGTTCTGAAAATTTCCTTGATTCTGGAAATTCTGCTGATTCAGGAGATGCTGCCTCGGTGGGGGTACATAAACCGGCGTAATAGGCGGGTTCAAGACATTAGTACTCCTGTAAGACAAAAGAGATGCATCATATCCTGGTTGGTTCATATATGGATAACGTGGACGCATAGAATGGAACGCATTCACCTGTTCTATGGAGCCTAGGCAATCCTGAGCTTGATGGTCCGCGGCACCACAACGCATACATGCATACTCTTGCATGGCATGTACTTGATGCATGCCTCCTCCTCCTTGAGAATTTGACACTTCAAATGCATCAAATCTCTTAGCCAAGGCGGCTAATTGAACGGCCACGGCATTTGAGGACCCACTTTCACCGGAGTTTGATCGAGTATTACCACGTGGATTACCCCATCGGGAGTGGTGAGATGCCATCTCTTCTATTGTTTGCCAAGCCTTATCATCATCCACATTACATTGGAAACGCCCATTGCATGCTGAATCAAGTGTACTCCTGCAATCATCATACAACCCGTTATAAAATTGGTTACAAAGAAACCAAACTTGAAAACCATGGTGCGGGCATTCCTTCACAAGCTTCTTGAACCGCTCCCACGCTTCATGAATATTCTCGTTCGGAGTTTGACGAAAATTGGTGATTTGACTCCGGAGCATGTTCGTCTTTTGTGGAGGGTAGTAGTGCTTGTAGAAGGCAAGAGCGAGAGAATTCCAATCAGTGATCCCCTCGGTGACTTTATCGAGATCGGTTATCCACTCCCTAGCGGAATCCCGTAGTGAGAACATGAAGAGCATCTCCATGACTTCTTCTTGAGTTACCCCGGCCGGAAGTGGAATCGTGGAGCAATAGTCGGTAAAAATCCTCATATGCTTGTGAGGATCCTCCCTAGGTTCACCACCAAATTGATTCTTCTCCACCAAAGTGATAAAGGCGGGTCGAATCTCAAATGTACCTTGAGTGGCAGTTGGTCGTTTAACCAACTTAGGAAGAGCAGTTTGCTCGGGCTCCGAATGACTAGAAAGCTTCGGCATTTTTATGATCGGAGGAGGTGGTAAAATGGTCTCGGACTGAGATTGATGTTCCTCTTCAAAGGACTGATTCTCAGCTACAAATTCAGTATGAATAGCTTCCAAAGTCGCAAGATTGGGAGCTGCGGAAATCTCTCTCCAAAACTGTCGTCGCCTACGAAAGGTTTTCTCGGGTTCAGGATCGAACGGAGTAAGCTCTGATGGCCGGAAAGACCTGGGCATAAGCAAAACTACAAGTAGGGAGTGAGATCAATCTCAAGGAATTTTAATTCCTTGAGACGAAAGAGAGCATAAAAGAAACAAGCTAAAAAAACAAGAAAAACCGTTTCCCCGGCAACGGCGCCAAATTTGATGTGGGTTAAGTCGTCTCACCCAATCAAGATAAACCTAATGCTACTAACTAGAAGATAGCGGCAAGCAAGGTATCGAATCCACAGGGAAACAGTCAATTTTCGTCAATTAGCTATGGCGATTCTAAAATGCTCCAAACGGTTAATTGATTGAGAATAAATAAAAAAAACTCCTAAAAACGATAATAAAAATCGAATCTAATAATGAGATGAGAACTAAGGTCACGGGTTCACGATAGATGTTCAATAATTATGCGACCATAATAATAAACACATAAACATACTAGTCGGCTATAACACGTTCTCTCAAATCGTGTCAACCTAGGAAGGATCTAACGGGCTCTCGCAACTTATTAGACTCCCTACCAAATCGCGCGTGATCTAATCCTAATTCGGTTTTCGCACAAGAACTAGAATTTCCCAAATAGATTAAAATGTTGTGGCCTTTAACAAATTAATCGACAAACAAAACACGCGAAGGTGGTACTAGCATATTTATAAATTTAGTATCAAAGCGACATAATCGTATAATAATCCATCGATCCCCCTCGACCCTAGCGAGAAAATTAGCTACGCATGATGATTACGAAACAATAAATCGCATACATGGAATTCATGATAAAAAGGTGAAGCAAATAAATCTAATAACAAACGAACGAGAATCTAGCGAACCAAAGTAAACAACGAATTACAAATAAGGAAAAATTGCGACGAACTAAAATAATTTACGATGAAGATTGAAACGTAAACTGAAAATTGCATAAACGAGATTACCGAAATCGAATCCGAGCGAAAACCGAGTGCTAGAATCTTAAGAGTCACGAGCTTCTAAGTAAAAATAAAACTAAGTATGAAAAGTGATAATAAGAAATGATACAAGCCTCCTTAGTTATACAAAATTAGGCAAAAATAAGATGCGTGTCGCGCCGGCCGGCTGGCAGGCCGCCTGCCACATGCAGGGGCCGAGACACACCAAAAATTGAAGCTAAAAACGCCCTTGTGTCACGCCGGCCGGCCAGCAGGCCGCCTGCCACATGCAGGCTGGCGCGCACAACACTACTAAAACAAGCATTGGGCCGCTTTCCTGGGCCCAACGAATCGACACTTCTCATTTCTTCTTCGCCTAAACGTCTCGAAGCACGGGTTTTGTCTCGGGATCGTTCTTCTAACCAGATATGAGTGTAAATGCACATAAAAGCCTGAAATCGTGTAGAATCTACAAAAACACTCACTCAAAGCAAAAATGTTAGAAGAAACGGCTCTAAAGAGCGCGTTCCGACCGGAAAAGACAACGGAATCGAGGGAATAAAGTTATATAAACACGACACATCACGGGCCAACCTTCGTAGGAGTATGTCCTACGTAGGTGGGCCTTGCCTTAGTCAAATAAGGCGGACTGGGATAGGGAGGAAATCCGTGATATAAGATCGACGGAGTTTCGACACTAGAAGACACTTATGACACGACCCGACACTGCTAAATACGGGAAGTCCTAAGAAGAGGAAGGTTTCGAAATATGTTTTTTTGAAAAGCCCGAAAAAAATTCGGGGAGAACCGACCCTTTTTTCGAAAAAGAAAACGGAAAGGCGGACCGGGCGACGGTTTTGAAAGTTCGAAAGTATTTTCGAGTTTTGAAATGGGCATAATACCGGCTAAAAATAGGCTAATTTGAGTAAAATCGTAAATCCTAAATTCGGTATATGTCCCGGGTTTTGAAATTGGATATTTTGAAAAGGATGCAATTTTGAAAATGACGGTTTTTTGAAAAGACGACTTGTAAATCAGGTAGCACGTAGTCACGGAAGCAGTATAACGACACCATGTATGCTCTAATTCTAAGCCTCGGTCAGTCTGTAAGGGTCTATACCAGTGTACACAGCCTATCGAGAATCGGGGCGGACTTCCTAAGTCGAGTTGAGCTTAGAACATGCCGTAAAACCCATACGAATCGGCTAATAGACACCTTCGACATATCCAATTTGGACTACATCGATAGTGGGAAGTCGGTCACCAGTACCGGCCCGGGAAAATATGGGGTTATGCATGAACCGTAAAACTAAAACGCGTATTGTACTAGTCAAACGATTTCTATTCGAGTCTCACCCTGAGGATGCCGATGGTAAGTCACGCATCAGTTAATCCCCAGCGGAGTCGCCAAATTGTGGACATGACATAGGTCCACCCCGACGCGGCCACACGCGGGTTTGGGGAGGCGAATGAATCTCCATATGAGATGGTCAAATTGAAATTTAAATCGAAGTTAGAGTCGCCACCGAACTTTGTGGGAGTTCGGGCCCGTTCGAACCCACTCTATGTCGTAGTGGGCCGTGTACAAAATACGGCCCATTTTCGATGTCAGAGTTTATCGGGTTCGTCCCTTTGCATTTGATACCGATACCGACTTGATCGGATATCGTGTATTGAATGACTCTCGTTGCCAATGGTTTCGGACATCCGGAAACCGAGGTTCTGAGTAAGGGGTGAGGGTACGTGTTGGAAAGTTCACAAAGAACACCCAACCCCGCCCGCACATTAGCGGCCTCTACTAAGATATCGAATGATTTTTGAATACGCGCGTTAGTAATACGATGTATGATATGCAAACATTGTTTTCCTAAACATGCGAAGAATTGAATGGGTTGCTAAGTCGGTTTAATGCAACTAAAATTAACGTCAAAGTTGCTTTAGCATGCGAAATTCGTTTTAGTATAATAAAACAAATAATAAAAGGAAATTGCTAAAATGATGAACAAACGTGTTAGTAACGATTGAATAAAAAATATGAATACGATAACATGCATGATTTTGAAAAAGATTTTATGACACGCGATGGATTAACATATGTTGACCGAGGTCGAAAAATATTTGTCGAAATCTGAAAATATACCGAGAAAGCCGCTGTTTTATGTAAGAAACGATGTAAAATAAAAATAAAAAAGAAACGAACAAAAAACGGGTCGCGGTTCAGGCTCCCGCGCGAGTCGCCTGGGAGGGGCGCGACTCGCGTGGGCAGCTGTCTCGGTTCGGGTTTTTTTGAAAATTGTTAATTTTGATAAATCGCGTACAAATATGAATTAATTTATACTCGATTTATATTTTCGATATTCGTCGTATCCGATATTCGATTATGAAATCGATATCAAATAGTCGGAATGATTTTTAGAAAACGTTTTATAAAATCGTTTTGAAAAGAATTTGAACGAAAAAAAAAAGAAAAAAGAATATTAATTCTCTCCGCGTTAGAATCGTCGTATTTTGTAAAAAAAAGTATGTGACGATTTTTAGCATCAACGAGATTTAATTTAGTTCTTGTTAGATACAATATTCGATTAGAGAATCGATATCATATTTTAAGAACGTTATATTTTATAAAATAATTTTGTAGTATCGATATTAGAAATAATAAAAAAATATGTGACGAACGACCCGTAAAAAAAATGACCGACGACGAAAAAAGGGGAAAAAAACGAGGAAGGGACGAGAAAGAGAAGAAGAGAAGAAAGGAGAAGTCGGGTTTGATTTTACACCCTCAACCTACATGCTTCGTTTACTCGGATCGGGGCTCGTCGGAATGTGGCTAGGGCACGGGAGCGTTGAGTGAATGTCGGTGAGTTATGGTGGTTCGGTTTGGACGTGAAGGGTGACGGGTATCGGGGCCGGTTCCTTCGGGTTTTGGATGTACTATCGGTTTCTCGATGCTAACTGTAAGGAGTTTATGTTTATGTGTGAAGAGTTGATGTATGTGTCTGAAAGAATTTTGAGTTGTGCAAGGGGCCTATTTATAGGAATATTCCCGACCTTGGCTAGGAGAAGTGTTTGGGTTAGAACTACCGCTTAGGATAGGAAACGTAAGAAGCTGAGAAGAACGAGAATTTCGTTTACTTGGCAAAGAAGAAAGGGAATCTCGGCTGGTATGGGCTGCTCGGCCGAGTATTTGATGCTCGGTCGAGTGTTTGATTCGGTTTTCGGATAGAATTCCTACTTGAGATCGAATTCTATCCTTAAGCGGATTTGTTTAATATTTTTTGTAGCTGATTTTTTGTAGTATTGGAGCTCGAATCAGCCACGTGAGGTGTCACGGCTGACTCACGTGTCCCGAGAATATTTTTGACCGGGTTTTGACTCGGTCGCTAAAAGACGGTTTTACCCCTGGTGTCGGAATCGACCCAAAATAGTCTTATTTGACTCGAAACGACCCACTGGGCCTGAATTTGAGGTTGGTTTTGTGAGATTTGTACTCCGTAATAAGTCTAAACCAAATGTCCATGATTTCGAGCCCATATCCGAGTCCATTAAAGCATGTTTTGCGTCCGATCATCATCGAATGTTTGGCGGAAACTACTATAGACACCTGGCGGTCAAAATGTGGGTGTCTACAGGTGGTTGTCATAATGTCATTGCAAGAGAGGGAGGAGGTATTCATGGTCGTCCTTGGCTAGTCGGCGGGGAATCAAACTCGTGGCCTTTCTCTCATATACAAGTGTGAGTAAACCACTACTAGATCACTTTCAATGTAGTGAATCTTTTAATGCATTGACACTATATATCCATTAATGGTATCCCGAGTGTGTGTATACTTTCGTAACCTTAGATCTCCAACCATGAGTTGGTATCTTATCATTGTGACGATGATATGCTAAATTTGTTCTCCAACCATGATTTTGGAGGATTTTTGTGCGTCAACATTGTGAGGAGCTTGATGATGCTCAACTTTCCGTTGAGTAGAATGCCGTGGCTTTGGTTGTAACTTTCTTTTTCTCTCTAATTTAGTACCCAATAGGGACTTGACACTTGTCAAGCCCATATTCAATCTCTTTATTTCTTATTTCTTTTGAACTGTCCACGGTTTTTTATTAAAAATCTTTTTTTTTTTATTTTTTTTAAAAATAAAATATCTAAGTTTGAATTTTTTTTTCTATAAATAGAGTATAATATTGAGTAGTATTGTCACACTACTACTTCATCTCTCTATTTTATTTTGTTAATCACATTTAATACAAATCAAAATTAAACCTATTTCTTTCTAATATTAGATATGAATAACTATAATAATTATAATAATAATTCGAGTAGTAATAATAATAGTAGTAATAATAATCTCGAATGTTATAATGTAAGATGATGAAGAAGAGATGAGTATGAATGGATGAGTGTTTTTTTTAGGGTCGTGCTTTTTCCTAACGACCTTTTACTCAATCCTAACGACACTTTACCAATTTACCCTTGTCATTTCACCCATCCTCCCAAATTCTTTGATTTTCTCTCTCTAAAAAACCCCCCACAAAATTCAACCCTTCCATGTACACACCCTCATAAACACCCACCACCCAAAACACAAGCATTGGGGTGGCTGGGGTCAGTGGTGGTCGGTGAGTCTGGACCGACGGATCGAGGGTGGTGACCTGGTGCGGGGCGGCCAGTCCGGGCCTGGTTGGTCTGAGAGGGTAGGTGGGTGAGGGTGGGTGGGGTGGGTGGTTGGTGGTGGGAGAAGGGGGTTGTCGTGGGTGGGGATTAGGGTTATAGTTTTTTTTTTCTTTTTTAATATATAAATTTCCTATTTTGATTATAATTATTTTGTTTTAAAATGTTTCTTTCTTCTTCATCAAAAAAAAATGTTTCTTTCTTCTTCATCAAAAAAAAAATGTTTCTTTCTTCCTATTTTCCATTTTTTTTTGTATGATGTAAATTATTTTTTCATATTTTACAAAATTTCTTTTACTTTAATATTACTCCTATGTTTTTATTTTAATTTTTCTTTTATTTCGCTAAATTTAAGTAATCAATAATAAATAATTAAAATAGAATCTATAACGAAGTTGGAAGCGTTGATTGATTACATAAATCGAATTCAGAAACACTGATTGATTACATAAATCGAATTCATAAACGTTGATCGATTAGTAAATTGATAAAATGAAGAAAAGTTAAATTAAATCTTGGGCAAAAGTTTAGGATTTGTAAAGGGGTATAATGGGAAAACTATATGAAAATTCGTTAGGATTGAGTAAACGCTCGTTAGGAAAAAGTAATTTCGTTTTTTTATTGTGATGTGAATGAGTGAGAAAGAGGAAAGATGAAAGGATGATGAGTGAAGGATGAGCATGGTTGGACATTGTAGACACCCACATTTTGACCGCCAGGTGTCTATAGCAGTTTCCGACAAACACCCGATGATGATCGGACGCAAACGTGCTTTAAATACTCAGAAACGGGCTCAAAATCATTGGCATTTGGCTTGGGCTCATTACTGAGTACATATCTCACAAAACCAACTTCAAAATCAGGCCCAGTGGGTCGTTTTGAGTCAAATAAGACTAATTTGGGTCGATTCCGACACCGGGGGTAAAACCGTCTTTTTGCGACCGAGTCAAAACCAGGTCAAATATTTTTCAGAGACACGTGAGTCAGCCGTGACACCTCACACGGCTGATTCCCACTCTAATCCTACAAAAATCAACTTCTCAAAATATTAAACAAATCCGTTTAAGGATAGGATTCGATCTCAAGTAGGAATTCTATCCGGAAACCGAATCAGATATCGACCGAACACCAAGTACTCGGCCAAGACACCCAAATCAGCCGAAATACTCCTCCATCCAGCCAAGATTTTGGCTTCTCCACCAAGCAACGGAATTTGCATTCCTTTCGAACTCTTGCATTTCCTATCCAAAAACCGATTCAAACACCCGACCGAGTACAAAACACTCGGCCGAGCAACACACAACCAGCCGTGTCCCCTTTCTTTTTTGACAAGAAAGTGGAATTCTCATGCCTTACAACTTCCGCATTTCCTATCCCAAGCGGTAGTTCAAACTCTCCTAGCCAAGGTCGGGAATATCCCTATAAATAGCCCCTTGCACAACTCAGAAAAGATTCATAAACAAGCATCAATTATTAACATCAACCACTAGCGAATATCATCAATCATTAGCATCCCTACACATCAAACACACATCAAAAATTAACATCGAGAAACCGATAATATTCCCGAAGGAAAACCGGTCCGTTTAAACCCGAAACCCTTTACGCACGCCCGAGCCGCATCACCATCACCTCACCGACATATACTCGACGCTCCAGTGCCCAAGCCACGTTCCGACGAGCCCTGATCCGAGTAGACTAAAACATGTAGGTTGAGGGTGCACAAAACCCGATCTCTCCTTTTCCTTCTCTTCTTTCCCTCGTCCGTCTTATTTTATGGGTCGGTCGTCGTTTTTATTTTATTTTCTAATATCGATAATATCAAAAAACTATTTTTCATATAACAACATTCTTAAAAATATGATATCGATTTTCAATAATCGAATATTGTATCAAAAAGAATTATTTTAAGATCTCGACGATATTAAAAGTCGTTATATCTTTTTTCGTTCAAACTTCTTTTTACAAAACCTTTTTTTTTCTCGTTCCGAATACTCGATATCGATTTCATAATCGAATATCGGGTACGACAAATATCGAAAACATAAATCGAGTACAAATTAATTCATATTTTGTACGCGATTTATCAAAATTAGCAATTTCGGACAAAAAATAAAAAACCGGACAGACCCGCACGCGAGTCGCGCCATGCCCAGGCGACTCGCGCACGGGCCTGAAATCCGAGACATTTTTTTAGCTTTTTCGTTCGTTTTATTTTATTCTTCTACGAAACGATTTTAAAACTTATATCTTTTCTAAAACTATTCGAAATATTTGATATTAATTTCGTAGTTAATTATCAAATATAACGAATATCTAAAATATTGAATCGAGTACGAATTATGCAATATTCATACGCGGTTTAATAAAAACATCGAGTTTTCGAAAACCGTCTTCAAAATCAAACCGACACGCGACTCGCCGGCATCCCGAGCGAGCCGCGCGGCCGGCTGCCTCGACGCCCCTTTTTCTCGTTTTTTTTTATTATTTTTCGAACTTCGTTTTTTATACAAAACATCGTTTTTAGCAATATTTTCCAGATTTCGATTAATATTTATTTTTTCGATCTCGTATATTTATTTGCTATATTATTATTTACAAATCGATACTAACTCGTTTGTTTATTTTGTAGCAAATTCATCTTTATTTCATCTTTTGTTTTATTATACTAAAACGAACCTCACATGTTAAATTCAACTTTGACGTTAATTTTTCATGCATTAAACCGACTTAGCAACCCATTCAATTCCTCGCATGATTAGGAAAACAATGTTTGCATATCATTCATCGTATTACTAACGCGCGTATTAAAACATCATTCGATATCCTAGTAGAGGCCGCTAATGTGCGGGCGGGGTTGGGTGTACTTAGTGAACTTCCCAACACGTACCCTCACCCCTTACTCAGAACCGTGGTTTCCGGATGTCCGAAACCATTGGCAACGAGAGTCATTCAATATACGATTAACCGCTCAAGTCGGCATCTGTATCGATATGCAAAGGGACGAGCCCAATAAACTCTGACATCGGAAATGGGCCGTATTTTGTATACAGCCCACTACGACATAGAGTGGGCTCGAACGGTTCCGAATAACCATAAAATTCGGTGGCGACTCCAACTTCGATTTAAATTTCCATTGGACCATCTCATGGAGATTCATTCGCCTCCCCAAACCCGCGCGTGGCCGCGTCGGGGTGGACCTATGTCATGTCCACAGACATGCTCTTATAGGTGAGTTGCATAGCTATGTTTACCTACAATTCATTTACATTTGTTTTTTTTACACTATTTTTAAGTGAAGAGGATTTCTAATATATATACTCCGTATACCATACAATATAGCATATGAGTATTACTTGTATTGTATTAAAAGTTAAGAATATCAAAATTTTAAAATTTTGTATATTACGTAAATAAAGATATATACATAAAAAATTATTTATTGCCAAGTACGAAAAAAACAAAAGTAAAAAATCAAATGAATTGTAGGGAGTACTATGTTGTTAAAATTAATATTACTATTACTATTATTAATAATAATAATAATTATTTGTTATAATATGGATGTCTACATCCTCCGAGTAGCAACGCGACTCTTCACGAAGCAGTGTTTCGATATCTATAAATATGTATCATATCATGTATTAAACTAGATAATTATCATAATCTAATTGCCTACTTACTACTTCTCTTATACTTTCATCATATAATATAATATAATTTACGTTATCAGCATGATCGTCTTTTATAATCGACAATCACTACGGAAATATACTCATTGATCATATCGGGTTGATTGCGAATGACAATTGGACTTATTATTATTTTCTCATATTTTAATTCTTATCTTTGATTTCTGC
This sequence comes from Agrostemma githago, assembly GCA_958450325.1. Classification (NCBI taxonomy): domain Eukaryota; kingdom Viridiplantae; phylum Streptophyta; class Magnoliopsida; order Caryophyllales; family Caryophyllaceae; genus Agrostemma; species Agrostemma githago. Next base: position 9,003,876 of record OY288256.1, on the reverse strand, counting down.
CGATTCACTATAAGTCACTTTACAATTATTTTTTTAATTTTTTTTTCTTATGGATCATGCTAGTGTGCGTATGGAACCCTATATCTGGTCCGGTATGGAATGAACTTATAATCGTGGAATCGACTCGATCATCATATTCTAGATTATAAGTTCATAAACCTAGCTCATTCCCATTTTTGACGGAGGAACGGATCTACTAGTTATTTGATTCCAGTTAGTAAGAGAGATCTTGAACTAAGAAATAGACTTTAAAAGCTAAAAAAAGGTATCCTGGGCAATTGTAATAATCGGGTTCATTGATATTCCTGATATAGTAGATGCTATCACACATACAATCATACTCAATTCGATGGAATGTTGGTATTTTTATATATTTGAGGTATTTTTTATATATTTTTGTTTCCATATGATTAGCCTGAAACCGATGTGTGTTGCGTATAATTATCAGAAATGATGCTCTAGTGTGTTTCTATATGATTATTAGTAATTTATTACCCAAAATCTACTAATATTACGGATATTATAATAGGGATAATGCTAGTAGCAGTGGTCACGGGCGAGGTCGTGGATCATGGCGAGGTCGTGGACGTGGATTTGGTGGATATCTTAAAGGTCGTGGAGGTTATTTCAAAAGAACACAATCCCACCCGCAGTGGAATCAAAAGGAAGGTAAAAATGTGGACGACAAAAGCGAGAATGGACCGAATATATTTTTCTGATGTGGTGGGAAAAATCATTGGTCTCGCGTTTATCGCACACCGAAGCATTTAATAGATTTCTATCAACAATCAATAAAGCAAAAGAGAAAGAATGTTGAGACAAACATGGTGATAGAGGATGATGAAGGTGATTTTGATTCCGGTGATACAACTCACTTAGATACAGTTGATTTCTTTCCGACCCCTGAAGTGAATAATTAATCAATGAATGTATTAGTATAATTTTTAAGATTGCATAAGATTGATTACCTTATTTGTATTTATAGTAGGATTTTATGGTTATTTATATGTTTTTATGCATGTTTAATATTTTATGAATATTATGTAAAAATTTATGAATTTTATCATATAGACCTTAATTTACTAATTATATTAGTTGAAGTAGTTTTATTGTTACGAAAAAAATATTAGTGTTTTAGCGAGTTTATTATTTTGTTTTGTAACATATTATATTTTCTTGAAGAAAATGAATACACCTCAAGCTCGATTGGGTACAAATGATGAATAATTATGTCTAGCTGACAGTGCAATAACTCATACTATACTTAAAAATATAAGATATTTTTCTCAAATATTGAAGAAAAGAAATAGTGTAAGTACTATATCAGGTATTACTAATATAACTGAAGGCTCCGGAAGAGCACATATAATATTGCCTTAGGGAATGAAATTTGAAATTAAAGACATTTATTAAGTTTTAAAGATATTCGCGGTAATGGATATAATGAATTCCTACTAATCACGAGTATGACCAAAGGCAATAAACAAATTGTAGAGAAACTTCCTACATTTTCTACCGGCTTGTTGTAATCCCCTAGAAAATCTAACGCAATACAGTGGCGGAAACACTGTAGAATTGGGATTAAAACACACCGATGTTCTATATTTTCCAAAAGAACGGTTAGTCAATACAAAGGCCACTTTTTACAAAAGGGCTAAAAAGAAAATTCCTTAAAAGGGTTTATACAATCCTTCAGTAAACATAAATAAGGAAGAGTAGGATCCACGCTACTCGCTAGCTCACACCCAAAACCCAGCAGCAAAAACCTGTCATGTTATAAACATAACAGCCACATCAGTGGGGAGTAACTCGGACGTTCTCCCAGCCATATTATATCATATGAAAAATAATAATATTACTATATCAAAATAGGTAAAATAGAAAACAATTAAAACAATATAGTAACATAAGTTTTTAGCAAAACTTAAAGCGACTGTCAACCTGCAAGTCAAAACCAATCGATAATTATAAAATCCAAAATGACGTTATGGAAATCAATTAGTGCAACGGAATAGACTTTCTTTGGGATCATACTAAACTAGCTTCGAGAACTTAGTCAAAATAAATCAGACTTCGGTCTCTAACTAGGCAACTCAACTATAACAGGACTGGGTGCTGCGAGGTCCTGGCTTAAGTAATGTACACCCCTCCTGGACACCAACCGTAATCCAGTTCAACCCGACGGCGACTTACACGATGCGATATCTAAGTTTAAGGTCAAAATATACACACTCCTGAACCCAAACCATGCTCAGTTCAACGACCAATGTGTCTCAACATAGACACACCAGCTTTATAGTTGATGGCAAAATGTATACCCTAGACTGTATTACTCTACCCGTACACTTGTCGTCATTCCATAACTCCAAAACCAAGCCTTTATCGATTTTCAAATGAGATAATCATTGATAATCATATGGAACAAAAGAAATACACATATTATACAAAAAGGAAACTTTCAATAAATAGAAATATACTAATTTTAGAAACTTACTTAAATTAGAAGTATTCTTATAGAAATACGTAAAGTGTTAAAATGGCTTAAACGTACCAAAATAACATTTATAGCAAATAAACTTTTTATTAATATCGTTGTTATCGTAACTTAATATATATTTCTATGTTCGTTATCAAAGGTATAAAGTGAAAATATAGTACTTTATAAATATGTAAGAAAATCGAGTTAAAACGATAAATTTTAGAAAATATACTATTTAGAAATAAAATGATAAATATAGATAAAGTATAAATAATTGAGGAGTTTAAGAAATGAAATGAGATTTAAAAATCTTTCAAATTGTTTCTAGTAATTATATTTATTACTAATAAACAATACAAATTTTACTAAAAATAATAATCGTAGACAAATGAAAATTTATTAAGAAAAATAGTCTCGACTAACAATGTCTTTAAAACAAAATAGACTACTTTCTCATTTATTAATATAAGTCGTAAAACAAACAAAAAAAAATAATTTATCAAACAACTATACAAATCTCGATTATTATATAAAAGTACGATTTTAAGTTAAAACAGTAACTTAATGAAATATGACAAAATTATGAAACTGATACTATTTAGTTAATATCGTCACGATAACTAACAAAATATTATAATGATTCATAAAACGATATCGAAAAGTTATAAAATGTTTATAAGACACACGATTGAAATACTATTTTTAGCAAATAATATGTAGCTAGAAATAAAAACGAAGGTAAAGTATCTACTACATACTACTACTCAACACACGATATAATACCGAGTAACGCCCTAAAGTTACCTTGAGTCGACTTATCTTCGATGGTCTTCACCAAGTCTCGTAAAATAAGAGATGAACGGGAGGATTAGAATAAGCAGACGAAGTAATCTAGAGACGGAAAAGAGGAGCAGCACGCTCGACGATGATAGCAGGTAGACGACAACAGCACGCAACAAGAGCAGCACCTGAACATGCCCACATTAGAAACGGACACCGAGCAGCAGCATGAACATGAACTTCACGTTATCAGTAGCATCAAATAGCAACAATGACACGACAATGGCAGCGACAGCCATGAAACAGCACAAGAGAAAGAACACAAAGAGAATAAGAAGAAGAAGAAGAAGAAGAAGAAGAAGAAGAAGAGATCATGTAGGGCAGCAATAACCACAAAAAAAAACAGACAATAGCAATCCGCGATGACGAATCGACTCGAAATACAGCAGTAACAAAGCAACGAGCAGCAGAAGCAGATTCACGCACCAAAGCATGAACAGGAGAAGAAGAAATCGAGCAAGACTATCGATGTTGCATCAGCAGAAACGAAATGACAAAAACAACGAGAAACAAAGGAAACAATCGTGAACAGCGGACAGATGATAACGACGACGAAAACAGTAACAGTAACCCTCTACGATAAAAGCGAGCAGCAGCAGATGTACAACGAGGAAGAAACAGAAAAGAAGAGGAGAACAAACGCAAAAACGACATAGAACCGGGCGAAACAAGGCACGAATAAGCAACAAAATACGAATAAGAAGAATGAAGAAAGAAATAGAGCAGCCCGAAATGAAGTAGCAAAAACCATGGTGCAACACGAACAAAACCGAGCAACCAGAAGATGAGAACAGATCGGCGAGAGAGGAAGAACTACTACCTTACGCCATTAAGGTCGGAGTAAAAACAGAGGGAAACAGGGGCGGTTACGTGCTCGTTGACGAGCAAAGAAAGAGCGGCTGGACAGAGGCGGAGACGGCGACAGAGCATCAGCAAAAGATGGTGGATGAAGGTGACTAGAAGAAGCCTGAAGAAGGACGGTTGACACTTGACACAAGAAGAGCAGTACGTGGGTTTGTAAATAGGTTAAAGTAATGAGGTGAGGGATTAGGTTAAAATAATTAAGTAGGGTATTAGGCTTAAGCTGATAAATGGGTCGGGTTGGAATTCGTAAGTCGGCCCAAGAAAGAAATAAGGTTAGAACCGAGTTAGAAGAAAAGATAATTCGACCGTAAAATGTAAATAAAATATCTCTCGTGTTCAAAGTAAATATTTGAGACTAATAAAGAATCTGAAAATAAATAAATAATCATCCCAATACAATATATAAAACGTATCTCGAGGTAAAATAAATATTTTAACGAAACTTAATCAATATAAACTTTCGAGTTAAAATAGAAATTTGAAATAAAATAAAGATTTTAGAATTTAAGACGAAACCGAAATAAGTTCAATGGGAACTAAAATCAAGGATAACGATTTAATTCGTAAACGAAATAAAAATACGAATATAATTTTAATTTTATTTAATTGCTAAAATCAGGGGTGTTACAATCTTCCCCACTAAAAAAAAAGTTTTGTGCCCGAAACTTACAAGGACGTAAAAATATCATAGAAATGAAGTCATTTTCCTCGAACAAAATGAGGTTGTTAACTCAAAACGAAATTTACAACTTCAAACTTAATATAAAATTGAAAGCAAATATTTATTATAAAATTAACTGGATCACGCCACCCGAAGTGTAAAATATTTCAAATTACTTGACACGCAAGTTAAAGTTATTTGATAAAATAAAGACGATAAAATAAAATGTTTGTAAACAAACTCGCGCGAGAAAGAGTACCCAAAACATTGTCAAAACAACGGTGAAAAGTTTTGATTAAGAAATTTGATAACACCTCGTTTTAAGACAAAATAAAATTTTGAGAAATCAATTTTTGTAGTTAGTAAAAATCGAACCAGTCGTCAAACGTTTTCGATAACAGATTCAAAAGTCCACCAATGATAAAACAAAAACTTGTTTATACGAAATTATCTACAAAATGTTAAACCGTTTACATAAAAATGGTTATAGAAATCAAATTATTTGCAATTATCAAAGTTTTCATAAAGTTTCGATCACTTGGAAACCAAAAACAGAATTCGAAACAATTTTTGAAATACTTTAAAATAAATTATTATGGCATTTTGAAATAGCTTTAAAAGTTATCAATCAAAATCAAATAACACAAAAATGAAGTATAAAGTTTTGAAATTAATAACTCAAAAATGACAAATTTTCACGATAACTCAAACGTTTAAATTACACAAACTTTTGATAAAAAGGGAGTTTCAAAATTTGAAATTATGCTGCAAAATGTAAAAATTTCAGAGGAACCAAAAATTTTAAATTGGTCACACTATCATAACAGAGGGAGTTCGGGAAAGTGGTTAACGGATAAAAAGAGCAAAGGTTAAACGATAAATCAAAACAAAAGTTTTCAACTCTATAAAGAAGTCGGAGGGATTGGCCGAAGAAGAAGTAGTAAGATTTAAGAGAAGCTAGGGAGGACGAAATTGAGAGTCAAATAGAGCTCTCAAGGATTAGAGAATAAATTAACCATCTCAAGATTCTTAGTACGACTCCCACAAACACGGGTTTCTAATTCCATCAAAACAATAACGAGTATACTAATACTAGGCAATAAGTAGGGATGTCAATTTCACCCGAACCCGCTTTATATCAATCCACCCGATTTAAACGGATGGACGAAAACCCGAAATTAATGGATGATGGATGGATGACGGATGATGCTAAATCCACCCGTTATCCATCCGTCACCCGATATTATTTGTATTTTGCTAAAAAATATACACATTACGCTAGGATAACTAATACGAGGAACGAAGTAATAATTGTTATTCTTTTTATAATATCAAAATAATGATTAAGTTACAAGATTTATGAAGAACTCTTAATATAATACAAGTTGACCTTATAATTTTTTGATAATTAATTAAAATTTAATACTTTTTCGAGCTTTAAAGTTAATTTAATCGCAATCCATTTATCACCCGATCCATCCGTTTCACCCGCGGATGATGGATGGATGGATGACGGATGATGTATTTGATGTAATGGATGGATGCGGGTGAAGCTTCACCCGACCCGAAACCGATCCATTGACATCCCTAGCAATAAGTCGTTGTTAAGTCTACAACTTCCAAAATTATGATCTGCTACATCCTCCAATGTAAAGTCTTGCATGATTATTCAATCGTTCAAACGACAAAATACTAATCCACAAATGCTTTAGAATCTAATTTCACTAATTAAGATTTCAACGATTATCAAAACATACCCAAACTCGTAACGATAAAGCTCCTATATTCATAGCTCAAAAGGTTTGAACTCGAGGTATACTCCACTTTTCTCGAGTAAGGAACAGTAAACGAGATCCACCAGTTTAAGAATGTTCGGGCACAAAATCCTCAAAAATGATCACTAACATATTTACAATGCCACAAGTACAGAAGTTGGGGAAGTACAACAATTCTCCAAACACGCTCAAACCTATAGGTAATGGCGCAAACACTCACATCTTCAAACACGTCATTCGACTAAGATTTCTGAGAATTCCACCAAATTTCATATCGTATCAGGGAAACCACGAAAGTATTAACTCAACGAAGCCACAATCTCGTTGGTCTAAGGGTTCTGAACTATAAATCTATCAAGATGATTCGCATTAAGTATTCCTCAAAACAACGCGATAAATCCAACCTCTAATTGTGCAATAAGTTTCTCCTATTCAAGGTTAACAACAATTTTATCCAAGTTAGATCACTCAACTCCAAAGTTCAAAGGTTACAACCTTACACATCACGATCTAAACCTCAAGAAACATGGGTAATCTATGTCAACCAAAATTTTCTAACGATATTAATGAAAATCTTGAATGGTACCACAACACTCAGGCTAACACTTTAACAATACTCTATGATCCCGAATATTCACGATGCATCCATCAAATAAGCATTAGGTAAGAATCCCAAAGTAATATTTTCAGTTACACTTAGTTCAGTTCTAGGTTAGGTACTAGGTATCCATCAAATATGACACACTCTTATTACTCCAAAAATATATTCAACTCTAAGTACTCCAAAATAATCAAGTAACCTATAACCCAAGGTTCAGTATTAAAAGTATCAACTTAATTCCATTAATCAAAATAATATCATTCAAATCGATCCTCAAAAGCTTACTAATTAAGATAGACAACATGGTATAACTCACAATCCTCAAATCATGTAACAAGGGTTTACTAAACCTCAAAAAACTATAACATTTCACGGGGTTCACTAAGACAAAATTCGGTCTAACCAAAGAATCTCAAGAGGGAAAATGGTAAAGTAGAAGAATAGAACAATGATTCACCATAAGTATGAAGATGAGGATATATAAGAGGAGAATTAACTGAAGATTTATCACAAGAATGAAGGTGTGAATTATGAGAGAAGGATTGGAAGATGCAGAGACATGAATACAAGAATCGATGATTCAATACTTCTAAGGTCTTGAATCAGAGGGAAGTCTTCGGGCCTTCAATGTTCACAAGGGAACTCAATGACGCTTTCTACATCTTCTTGTAGAGGAATGGGCACACTAGTCTTTGGTCGCTTCATCTAGATCCAAGGTGAAGTGAAGTCACATCTAGGTCTACTGCACCATCGAGGAACTGAAATCTACTATTGATCATTTGGCCTGTAGCTTGAATAAACTAAGTCTGGGCTGGAAAGTCACCATTGTATCTTCTGGTAGCGCCAAGTTGTCCACTCGAGTGGGTAGGTGTTGAGAGTCCGAAGTAGGTCTTGTTCCAATCTGGAGCAGCATCTTGTTCATTCATCTGGTTAATTCATCTTCTTCTTGACAAATGAAACAAATATTCAATGCTAGTCATTGAGTTACAAAAACATGTAAGCCTAACAGTTAAGTCCTTACTTTGTTTCTACCCATCTCTTACTAATATTTCATTGGTATTCAAATCATTTACGGATGTTTTTCCTAGAATCAGGTGTAAGCGTCGGGAGCAACAATGCTCTGATACCAACTGTAATCCCCTAGAAAATCTAACGCAATATAGTGGCGGAAACACTGTAGAATTGGGATTAAAACACACCGATGTTCTATATTTTCCAAAAGAACGGTTAGTCAATACAAAGGCCACTTTTTACAAAAGGGCTAAAAAGAAAATTCCTTAAAAGGGTTTATACAATCCTTCAGTAAACATAAATAAGGGAGAGTAGAATCCACGCTACTCGCTATCTCACACCCAAAACCCAGCAGCAAAAACCTGTCATGTTATAAACATAACAGCCACATCAGTGGGGAGTAACTCGGACGTTCTCCCAGCCATATTATATCATATGAAAAATAATAATATTACTATATCAAAATAGGTAAAATAGAAAACAATTAAAACAATATAGTAACATAAGTTTTTAGCAAAACTTAAAGCGACTGTCAACCTGCAAGTCAAAACCAATCGATAATTATAAAATCCAAAATGACGTTATGGAAATCAATTAGTGCAACGGAATAGACTTTCTTTGGGATCATACTAAACTAGCTTCGAGAACTTAGTCAAAATAAATCAGACTTCGGTCTCTAACTAGGCAACTCAACTATAACAGGACTGGGTGCTGCGAGGTCCTGGCTTAAGTAATGTACACCCCTCCTGGACACCAACCGTAATCCAGTTCAACCCGACGGCGACTTACACGATGCGATATCTAAGTTTAAGGTCAAAATATACACACTCCTGAACCCAAACCATGCTCAGTTCAACGACCAATGTGTCTCAACATAGACACACCAGCTTTATAGTTGATGGCAAAATGTATACCCTAGACTGTATTACTCTACCCGTACACTTGTCGTCATTCCATAACTCCAAAACCAAGCCTTTATCGATTTTCAAATGAGATAATCATTGATAATCATATGGAACAAAAGAAATACACATATTATACAAAAAGGAAACTTTCAATAAATAGAAATATACTAATTTTAGAAACTTACTTAAATTAGAAGTATTCTTATAGAAATACGTAAAGTGTTAAAATGGCTTAAACGTACCAAAATAACATTTATAGCAAATAAACTTTTTATTAATATCGTTGTTATCGTAACTTAATATATATTTCTATGTTCGTTATCAAAGGTATAAAGTGAAAATATAGTACTTTATAAATATGTAAGAAAATCGAGTTAAAACGATAAATTTTAGAAAATATACTATTTAGAAATAAAATGATAAATATAGATAAAGTATAAATAATTGAGGAGTTTAAGAAATGAAATGAGATTTAAAAATCTTTCAAATTGTTTCTAGTAATTATATTTATTACTAATAAACAATACAAATTTTACTAAAAATAATAATCGTAGACAAATGAAAATTTATTAAGAAAAATAGTCTCGACTAACAATGTCTTTAAAACAAAATAGACTACTTTCTCATTTATTAATATAAGTCGTAAAACAAACAAAAAAAATAATTTATCAAACAACTATACAAATCTCGATTATTATATAAAAGTACGATTTTAAGTTAAAACAGTAACTTAATGAAATATGACAAAATTATGAAACTGATACTATTTAGTTAATATCGTCACGATAACTAACAAAATATTATAATGATTCATAAAACGATATCGAAAAGTTATAAAATGTTTATAAGACACACGATTGAAATACTATTTTTAGCAAATAATATGTAGCTAGAAATAAAAACGAAGGTAAAGTATCTACTACATACTACTACTCAACACACGATATAATACCGAGTAACGCCCTAAAGTTACCTTGAGTCGACTTATCTTCGATGGTCTTCACCAAGTCTCGTAAAATAAGAGATGAACGGGAGGATTAGAATAAGCAGACGAAGTAATCTAGAGACGGAAAAGAGGAGCAGCACGCTCGACGATGATAGCAGGTAGACGACAACAGCACGCAACAAGAGCAGCACCTGAACATGCCCACATTAGAAACGGACACCGAGCAGCAGCATGAACATGAACTTCACGTTATCAGTAGCATCAAATAGCAACAATGACACGACAATGGCAGCGACAGCCATGAAACAGCACAAGAGAAAGAACACAAAGAGAATAAGAAGAAGAAGAAGAAGAAGAAGAAGAAGAAGAAGAGATCATGTAGGGCAGCAATAACCACAAAAAAAAACAGACAATAGCAATCCGCGATGACGAATCGACTCGAAATACAGCAGTAACAAAGCAACGAGCAGCAGAAGCAGATTCACGCACCAAAGCATGAACAGGAGAAGAAGAAATCGAGCAAGACTATCGATGTTGCATCAGCAGAAACGAAATGACAAAAACAACGAGAAACAAAGGAAACAATCGTGAACAGCGGACAGATGATAACGACGACGAAAACAGTAACAGTAACCCTCTACGATAAAAGCGAGCAGCAGCAGATGTACAACGAGGAAGAAACAGAAAAGAAGAGGAGAACAAACGCAAAAACGACATAGAACCGGGCGAAACAAGGCACGAATAAGCAACAAAATACGAATAAGAAGAATGAAGAAAGAAATAGAGCAGCTCGAAATGAAGTAGCAAAAACCATGGTGCAACACGAACAAAACCGAGCAACCAGAAGATGAGAACAGATCGGCGAGAGAGGAAGAACTACTACCTTACGCCATTAAGGTCGGAGTAAAAACAGAGGGAAACAGGGGCGGTTACGTGCTCGTTGACGAGCAAAGAAAGAGCGGCTGGACAGAGGCGGAGACGGCGACAGAGCATCAGCAAAAGATGGTGGATGAAGGTGACTAGAAGAAGCCTGAAGAAGGACGGTTGACACTTGACACAAGAAGAGCAGTACGTGGGTTTGTAAATAGGTTAAAGTAATGAGGTGAGGGATTAGGTTAAAATAATTAAGTAGGGTATTAGGCTTAAGCTGATAAATGGGTCGGGTTGGAATTCGTAAGTCGGCCCAAGAAAGAAATAAGGTTAGAACCGAGTTAGAAGAAAAGATAATTCGACCGTAAAATGTAAATAAAATATCTCTCGTGTTCAAAGTAAATATTTGAGACTAATAAAGAATCTGAAAATAAATAAATAATCATCCCAATACAATATATAAAACGTATCTCGAGGTAAAATAAATATTTTAACGAAACTTAATCAATATAAACTTTCGAGTTAAAATAGAAATTTGAAATAAAATAAAGATTTTAGAATTTAAGACGAAACCGAAATAAGTTCAATGGGAACTAAAATCAAGGATAACGATTTAATTCGTAAACGAAATAAAAATACGAATATAATTTTAATTTTATTTAATTGCTAAAATCAGGGGTGTTACAATCTTCCCCACTAAAAAAAAAGTTTTGTGCCCGAAACTTACAAGGACGTAAAAATATCATAGAAATGAAGTCATTTTCCTCGAACAAAATGAGGTTGTTAACTCAAAACGAAATTTACAACTTCAAACTTAATATAAAATTGAAAGCAAATATTTATTATAAAATTAACTGGATCACGCCACCCGAAGTGTAAAATATTTCAAATTACTTGACACGCAAGTTAAAGTTATTTGATAAAATAAAGACGATAAAATAAAATGTTTGTAAACAAACTCGCGCGAGAAAGAGTACCCAAAACATTGTCAAAACAACGGTGAAAAGTTTTGATTAAGAAATTTGATAACACCTCGTTTTAAGACAAAATAAAATTTTGAGAAATCAATTTTTGTAGTTAGTAAAAATCGAACCAGTCGTCAAACGTTTTCGATAACAGATTCAAAAGTCCACCAATGATAAAACAAAAACTTGTTTATACGAAATTATCTACAAAATGTTAAACCGTTTACATAAAAATGGTTATAGAAATCAAATTATTTGCAATTATCAAAGTTTTCATAAAGTTTCGATCACTTGGAAACCAAAAACAGAATTCGAAACAATTTTTGAAATACTTTAAAATAAATTATTATGGCATTTTGAAATAGCTTTAAAAGTTATCAATCAAAATCAAATAACACAAAAATGAAGTATAAAGTTTTGAAATTAATAACTCAAAAATGACAAATTTTCACGATAACTCAAACGTTTAAATTACACAAACTTTTGATAAAAAGGGAGTTTCAAAATTTGAAATTATGCTGCAAAATGTAAAAATTTCAGAGGAACCAAAAATTTTAAATTGGTCACACTATCATAACAGAGGGAGTTCGGGAAAGTGGTTAACGGATAAAAAGAGCAAAGGTTAAACGATAAATCAAAACAAAAGTTTTCAACTCTATAAAGAAGTCGGAGGGATTGGCCGAAGAAGAAGTAGTAAGATTTAAGAGAAGCTAGGGAGGACGAAATTGAGAGTCAAATAGAGCTCTCAAGGATTAGAGAATAAATTAACCATCTCAAGATTCTTAGTACGACTCCCACAAACACGGGTTTCTAATTCCATCAAAACAATAACGAGTATACTAATACTAGGCAATAAGTAGGGATGTCAATTTCACCCGAACCCGCTTTATATCAATCCACCCGATTTAAACGGATGGACGAAAACCCGAAATTAATGGATGATGGATGGATGACGGATGATGCTAAATCCACCCGTTATCCATCCGTCACCCGATATTATTTGTATTTTGCTAAAAAATATACACATTACGCTAGGATAACTAATACGAGGAACGAAGTAATAATTGTTATTCTTTTTATAATATCAAAATAATGATTAAGTTACAAGATTTATGAAGAACTCTTAATATAATACAAGTTGACCTTATAATTTTTTGATAATTAATTAAAATTTAATACTTTTTCGAGCTTTAAAGTTAATTTAATCGCAATCCATTTATCACCCGATCCATCCGTTTCACCCGCGGATGATGGATGGATGGATGACGGATGATGTATTTGATGTAATGGATGGATGCGGGTGAAGCTTCACCCGACCCGAAACCGATCCATTGACATCCCTAGCAATAAGTCGTTGTTAAGTCTACAACTTCCAAAATTATGATCTGCTACATCCTCCAATGTAAAGTCTTGCATGATTATTCAATCGTTCAAACGACAAAATACTAATCCACAAATGCTTTAGAATCTAATTTCACTAATTAAGATTTCAACGATTATCAAAACATACCCAAACTCGTAACGATAAAGCTCCTATATTCATAGCTCAAAAGGTTTGAACTCGAGGTATACTCCACTTTTCTCGAGTAAGGAACAGTAAACGAGATCCACCAGTTTAAGAATGTTCGGGCACAAAATCCTCAAAAATGATCACTAACATATTTACAATGCCACAAGTACAGAAGTTGGGGAAGTACAACAATTCTCCAAACACGCTCAAACCTATAGGTAATGGCGCAAACACTCACATCTTCAAACACGTCATTCGACTAAGATTTCTGAGAATTCCACCAAATTTCATATCGTATCAGGGAAACCACGAAAGTATTAACTCAACGAAGCCACAATCTCGTTGGTCTAAGGGTTCTGAACTATAAATCTATCAAGATGATTCGCATTAAGTATTCCTCAAAACAACGCGATAAATCCAACCTCTAATTGTGCAATAAGTTTCTCCTATTCAAGGTTAACAACAATTTTATCCAAGTTAGATCACTCAACTCCAAAGTTCAAAGGTTACAACCTTACACATCACGATCTAAACCTCAAGAAACATGGGTAATCTATGTCAACCAAAATTTTCTAACGATATTAATGAAAATCTTGAATGGTACCACAACACTCAGGCTAACACTTTAACAATACTCTATGATCCCGAATATTCACGATGCATCCATCAAATAAGCATTAGGTAAGAATCCCAAAGTAATATTTTCAGTTACACTTAGTTCAGTTCTAGGTTAGGTACTAGGTATCCATCAAATATGACACACTCTTATTACTCCAAAAATATATTCAACTCTAAGTACTCCAAAATAATCAAGTAACCTATAACCCAAGGTTCAGTATTAAAAGTATCAACTTAATTCCATTAATCAAAATAATATCATTCAAATCGATCCTCAAAAGCTTACTAATTAAGATAGACAACATGGTATAACTCACAATCCTCAAATCATGTAACAAGGGTTTACTAAACCTCAAAAAACTATAACATTTCACGGGGTTCACTAAGACAAAATTCGGTCTAACCAAAGAATCTCAAGAGGGAAAATGGTAAAGTAGAAGAATAGAACAATGATTCACCATAAGTATGAAGATGAGGATATATAAGAGGAGAATTAACTGAAGATTTATCACAAGAATGAAGGTGTGAATTATGAGAGAAGGATTGGAAGATGCAGAGACATGAATACAAGAATCGATGATTCAATACTTCTAAGGTCTTGAATCAGAGGGAAGTCTTCGGGCCTTCAATGTTCACAAGGGAACTCAATGACGCTTTCTACATCTTCTTGTAGAGGAATGGGCACACTAGTCTTTGGTCGCTTCATCTAGATCCAAGGTGAAGTGAAGTCACATCTAGGTCTACTGCACCATCGAGGAACTGAAATCTACTATTGATCATTTGGCCTGTAGCTTGAATAAACTAAGTCTGGGCTGGAAAGTCACCATTGTATCTTCTGGTAGCGCCAAGTTGTCCACTCGAGTGGGTAGGTGTTGAGAGTCCGAAGTAGGTCTTGTTCCAATCTGGAGCAGCATCTTGTTCATTCATCTGGTTAATTCATCTTCTTCTTGACAAATGAAACAAATATTCAATGCTAGTCATTGAGTTACAAAAACATGTAAGCCTAACAGTTAAGTCCTTACTTTGTTTCTACCCATCTCTTACTAATATTTCATTGGTATTCAAATCATTTACGGATGTTTTTCCTAGAATCAGGTGTAAGCGTCGGGAGCAACAATGCTCTGATACCAACTGTAATCCCCTAGAAAATCTAACGCAATATAGTGGCGGAAACACTGTAGAATTGGGATTAAAACACACCGATGTTCTATATTTTCCAAAAGAACGGTTAGTCAATACAAAGGCCACTTTTTACAAAAGGGCTAAAAAGAAAATTCCTTAAAAGGGTTTATACAATCCTTCAGTAAACATAAATAAGGGAGAGTAGAATCCACGCTACTCGCTATCTCACACCCAAAACCCAGCAGCAAAAACCTGTCATGTTATAAACATAACAGCCACATCAGTGGGGAGTAACTCGGACGTTCTCCCAGCCATATTATATCATATGAAAAATAATAATATTACTATATCAAAATAGGTAAAATAGAAAACAATTAAAACAATATAGTAACATAAGTTTTTAGCAAAACTTAAAGCGACTGTCAACCTGCAAGTCAAAACCAATCGATAATTATAAAATCCAAAATGACGTTATGGAAATCAATTAGTGCAACGGAATAGACTTTCTTTGGGATCATACTAAACTAGCTTCGAGAACTTAGTCAAAATAAATCAGACTTCGGTCTCTAACTAGGCAACTCAACTATAACAGGACTGGGTGCTGCGAGGTCCTGGCTTAAGTAATGTACACCCCTCCTGGACACCAACCGTAATCCAGTTCAACCCGACGGCGACTTACACGATGCGATATCTAAGTTTAAGGTCAAAATATACACACTCCTGAACCCAAACCATGCTCAGTTCAACGACCAATGTGTCTCAACATAGACACACCAGCTTTATAGTTGATGGCAAAATGTATACCCTAGACTGTATTACTCTACCCGTACACTTGTCGTCATTCCATAACTCCAAAACCAAGCCTTTATCGATTTTCAAATGAGATAATCATTGATAATCATATGGAACAAAAGAAATACACATATTATACAAAAAGGAAACTTTCAATAAATAGAAATATACTAATTTTAGAAACTTACTTAAATTAGAAGTATTCTTATAGAAATACGTAAAGTGTTAAAATGGCTTAAACGTACCAAAATAACATTTATAGCAAATAAACTTTTTATTAATATCGTTGTTATCGTAACTTAATATATATTTCTATGTTCGTTATCAAAGGTATAAAGTGAAAATATAGTACTTTATAAATATGTAAGAAAATCGAGTTAAAACGATAAATTTTAGAAAATATACTATTTAGAAATAAAATGATAAATATAGATAAAGTATAAATAATTGAGGAGTTTAAGAAATGAAATGAGATTTAAAAATCTTTCAAATTGTTTCTAGTAATTATATTTATTACTAATAAACAATACAAATTTTACTAAAAATAATAATCGTAGACAAATGAAAATTTATTAAGAAAAATAGTCTCGACTAACAATGTCTTTAAAACAAAATAGACTACTTTCTCATTTATTAATATAAGTCGTAAAACAAACAAAAAAAAATAATTTATCAAACAACTATACAAATCTCGATTATTATATAAAAGTACGATTTTAAGTTAAAACAGTAACTTAATGAAATATGACAAAATTATGAAACTGATACTATTTAGTTAATATCGTCACGATAACTAACAAAATATTATAATGATTCATAAAACGATATCGAAAAGTTATAAAATGTTTATAAGACACACGATTGAAATACTATTTTTAGCAAATAATATGTAGCTAGAAATAAAAACGAAGGTAAAGTATCTACTACATACTACTACTCAACACACGATATAATACCGAGTAACGCCCTAAAGTTACCTTGAGTCGACTTATCTTCGATGGTCTTCACCAAGTCTCGTAAAATAAGAGATGAACGGGAGGATTAGAATAAGCAGACGAAGTAATCTAGAGACGGAAAAGAGGAGCAGCACGCTCGACGATGATAGCAGGTAGACGACAACAGCACGCAACAAGAGCAGCACCTGAACATGCCCACATTAGAAACGGACACCGAGCAGCAGCATGAACATGAACTTCACGTTATCAGTAGCATCAAATAGCAACAATGACACGACAATGGCAGCGACAGCCATGAAACAGCACAAGAGAAAGAACACAAAGAGAATAAGAAGAAGAAGAAGAAGAAGAAGAAGAAGAAGAAGAAGAGATCATGTAGGGCAGCAATAACCACAAAAAAAAACAGACAATAGCAATCCGCGATGACGAATCGACTCGAAATACAGCAGTAACAAAGCAACGAGCAGCAGAAGCAGATTCACGCACCAAAGCATGAACAGGAGAAGAAGAAATCGAGCAAGACTATCGATGTTGCATCAGCAGAAACGAAATGACAAAAACAACGAGAAACAAAGGAAACAATCGTGAACAGCGGACAGATGATAACGACGACGAAAACAGTAACAGTAACCCTCTACGATAAAAGCGAGCAGCAGCAGATGTACAACGAGGAAGAAACAGAAAAGAAGAGGAGAACAAACGCAAAAACGACATAGAACCGGGCGAAACAAGGCACGAATAAGCAACAAAATACGAATAAGAAGAATGAAGAAAGAAATAGAGCAGCCCGAAATGAAGTAGCAAAAACCATGGTGCAACACGAACAAAACCGAGCAACCAGAAGATGAGAACAGATCGGCGAGAGAGGAAGAACTACTACCTTACGCCATTAAGGTCGGAGTAAAAACAGAGGGAAACAGGGGCGGTTACGTGCTCGTTGACGAGCAAAGAAAGAGCGGCTGGACAGAGGCGGAGACGGCGACAGAGCATCAGCAAAAGATGGTGGATGAAGGTGACTAGAAGAAGCCTGAAGAAGGACGGTTGACACTTGACACAAGAAGAGCAGTACGTGGGTTTGTAAATAGGTTAAAGTAATGAGGTGAGGGATTAGGTTAAAATAATTAAGTAGGGTATTAGGCTTAAGCTGATAAATGGGTCGGGTTGGAATTCGTAAGTCGGCCCAAGAAAGAAATAAGGTTAGAACCGAGTTAGAAGAAAAGATAATTCGACCGTAAAATGTAAATAAAATATCTCTCGTGTTCAAAGTAAATATTTGAGACTAATAAAGAATCTGAAAATAAATAAATAATCATCCCAATACAATATATAAAACGTATCTCGAGGTAAAATAAATATTTTAACGAAACTTAATCAATATAAACTTTCGAGTTAAAATAGAAATTTGAAATAAAATAAAGATTTTAGAATTTAAGACGAAACCGAAATAAGTTCAATGGGAACTAAAATCAAGGATAACGATTTAATTCGTAAACGAAATAAAAATACGAATATAATTTTAATTTTATTTAATTGCTAAAATCAGGGGTGTTACAATCTTCCCCACTAAAAAAAAAGTTTTGTGTCCGAAACTTACAAGGACGTAAAAATATCATAGAAATGAAGTCATTTTCCTCGAACAAAATGAGGTTGTTAACTCAAAACGAAATTTACAACTTCAAACTTAATATAAAATTGAAAGCAAATATTTATTATAAAATTAACTGGATCACGCCACCCGAAGTGTAAAATATTTCAAATTACTTGACACGCAAGTTAAAGTTATTTGATAAAATAAAGACGATAAAATAAAATGTTTGTAAACAAACTCGCGCGAGAAAGAGTACCCAAAACATTGTCAAAACAACGGTGAAAAGTTTTGATTAAGAAATTTGATAACACCTCGTTTTAAGACAAAATAAAATTTTGAGAAATCAATTTTTGTAGTTAGTAAAAATCGAACCAGTCGTCAAACGTTTTCGATAACAGATTCAAAAGTCCACCAATGATAAAACAAAAACTTGTTTATACGAAATTATCTACAAAATGTTAAACCGTTTACATAAAAATGGTTATAGAAATCAAATTATTTGCAATTATCAAAGTTTTCATAAAGTTTCGATCACTTGGAAACCAAAAACAGAATTCGAAACAATTTTTGAAATACTTTAAAATAAATTATTATGGCATTTTGAAATAGCTTTAAAAGTTATCAATCAAAATCAAATAACACAAAAATGAAGTATAAAGTTTTGAAATTAATAACTCAAAAATGACAAATTTTCACGATAACTCAAACGTTTAAATTACACAAACTTTTGATAAAAAGGGAGTTTCAAAATTTGAAATTATGCTGCAAAATGTAAAAATTTCAGAGGAACCAAAAATTTTAAATTGGTCACACTATCATAACAGAGGGAGTTCGGGAAAGTGGTTAACGGATAAAAAGAGCAAAGGTTAAACGATAAATCAAAACAAAAGTTTTCAACTCTATAAAGAAGTCGGAGGGATTGGCCGAAGAAGAAGTAGTAAGATTTAAGAGAAGCTAGGGAGGACGAAATTGAGAGTCAAATAGAGCTCTCAAGGATTAGAGAATAAATTAACCATCTCAAGATTCTTAGTACGACTCCCACAAACACGGGTTTCTAATTCCATCAAAACAATAACGAGTATACTAATACTAGGCAATAAGTAGGGATGTCAATTTCACCCGAACCCGCTTTATATCAATCCACCCGATTTAAACGGATGGACGAAAACCCGAAATTAATGGATGATGGATGGATGACGGATGATGCTAAATCCACCCGTTATCCATCCGTCACCCGATATTATTTGTATTTTGCTAAAAAATATACACATTACGCTAGGATAACTAATACGAGGAACGAAGTAATAATTGTTATTCTTTTTATAATATCAAAATAATGATTAAGTTACAAGATTTATGAAGAACTCTTAATATAATACAAGTTGACCTTATAATTTTTTGATAATTAATTAAAATTTAATACTTTTTCGAGCTTTAAAGTTAATTTAATCGCAATCCATTTATCACCCGATCCATCCGTTTCACCCGCGGATGATGGATGGATGGATGACGGATGATGTATTTGATGTAATGGATGGATGCGGGTGAAGCTTCACCCGACCCGAAACCGATCCATTGACATCCCTAGCAATAAGTCGTTGTTAAGTCTACAACTTCCAAAATTATGATCTGCTACATCCTCCAATGTAAAGTCTTGCATGATTATTCAATCGTTCAAACGACAAAATACTAATCCACAAATGCTTTAGAATCTAATTTCACTAATTAAGATTTCAACGATTATCAAAACATACCCAAACTCGTAACGATAAAGCTCCTATATTCATAGCTCAAAAGGTTTGAACTCGAGGTATACTCCACTTTTCTCGAGTAAGGAACAGTAAACGAGATCCACCAGTTTAAGAATGTTCGGGCACAAAATCCTCAAAAATGATCACTAACATATTTACAATGCCACAAGTACAGAAGTTGGGGAAGTACAACAATTCTCCAAACACGCTCAAACCTATAGGTAATGGCGCAAACACTCACATCTTCAAACACGTCATTCGACTAAGATTTCTGAGAATTCCACCAAATTTCATATCGTATCAGGGAAACCACGAAAGTATTAACTCAACGAAGCCACAATCTCGTTGGTCTAAGGGTTCTGAACTATAAATCTATCAAGATGATTCGCATTAAGTATTCCTCAAAACAACGCGATAAATCCAACCTCTAATTGTGCAATAAGTTTCTCCTATTCAAGGTTAACAACAATTTTATCCAAGTTAGATCACTCAACTCCAAAGTTCAAAGGTTACAACCTTACACATCACGATCTAAACCTCAAGAAACATGGGTAATCTATGTCAACCAAAATTTTCTAACGATATTAATGAAAATCTTGAATGGTACCACAACACTCAGGCTAACACTTTAACAATACTCTATGATCCCGAATATTCACGATGCATCCATCAAATAAGCATTAGGTAAGAATCCCAAAGTAATATTTTCAGTTACACTTAGTTCAGTTCTAGGTTAGGTACTAGGTATCCATCAAATATGACACACTCTTATTACTCCAAAAATATATTCAACTCTAAGTACTCCAAAATAATCAAGTAACCTATAACCCAAGGTTCAGTATTAAAAGTATCAACTTAATTCCATTAATCAAAATAATATCATTCAAATCGATCCTCAAAAGCTTACTAATTAAGATAGACAACATGGTATAACTCACAATCCTCAAATCATGTAACAAGGGTTTACTAAACCTCAAAAAACTATAACATTTCACGGGGTTCACTAAGACAAAATTCGGTCTAACCAAAGAATCTCAAGAGGGAAAATGGTAAAGTAGAAGAATAGAACAATGATTCACCATAAGTATGAAGATGAGGATATATAAGAGGAGAATTAACTGAAGATTTATCACAAGAATGAAGGTGTGAATTATGAGAGAAGGATTGGAAGATGCAGAGACATGAATACAAGAATCGATGATTCAATACTTCTAAGGTCTTGAATCAGAGGGAAGTCTTCGGGCCTTCAATGTTCACAAGGGAACTCAATGACGCTTTCTACATCTTCTTGTAGAGGAATGGGCACACTAGTCTTTGGTCGCTTCATCTAGATCCAAGGTGAAGTGAAGTCACATCTAGGTCTACTGCACCATCGAGGAACTGAAATCTACTATTGATCATTTGGCCTGTAGCTTGAATAAACTAAGTCTGGGCTGGAAAGTCACCATTGTATCTTCTGGTAGCGCCAAGTTGTCCACTCGAGTGGGTAGGTGTTGAGAGTCCGAAGTAGGTCTTGTTCCAATCTGGAGCAGCATCTTGTTCATTCATCTGGTTAATTCATCTTCTTCTTGACAAATGAAACAAATATTCAATGCTAGTCATTGAGTTACAAAAACATGTAAGCCTAACAGTTAAGTCCTTACTTTGTTTCTACCCATCTCTTACTAATATTTCATTGGTATTCAAATCATTTACGGATGTTTTTCCTAGAATCAGGTGTAAGCGTCGGGAGCAACAATGCTCTGATACCAACTGTAATCCCCTAGAAAATCTAACGCAATATAGTGGCGGAAACACTGTAGAATTGGGATTAAAACACACCGATGTTCTATATTTTCCAAAAGAACGGTTAGTCAATACAAAGGTCACTTTTTACAAAAGGGCTAAAAAGAAAATTCCTTAAAAGGGTTTATACAATCCTTCAGTAAACATAAATAAGGGAGAGTAGAATCCACGCTACTCGCTATCTCACACCCAAAACCCAGCAGCAAAAACCTGTCATGTTATAAACATAACAGCCACATCAGTGGGGAGTAACTCGGACGTTCTCCCAGCCATATTATATCATATGAAAAATAATAATATTACTATATCAAAATAGGTAAAATAGAAAACAATTAAAACAATATAGTAACATAAGTTTTTAGCAAAACTTAAAGCGACTGTCAACCTGCAAGTCAAAACCAATCGATAATTATAAAATCCAAAATGACGTTATGGAAATCAATTAGTGCAACGGAATAGACTTTCTTTGGGATCATACTAAACTAGCTTCGAGAACTTAGTCAAAATAAATCAGACTTCGGTCTCTAACTAGGCAACTCAACTATAACAGGACTGGGTGCTGCGAGGTCCTGGCTTAAGTAATGTACACCCCTCCTGGACACCAACCGTAATCCAGTTCAACCCGACGGCGACTTACACGATGCGATATCTAAGTTTAAGGTCAAAATATACACACTCCTGAACCCAAACCATGCTCAGTTCAACGACCAATGTGTCTCAACATAGACACACCAGCTTTATAGTTGATGGCAAAATGTATACCCTAGACTGTATTACTCTACCCGTACACTTGTCGTCATTCCATAACTCCAAAACCAAGCCTTTATCGATTTTCAAATGAGATAATCATTGATAATCATATGGAACAAAAGAAATACACATATTATACAAAAAGGAAACTTTCAATAAATAGAAATATACTAATTTTAGAAACTTACTTAAATTAGAAGTATTCTTATAGAAATACGTAAAGTGTTAAAATGGCTTAAACGTACCAAAATAACATTTATAGCAAATAAACTTTTTATTAATATCGTTGTTATCGTAACTTAATATATATTTCTATGTTCGTTATCAAAGGTATAAAGTGAAAATATAGTACTTTATAAATATGTAAGAAAATCGAGTTAAAACGATAAATTTTAGAAAATATACTATTTAGAAATAAAATGATAAATATAGATAAAGTATAAATAATTGAGGAGTTTAAGAAATGAAATGAGATTTAAAAATCTTTCAAATTGTTTCTAGTAATTATATTTATTACTAATAAACAATACAAATTTTACTAAAAATAATAATCGTAGACAAATGAAAATTTATTAAGAAAAATAGTCTCGACTAACAATGTCTTTAAAACAAAATAGACTACTTTCTCATTTATTAATATAAGTCGTAAAACAAACAAAAAAAAATAATTTATCAAACAACTATACAAATCTCGATTATTATATAAAAGTACGATTTTAAGTTAAAACAGTAACTTAATGAAATATGACAAAATTATGAAACTGATACTATTTAGTTAATATCGTCACGATAACTAACAAAATATTATAATGATTCATAAAACGATATCGAAAAGTTATAAAATGTTTATAAGACACACGATTGAAATACTATTTTTAGCAAATAATATGTAGCTAGAAATAAAAACGAAGGTAAAGTATCTACTACATACTACTACTCAACACACGATATAATACCGAGTAACGCCCTAAAGTTACCTTGAGTCGACTTATCTTCGATGGTCTTCACCAAGTCTCGTAAAATAAGAGATGAACGGGAGGATTAGAATAAGCAGACGAAGTAATCTAGAGACGGAAAAGAGGAGCAGCACGCTCGACGATGATAGCAGGTAGACGACAACAGCACGCAACAAGAGCAGCACCTGAACATGCCCACATTAGAAACGGACACCGAGCAGCAGCATGAACATGAACTTCACGTTATCAGTAGCATCAAATAGCAACAATGACACGACAATGGCAGCGACAGCCATGAAACAGCACAAGAGAAAGAACACAAAGAGAATAAGAAGAAGAAGAAGAAGAAGAAGAAGAGATCATGTAGGGCAGCAATAACCACAAAAAAAAACAGACAATAGCAATCCGCGATGACGAATTGACTCGAAATACAGCAGTAACAAAGCAACGAGCAGCAGAAGCAGATTCACGCACCAAAGCATGAACAGGAGAAGAAGAAATCGAGCAAGACTATCGATGTTGCATCAGCAGAAACGAAATGACAAAAACAACGAGAAACAAAGGAAACAATCGTGAACAGCGGACAGATGATAACGACGACGAAAACAGTAACAGTAACCCTCTATGATAAAAGCGAGCAGCAGCAGATGTACAACGAGAAAGAAACAGAAAAGAAGAGGAGAACAAACGCAAAAACGACATAGAACCGAGCGAAACAAGGCACGAATAAGCAACAAAATACGAATAAGAAGAATGAAGAAAGAAATAGAGCAGCCCGAAATGAAGTAGCAAAAACCATGGTGCAACACGAACAAAACCGAGCAACCAGAAGATGAGAACAGATCGGCGAGAGAGGACAAACTACTACCTTACGCCATTAAGGTCGGAGTAAAAACAGAGCAGAAACAGAGGGAAACAGGGGCGGTTACGTGCTCGTTGACGAGCAAATTAAAGAAAGAGCGGCTGGACAGAGGCGGAGACGGGGACAGAGCATCAGCAAAAGATGGTGGATGAAGGTGACTAGAAGAAGCCTGAAGAAGGACGGTTGACACTTGACACAAGAAGAGCAGTACGTGGGTTTGTAAATAGGTTAAAGTAATGAGGTGAGGGATTAGGTTAAAATAATTAAGTAGGGTATTAGGCTTAAGCTGATAAATGGGTCGGGTTGGAATTCGTAAGTCGGCCCAAGAAAGAAATAAGGTTAGAACCGAGTTAGAAGAAAAGATAATTCGACCGTAAAATGTAAATAAAATATCTCTCGCGTTCAAAGTAAATATTTGAGACTAATAAAGAATCTGAAAATAAATAAATAATCATCCCAATACAATATATAAAACGTATCTCGAGGTAAAATAAATATTCGTGAAGAAACAATTTTCGACAAAATTGAATTAAATTGATTCTCGAAGAGGAATAATAAATATTTTAACGAAACTTAATCAATATAAACTTTCGAGTTAAAATAGAAATTCGAAATAAAATAAAGATTTTAGAATTTAAGACGAAACCGAAATAAGTTCAATGGGAACTAAAATCAAGGATAACGATTTAAGTCGTAAACGAAATAAAAATACGAATATAATTTAAATTTTATTTAATTGCTAAAATCAGGGGTGTTACACTTCTACACAAAGATTAATACTGTTGAAGCAAATGTTATTTTAAACCAAAAGTTTAGTGATAACTCTATAGTTTGGCATGACCAGTTAGGTCATCCCGGCTCAACCATGATTAGGGATGTCAATGGATCTCGGATCCTACCCTGATCCTTGGATCCAATAATATTAGACGAGAATATTGTGTGGATTAAGCACAATATTCGAGCCTATTATTTTGTGATTAGTTGCTATAATTTAGCATATTGTTCCTAGTATTCAGTAGGTAACAAGATCAATTTGTTATCACCTTTGTATTATAAATATTGACTTGCTTATCAATAAACAAACAGATTACAATTTCCAAACATTCCTCTTCTCTGTTCACGCTTCTAACATGGTATCGAGCCAGGTTTAAACCCTAAAGCTTTCAAAACAAAACAATTTTATTTTATTTTTGTCATGACTGGCGGAGAAAATTTAAATACGGAAAATTCCGTTCCCAAAATCGATCCCCTTTCACCATTTTATCTGGGTTCGGGTGATCTTCCAAGCCTCAAATAATCCACTATCCTGTTGAACCATCGCAATTATGATAATTGGAGTCGTTCAATGAGGATGTCCTTAAAATCGCGTCGGAAATTTGGTTTCTGTGACGGTTCAATTAAAAAACCAATAGATGCATCTCTTTTGGGGCAATGGGAAGTTGTTCACTGTACCATTGTCTCTTGGCTACGGGCAACTATTGATCCGGTTGTTCTTGAGAGTGTGCCATACGTGGAGGACGCGGCTGCTATGTGGAGCGATTTTGAGGAGCGCTTCGGTTGTTGATGGTACGTCGATTTATTTCTTAAAAACCGAACTTGGTGAATGTCGACAAAAGAAAGGTATGTCTGTTACCGAGTATTATGGTAAATTAAAATCACTTTGGGATGCGCTTTCTATTCATGAACCTCCGTTTGCCTGTGAATGTGGTAAATGTACTTGTGATATCGCTAGTAAAGTCGTTAAGCGTGTTGATAATGAAAGACTTCATCAATTTTTTATGGGCCTAGACCATAGTTTGTATGGCACTCTACGTAACCAACAGTTTCAACTTGTCCCATTGCCCTCTCTTAATCGTGGTTATCACGCCACTCTTCAAGCCGGGCGCTTGCTTATGGAAAATACACCCCCTGATGTTAGTGATGTTGTTGCTTATGCGACTCCTGGCTTCTCATCTCGAACCCCTGATGAGTGGAAAAAGTTGCGCGAAAAAGAGAAAGTCGAGCGTCGTAAGCTATACTGTTCCCACTGTGATGTTCATGGTCACGATATAAATTCTTGTTTTATTAAAAGCCAAAAGTTTCCGGACTGGTGGGGAAGTCGACCTCGTACTTTGGCAGAATTGCGTCGCAGCAGGAAGTCGGGTAACACTAGCACGGGAACGGGTTTGGGTTCTGGTGTAGGCTCGGGCTCGGATGGTACGGTTCATGCCAATGCTCTCCAAAATATTCCTTCTGATCGGTTGTCTAGTACGTGTGTTTCTTGGATAATAGATATTGGTGCTTCTAACCATGTAATAGGTGACCTCTCTTTATTTACGGATAGTATGGTGATACCGTCTCGTGTTGTGGGTTTACCAAATGGGAAGCAGATAATGGCCTCTCAAATGGGAACCGTGAAAATTAACGACTCCATTATCTTGCGTCGGGTTTTATTTGTTCCTCATTTGACTTGTCATTTAATTTCCGTTTCTCAATTAACAGCCGATTGTGATTATATGTTGCAATTTACAAAGGATCGTTGTCTTATACATGACCGTTCCTTGAGGAAGATGATTGGAGTTGGTGAGCTTCGGGATGGACTGTTTATTTTGTCTTTAGCGGATACGGCTACATTGGTGAATACATTGGATACTTCAGGGTCTTATGAGCTTTGGCATCGACGACTTGGCCATCCGGGAGGCAATGTGGTTCAATTTTTACCTTTAGCTCATTCTTTTTCCGTTATTAAAACTTGGTGTGTGATGTATGCCACCGAGCAAAACAAACTCATGCAAGTTTTAAATTGAGTGAGAATATTGCGTCCGAAATTTTAAATTGATCCATTGTGATCTTTGGGGGTCGTATCGTGTTTCCTCTACTTGTGGTGCTAAATACTTTCTTACTATTGTGGACGATTGTTCTCGTTCAGTTTGGGTTTATCTATTACTCCCTCCATTTAACTCCAATTTACCCATATTCCTTTTTGGTCCATTCAACTCCAATTTACCCATTTCCTTTTATGGATATTTTAATGACTAGATTACCCTCATGTGGATGTTGTTATTACACAAAATGCCACCAACTTGGCCCACTTGTCCTCAACCAAAAGTACTTTATTAACCCACTTAATGAACCTATCCACTTAATCATCATATCCATTATCTTAATTGCTCCCTCCAAAAATATCTGACTTTTCAACACCTCATTTACTACCCCATAGTCACCCACCCATACGCATTCATACTCTTTAACTCTTAGATCAACAAAAAAAATCCTAAATCTCTACTCTTTCTTCAAACAGTCACACTTTACATCTGATCTCCTCTCATTCAATCTCACTTCATCCCTAATTTTTTGTTTATCGATCCGTCTTCAATCATCTATATCCTCTGCTTGTCTTCAACCGAACACACTCCTCTCTCTCTTTTACTGATTTACCATAATCACAAGCATCTTGAATGTAGGTGTTTATTTTTGGTTTCCTTATGGTATGCCTTCATTTAGGGTCATTTTATTATGTCTTGATTTAGGGTCATTTTAGGATGTGTCGTTTTACATCTTGAAGGTTTATAATCTTGACATTGTTGTTTAATTTTCAGTTTTGATTTTAGATTAATAGTCCTATCTTGCATGTTCATTGCTTTAATAGGTCTGAGGGATGTAGATTTATTTATTTATGTTTACTTGTGTGCACATATTTAACATAATCATAAGTTTCATACATTACGCGATTGAATTAAGATGTTTACATGCTAAACATTTTTCTTTATATGGAAATGTTTAAAGCATAAACACTAACAAAAACTACGGAGTACATACATTCAACCATTAGCACAAAAAGTTTCTTTCACACTTCACTACATAAACTTCCCTTCACAGCCAGTAGCATTAATCAAGTTGAAATCTCGTATCCTAGGGTGTCCATCAGTTGGCGAAGTCCATTTGTTTGCCCCAATTGTATTAAATAATCAATGCACTCTCTTACGAGTCCTTCACGAGTCCTTCATTGACAGTTAAATTAATTGGTAGCAGTCCTTGTGCTTCTAGTTGTCCTTTCTTCATATGTGGAATAGAAAATGTATTGTGACCCTTCACTTTCAATATTTCAATCATAACCGATTGAAGAGTTAGGAATATCCTATTCAGTTTAGAAGGTTCATATTCAGTGAATGCTTTTTCAACTGCTTGTACCAATTGCAATACATCTTTGGCCTTTTCTTGTGATTGTAGAGACTGCAATGCCCTAAAAAAGCCAAGATCATTAGTATTAAGATCTGGGCTATTTGGGGGCTGAAATACCAACTCGATATTGAACCCATTTGATATTGCAGCGGCCCTGAAATCAACATCATCATTTTTTATATGAGGCTTAGCATTATCTTGTTGGATAAATATGTGTTTGCTCAATGATTCTGGCCATTTGCTTTGTATTGCTGGTATAATTCTGTTTATAAGGCAATCTTTGGTTACTTCTCTAGTGATTGAATCAATGGCTTTGATTTCCATAGTTCCTCTTGCTCTGTTTTTGCTTTTTCTCATGGATGGTTGTTCATGTATGAAAGAAAATATACCAATTTTTCCATCGAAGATAAGAACACCTTCATCATTATAAATCGGCCTACTTACTGCGCACATGAACATTACCTTTGTAATGTACCTCTTGGATTTACACGACCTCTACGGTAAATCTTCTCCGGGTACCACATAATACTGTTGGTTGATTCTTGAGATATAATACCATTTCTCGTCTATGTGAATGGTGTTTGACATATCCTTGAACATAATTTGACTTGCAAATTCTGATTGTTGAATTATACTCAAAGATTTGAGTGAGAACTTTAGCCTCTCAATCTTGTTCATATCCGTTAATTGTGGATGTAGAGGGCTCGAGTGTGGTTTCAGCAACCCCCTATTTACCCATGAATGTACTGTCCCAACCGATACACCCACTTGTGAAGAAAGCCTCCCGATTGTGTCTCTAGCACTGAAATCAAGTGATTTTATTTGCTCAATGTTAGGCAATAGACGCTTTCTATTAGTGCTACCGAGCCTTTTGGTTTTGACAGTGAGGCTCTCACCTACTTCCCTTTGAAGCTTTGCTCTCTTCCATATGTTGGATATTGTTCTTCTATTAACCTCCCACTTGGCAGCAGCTTCTCTAACCATTCCACGCACAAGATGACCTTCTTTTGCATTCTCCAGTAAGAATACAACAATGTCTTCCCTTACTTGATCTGTCAAGCATTTGAAACTCATTGTGGAGCAGCGTACTTTTACTTAAGTAGAGTATTTTTACGTGATGTAATTTCTTGGTTTTGTCTGTATAAATTTTTGGCTTTACTGTAAATATTCTTTTTGGTAGAGCAGTGGAAATTGGTGTTCTCCACTATACTCCGTATGTTGTTTTTGAGGTTTTGTTGTAAAAGGCTCTCCAAAAGCCATGGAAATGATTATGCAAGTTGTCATCTTTATTGCTTGACATTTCATTTGGCGGTAAATATGAATTTTCATGAAAAATTTAAATGCCATTTGGTGTGTAAAATAAGCAGACATCTGTCAACTTTTACACTCTTACTGTACTTTATTGCTTCTCCATTCCTCTCTCTTCTAATTAATCTTTAGTTAATGTTTAATCAGTTTTCTTAATAAAGTAACAAGTTGCTCATTAGATTGTTTTTATTATTTGTTTACTGTTGTCTCAAAACTTGTGCTTAAAGGATAAGGGTAAATTGGAGTTGAATGGAGGGAGTACTTGCTAAGACGGAGTTACTAGTGTGTCTATGCAATTTTTATCTATGGTACACACAGTTTTCGAAACAGGTCAAGGTGGTGCGGAGTGACAATGGCACAGAATTTAATTATATGGCGGATTATTTTTTACAGCAGGATATTCAGTTTCAAACATCTTGTGTTGGCACTCCCCAGTAAAATGGGCGTGTTGAACGTAAGCATCGTCATATTCTTAATGTGGCCCGAGCCTTGCTTTTTCAGGGTCAACTTCCGAAGAAGTTTTGGGGTGAGTGTGTTCTTACTGCTGCTTATCTTATTAATCGCACTCCTTACAAACTCCTTGGTCATAAAACGTCGTATGAGATTTTATTTGGTATGTCTCCGTCTTATCAAAATATGAGAATTTTTGGGTGTATTTGTTATACTCATAATTAGGGATGGCAACGGATCCCAGATCCGGTCCGCATGGATCGGATATAGATCCTAAAATTTCATACTCGTTGGATATGGATCCGGATCCGGATCCGCTATCTTCAAACGGATCTGGATATGGATCTTGTTAAACAGATCCGGATCCGATCCGCATATCCGTTTTTATAAGAAAAAAAGAAGAAAAAGATACAGGCTGTTAGAGTATTGAGTCGTATTCTTATGGGCCGTTGTGTACTCAAATTCCTAAAAGAAACTCACTCTCATTCTAACACATATAAGCCCTAACCTAGCCGTTTCATCTCTTATTTTATCATCCTCATTCATCACCGTCATCACTTTCATCAATCATATCCTCATACTTCTATCAGTCATCAATATCACACTATCACTACTTCACTAGGTAGTTCACTACTCATTAAGTCCGTAGCAGAGTAGTAGTTGCATGCCAATTGCGCCAACCTCGCCTCATCACTAATCTGTTGCACCCGCCTCGTCTCGTCTTCATTGCCCCACTTTCGTTGTGCTTCCTGTTAAACTTTGTCATTTTAATCGCCTTTAGCCCTTATTTAGTCTAGTTGTTGAACTCGCACTCTCTGATTTATGTTGGCAGCTTCCAGGTGTATATATATATATATACATGAAGCAGGGGTGTTGTGTTGTTAACAGTGTGTAGATAGTTGTAAGTTTGTTAATTTAGTGATTGAATTGAACAATTATTTTATAAAGTTAATTTTACTAATCACTCCGTATTTTTATACTGATTTAATTAGACTTACTTTTGTGATCTTAAGATTTTGAGATTTGCATATTAAGATTGTTTTTTTTCATATTTGCGGGTTGATATCAGGTTGTATTTGCTCCTAATTAAGGAGCACAAATTCTTTTAAAAAAAATTCAGAAAATTTCATATAATATCAATAGTTGTTAATCGAAAAGTTTGAAGAATTTGAAAATTTTAATAAGGAGTAACTTGGAAATTGGATCCGTGGATTTATCCAGATCCGGTCTGGATCCGTTGGATCTGGATCTGGATCTGTGTTTCTGGGATCCGTTGGATCTGGACCGGATCCGGATCCGTTGCTTGCAACGCGGATCTGGATCTACTTGGATCCGGTCCGGATCCGGTCCGTTGCCATCCCTACTCATAATCAGCAATCTCGGGGGGATAAATTTGAACCACGTAGTTGGAAATGCATTTTTCTCAGCTTGTTGTATTCGGCAATCACCAAGTCGAGGGGCTTGACTATGGCGAGACTTTCGCTCCCGTTGTTAAAATGGTCACCATTCGTACTTTCCTAGCTGTTCCGGCCGTCAAAAAATGGGAATTACATCAAATCGATGTATATAATGCATTTTTACACGGCGACTTAGACGAAGAAGTGTACATGAAATTGCCTCCGGGTTTTTCTCGTGGCTATGATGGCAAAGTATATCGATTGAAGAAATCTCTTTATGGTCTACGTCAGGCACCACGTTGCTGGTTTTCTAAGCTCGCTAATGCTCTCCGTGGTTATGGTTTTCGGCAATCTTATTCCGACTATTTCCTTTTTACTTATTCCAAGGATACCATTCCTTTACATGTTTTAATTTATGTGGATGATTTGGTAATTGCGGGTAATAATTCCGCCGCTATATTAGTTTTTAAGGAATATTTGCACCAGTGTTTCAAAATGAAGGACTTAGGTCCCCTCAAATACTTTCTTGGAATTAAAGTTTCTCGGAATTCGGATGGCATTTTTCTTAATCAACGGAAATACACTCTCGACATCATTACTGAAGTTGGCTTATTGGGAGCGAAACCCGCTTCTACTCCTATGGAGACGGAGCACAAACTTGGCCATACTACTTCTCCGATTTATGAGGATCCTGAACGCTATAGGCATCTCGTCGGTCGACTTGTCTACTTGGTCGTTACTAGACCAAACCTATCCTTTTCCGTTCATGTTATGTCGCAGCTCCTTACTGAACCGAGAGAAGCTCACATGGAGGTGGCTTTACGGGTCATTCGCTACCTTAAGGGCAGCCCTGGTCAGGGAGTCCTACTTCGCTCAAGTAGCTCCTTGTCGGTCTCAGGTTGGTGCGATTCGGATTGGGGTACGTGTCCTTTAACCCGCCGCTCTGTTACGGAGTGGTTTGTTTTCCTTGGTGACTCTCCCATCTCATGGAAAACAAAGAAGCAACATACAATGTCTTTATCCTCGGCTGAGGTCGAGTACCGTTCCATGGCTGCTCTTGTGTGCGAGCTTAAGTGGCTTAAGGGCTTGCTGGCTTGTTTGGATGTTGATATTTTGTATCCTATGCAACTATTTTGTGACAGTCAATCCGCGATACACTTGGCCCAAAATCCCGTTTTCCACGAGCGTACTAAGCATATCGAAACTGATTGTCATTTTGTACGCGATGTTATTACCAGTGGCCTTGTCAAACTGTTTCATGTTTTAACTACTGAACAAGTTGCAGATATTTTTACCAAGGCTCTCGGGGTACGACAGATTCAATACTTACTCCAAAAACTGGGCATTCTCGATCTTCATGCTCCAGTTTGAGGGGGGGAGGGGTATTAGACAAGAATATTTTGTGGATTAAGCACAATATTCTAGCCTATTATTTTGTGATTAGTTGCTATAATTTAGCATATTGTTCCTAGTATTCAATAGCAATCTTGTTATCACCTTTGTATTATAAATATTGACTTGCTTATCAATAAACAAACAGATTACAATTCCCAAACATTCCTCTTCTCTGTTCATGCTTCCAACAAATACCTTTAAGGGTAGGATATGGATCGCAGTATTTTTGGATCCTGAGGATAAGGATCGGACGACCCTGATCCTTTTAAAAATAAAAGGGTCGGATAAGGATCCCGTCTACAAGATCCTGATCCGACCCTTATCCTACCCTTTTATTTGTTTGGCTTATATGTTTCTTTTATATCTTCTTATTTCATGATGTTGTTGACATAGTTGATGATGATATGGAACATGAATCATCAAATTGATGAATAATGAAGAAATAGTAGTTGTGGACTTGTGCTTCTTGTGGTCTTCTGAAGTTTGTTTCTTTTGAGTAACGTATTTTGGATAATTAATTTTTGTGGTTGTATGGACTAGTGTAGTAGCGTTATCTAAACTCTAAACTCCATTTAGCTTTGTTTGAACATTGTATAATTATTGGTTGCTTAAACCCTTTAAATAGTCTAAATTTAAATGATTACATTAGGTGATAATATAATATAAAACAATAAATGAACTTTAAAATGTAAAGATCCTGATCCGATCCCAATCCTTAGGATTCGGATAAGGATCCTATAATTTTGGACCCTTAGGATAAGGATCGGATCAGGATCCAAGGGGGAGAAATAAGGATAAGGATCTGGATCCTATAGGATCCGGTCCAGATCCTACCCTTTGACATCCCTAACATGATGCAAAGAATAATGAAAAATTCATGTGGACATATTTGAGGAACCAGGAGTTTCTTCCTAATAATTTTCCCTTGTGCAGCCAGCTCTCAAGGAAAGTTGACTATCCGTCTATCACAAGTTAAAATAAATTTTGAATCAATTAGTTTTCTGGAACCTATACAAGGGGATATTTATGGACCAATACATCCCTCTAGTGGATCATTTAGATATTTTATGGTTTTAATAGATGCATCGACTAGATGGTCACATGTATGTTTATTATCGACTCGCAACCTGGCGTTTGCGATACTACTTGCTCAACTAATAAAATTACGGGCACATTTTCCAGATACTCCTATCAAGACTATCCGTCTTGACAATGCTGGTGAATTTACTTCTCAAACCTTTGATGATTACTGCATGTCAGTTGGGATGAATGTGGAACATCCTGTAGCTCATGTCCGCACACAAAATGGTCTAGCCGAATCATTAATGATCAAAAGAATTCAGCTAATTGCTCGACCATTACTTATGAGGTGTAAACTCCCAATTACTGCATGGGGCATGATATATTACATGCAGAAGCACTTATTCGCATCAAACCAACGAGTTATCATAATTTCTCCCCATTACAATTGGTTTATAGTCAGGAACCAATTGTCTCCCATCTTAGAGTATTTGGATGTGTGGTTTATGTACCAATAGCTCCACCACAACGCACAAAGATGGGACCACAAAGAAGGTTGGAAATACTACCTCCGTCCCACTAAGATTGTCACGTTTCATTAAAATACTTCTCACATATAATAAGAAAATAGGACAATCTTTTAGGGACGGAGGGAGTATATGTAGGATTTGAATCCCCATCAACAATTAAATATCTCGAACCAACCACTGGAGACTTATTTAAGGCTCGTTTTGCAGATTATCATTTTAACGAGTCAGTCTTCCCGACATTAGGGGAGAAAATAAACAGCTGGTACAAGAAATTAATTGAATTATCATTGTCTCATCTTGATCCTTGTACTAAAGAATGTGAACTTGAAATTCAAAAGATAATTCATTTTCAAAGTTTAGCTAATCAATTGCGAGATGATTTTACTGACCCAAAAAGAGTGACAAAGTGACATATACCAGCTGTAAATGCTCCGTTAAAAATTGAGGTCCTAGAAGGATAACCTAAAATGGCAAATGAATCAATTCTCCGCCAGAAGCGTGGAAGACCTATCGGTTTCAAAGATAAAAATCGTCGGAAAAGAAAAGGAGCAAAGAATAATGATGATGACCTAATCGAGGACGAAGAAATATATTTAGATAAATCTCCAGTCGAAACTTTGAACATGAATGAAAATTTAGTAGAATCTCAGGTACCTGAAAATGAAGAGATTTCAATAAACTATGTCATGTCCGGAATTACTTGAAACCGGAATAAAACCGACGTCGATGAAATTTTTGCATGCAATGTTGTGTTAAATGTTATAGAGAATGAAGAGGATCATGAACCTAAATCTATTGAGAAATGTAGACAAAAAGATGATTGGCAAAAATGGAAAGAAGCAATAGAATCCGAATTAAAATCTCTTGAAAAAAGAGAAGTATTTGGACCTGTTGTCCATACACCCGAAGATGTTAAGCCAGTGTGATATAAATGAGTTTTTGTGGGAAAAAGAAATGAAAATGGTGAAATTGTGCGATATAAAGCTCGATTAATCGCAAAGGTTTTTCCGCAAAGACCCGAAATTGATTACGAGGAGACATATTCTCCTGTGGTGGATGCAACTACTTTTAGATTTTTAATCAGTCTACCAATAAAAGAGGGTCTTGATTTACGTTTAATGGACGTAGTCACAGCTTATTTGTATGGACCACTGGATAATGACATATATATGAAACTCCCAGAAGGATTCAAGTTGTCGGAAGCAGCGAAATCAAGTCCAAAAGAATATTTTTCTATCAAGTTGAATAGATCTCTTTATGGACTAAAACAATCTGGGCGTATGTGGTATAACCGTCTCAGTGAGTATTTAATAAAGGAAGACTACAAGAATGACCCTATTAGCCCATGCATTTTCATAAAGACTAGTTAAGGGGCCCGGCGATGCTCGGGCCTTGATATTTCGGTATGTTTTAAGATGTGAGGTTTTAAAATGGCGCAAATCGTTACGGTTATATTTTTATCAACCGTATTTCGTATGTATATTCACTAATGCTTCTATGATATAGACGTTTTTTAAGTTTCGTACAAAAAACCAACCATTATTGACATCATAATGTTATTTATTGTCGAAATCCAAAATCAATCTCTCAACAAATTACTTTAAGTATAAATTACATACAAGTATTAATTTGTAGGAGTATCTAGTAGACACGCGTTAAAAACGTCATTAAAATATACTTATATTTTTCAGCATTGATGGGAGTTCACCGTGTCATGGGTCGCCCGCCCATATCGCCCTGGAAGAACTCGCCCCCAGGACGGAGGAGAGCCCGCCCAGCAGGCTCGCATGGGGAACAATTGCTACTGACCTAAGTCTGCCTAGCAGGGCAATCCAATCCCCCTGCTCACTAGCTTCCAGGGTGCCCCAACCTCCCGGCATGAGCAGGGGAAACCGAGGGCCCATCCGTCATTCTGCCTAAGGTAAGTGAGAATGGGTGGATGGGACAGATCCACGTGTCGCTCTGCTGGCCACCCATTCTCCCGCTCTTTTCCCTATTGCCCTCTCTCTCTTGTGGAAAGGTATAAATACTCATCCATCTCCCACATAGAAAGGGTTGGATTTTCTCTCTCTAGACTCTTACTCCTAAAAAGGCCACCTAGTTCCTCACGAGCTAGGTTCATTAAGGCATTCACGGACTGACTTAGGCATCGGAGAGGGTTCCCTCGGACAACCTCCGAGGCCCTGTGCGCTACTTGTGCAGGGAGCAGGCTCAATCCGCCGGGAAGGTCCGATCGTAGGAGAGGGGAAAGGAGAGATCAAAGGGAGTCAAGCAAGCAATATCCGAGTACTTGAAACCCGAATTCACAATCGGGTTCATTGATTCCGTGACCGGAACAATTTGGCGCCGACTGTGGGGATCACTAGGTTGTGCTCACGAGATTACCCACAAAAATCAACCATTCTGAAACAAAAAATTAACCACTCACAATCGAATATGCCTGAAATTTTCGACACCAGTTCGGCGGCAAACCCACCCAGAGCCCCCCAGTATGGCATGCCACCAGAAATGACTCCTGCCGCCACGATTCCAGGTGTGGGGCGAGCCAGTCTGCAGGGGGCACCGGGCCCAGGGACAACTGCCATAGCTGGACAGGGGAGCCAGCCGAGGTCGGTCTTGAACCTCACCCCTGCCCAGATGGTACAAACTGCGGCTTTCTTCTCCGCCATGCTAGACCAGGAATTCACCCCTGATGACCTGATAGGCAGGGTCGCTACGACCCCCAGGTTGCTCCACTTTGAAAGTGGAGAAGGAACCGGGGGCACAAAGCGAACCGCCGTCAGAAACGTTCAGAGAAAGGCTAGGAAGACGGCTCAGGAATACGCACAAATCCAAAAGCGAATTTCAGAAGCCCGTCAGGAGCCGCCTGCACGGCAGGAAGTAGCTGGTCCAGAGGGCGCATTCTCCGTCCATACTACAGAGTCCACTGCCGCACGTAATAGAGGAGGCCTATCCCAAAACTTGAGGGATCGCATGAAGCACAAAGAGCCAGCATCCAGGCGCCTGGGCGAGAAACAGGGCGATATTTTCTCCCGCCTGACGCCTGCGGCCGTGTCACAACGGGCGCCGGGACTGTCACTCAGCATGCAAACAAGGCTTAACCAGGGACAACCTCTGGGATCGAAACATCGCCAGGGGGATAACCTTGAGCCTGGGCAGAAGAAGCGTCCCCGCTACGATTCTCGCCAGGGGGTACACCGCTCCCCCAGGAGTAGGAGGCCAACCCCCGACAGATGGGAAGACTATGGCTACCACTCCGCAGGGGGCAGGTCAAACATGGCAGGCCGACCTACCAGAACGCCGCTTCACCCAGACGTCCAAGGCTACCCAATTCCGAAGGTCAAAATGCCGACGGTCAAATTCGACGGGACAACGGACCCTGAAGATCACCTGGCTGCATACGAGAGTCACATGGGTATGTACGACGTTGACGATGCGGTGTGGTGTAAGATTTTCCCCACCACCCTGGTAGGCTTGGCCCAGGGATGGTTTAGGGATCTCCCGCAGGGGTCAATCTCTTTCTTTATTGAGCTGGCGGAAATGTTCTTAGACCAGTATGCCGGGAACAAGAGGCGACGCCTCACCCGATTCGACCTGATGACCCTCAGACAGAAAAAGGGGGAAACCGTCAGGGAATACCTCAAAAGGTTTGACCTATCATTCCAGCAGGTGAAGGAGATTGATGACCCAACGGCGGCTTACGCACTGACTAACTCCCTGCTCCCTGGCGAAATGAAGAACCAGATGATCAGGGCTCAGCCTGAAACTCTGGCCAAAGCCAGGAAGATAGCAGAAGGGTTCATGCTGCAGAAGAAGTTCCATAGCCTGCCGGACACCCCCGCAAGCCCTACTAGGCAGCAGGGGGACCGCAGGGTGGACGCAGCAGAAGCGAAGCCGGGAAACAGAGAACTGAGGAAGGGGATACCCCAAAAAAGGAGCGCACCGTCTACCAACCAAGGTTCGACAGCTACACTGCTCTCAATAAGTCTAGGGCGGAAATTTTCGAACTGGAGAAGGAGACCGCTAAGTGGAACCGACCGAGCAAACCACGCAGCCCAAAAGGGGACCCCAAGAAATTCTGCACTTTCCATGATTGTGTAGGCCACAACACGGAGGAATGCCGCCACCTGAAAGACGAGATAGAGAAGTTGATCAGAAATGGCTGGCTGTCCAATTACGCAGCAAGAAACAAAACTCAGAAGGAAACACCGGAAAAGCCTGAAAACACGGTGCAAAACCGCCTGATAATCCACGTGATATCAGGGGACGCTGAAGGCCAGACCAGCAGAAGAGGCCAGAAAAGGCAGATCCGGGAACTAAGGAACCAGATTTGTTACGCCGAGAAGGCGGGAAGCCTGCAGGGCGTCTCACTAAGCATTACCCCCGAGGACGCAGGGCGGGTGATATACCCCCACAGCGACCCATTGGTGCTGTCCTTGATAATCAGTAACCATGTCGTGCGAAGGTGCATGGTTGACACCGGAGCATACACAAATTTACTATACAAGGAAGCTTTCGACAAAATGGGTCTAGAGAGAAGACACATGCGGCCCGCCCCCGGATCCTTGTATGGATTCAGTGGAGCAGGCATACTGCCCATGGGAATTATCGACTTACCCGTAACGTTCGGAGAGGGGGCCTCCGCCAGGAACATCAGGGCATCATTTGTTGTAGTGGACGCCAGATCTGCATACAACGCCCTGATCGGGAGGGCCACCCTAGATGAGATCGAAGCGGCCGTATCGATCAGGGCACTCACTGTCGCCTACGTTACAGACTTCGGCATGGAAGGGAAAGTGCATGGAGATCAGGAGTCAGCCAGACAATGCTACTCCATAGCCCTGCAGTCCCATGAAAAGGAAAGAAAAGGAAAGAGAAAAGCTAACAGCTCCCCCAGCAGGGAAGGCGAGATTCCAGCCGGTAACCAAAAAGTCGACCACCTGGAACCTGGGGGAGAAAGTATGCTGGTGGATCTAGAGCCCGGAAGACAAGTTCTTATAGGGGCGGATCTAGAGGAGTCCTACCAGGCTGAGCTGGTCAAACTTTTAAGGGAAAACAAGGATGTGTTTGCCTACTCAGCAGAAGAGATGCCAGGAGTAGACCCGGCGTGCATCGTTCACAGGCTAAACGTAAATGCAGACGCCCACCCTGTGAAGCAAAAGAAGCGAAACATGTCCGCAGAAAAAGACTTGGCAATAAAAGAAGAAATTGAAAAACTATTGAAGGCAGACTTCATTGAAGTATGTGATTATCCGGAGTGGTTAGCAAATGTGGTCATGGTTAAAAAATCGTCAGGCGCATGGAGAATGTGCGTAGACTTCACAAACCTTAATAAGGCCTGCCCAAAAGACTGCTACCCACTTCCCAGGATCGACCAATTGGTAGACGCTACCAGTGGATATTCAATGCTGAGTTTCCTGGACGCCTTCTCAGGGTATCATCAAGTGTACTTATGGCAGCCGGACAGGGTGAAGTGTGCCTTCATCACCAGTTCAGGCACCTTTATGTACAAGATGATGCCATTTGGGCTTAAAAATGCAGGGGCCACATACCAACGCCTGGTCGACAAGGTATTTGAAAACCAGAAGGGTCGGAACATAGAAGCCTATGTCGATGACGCCATCGTAAAAAGTAAGGGAGACAATGAGCACTTAACGGATCTTCAAGAGACTTTCTCCTCCCTGCGCACTTATCAAATGAAGCTAAATCCAAAGAAATGTACGTTTGGCGTTCGATCTGGCAAGTTCTTGGGTTTTCTGGTCAGCTCCCCGGGAATAGACGCTAACCCTGAAAAAGTTCAGGCCGTCCTCGACCTCCCTGAGCCCAGAACTATAAAGGATATTCAACGCCTGACAGGCCGCATGGCCGCCCTGGCGCGTTTCATCGCTAGGTCAGCAGACAAATCAACTCCTTTCTTCAAAATTCTGAAAGGCAATAAACAGTTTAAATGGGAAGATGAGCAGAGAGAAGCCTTCAAGCAGCTGAAAGAGCACCTGAAGAAACTCCCCACCCTGGCAAGGCCAGTAGCGGGGGAAAAGTTATATCTTTACATTGCAGTAACCAATGTAACAGTGAGCGCCGTCATCCTAAGAGAGGAGACAGGCGTCCAGCAACCTATATACTTTGTGAGCCATGCCCTGGGAGCAGCAGAGAAAAATTACCCCATGGTCGAAAAAGCAGCCTATGCAGTGGTCATAGCAGCCAGAAAGTTGAGACCTTACTTCGATGCACACCCTGTTGTAGTGCTAACAGACCAACCTTTGGAGAAGGTGCTAGAAAAATTCGAAAAGTCAGGCAGGCTGTTGAAATGGGCCATCGAGCTGAGCGGATTAGGCATAACTTACCAATCCAGGACAACCATCAAAGCCCAGGCACTGGCGGATTTCTTAGCAGAGTGCTCTCATTCGGAGGAAGACAGCCCAGTAGCAGGCGAGTGGGTGGTATACACCGACGGATCTTCCACGACTAATGGTGCAGGGGCAGGAGTTGTACTGACCAGTCCAGAAGGGACCGACTTTGAACATGCACTAAGGTTCACCTTCCCTGCATCAAACAATGAAGCCGAATACGAGGCAGTCCTCGCAGGCCTTAATCTGGCAAAGGCCGCAGGCGCAGAGCGCATCATCCTGGCAACAGATTCCCAACTCATTGCCAACCAGATCAACGGGGAGTATGAGGCCAGGGACCAAACCATGATTGCGTACCTAGAAAAAGTAAAGAGGGAACTATCAAGCTTAAAATCATATGAAGTCAAGCAAATCCCTCGATCCCAGAACAACCGGGCGGACGCCCTGTCAAAACTGGCCAGCTCCAGCCTACAGGACATAAGGAGGTCGGTTTGGGTGGACGTCATTCAGGAAAAGTCTACCACCCCCTGCCAAACCATCGACGCAGTGGAAACAAGCCCGGAGGATTGGAGAACCCCCATTATCTTGTTTAAAAAGCATGGGACCCTGCCAACTGACCCCATTCAGAAAAGAAAAATACCGGCGAGGGCCGCATGGTTTGTCATCATAGGGGAAGACTTGTACAAAAAGGCTTTCTCGTCCCCCCTGCTCAGGTGCCTGGGGGCAGAGCAGGCGGCGGAGGTGCTGGATGACATCCACTCTAGCATATGTGGCCATCAGATAGGGGGAAAGTCACTGGCGCATAAGGCCCTGAGAGCTGGATACTACTGGCCGACCCTGCTAGCCGACGCCAAGAGCTTGACCCAAAAGTGCATAAAGTGCCAACTTTTTGCCCCAGCCATTCACGCTCCTGCCCAAGAACTCAGACCGATTTTGTCTCCTATCCCCTTCGCTCAGTGAGGGATGGACATCTTGGGCCCCTTCGCAGTAGCGACTAGGGGCAGAAAGTTTCTGATTGTAGCCATCGACTACTTCACTAAATGGGTGGTAGCTGAGGCAGTGCCCAATATCACCGAGCCTGCGGTCAGAAAGGTGATATGGCGGAACATTATCACTAGATTTGGCCTGCCAAAGATGTTAGTATTCGACCATGGAAGACAATTCGACAACGACCCCTTGAGAGCCTGGCTGGAAGGCCATGGCGTCGCAGTCGCTTATTCTGCCGTCTGCCACCCCCAAACCAACGAACAGGCAGAAGCAGCGAACAAGCAGATCCTGAACGGCCTTAAGAAAATGGTAGACAACCTCAAAGGCAGGTGGGCCAACGAGCTCCCCAGCATACTCTGGTCAATCCGGACCACCCGAAAAGAATCGACGGGTCAGACGCCATTCGGCCTGGTATATGGTGCAGAGGCTCTGTTACCAATTGAAGCTAAAATCCCATCCCTGCGTTCCTTACAATATAACCAGGCTGAGAATGAGGTCGCATTAGCAGAGTCTTTGGATCTGGTCAGTGAAGTGAGGGAGGAAGCCGGTACCAACATTGTCGCCTACCAACAATGAATGAGGAAGGCGTACAATAAGAGAGTACATCAGCGAAATTTTCAGATGGGTGACCTAGTCCTCAGGAAAACGCAGGCTGTGGGAAAATCAAGAGAGCACGGCAAGTTGAGTGCCAATTGGGAGGGTCCATACCAGGTAACTCAAATTCTAGGGCCAGGCACGTATAAAATCGCCAATCTGGAGGGCCTGGAATTGAGTGCTCACTGGAATGCAGACACCCTGAAGAAATATTATGTCTAGCAGAAATTTAAGTTTTGTTTGTTTCCTGAAAATCGGCGGAGAACGATCAGAGAATGTCGACGGCTCCGACCGCCCTTGTGTTAAGTTTTTTTTTTACAAAGAAATGAAAGAGCTCCCGAGTCTATACTCGTTGCCTGTTCAAAATTGCGTTTTCACACACAAACAAGCAGGGGGCAATAGGGGGAGGCCCCCCCTGTTGCCAGAACTAAGGAAAATGGACCCCCCAACAATTTCAAGTACCCTTGCTTACCTCTGGGCAGGCAGGGGGCAGACCCCCTGGACTTTGAACGAAAAGCCAGGGACAGGTCAGGCCCCGCGCGCCAAACAAGGACTGGGGGCAGGCCTCCCCAACCTTGTATAAAAAACGCAAAAAAAGAGCTCCCTGCCTACCTCTGGACAGGCAGGAGGCAGACCCCCTGGACTTTGAACGAAAAGCCAGGGACAGATCAGGCCCTACGCGCCAAACAAGGACTGGGGGCAGGCCTCCCCAACCTTGTATAAAAAACGCAAAAACAACTCCCTGCCTACCCCTGGGCAGGCAGGGGGCGGGTCCCCTGGACTTTGAACGAAAAAGCCAGGGACAGGCCAGGCCCTGCGCGCCAAACAAGGACTGGGGGCAGGCCTCCCCAACCTTGTATAAAAAACACAGAATAACTCCCTGCCTACCCCTGGGCAAGCAGGGGGCAAGCCCCCTGGACTTTGAACAAAAAGCCAGGGGCGGGTCAGGTCTTGCGCACCAGACAAGGATTGGGGGCAAGCCTCACTACCTTGTGTAAAAAATACAAAAAGCCCCCTCATCTACCTATGGGCAGACAGGGGGCAAGCCACATCAAAGTCAAGACAAAACAGAATAAAAGAAACGAGCATTCACAAGCAAGTTCATGAAAAGCAACATTGTTTAAAGAGGACCACCGAAACCAA
The DNA here is from genome assembly GCA_958450325.1 of Agrostemma githago. Taxonomy (NCBI): domain Eukaryota; kingdom Viridiplantae; phylum Streptophyta; class Magnoliopsida; order Caryophyllales; family Caryophyllaceae; genus Agrostemma; species Agrostemma githago. Next base: position 8,959,937 of record OY288256.1, on the reverse strand, counting down.
AAAATCCAGAAAATCGAGAGTATTACAGATAGACTAGCCACACAAAGGCTCAGCACAAAAGTTGAAATTATTGATAGAAAAGCCTAAGTATTAGGAACGCCCTGGCTAGGGCCGGCAATTTCCTCAGGAGGTTTGGCCGCTTGAGCTTCATTTTTGGCAGAATAGAGGTTCCGGAAGGATTCCTCATCAAAAACGGGGAACATTTACCTAATTACCTCCATGACAAGCTCCAGGGAGGAAGTAGCTCCATTTTCAAAGCTCAAGTCCGCCGCGGCCTCAGCCTCCTTCAGAATGGCATCTCTTTCGCTCTGCCAACCACTCTGAGCCTACTTGAAATCTGAGTTAGCCTGGGACAAACTTTTTTCCAGGTCAGCTACCTTCTTCTTAGCATGGTCAAGCTCGGTCAGGGACATTGTAGCGCGTTCCATCGCCAAGCGGCTCTCTTTCAGCTCTTCCTCCAGCTTAAACGCCTCCATCACAGCCTTCTCCCCCTGGATCTTCCACTGGCTAGCCTGGGCCTTCGCCTCCTCCAGCTCAGACTCCTGCCTGGTCAGCTTGTCCTTCAAACCACTGATCAAGGCCACATCCCTCTCAACCATAGCCAGGCGATCAGGGGGAGGGGCCCCAGGAATCACCGTCAGCTCCTCATCGCTCAGGCGACTAAGAGCCGCCAGCTCAGCAGAGGCTTGCAGCACCCTGGAGGTGCGCTGGATATACTGAATCACTTGGGAGGAGGTGGTAGTCACAGACTTGGTAAGGCGATCCGCCAGGACAGTACCAGAGTCTGAAAGCAGGCCTGAGACATCAACGCTATCGCCAGCTATACAGTGAAGCTCCGCGTTTTCCTCCAAGAGAGAAGTACTTGGAACATCATGAGCAGGGCGTTTCGCCTCAGGAGCCTCCATGTCAGCCTCCAAGTCAACCACATCGGCCCCAGGAGCCTCCCTATTCCTTTTTCTCCTATGATCCAGGGGAGCACTTTCCCCAGTCTGCTCAGAATCCGCAGGGCGTGACCCATGGGAGATGAGAGTCCCAGCAGGGGAACCACCCTGCCGGTGAGCGGGAGAAGGGGTCGCCTCAGAGGTGACCTCAACCTCCCCACCCTGGGCACTGGAGGAAGGGGCCGCCGGTTTTAGCCGGGGGGGAATAGGGAGTCGTCGGCCAGAAGAAAAGTCCTTCACAAACCTCATCAAGTTCTTCTCTCCTCTCTTGAAGTTGGAAGGAAGGATGGGACACCTTTTAACAACGAAAAACTCCTCTGTCAGGCCCAATCTCCTCACCTATTTTCTTGTCCAAAGACGAGAGGCAGTGCCTGCAAGACAAGTAAATAGCCAAGTCAAGGAAACAGGAATGGAAGCCTCAAGGAAAATTAGGCCAGTTGGAGCCCCCTGAACTACCTTGAAGGCCGGGGATCAGGCCCAGCGGTTCCAGGTACTCATCCGTGACGATGAGATCTGCATGGGGAAGCCAGAAAGCTGGCTCAATGGGAGCCTTCTGGGTAACTTTAAACTTCTCAACCAAACTGTCATCTGCTTGGCTCAGCTTCACTTTTAGATCTTTTCCCCCAACACCCGGATGGTATTCTCTGCGGGTTTCCATGCGGGTATGCACATGGTTCCTAAAGTGCCTAGGTATCCTCCACCCTGAGGCGCTGTGAACATACAGAAAATTGTCTTTCCAGTCCTTCAGGCTGTTCAAAGCCGGCCAGACCAGGGCGTATTTTTTCGACTTCAGAATAGACCAGTATCCAGGGGAGTCATCTCCCCTCGACGAGGATACCATCTGTAGCCAAGTCATGGCACGCAGAGAGTCTATGGAGGGCCCCTCCCCATGGAAGAGGCAAGTCCAAGTATAGGCCACAAGCGTCCTGACCGCCGAGGCGGTCAGCTTGGCAATAGCCACGTTCATCCTCCTAAAAGCCTCCTCCAGGAAGGGGTGAAGGGGGAACCGCAGGCCGAACTCCAAATCCTTGTGGTAAACGGCCACGCAGCCGTCAGGAGGGCAACACACCGTGTCCTTCTCCCCAGGGACTATGACTGTGTACCCCTCCCCAAAGTTATAAAATTTTTCAATCTCCCCGGCAGCATTACTTTCCAAGATCAGGTCCCGATTCTTGGACTCGGGGTAGGTTTTCAAAGGGACCAAATACTTATTTTTGTCCAAAAAGTACTTCTTCCCCTTTTCCCTGGTTTTAAGGCCAGCAATAGTGGTAGGATCTATCTCTAGAGCATCGTCGTCGGAGTCTACGACGTCGAAAGGAGCGGGGTCTGGGGAGTTGGCACCCCCGTCTTCCTCATGGCGATCCTCCCCGCCGGGCCTAACCCCGGAAGAGGAGGCTAGGTCGGACCTTCCCCCTTCCCTACCCTCCGTCTTCCCAGACGATGGGCTAAAAGAAATGGCGCGAGCACGAGACATACTACTCTGAAGAAGAAATACGATGAAGAGGAAAAACGAAGAAGTTGGAGTCAAGATTCTAACCTAGAAAGGTGATCGCCGCCGAAAGATCCGAGGTAAAGCGCTCTTCAAGCCTTGAAAAAGGGTGCAACAGCAAGGAGAGCAAAAGAATAAAAAGGGTTTTTAGATTCAAGAAGTGTGAAAAAGGAAAATAGGGGGAGGAGAAAGGCTTATATAGGTCCGGACATTTGAAAGGTCGCCCTTCCTTTCTTTTTCCGCAAATTCCCCCCCGTAAAGTTGCCTCCACGCGTCACACTCTGAACTAACCAGTTCTCTCTCCCCAAGAAAAACCTCGAAAAGACAAGTCGTCAAGTGGGTCTGCCTCAACAATGACGTCGTCCCATTTCAAAAAAAAAAAAAAAAAAAAAAAAAAAAAGAGACAGAAATAAACGGCCCGATCTTTTCATTAAGAAAGCCCAAAAAACGGGCAAGTTACAAACATGGCCACATTACAAAAGAAGCCAGAAAGCCTGGCTCGACCCGCCCGCCTTATGGGGGCAGGCTTAGTCATCATCAAAACCTGGGGAGTAATCCCCAGAACTATTTTGTCCCCCTATGTCGGAGCCCCAATCCCAGTCGTCGGAGTCTCTGAAGGGGTCTGCAGAATCATCGTCCCTATCCCAACCGGAGGAATAGCCACGACCGTCACTGTCTCCAGACTCCCCGCTACTAACATCCCAGTCCCTGCCGTAAGGGACTGTTTCAGCGTTATCGCAGGAGCCGCAGCCCGTCTTTTTCTTGGGAGACGAAGGGCCCGACTCCGGAGATGAGGTCAGCTTGGAGCAGTCAAGATCAAAATATTCGGGATGCAACCAGGGAAAGCACTCTGGGCATCCCCTGTCGAAACAAGCTCCTGCCTGTCGGCAGATCCTGTATTTAGGAGGGGCTGGAGAAGCCCTCTGCAGACGCTTGCCCGCCCTGATGCGAGCCCTCCTAGACTTCCTGCGAAGCCGGGTGCGAGGCTGCCGGCTGCGGCGCAGGATAAGGGAAGACACTCTAGGGTATCTGAGTCTCCAGCGACCCCTAAAGCGGCGGGTCACTACACGGACCCCTTTGCAAAAGAGCACTTTCGTAATCCAGGACATTTCCCTCAAAAAATGAGAAATGAAGAAGGGCTAAAGAAATGATTTATGGAAAAATAGAGTGGACCGAAATTTATATAAGGGGCTAGGACTGCATTAATGGTGCCTTAACCACCTCTGTAAGAAGAAGCACCCAATCATAAGGTCTGCACACTGCCCGAAAATCCATTTTGCAAAAGAGTAATCATGACTGAGAGAACATTCCAACTTCCCACCAATGCGCTCAGACTTCCCACCTCGGGAACAAGCAACATATTAAATGCGAGGAAATTCAAAAGTCAATAGCATCCCATCTAGTAAAACGCCTGCCCAGAAGGAGACCTTACCCCCCTCTAAGCCGGCGTGGGCCAATTGATGGGAGTTGACCGTGTCATGGGTCGCCCGCCCATATCGCCCTGGAAGAACTCGCCCCCAGGACGGAGGAGAGCCCGCCCAGCAGGCTCGCATGGGGAACAATTGCTACTGACCTAAGTCTGCCCAGCAGGGCAATCTAATCCCCCTGCTCACTAGCTCCCAGGGTGCCCCAACCTCCCGGCATGAGCAGGGGAAACCGAGGGCCCATCCGTCATTCTGCCTAAGGTAAGTGAGAATGGGTGGATGGGACAGATCCACGTGTCGCTCTGCTGGCCACCCATTCTCCCGCTCTTTTCCCTATTGCCCTCTCTCTCTTGTGGAAAGGTATAAATACTCATCCATCTCCCACATAGAAAGGGTTGGATTTTCTCTCTCTAGACTCTTACTCCTAAAAAGGCCACCTAGTTCCTCACGAGCTAGGTTCATTAAGGCATTCACGGACTGACTTAGGCATCGGAGAGGGTTCCCTCGGACAACCTCCGAGGCCCTGTGCGCTACTTGTGCAGGGAGCAGGCTCAATCCGCCGGGAAGGTCCGATCGTAGGAGAGGGGAAAGGAGAGATCAAAGGGAGTCAAGCAAGCAATATCTGAGTACTTGAAACCCGAATTCACAATCGGGTTCATTGATTTTGTGACCGGAACAAGCATAAAATATGGTAATAAAAACAGGCGGAAGAAACTACTAATAGGTATATAATAATAATAATAATAATAATAATAATAATAATAATAATAATAATAATAATAATAATAATAATAATAATAATAATAATAATAATAATAATAATAATAATAATAATAATAATAATAATCAATAATATTCATCTATTTATAAAATAATAATAATAATAATAATAATAATAATAATAATAATAATAATAATAATAATAATAATAATAATAATAATAAAACTAACTACCTTTTATGTGAGAGGTCTCACGATAAACTTATCGTGAGACCATCTTATACAAGAAATTGTGTTGAGACAAATCCAATTTAAAAAGGTTTTTAATATACAAATATGGAGTAAGAAATAAAAAAATTTAATAAAGAGAATGATAATAAGACAATAAATGTATAAAACTAAGTAAAATCAAGCTTAACGCAAACTTGTGAATATCATGAATGAGGAGGGGCATTTTTGGAAACAAAAATTTACGCAAAACTCCTCAACCATTCTCCCCCTTTTTATATAAGTTAATGAAATTTGGATCGGGATATGTCATAATTGCCGTGTATGTTGATGATTTAAATATCATTGGGACTCCTGAAGAGATTTCAGTGACAATGAAATATCTAAAGAAAGAATTTGAAATGAATGATCTTGGAAGGACCAAATTTTGTTTGGGGTTACAAATTGAATATCTAAAAAACGAAATTCTTGTTCACCAACCAGTATACACAGAGAAGTTGTTAAAAAAATTCTATATGGATAAATCTCACCCATTAAGCAGCCCAACGGTGGTAAGATCACTTGATATAGATAAAGATCCCTTCCGCCCACGGGAGAGTACTGAAGAAATTCTCGGTCCTGAAGTACCATATTTAAGTGCAATTGGGGCATTAATGTATCTTTCTAGCCATACAAGGCCCGACATATCATTTTCGGTAAATTTGTTATCCAGGTTTAGCTCATGTCCAACCCGAAGACATTGGAATAGAGTCAAACATATACTTCGTTACCTTCAAGATACAAAAGATATGGGTTTGTTTTTTCATGACATGTCCAAAGAAAATTCAGTAGCTTTTGCAGATGCAGGTTATTTATCTGATCCTCATAATGCACGTTCACAGACTGTATATGTGTTTACATATGGTGGTACTGCTATTTCTTGGCAATCTATGAAACAAACTTTTGTAGCTACTTCTTCTAACCATTCTGAGATTTTAGCAATTCATGAAGCTAGTCGTGAATGTGTTTGGCTAAGGTCTGTTATTCAATACATACGTGAAGATTGTGGATTGTACTCCAATAAAGAAGCACCAACCATTATATATGAAGATGATACCACATGTATTGCTTAACTAAAGGAAGGATATATCAAAGGAGATAGGACAAAGCACATCTCACCTAAATTCTTTTTCACTCACGAACTTCAAAAAGGTGGAGATATCAATGTTTTACAAATTCGTTCAAGTGAAAATTTAGCAGACTTATTCATAAAAGCTCTTCCTACTACTACATTCAAGAAGTTGATACAACGACTTGGATTACGGTGTTTTAAAGATCTTTTGTGATATAATCATCGCGGGGAGTAATACGAGTTGTACTCTTTTTCCTTCACCATGGTTTTTCCCACTAGGTTTTTCTGGTAAGGTTTTAATGAGGCAACATTTCATTCGCATAGAGGATGTTATATTTTTGGATGGTAGTCATCCAATGGGGAGTGTTATAATATGGATGTCTACATCCTCCAAGCAATGCGACTCTTCACAAAGCAGTGTTTCGATATCTATAAATATATGTATCATATCATGTATTGAATTAGATAATTATCATAATCTAAATACCCACTTACTTCTTCTTTTATACTTTCATCATATAATATAATATAATTATATTATTATTTTATTTATTATTTAGTACGCTCATTGTTTGTAATTTTTGTTTTTTTTCCTAATTTATTACCCAATAGGGACTTGACACGTGTCAAGCACATAATCATTCCCTTTATTTCTTATTTGTTCTAAACTGTTTACGATTTTTTACTAAAAATCTTTATTTAATTTTTTTTTAAAATAAAATAAAATATCTAAGTTGGAATTTTCTCTATAAATAGAGTATAATATTGGGTAGTATTATCACACTACTTCTTCCTCTCTCTATTTTATTTTGTTAATCACATTTGATACAAATCAAAATTAAACCTATTTCTTTCCAATATTAGCTATGGATAACTATAATAATTATAATAATCCGAGTAATAATGATAATAGTAGTAGTAGTAGTAGTAGTAGTAGTAGTAGTAGTAATAATAATTTCGAACAACAAATGTTATAAGTTTTTCGAAAAATGAGAGACGAAAGTTTTATGGGTCCTTAATCAAATGTCGCTACCTCCGGCAATTATCAAAACCCACAATATAATCCAAATAACTATCAAACCCGGCCTAATTACGCAGGTTACGACCAAAATAATTATCAAAACCCACAATATAATTCTCAACACCCGCAAAATTTTCATCCTTCCCAACAGTGTGACAATAAGTACAATAATTATTCTGATACTTACCCTCGTTACAGTTCACAAATCCCATCAAATAACTCGTTCAACTGCAACCTATCTCAAACTTCAGAGTGTGATAGGGACAACGTAGTTGAAGAAAGCGATGAAGTTGAGGTATCTGTGAGGGCCAGTGAACCGTCTGGTTCAGTAAGGAAGAAAAATATATGGTCTATTCAGGAGGATGAAGCTCTCATATCTTCGTTTATGAGGCACTCAACTGATAACATCATTGGAACTAATCAAAAGAAAGATGCATTATGGGTGAAAGTCGGAGAGTTGTTTGAAAAAGCACGTGAAGCTAACCCTGACAAGATGATGCATCGTACTACAAGCATGTTGGGCAGTCGATTTTGACGAGTAACAGTCGCTGTCATGAAATGGGTTGGATGTTACGAAGAAGCTGTTCGGAGGAAGGGCAGAAGCGGGTACAAGGAAGAAGACATCATTCAAGAAGCTCATGCACTTTATAATGAGGCTCACGGTGGAAAATTTCAAGATGAGCATGCATGGATGATGCTTAGAAGATATCAGAAATGACATGAAGTTGTTGGAGGCTATATTAATACGAGTGTTAGTAGGAAGCAGAGTACTAAGAGTAGAAACGATATGTCTATGGATGAGAAGAGCACATATCCAAATACCCCTGTCATTGGAAGCGACCCAGACTCCGCCGGAAGTGGTAAGAGAGTTCGCCTAAATGACGGTGGTTTTTCTACACCAACTAGCGCTAAAGAAGGTGAGGGACGCAGGAGTCAATGTCCGCAAGGTATAAAGGCAGCAAAGAAGACGAAGGGGAAGATCAAAGTTGAAGAGATTGCGTATTTGGCTGAAAGTATAGACCGTCATGGGAATAGGAAGAAGGCCGATGCGGAATTGCAGTGGGAGAGGCTAAATTTTGCTAAACAAAAATTGAAAACGAAGAATAAACATAGCGAAGAATAAACAGATTGCTGTTATTGAACAGAAGGTGAAGAACGTCGAGAAGATGTGGAAATGGCAAGCGTTTCACGATTTATCGTCAAAGAACAATTTAACCCCACAAGAAGAGGCATGGGAGCTGAAGGTTTTCAACGAATTACGAAATTAGAAGAATGGTTATGAAGTATTTGCAAGTGTCTCTTATTTAAAATTCCGTTTATGTTTTAGTTTGAAGTTATGTTTATGTTTGGGGCTAGAACTAAATATGTTTATGTTTTAGTTTAAGTATTTCTTTATGTTTCTGTTTATAGTTAATGTTTTTAGTTTAAGTATTTCTTTATGTTTTTGTTTATGGTTAATGTTTTTAGTTTAAGTATTTTTTTTATGTTTATGTTTATTTAAGTTTAGTCTTGGTAACTGTATTTTGCGTACCAGTGTATTCTGTACTTGTATTGTGTGAAAGTAACTTTAATAAAGTTGGTATGTACTGTCTTATCAACTAATGTTTAACCTAACATTTCTTTTTTCAAAAGTGAGCTACTTTTACTGCATGATATGACTTGACTATATTTCAAAATAGTGTGGTACAGTTAGTGTAAGAATATTTTATGCTATAATAATATTACGGGATATGTAATATATCTTCCCTATTATTATGCTAATATTTCTTCCTTATAATTATGGTCTTATTGGAAATCGAATCTTATAGAGATATGCTATCACAATAATATCGGACTAAATAAGGGGTTTTTCCATATTTACTCAACCTTGATGGAAGGTCGAGATTACCGTAATCTAAAACCCTAATAGGAAATCGGTCCTCTCTCTGCCTATATAATGGAGTCTTCCCCATCAGAAACTCCATGCGTGAATAATGAATAAGAGAACAACACACTTATTATGTCATGGGACAAGGGAGAGAAATCGTATCTATTATTATTATTATTTGAAGATCATATGAAGACGTATTATTATTATTCGAAGTCGTCTTATTATTTATGAAGATTTATGAAGTCGTCTTATAGAGATCTAATATCGTTCGTATTAGATTTCGACTTATTAATTGGTAATTCCATGACAATATGATAATTATGATGTACTCCGTATGATTATGATTCTTTACCGAAACATGGTTTCACCGTATTGTTTATGATCATTCGATATAATTCAATCGTTTAATAAAGAATAATGATTTATTAAGTTATAATTTCATATTGTTCGGTTTTAGATAATGTTAATATGAAATTCTTATGGTTAAATTTCACCACAGTGAATTTACAACTAAAGTTCATTTTTTTGACATAATAATGTCATTATATCACATATAAAAATATATATTTACCCGCAGGTAGATTATATTACCATGTGTAACATTCTATTTATTTAAATATTTTAGTGACTATTAAAGATGTGTTGTTTTACATATTGAAGCCTTATTATTTATGTTGTCTTATTTTATCACAACTAAAATTTACCTAATCAAATGCGATCGTATGATATATAACTCTGTTGTTGAGCTTAATGGAATGAACAAACTACTCTGAATGAAAAGAGTAATTTAAGTTCGCCTTGAGATTGATGAAACTGGATACTTGTCTTCGCAAAGACAAGCCGACTGACTTAACTTCTGAAAGTATTGCTCAAATATCCCTCCATGAATCTTGGGAGAGATTTAACAGATTATTTATTTTATTCTTATGTTGGATAATTGTAACCAACAGTAAGACTTAAGAATTCATTGTATGAACTGAAACAAACATTGAAACAATGGTACTTAAAGTTCGATAAAATCATTAATGAATTTAAAGAATATATCGTTGATCTTTGCATAAATCTCAAGATCAGTGGGAGTAAGTTCATATATTTGATTCTGTATGGAGATGATATTTTATTAGCCAATAACGATCTTGGTTTATCACATAAAACTAAAACTTATGTCATAAATGGCTAAATAAAGAATATCCTTATGCATCTCTGGTTGGGAACTTAATGTATGTTCAGGTAAACCTGACATTATTGATGCTCACATACAGGAAAATTAGATCACCCGCAGGTGACTGATTTTTCAAATTCAGATTTCGGAGGATGTAATGACACAAGGCATTGTACTCGCAGTTGCTTTATATCTTCATCATGGAAACTGAATATGTGACTTATTATGAGACTTTAATTTAAGGAGCATGATTGCGTAATTATCGTGATAATAATGAAATTGCAATCTTTTTCTCCGAGAATGATATGATATCTAAGGGACCAAAACACATGAACCTTAAATATCTTTACTGAAGCAAGATGTTAGATTACGAATTAATGAGATCTCCTTAACAATTCTACACTTGCTATATAATATTATTTCTGTTTTCCAATGTGTATAAATTTATTATTGGATTAATGATAACAGATATATAGTCTTTTTAAGACATTATGTGGACCATTACGTAGAACTCCTCTTATGGCCTAACTGTTCATTTCGTTGATGTAGTGGTACATGGAAGTAAGCATGTTGCGGATTGACATGTGCACGCCATGACTCTCTTTAATGATTGAATTAGTCAAGGCACTTATGAACGTTGATATAAATGAAGTGTTTTAGCATAGTATGCGCAACTTATATTCTCTAAAGAACATTATAGATGTTCCAATCGACCAAGTGGGAGACTGTAAGAATATTTTATGCTATAATAATATTACGGGATATGTAATATATCTTTCCTATTATTATGCTAATATTTCTTCCTCATAATTATGGTCTTATTGGAAATCGGATCTTATAGAGATATGCTATCACAATAATATCGGACTAAATAAGGAGTTTTTCCATATTTACTCAACCTTGATGGAAGGTCAAGATTACCGTAATCTAACACCCTAATAGGAAATCGGTCCTCTCTCTGCCTATATAATGGAGTCTTCCCCATCAGAAACTCCATGCGTGAATAATGAATAAGAGAACAACACACTTATTACGTCATGGGACAAGGGAGAGAAATCGTACTTATTATTATTATTATTTGGAGATCATATGAAGACGTATTATTATTATTATTATTATTATTATTATTATTTGAAGTCGTCTTATTATTTATGAAGATTTATAAAGTCGTCTTATAGAGATCTAATATCGTTCGTATTAAATTTCGACTTATTCCAAAATGAGGTATGTCTTAATTTCGTCTTAATTAATCTTCCGTGACCTTCATGTTGTTCAAAGATTTATGAGAATTATGTTTTATTTATGTCATGTTAATAATATGATAACAGTTAGCTGTCCAACTTGTGTGGTATACAATATTTTGCAAGTTGTGTGGCACAACTTTCTATGCATTGTCTATTTATTGTGGGTATTGGAATCGTACATACTAAGGAAGTAATGAGTCATGTCTATTTATTGAGCAATGTTAAATATTCCAACAACAAATATCACAACTTGAATTTTATATCCAACAACAATATATCACAACAAATATCACAATAAATAATGGATGCTCTTTATGAATTTTCATCATCTTCGTCTTCTTCATCTTCAAGTGAGGATGATACGGAGTGCGAAGCGATAGAGCGGGACATTGATGCATGTATCGGCCGTATCTCACAAATGGTTGCGCAACAAAGTCGTAGGCGAAGAGGTTCGAGAAGATACATTGAGAGGAACCGCGAAGTTGGTCATCAAAATCTATACAATGACTACTTTGCTCCAAATCCCACTTATCCACCAAATCTGTTTCGTCGTTGTTTCCGGATGAACCGACATGTTTTCCTAAGATTAGTGGAGGTTTGCAAATCATATCATTCATTTTTCAACCCTGGTCCGGATGGGACCGATAGAAGTGGTCTGTCGTCTTTATAGAAGTGTACTGCAACCTTACGTATGTTAGCGTACGGGGAAGCCGCAGACAGGAATGATGAATACATTCGGCTCGGAGGGTCTACCGCAACAGTTGCGCTAGAGCGCTTCACTGATGTAATTGTAGATCGACTGGGTCCAAAGTATTTAAGAACCCCTACCGTTGATGATATGCAAAGACTACTCTACATCGGTAATAGACATGGTTTTCCAGGAATGTTGGGGAGCATTGACTGCATGCATTGGAAGTGGAAGAACTGCCCAGTTGGTTGGAGAGGAATGTACCAAGGACGCAGTGGTAGAGCTACAGTTATTTTAGAAACCGTAGGCTCTCAAGATCTTTGGATATGACATTCGTTCTTTGGGATTCCGGGATCTTGTAATGACTTAACTGTGCTCCATCATTCTCTTATTTTTGATGATATGATGAATGGAAGAGCTCCGCGAGTTAACTATACGATTAATGGGCATGAGTACAACACCGGGTATTACTTGACCGATGGTATCTACCCACGATGGTCAACATTTATACAATCAATTCCTCTACCACAAACACCGAAGGACAAACTATTCACTGAACGTCAGGAAGCGGCTAGAAAGGACGTAGAGAGGGCATTTGAGATCTTACAAGCTAGGTTTGCAATTGTACGTAAAGAGGCACTAACATGGAGCGTTGAACGAATGAGAAAAATCATAACCACTTGTATAATACTCCATAACATGATAGTTGAGGACGAAAGAGAGAACTATGCCAACTACGATCCAAATGAGTTTAACAATAATGGAAATGAGGAAGGTGATGCAATCGTGGAAGAACCAGAATATGAAGTTGGATACACCGCTTCAATAAGTACGTACATTTAGAACATAACTCGTCTAAGAAATTCAAGGGGCCATCAAGAACTCCGGGCGGACTTAATTGAAAACATTTGGCAGAAATTTGGAGAATCTTAGGTTTTACGGTGTTGAGTCTTGAACCTTTATGTTATTTTATTTTTAATCATGTACTTTTATTTTCAAATGAATGGTAATGTTGTGCTTCGTACTCTTATTTTGTAGTGAATGGTAATATTGTGCTTCGTACTCTTATTTTTAAACAAATTCTGACAGATGCTTTAGTTGATAAGATACAAAAATTGAAGTGACTATACACTACTCTATTCCGACCTACATTATGTTGACAAGACAATTCAAAATTATTTACTCAAAAATTGACAACTCTATTACAAATTCTGACAGATGTTTTAGTTGATAAGATACAAAAATTGAAGTGACTATACACAACTCCATTCCGACATACATTATTTTGACAAGACAATTCAAAATCATTTACTCAAAAATTGACAACTCTATTACAAATTCTGACAGATGCTTTAGTTGATAAGATACGAAAATTGAAGTAACTATACACTACCCCATTCCGACATACATTATGTTGACAAGACAATTCAAAATCATTTACTCAAAAATTGACAACTCTATTACAAATTCTGACAGATTCTTTAATTGATAAGATAGGAAAATTGAAGTGACTATACACTACATACTCTATTCCGACATATACCATGTTGACAAGACAATTCAAAATCATTTACTCAAAAATTGACAACTCTATTTACAAATTCTGACGGATGCTTTTAATGACATTTGAAAATCAGGAAGAAAAAAATGAAATGAATAATTACGTAGCTCTATATAAGTTACGGTTTCATACTACATCTCCTCGCACCTATTTCTCTCATACATAAAATCAACTAAAATATATAACATGTCTGCCTACTATGATGAGGAAGTTGAAAACACTCAATGAAAAATCAATAAGATTAGGGATGAAGCTCGCAACTTTTGTACTCGTCTGAATTTAGTCGAAACAGAAAGCGTGTATATATTATTATTAAATAGTCCACCGGCCCTAACCAAACTCCATGGTATAATTATTGGAAATGTTGATGCAGTACTTAGTTCTCCAATAACAGTCAACAATACTTTTGGTATGATTTTTTACTATTAATATATTATTATGTACTCCGTGTGAAAGTCTATGATATATGCAGATGTTGATTACTTATTATTTAATATTTCGGAGACATTGACGGCTAAAAATGAGGAGCTTACATCCTTACAAAGTGAAGTAGTTACGATAATTCGTAGGCTGTTCAAAGTGATGGCTGAAGATGTTTTAAGAGACCTTTTGTCTGGGAGAGGAGAAACATTTGTTCAACGTGAAGAGGTCTACTATTGGACTATCTATGATGAAATTACGACGGAGGAGAATCGGCTCCAGGAAATTGAACTTCAAGAAGACGAAAACCCAAACGGCTGGATGGACAATTCAGATTACGATTACGATGGAGATCATGAGCCTATTAGAAAGTGACGGAGTAGTAATATTTTTATGTGTGCTTCGTATTTTTATTTTTAAATTTAATGTAATGTTGTGTTTCGTACTTATATTTTTAAATAAATTGTTGTGTTTTATTAAAAAGTCCGAGGCAACAGCCGAGTACGAAATTTGAAAACCGAGTCCACAATCAAATTAAATTATACGTACTCGATTTTTTTAATTAAATTAGTTAACTAATTATTTTCATAATTAATAAAAAAGTGTGGAATGATGGGGTATTAAAAAGTAAGAGATATAAATGATGAGAGAGGGTAAGATGATGAAGAAGAGATGAGTATGGATGGAGGACTGATTTTTTGATTGTGAGTTAGATGAGTGAGAAAGAGGAAAGATGGAAGGATGATGAGTAAAGTTAGAGCATGGTTAGACATGTTCTTATGGGGTAAGTTTGGCCATTGGGAGGTATGGGTGTGTTGGTGCAATTCTTGACTATTCTTCTAGAGTGGTGGTGCTCTGTAGGAAGGTTGTTGGACGGTGCGGACTCCGTTTCGTCGTTTGGGTTTGCTCCTTGATTTGTTGGCTTTGTTCTAGGCGTGTTCGACTACCAAAATGTAGGAGGTTATTCACTCCACTGATGACAAGTCTTTTGGGCTTGTTTTCCTCTTTTTTCTTCTACGTCTTTATGGCGTAAGTGTATTTTGTGTGTTCCAGTCGTCCTATCAGCGATCGTGTGGAGTTTACAACTTGGATGATGATGTGGTGGATGCTAAAGCTCGTGCCCTTTCTACAAAATTTCGTCAGCATGCCTTGACCCTTGGACCTCGTAGTATCTTTGTGTTTAAGCGCTATTTAAGTTTATTTATGTTTACGATGTATTATATTCCCCCGATCCCTTAACAACATAGGAGACACTATAATATTGACTATGAATTTGTTATAGGGTGATTTGTTTTCGCTGAACAAAAAAAAAAATACGAGTAATAAAATAAAAATTCCTCTCCATAGTCACTTCCCCTGAATTGCACTCATAAGGCAGGCAGACACACTTGCTGCTGCTGAAATTGACAGCAGACATTTGCACCTGTACAAAAAAAAGAAAAGAAAAAAACTGCACACATTAAAACTCCCAAATTCCGCACCTTTTGTTTTTCATCTCATCATCTCTTTTCTCTTCTTCAACGGATACTTTCAATAAACCCCCAAATCAAACCCTCTTCTGTTTTAACAAAACCCCATTTCTATCACGACTAAATAATTACAGTATATTTCTGCAGTTTATGCTCAAAAAAAACAAATCACTTCAATTTTTCTGCTACGAAGTATAAAATTTTCAACTTTTTCCAATACCCACATCAAAAATTCACACTGTTTTGTCCATCTGGGTATCACTAGAATTTATCAAAAAGGTTACTTTTGGGATTTTTTATTTTTTATGTTCTTGGTTTTAGGGTTTTATGGTTAGGGTTTAAGGAGAGAAACTGGGTAATGGTGAAGTGATGGAAAACTCAGAATCAGAAGGACCAGATAAGAAAAATCCTCATTTGGGTGCTCAAATTTCATCACAAATGGCGCGCAATTCTACCCTCTCTCCCGATGATAAATCGGTATTACTTTTTATTTGTTTACTTTTGAGGTGTTTAA
Source organism: Agrostemma githago (assembly GCA_958450325.1). Taxonomy (NCBI): domain Eukaryota; kingdom Viridiplantae; phylum Streptophyta; class Magnoliopsida; order Caryophyllales; family Caryophyllaceae; genus Agrostemma; species Agrostemma githago. The sequence continues at coordinate 8,944,075 of OY288256.1, read as the reverse complement.
TCCTCTTTTAATGTTGTTGAATTCATTCCATTTTGATTTGTCTACTCCGAATTAAAAATCCCGGTCCCGGTCCTGGCACGGTACATTTAGATGAGTTTTGTTGCATTTGAATGCTTTCAAGTAAATGATCGGACTGGATTTGAAGCTGAATATAGTAATTGTGCTTGTAACTTTGCCATGAAGTTCTTGACTGTAACATCTCCATTTTAGCCGGATTTTCCTGGGATTATTATTGTTGTTGTGGTAATCTTAGTCGGTTTAGATTGACTGCTAAGCTATATTTGTATGGACAATTTGCATAATTGGAATGAAAGTGAAAGAAGGACAAAATTTGGCGCCACCGGAACTATGGATTTCATGTCAGTGTTATGTTTGGGTCGGACTGTGGCAGCGACAAGTTTGGTAGTAGGTTCAACTGAATTAATGGCCAGTGTCAGTTTTATGTGGCTGTAGAAAAAGGGAAACAATTTCCAACCAAAATTGTAATATTCCGATTTATTATATCCTGCAAAAGGAAGGGTTTGGTGAGGTAATTTAGGTGTGGTAGTGATTACTGGTTGACAAGCAACGTAAATATGGCTAATATGTAGAGTAGCTATTAAAAGTGATCAATACTTGGCCATCTATAGCTGAAGCACCTCTCTAACCAGCTAATTTTGAGCATTGACTTCCAAACATTGTCATTACCGTTTCCCATGACCCTTCTGCTTCTAGACCCTCATATATTTCTCACCTTCGTAGTCATTCGTACCAAACTTGCCCGACAGCAAACAGACGTGCCTCTCTGTAAACATTTCTGCTGAAGGCTTCCTAGTCAGCAATCTCAAAACGAGTACCATGTAGTCCTTCGACAAGGGGTCGACCCAAATTAAACCCCTAAATAAAGGGACAAATTCTTTGGAGAGACGATGCCATTTAATGTAGTGGTACCACTTAGCTAGGGATCAATATGTATAATATCTTATTGATTAATCCAATAATGAAGCAAATCAATTCTTTGCACGAGCCTATGGGATAACTTTCCACGAACTTGTGGTTTAGCTTGTCAGAAGGCTTTGACAAACTGTGTGTCCAGTTGTCCATGTTGTACAACTCATCTACCTCTCTCTTGAGTTTCCTTTGAAGTTTGATCGGGAGGCATATCATGCAAACTTGTAGGAAGGACTATCTTTACCTGACTAATTTGTCCGTCATCGTCTTTGTGATACTACCATAGCAATCCTTACCGTGGTTGCGACTCGTATTGCTATTAATGCCATGTTTGTAGCCCTGTAGGAAGTTTGTGGGGTTATGGTTAAAATAGCATGTGCATTTATTCTAAATGATTTTGCTTGAAAATGTAGCTTTGAAGTCTAAAACTTTGGGCTGTGGTGCGGAATACTTGTAGAAACATGGAGTTTTGATAGGATCAGCACTAGATTCTCTTTAATTTGGCATCATATCTTGTTTGCCAATGATTAAGCGACTTCTGCTTGCCCGTAAGATGAAACTTATTTGTAATTATTAATCAACGGGTATAAAATCTTATGTAAAGCTATTATCATTGTTATGACTTAGGAAGATGGAGTGGCTGTGCCTTTGTTTATCCCTCTTGTCTATTCTAATTTAAGATGAAATTCTGCCACCTATCACTGAGTGTTAGTTTTAAACTTGACATTTGAGTTCAGATTCGATTGTGGCTTCATTTAGATTTTAAATATGTACTCCCTCCGTACCACAATGATCTTCCCATTTGATTATTATACCCCTCACATTCCAATAAAAGTGAGAAGAACTTAGTGGTACGGAGGGAGTAGTAGTTATGAATTTTTTTCATTGGTGATTCTTATACCTTCCGATTAATATTTATCATCTATATATTTGGTAATTAATTTGATTGATGGTTAGACTGATTAAATCCCTATTTTAGTGCATATTTCTCTTCTTAGGCACCCCTACTTTATGCAGTGATTATTATTCTAATAGTATACATTTACTTTAGCATTTATTTGCATTTTACGCAGATATAAGTTTTTATTTAACATATTTCTTGAAAGACGTGTCTGTCGATTCCGTACATGTTCTGGTCATTGCATATTATATCCACTCCCTATATTTGATCTGAAATACTAGCATGCTATGTTTTTGGAATTAAATTTCCATTTGTATTATGAAAATACTGCCAACCTTAACATCAAGAAACCCATAATTCGGGTTGGCGGACGTAATTAAATTCAATTTAGGGATATTCCAATTGTAACTGAAACGGAAGCCTATCACGTGGGATGTCATTCATGACCTACTTTAGCTACCTACCTTTCCTTCCTCTTTCTCTCCGCCGTCCGCATCTCTTATTTGTAGTAAGCTTTGTTTATGAGAGGGCATTCGCGAAGTCTACTTAGCTCTCGATCAAAGGTTTCATCTACCTTTCTATAAACTCCAAATGCTTATGGAAGCCAGGGGTATTCTTCTTATCTTTTCATTGGTTTTAAGTCATTTTGGTAATTTTATGTGTCACAATCCGTGGTACTGTGTGCAATTTCTGGATGAATGTTCGGTAGAATTAAGTTCCAGAAAGTGGGAAACATGTGAAATCAGTTTTCGTGTGAGTGCTGATCTAAAATTACAGAATTGAATCTACTTGGTTTGGAATGATTTTAAATGCTGATCTCATTCTCTAGAATTAAATGCATACCAGTGTCTCCAAATACAATCAGGATGTTTATATGGGTTAAAAAGCTGAAAAAGAGTTAAATACTTAACCAGCCAAGCAACTATCAGCAAGTTGAATTGGCTATTAGGGAAGGAAGGTACGAGAATGGGTGTTAAATTGCTTATTGAACAGAACATTGCTCATGTTAGTCGAACTATTCATAGGCCACGTTTTTTGGTTTGTTATAATTATAATCATGTAGCACTAACAGATAGCCATCCTTTTAAGGACAATTTTACTCCGAAAGAGGTAAAGGAAATTCTAGTATCTAGCAACGGAGCTTGTATATATCTGTTGTTAAATCAGCTAGTGTATGCTGAAATGACAGGTATGGTACTTATTTATAATTCCAGGTTGCGGAGGGTCTTCTGGCTTGATGACTTTGATCTGAGAAAGCATATTTTTTGAGAGTACTTTCATACTTTCTGTCATAAAACTACAGTACACCGAATGTTAAAATGTGAGGTTCATAAAGTATTATATGCGGCAGTGAATCCTGTATGAAATAGTGTCTCACATGTGAGACCAACTCAAATCATCATCTATTATGGTGGTAATAAGGTGGGCTTTTGAATATATGGTGGTGATAACTGTAGTCTGTATCCCATTCCCTTTTTTCTTTCTTGGGGTGAAAGGAGGGGGTGCAAATAATTCTGGCAACTTAATATGTCAAAGCGAAGTGTTATTAACACAGAATTATTATCTGTAGGTTGATACAGCTGTCCTTCAATACCAGAATCAGACACTTGTACAGCAGCTAGAAGTACAAAAACAAGAGTTGCATGATCTCGAAACTAAACTCCAAGAACTGAAAGACATGCAGTCTTCTTATGATGATAAACTGATTTTAGTGAGCCGATTGTGGAATGAGGTTAATCTCTTATAAATCTCTGATTTCAGTGAACCATCTATTGTTCTTTGTTTGCTGAGTTGGGTTGGCTTTGTGATGTAGTTGGACGATTGTTTAGTTATACTCGCGTTAAGAGCTGGTGGCGGCCAAGAGGCTCTACAACTTTTAGATGCTAATGACTCTTCTCAAGGTTGGTTATGTAGTCCCCTATCTCATGTGATTCTTTGAAATGTGAGATTGGATCATGTTTAACAGCTTTTGAACTAAGATTAACATTGATTTGTAATGTCTTCAAGGTTCAGTCCCATCATGTTCTGCGGAAGATATGTTTCTTCAGAGCCTTTTGAAAGTTGATACTGTTATGGGCAGTGGAGAAGATGATCGTGTGAAATTTGTTGAGGAAGCCCTTGCCAAACTTCGTTCTTCTACTATGGAATCAATGTCAATCCTTGAAAATATAATCAAGGATCAGGTGACAAAACTGAACAGCATTTATGAGGAACTGCATCAAAACATTTCTACAGAAGGTCAACACAGTACTTGATTTTTTTTTTTAACCTTTTGACCTTCCTGTTTATTTATTATAATATGATACTAGTATATTACTGTATCATTTATTACTAGAAACATTTCATTAGTTTGCATCCTCAACAATAAGAAGGCATATAAATGGAAAAAGAATAATGTGTAAATGCCACTCCCGAACCACAACAAGTCAAATAAGAACATTACGTAAACAGAGAAATACATACATGAAAATTTGTATATTGACCCTAAATAGTCATTTTTAATTTAGATGGAGCCGGGACTGTCACTGTATTCGACAAGATTGAACATATGTTGACGGAAGAAAAAGACAATCTTCATAATGCAATGAATGCTCTCAATCTGAAGCAGCAGAGTTATGCTGATAGAATTCAAACATACCTAGAGAACCAATCTCTCGATCAAGCAGAGATTAAGCGTCTTTCTGGTCAGCTGAACTCTTTTTCTCTTTCCTTGTTCCTGCACATGTTACTTTTTTTTAGGGATGGGGGTGGAGGGTGGTTGGGGGTTGTAGTGGTTTTAATTTGCCTTTTGTGTTTCTACCATTTTAGATGCTTGAGCTACATTCATAGGGGAACTTGATTGTCTTTTTATCTTACAACCTCCACCTCCTTCTCTTGTAATGCGAAAAGGTGAGCTGGATGAACGCATGGCTGAACTTGAAGAAAGCAGAAGGAAGCTTGTAAATTTGAGAATGCAGAAGAACATGGCATCTGGGATTTACAACCCTGCTACTGAGGTGGTAAATGGCAATTTATCTCCTGTAAAGCTACCAGATAAGACAATGAATTTGCAGGAAATAAAAGACTCAATTCACGAAGCTGAGGTACTCTATCTGTTTGTAATCTATCCTAATTTAAATAAAACTTGTTCATCGTGAGATTCTTCATGTCATGTTGTACAATAATACAGATACTGGCAGATGAACGTCTTACAGAGCTTGATGAAGCACGGGATGACAATGCAGTTCTGATGAAACAGCTGGAAAATCTGGAGGTCTGCCACCGAATTCGTACAGTAGTTCACTGTTCCATCTGTAAATTCATTTGTCTTACAGTCTTTGGAGGCCATGAATAGTTTTTAGGGATGGTGTACATATCTTAACTTGTGAAGTAAGACTCTTTAGTTTATTAGTTCTCACTATTTGTATATGGCTGTTGCAGAGTGAACTGAAGGATGACCGATACGTCTACAATTCTCGAATGTATACTTTATTAAATGATCAGCTCCACCATTGGAAAGCTGAACTCTTTCGATACAAAAGTTTGTCAGAGTCTCTCCAGGTGAAGCTCCTTTCTTGATGTGTGCGTGTCTACACACACACACACACATATCTTGTTTTATTTTCTTCAACAGTATTACTCCAGTGCTTTTAAAAGTTTAAAGGCTTCTCCACCCATGGTGAGGTGAAGGGGGTTGGATGTACTGTCATAATTGGCATCAATTGGTATGCTACTTTGATCTAGAAGTGGAAACAGTTTAGCGAATGATTTTGCTTTTTCCCATCAGATTACCAAACAATTGAATATGGAGCCTTTGTGTTTACGTACTTGCTCTAAATCGTTTTGTTTCAGGCAGAAAGGTCGTACCTTTTGCGAAGAGAGAAAGAACTGGAGTCGAAAATGGAATCAGCAGATTCTGCAAAAGCTGCCGTTGTCAATGCTGAGAAAAGAGTAGAGGAACTAGAGGTGCAGTTTCAGAAGTCCGTAACCGAAAAGAATGAACTTGAAGCCAAAATGGAAGAAGCCGTTCAAGATTCAGGTAACTATTTGATTGATGGAAAGCAATAGGGCCCCACCTGAAAGAAAAGAAGATTTGAAATGCACTATATGGGCCGTACAAAAAGGAAAAAAAAAGATTTGAAAAGCATGTGAGAGGGTGGTACTAAACCTTCAGCGGTGCTAATTCATTTCATATTCCTGGACCTAATATGTTATTTGAATGATGATTATTCTACATTTGGCTTTGTATCTAAGATTTGAGCATGGCTCAGGAAGGAAGGACATTAAGGATGAGTTCAATGTGATGGCCTCAGCTCTGTCCAAAGAAATGGGAATGGTGGAGGCTCAATTAAATCGTTGGAAAGATATTGCTCAAGAGACCCTCTCTTTACGTGAAGAAACAGTTTCTCATAAATCATTATTGGGTGAGAAGGTATTGTTTGGCTTAGGTTGTGTAATAGAATTCCCAGTAGTTGATGTTCTTATGGTGCTTTTTTCCCTGGTACTTATAAGGAAATGAAACTACGCTGGATTAATTAACAAGTAACCTTGAGATGGTTAGACTTCACTTTCATCAATTTGATTAGCAAATTGTGCTTTGGTTTGGTGAAGCATGTGAAACTAGTGATAACAGATTTCTCAGCCATTATTCAGTGGAGTTTTTGTATTAGGTGTTGACGTTTTTTTGTTGTTGCTGGTAGACTGCTGAAGTCGAGACCTTGAGAGATAAATGCGGCCGGCAGATGATCAAAATCAAATCTCTTAAAGAGTCGGTGCGTCTTTCTATATCGTTAAAGTATCCTGTCAATTTTTTTGCTTCATAACATGATCACTTTCTCATATCAAACAAAGAATATTGGTGTAGGCTTAAAAACTTTTTGCTTGATTAAATGAGTGGCTTTTGTTTTGTTAGCTTATGAATATGACTATTGCAGATTGCGACGTTGCAGAAGGAGAAGTTCGAGTTGCAAATCTTTGTGGATATGCTAGGACAGGGAAGTTATGACAATAGGTACATTACTGAAGACTACAAATTATAACTAGTATAAGTATTGCCCAATCACATGTCGATGGTTTTATGTGTTGCCTATGCAATACTGAAATTTAGATCATACAACTTCTACTTTGAGGGTTTGAGCTAAGCTGATATTTGCTTGACTTGTGTCCAGCATTTTTTAATAAAACAAGGTCAAAGTCATAATGCTGACAATTACTCTAATTGATCAATTCTATTTAAATTAGGTCAATTATTATGAAGCTTACAACAGACTACCAAGTTCATTTAAGTTAAACACCCTAGGCTTCCATTTCTAAAATACACCACTTAGTACTCATTTGAGACTAATCATCCTACACACACAAAAAACACCACCCCCTCCCAAAACTCAACTTAAAAATGTGTCTCCAAAATTCTCTCCTAAGAGAAACAAAAGAGAAAAGAAAAGAAACTAATTTTTCTAGTCTTATAAACTAGAAAAGTACAAAGCATCTCTTCATGTTTAACAAAGGTGATCAAGTTCAACCGTCACATTTGAAGTGAAGAAAAGCAATGTGTGAACGGAGATTCAAGTCGAATCAAGACTCTCCCTCGACATCATAATTTTACTTTTGTGGAAATCGAATCAGCAGATGAAACTAGTCGATTGTACCCAAAATTCATTCAAATTTAATAAATTTTATTTCGTCGCATTCTTTAGTCTTTCCCTACATTTTGCAGATTTACACAAATTTGTCGCTACAAAATTATTTTTTTGGATGGATGTCTAGGGATATCCAAACCATTTAATCTATTTCTTCTTTATATATATTTTTTTTGCAGAATTTATGCTCCCTTTCACAAAGTTGTTGTACTGCAATTCTAATCAAGCCTTTCTCAATTTCAGAGACTTGACAGAAATTCAAGAATCGGAAAGAAGGGCGGGTATGCAAGCACAGGCATTGAAGCAAGCTCTTGATGAACACAACCTGGAGCTAAGACTGAAAGCTGCCAATGAAGCTGAGGCTGCTTACCAACTACGTCTATCTGCTGCTGAAGAGGAAATAGTCGAGTTATGGGTCAAACTTGATGCTACTGAAAGGTATTAACCGAGATAATTCGTCATTCGGCTCGTCGTTTATTTCTATTGTTTCCTGGAAATTGTTTGATTATTTCAAGAATTCTAAACTTCCAATTCGTAAAACATTTCATTCTGATTTGCCCATCCAAAGATTCTGAATTTTCTTTCAAATACCTCCATGTAGAGTTGTTACTTTTAAATAACTTTATGTGGGGTGGCTACAAGTCTATGATGTGGGTGGGGAGGGGGGTGGGGACAGTCGCAGGGGATGCGAGGCTGGTGATGCCAATAGTGAGAATGATGAGGGCGAGGTAGCTTGTGGTGGGTGGTATATGTGCGGTAGTGGGAGAGGTTGGTGCTTGTGGTGGCGGTGGTTGTCAATGGGTTTGGGGTGGTAGTGGTGGTTGTCTTCATTTTCTTAATGTGTTGCAAGTGAATGGAAGGGAAGATGCATAAAAAAATAACAATGATAGAATCCCAAAAGTCGTATGGAAAGAGTAAATGAAGTAGTTGAAAAAGCAATGACCCTTAAGTTTTTTCATATAATTTCAAGCTGGGACCAATAATTCCATCTTGAAGCCAGTTTAGGTGCATTTGATTTTATTTGAAAGTTACTAATAATTGAAAGAATCATGATAAAGGTAATTTGATCTTATTTGGATTATTATTAACCTAGTTTGTTACCGGGTCAACCATCAGGTTTAGTCAGTATTGGTAAACTAGTCATCTTAGCTCAACTTTCGTTCAGGGTGAATTGGAACGAGTAAGGTGGTTATTGGTTGATCTGTTAAACCTCTGTCTGGGATTCTGGGTCGGATCTGCTTGGTTCACTGAATTATCAGATTTTATCATGTCGGGATTTTGGTGATTCGGATCCGGTTCCTCAAGTTGGAATGTTGGATTAGCTTTTACAAGCTCGGAGCACACCAATATTTTTCCTTGCGAGAATATTTCCTTTAAATACTGGACAACCATCTGCTTTTTACTGAAAATAGGCAACATTGAGGGTTTTAAGGCTCCAACCGCAAGATGTTTCCTTCAAAAACATTATAGATAGACAGGTCAATAAATCATGGAAAAAATCCATTCTATCTCAAATTGTTAAGTTGTCATTTAGTACTCTTTCAGAGTTTCAGTTTTGGTGAAAATGGGACTAGCAGTAATGTAAATTTGTGTGCATAGATCTCATTATAGTTACTTTTTCTGTGCATAGGGATGTTCTTGAACTGTCAGAAGCAATTAAAATAAAAGATGCGGAGGCCGAGGCATATATTTCTGAAATTGAGGTTTACATGCCATTCTCTTCTTGATGCTTCAGTAAATCTTTGCCTTTTGACGGCAAACTTTAAATATTCTTTTGAGGCCCATCCTCTATTCTGACTATTTCTAGTTGTTCAGACCATCGGTCAAGCATATGAAGACATGCAGACCCAGAATCAGCATTTACTGCAGCAGATGACTGAGAGGGATGAATACAATATCAAGGTTGATTTCTCTGATCTTAAAACTAGTAATGCTGGTGTATCTGTTATATATTAAAATTGAGCCACAACCAGCTACATTAGGTGCAATGTCTGTATATTATGGCATTTGTTATGTGGTAGCAATATAGTTGTGGATCCTGTTGTTTTGCCATGTCATCTCCATTATCAGTGGCCACTGACTTCATTACTACTTGACTTGGTGAAGTTCAATAAAATGTCTCTCAACTTGCAATGGTGTTTTATGTTTTAGCTCGTGTCTGAAAGTGTGAAGACGAAGCAAGCTGTGAGTACCCTTCTCTCTGAGAAGCAGGCCCTAGCCATGCAATATCAACAAGTACATGCATCGCTTGAAACTCTTAGGGCTAGGATTTCAGAGAGTGAAGAGCAGGTATATCTCTGCAATGTGCTGGTTTTATTATGCCTTTTTTAACAAAATAATGTGCTGGTACTATGTTGCCATTATGACTTGAAAAGAATTGTTTCCATTCCAAACGAGCTCAAAGTCTCACTACTGTTCGACTTTAGGATATGGTTATCTCTTCTTGTATTGTGATTCGTGAGTCGTGACGTACTCGACTATGGATGGATTTTATGATGCAACTTCATTACGAGTCAGACGGAAACACTCGACTGTTTTGTAGTAATTGCAGATCCATCAGGACTACCGCCGCTTATGTTAGAGTTTAAACACTACATTCAAACCTCCTTAGGCCCTTACCCTACTATCGGCATCAGTCATTGAGGCGTTAAGGTAACGTTGGAATCGATAATACTACTTGTTTTTCAGATGAAATCTCTTATGCTTGAAGCACTGAACGCTTGTCAAGAGGATAGACACCTCGTTTTAAGCCTAGAAACAGCCAAGTGGGAATTAGCAGATGCAGAAAAAGAATTGAAGTGGCTCAAGTCCGCCGCTGCTTCTGCAGAGAAGGAATATGAGCAGATTCAACGGAAAATTGCTGAAGTCGAAAAGGAGCTAGAGTTTGAAAGGTAATAGTTACATGTACTTACCCTGTGCCTACATTCTTGGTCTTTTTTAAAGCACTCTCTATTTAGATACCTGAGTTGAGAGCTGAACGAGATCCAGTCCAAATACTTAGTTTCGGATATTGCCCGCATTGGGTTGATCCAACATGAATGGTCTGAGCTCTCTGTACTTTCTATCAACACATGCTTCTGGATTCTAAGAGAATTTGTATCTGTCACCCGAAATCAGGAGTGAACGAAAGAGGATAGAGGAGGAGACGAAAGAGTGGAACGAGAAGGTGGCTGAATTAATCGCCGAAACTGGGGAGGCTGCAATCCAGAGGCTCCAGGAAGAAATAAAGGAATGCAAGTCTATACTCAAATGTGGAGTTTGCTTTGACCGGCCGAAAGAGGTAAGTTTAACGGCCTTCATCACGACTATATACGCCTCTGCTCCATTGCCCTTCATTTTACTTCCAAGACGGTGAATATTTACACTTGGAAGTGTAGTCTGGAGTTTAGTTTTTTTTTGTGTGTGTGGTGGGTGTACTAATGAAGGCATTTCTCCATTTGGGGGGTTGATAGGTTGTGATAGTGAAGTGCTACCATCTGTTCTGCAACCAGTGCATTCAAAGAAATCTGGAAATTCGGCATAGGAAGTGCCCTGCCTGTGGAACAGCATTCGGGCAGAACGATGTTCGATTTGTGAAAATATGAGAATAAGCTCCATTTTTTTTTTTTCTGTTTCTCAGATAAATCATAGTATTATAGAACATAGTGATATAGAAAATTTGCTCTTGGAAGATTCAACAAACTTCTTTTCCCTATGGTCTCAATAAAAGGATCGGATTAGACTTTAATAATTTGCCGTTTCGCAATATTTTCCAGTTTGCTATGCATTCTTCGTGAGTAATATGGGTCATTTTACACTCTGAACTCTGAAGAGTACAGAATTTTGGGGCCCAGAATTACCCATACGTATGATCAAAATGGGTTAATGAATAATATTCTGTAACTCGGGTTGAATGGCAGATATTTATGCCTAGTCTCGGGTTATATGAACATACTTGTATGCAATTTTTTTTTTGAGCGAGTACTTGTATGCATTTAGGTGCTAGAAGATCGGGTTATTAGAATTAGGAACCCGGTCATGAGGTTGAACTTGATTTCTGATTTTAAGGTTCATTTTATTTTTAAGTACCAGAATTTTAACTCCATGTTGCAGCTTATATGACGAGTTATCTTGAAACCAGAGTTGATTTACTATTAGGACACAACCAGATTTCATCAATAGGGCGAGTGCTGTGAGACTATTCGTCATCGGCCATTTTACTTCGCCTCGTCGACTTGTACATATTTAATTGAAAGAATGTCGCAAAAAATAGCAAAAAAATGGGTTGGATATGGAAAATTAATTACCAATAAATTTAAAGGTCGGGATTCGTACTTTACGGGTAATTTGAGGATGTTGTACATTAATGAACAAAAAAAAAGGTCGGGATACTATTTTTAGTTATTAGTCCGTAATTTGAAGATGTAAGTATGTAACCATTAATTACCAATTTGCTGGCAAACAAAAAAAAAAAATTACCAATATTTTTCAATTTTAGTTGAGAATTGCGGTATCAGGTAACGCCAGGCAGCGAGCCAGCAATGGAGGCGAAGGCAAAGGGAATTTGCATGTGACCTATAAATCGTTTGCTTAGGCTAAAGGTTGTTTTAATCTTTATTACAACTACAAAATGTGTGTAACAAGGAAGTACTCCATTATTCTTACTTGTCCAAGGAGCTTTTATCACGTCAATACATGTTTCATTAATTTGAGCATCAACGTTTAATGTACTCCTTTAACTATGAAGCGTTTTATCTCACTAGAAATTCTCCTCCTCTCTATACCCCAGATCCTAAACCCTAATGGCTCACCATCACAGTCGTCACCAGACTCACCACCCATTTTCCTTTCTATCTTTCAATCCTTATTGGAGATAGGGCTATTGTTCTCACACCGTTTCCCGTTGATTCCGCGCATTGGATCTGTTCCTTGCCTCTCGTTCTTATGTGTTTGGGGTGTTGTGTCGGTCCGATTTCTGTTGTGCTCGATCCCCTCTGATCATCGTATTTTGCCTCTCATCGTGCTTTGCCTCTCCTCCTTCCGGTTGTCGTCATCCGGCTCCCCTCCCGCTGGTCGTCTTTCTCCGGCCTATGTCCCAGAGTTACCATTTGTGTTTATTTTCATTTTTTTTTGTCATCTTAATAAACACCTCTTCTATACGTGCATGTCCACTTTAGCTAAAAATAGTGTACACAAATGAGGGATAGTGGAATGTATTGCACAATAATACAATGAAAAAACGAATCCCTAAGAGTGTGGTTGAGTGTAGTTTTGTGACCGAGGGAGAGGATTAAAATTCAAACGGCCATTTAGTGTGCCTGTTACAAGTTTAATTAGGTCATAATATGAGTCATTATTATGACATAGGTATGAGGCCATCTGTTGAGAATTGACTCTTAAATTCAAATAGTTACATGTGAGTAATATCCCATATTAATAAAAGAAGAAAGATGTTCTACTTTATAAGTCAAGAGGTTACTCCATCCTCGTAAGCGAAATAGGCTATATGCGAATCGAACCCTTGACCCTAGATATGTAATTCATAGTGCAGATTGGAATATTTAAGTATAAATGAACGACATTCATAATTGGAATATTTAAGTATAAATGAACGATATTCATAGTGCAGATATGTAGTACTTATTCTCTACCACTACACTCAGCTTATATACCAACAGAAATACTCCGTACATAATAATCATGTGTAATTAAATATTGTAATCCTCTATTAGATAAGAGAATAAAAATTCTCAAAACTTTTTCCCGCATAAATTTTAAGCACTTAATTTGGAAAAAATGAATATAACAAATAAGGAAAGAATAACACTCAATTATCAATCATATCATATAAAGAATATTTACAGGTTAAATATTTAAAAACTAACAATGGGTGTTTCGATGAAAATAAATTGTAAAAATATAGTTGTTTAAATTTCGAACAACAATTCTGAACTATTTTTATGAACAAATGATATATACTGTGATAAAAGGAAAATAACTACTCCCTCTGTTCTATTCATTTGTTTGTTTTTTATATTTATTGTGAAAAATATTTTAATTAAAGTCAAACAAATGAACGAGCCGGAGGGAGTACATCCAAATATCAAGAGTATAAAATTATATATCAAATAGAATTTAAAGTGAATATATATTTCACAATTTATTCGTATATTATACTAAAAAATATTTAAAAGAGAAATGATTGTCTCAAGAAATATGAATGACAGATACATATTTCATGATATTAGTCGGGGTCGTTATTTTGATTAATTATGCAATTTCAAATTATTTTATTATATCCAAAAACAAAGATAAAACTAATGAAAAATTATCGGGTTGCTAATTAAAATCTATTTTGTATAAATAGTTAACTAAAAATAAATAAAATTCTATAAATACCGTGCATACATGCACGAGGTCTATACTAGTCTATTATCAATCGGTTTTAGAGTGGAACCCTCTTGTCTTTGTGAGTAAGGGGCTGTTTGGTTCACCGTGCATGGGTATGAGGTATGGGTTTGGAATGACCGAACCTCATACCTTGTGTTTGTTTGTGTCTTGGTGGGGGTGGGAATGATATTTGATACCTTGGTATCAAATCAACAAAAGTTCTCTTTTGTTTCGAGAAGATATTTATTGGAATTTTTTTGTGCGTTTTTATTGTTATTCAAACTAAAACTTATTTTTTCAATGATGAAAAAATGTGCATAAAATTATTCTACTAAAAAATAATATGGAGTATTGATTTTTGTTTAAAGTATTTTTTTTTCCTAAGATGACAAACATTAAAAAAACTACTTCCTCCATCCCTAAAAGATTGTCTCATTTCCCTAATATATGTGAGAAGTATTTTAATAAAACGGGACAATCTTAGTGGGACGGAGGGAGTATTGTTCAGTCAAATAAAAATGTGTAAAATAATATTCTATGACAATAATAATAGATTTTTTTTATTAAAAACATTTTATTTCTTTAGATTACAAACATTTTTATCCCGAAAATTACTCATACCAGAAATGAACCAAACACCGGATATCAGGAATGGAGTTTCAAACCTATACCACCCTGATATGATTCCTCATTTCATACCGATACCTTTGTGCGAACCAAACGACCCCTAATAGGCATGGTAGCATAGCATAGAGATCCAAATACCCTTAATTCATCATATTTGGGACGCTGTTTTCGTTCAACCCTCCCATTCTGTTGAGGTCGACCCACAACAGATTTTTGATGTATGATACTGTAGACACCCAAATTTTGACCGCCAGGTGTCTATGGTAGTTTCCAAAAAACACCCGATGATGATCGGACGCTAACGTACTCTAATACGCTCGGATACGGGCACGAAGTTAATAATGTACGGCATGGGCTTTTAACGGGATACAAACCTCACAAAACCAGCCTCAAATTCAGGCCCAATGGGTCGTTCCGAGCAAAATAAAACTAATTTGGGTCAAAACCGACACCAAAAATAATTCCAGTCTTTTAGCGACCGGGTCAAAACCCGGTCAAGACGAACTCGACACAAAAAACGACCTGATACATTCTCGAAACTTGCGCCAAATTCAAAAATCAATCAAAATACTCAAAGAGCAATCAAGGTCAATCATTCCTAAAATAGCTCATCCTAATTGATCCACTCGGTCGAGTGGATTGACCCACTCGATCGAGTGGAGCCTAAAAAAAGCGGTCTAGGTTCATTTGCCAGGGCACTCGACCGAGTGCACTAGGGCCACTCAATCGAGTGCCCCTGTGTCGTGGGTTCCCTATAAATACCCCGTCAATCCTAAGCATTACACAACTTTTTCCTTCACAAAACTTCTTCCTAAGCATTCAACTTTTTCAATCATAATTTCAGCCAACTTTACACATCCAAACCCTCTCATTTTCAGCCATAATCCAACCCTCATGCATCGTCACGCTTATACACACTTCGAGAGCAAAACTCGTTAAAATCTGTCTCCATACAAAACCTCATACACACACACCATCAACTCCTCCTACGTATCTCGACGATTCCCGCGCCATTCCCGCCATTTGACGAACCGTATCCCGAGAAGCAAGAGCATGTAGGTTGAGGGTGTAACAATTCAACACCGACTTCTCCTTCTTCCCTTTCTTTTCGTTCTTTTATGTACATTTACGTTTATGTCTATGTATTATAATTAGTCGATAATAACGACATGACTACTAACATCTAACATTTACTTATCGTACACTAACATCTAACCGCTAACATTTATTTATCGCATCTAACAATCTAACATTTAATTTTCGTTATTTACATTTCGTCATAATATCACTACCGCGTATATATATATATATAGAAGTGGGATCAGGTGAGTCCCCTTGTATAAGTTGAGTCCGTGAGTCCCCATATCAGCCATCGATTCAATGGTAGATCAATGGCCAAGATCTAATCTCGTAATTATGGAAATAACCATAATATCTTTGAAAATATATTTTATTTTCTCTCTCTTCCTTTGATTTCTCCCGCCCAACCTCTCTAACTCTTCACTTCACACCTTCACACCGCTTTTCTTCACACCTTCACACCTCTTTACTTCACACCACGTTTCATCTCAGAGCAGAGCTATCTTGATATTCTGAAACACTCCCGCAAAATGGGCAAGTACATGGTTCAGCGAGGCATCAACAAAGGGGCCAATGTCTCCTCGTTCCCTCTCGTCAACGTCCCGTTCAGATGGCAGGGCAGCGGGTTCTCGTCTAACGATTGCGGCGTATACCTCATGATACACATGATGTTGTACGCCGGGGAGGCCTTTGACTGTCCCTTGGGCACGAGCGAGGCGAACAATCTGTACAGGGCAGAAATCGCGGCGACGCTGTGTCTCTGCGACATTAACAAGGAGAGGGACGTGTTGATTTCGCGGGTGTCATCCTTTGTTACTGACAAAGCCAACCTTGCCATCAGTAAGACCATGTCAGATGTCGCCACGCCCGTCAGTGAGTCCGAAAAGAGGTCACGAGAGCCGACCCCCGACGTGCAACCGTCTAAAAAGAGCCGCGTGCTACCATCCACTCCAGGAACACCTGCTGTAGAAGCCGCGTATATATCACCGGACACTACCGGTGAATTATCTATTCTTGGGAGTCGATCTAGGGGGAACGGGGACGGCTTAGGCTGCTCCATTGACTGTGTCAATCCAGATCCCAATGCACCCATGGCATGTCCATTCCTTTCAAACAACAGGACCCTGTTGGGATTTGTTGAAATCTTGCGGAAAAATGTCGTGGACTACTGCTTATTTCAGCACAAAAACTACAACAACAGGTAATAAGGCGAACACTACACATATTTGGAATATATAGCGTTGTTTAAATTTTTGTCACCTATCTCTTGTTCGCAATGCATACTGATCTGTCCTGAATGCAGCGACATGGTTGCGGAGTATTCACCGTTGGCTGTAATGACCCGGGGTGATGTGATGTCCATGCTCCCGGGTAATGACATGTCGTCCTCTGTCGTCGAGTGTTGGTCAATGCTCCTGAACAGTCTCGTCGCGAACGGCAGCGGGTCGGATGATTACCCTAAGATGGCGTTCCTTGGTCTACGGCAGACGGTATGTCTAATGAGTTACTTTGTACATATGCATTATTTTTGCCTCATATTCTGATTCTTTTTAGAAAACTCTTGACTAGAGTAACACTTCAACTGCATTGAAGTAACACTCTACACCTGTTGCAGTAACAAGGATACCAACTAGTTACCGTGTAGTTACTGGAAATATTCACACAATCCTAACCTTTTTACAGGATGCGATCATGAGGATTATTGCCGAAAATCAATCAGCGTCGTTAAAGAACGCAAACGCATTGTTGAACGAATGGCATACTTTCAAGGATAACTGTGGTGATACATTCCAGGTGGACGCTGATCTGATCTTTGTGCCCATCAACGTTGACGGGTACTTCTCATGCGTAGCCGTCAACCGAAAGAAGAAGACAGTCGATTTCCTCGACCACCGTCGATACACAGCGATCAGAGAAACAGATCTATTTGCAGCCATCAAGACAATTGTTAGTCTCTCTATTCTTCATTTCATCAGTTTTTTATCACAATCTTGTGCTCCAATGAGTGATTTCATTGACCACTATCATCAATGATTTTCAGGTGGCGTCAATGAGTGACTTCATTGACGCCTATGACGTTCCTGGTGCGGCGGATATTGTGTCTTACAAGTTCCGCTCTGTTAAGCTTGGCTGGCAGTCCACAGTATGTAACAAGGACGAGTCAGGGATATTTCTTCTGATGCATATGCTACTGTACGAGGGCCGCGAATTCAATAACGATGACCTCCACAGGAAGGTTAACAGAAGATACTTGGTCGTCTAGCTTGCAGCAACCATCCTCCTAGCAGACCTGAACATTTATCGAAGGCGGCTGATCGGTGACGTAGACAAGTTTGTGGCAGCTAGGCCGAAATTAATTGAAGAATTGAAGGGTACGCGAGGAAAGAGCCGGAAACGGTAGTCAGTAAATGGTTAGATTAACTGAGTATTATTTTGTACAAGGTTTAACCAAAAAACTAAGTGTCATTTTGTACAAGGTTAACCTATACCTTAAACTTTGTCACTCTATCCGTCAAACTTTGTTACTCTAACCCCCAGAATTTGTTACTTCAATGCATGTCATGTGTTACTTTAATTCTTACATCTTCTACGCTGCATGTTAATTTATATCTGCCATTCGATCAACACTTAAAAGATGATATCCCGTGTTATTCCAACTCATCTATCACGTTAATTTAATGAGTAATGTTTGTTACTCTAGCTGAATCTTCCTTTCCCTACTATAATCTCCAAGGAATTAATATCTGTAAGGAATTTACATCTGCAATGCGATCAACACTTAAAAAATGATATCCCGTGTTATTCCAACTCATCTATCACGTTACTTTAATGAATAATGTTTGTTACTCTAGCTGAATCTTCCTTTACCTACTATATTCTCCAAGGAATTAATATCTGAAAGGAATTTACATCTGCAATGCGGTCAACACTTAAAAAATGATATCCCGTGTTACTCTAATTCATCTATCGCGTTACTTTAATGTATAATGTCTGTTACTTTAACTGCATCTTCCTCTACTTATTATAATCTCCAAGGAATGAATATCTGTAATTCAATAAACCTTTACAAAACACGTTACTGCAATGTTCCCAAATTAATACCATAAAGAACAAGCTATGTTACTATAAGGAAGAAAATTTCACTAATCAGAATACTGGTTCATCTTCTACATCTTCCTCGTCCTCATCTTCTTCTGATTCTGACTCTGATTCTGATTCATCGTCAGACGGTTCAGACGGTTCGACAGGTGGTGGCGGCCGTGTTGCAAAGGGATTGGGGCAATTCCTCTTGTCGTGGTGCGCCATCTGCTTACAATTGTTGCACATGCGCTTTGGCTTCTTTGCAAGTGCAATTGATTTCGCCTTGCTCGATAACAACCTCTTTCCGCTTCCTTTTGTCTTGGAAATCTTCGGCGGGAGTATCGTTATCTCTGCTGTTGATGTACATCCTAGCATCTCTTCCAATTCTTGGGTTTTATTCAATGTCTCGCTACTCCCAATCGGCTTAAGCTTCACCCTGAATTCGCGGATCAAAGCAGACATGTTCTCCACATCTTCTTTATTAGCAGACCGTAGAATACCCATCGTCTCATGAACTTCCGACCACAGTTTAGACATCTCTATCTGCTTTCCGTCTATGTTGTCGATTTCTTCGCCTTCCACACCGTCATCAACAACACTATATTTGCGCAGCGCATCCCTCGACCACCTTCCAGCTACGTAGTTATCGGGTATGCTAGTCAGGCCCTTCGAGGAATATATCCAAATTATGTGTCGACACAGTATTCCCCTTGTCTCAATCAATTTACACGTGCAATTGACGTCCGACGTTTCTGCAGGAGGTTAGTATAGCATTAAGATACACAACCCACCCACTCACAAATCAGTTCGCGTTACTTTAACTAAAACTATGTGTTACTTTAATTTGTGATTTTTGTTACTTCAATACTGCATCCTGTGCTTTATCTACAACCTACAAACCGCGTTACTTTAACTGCTAAGTTATGTTACTCTAACACATTCATCCCGTTACTTTAACTCATAAATCCCGTATAAAATAAGACAGCAAACAGGCAACTGCGTACCTTGTTTGTAGTGGACTAGAAATTCTTTACCCCTTGTGGCGTCCCTCACCGTAGTTACTTCAGCCCCATCCCTTTCAGCAAAACCTCTCACACTACACGTCCCCACTGAACACTTTACCTCCTCTTGAAATTCATCAAACACCACGTGGGTGTATACCCTTGCAGCGTACTGTTCTATCAGTAGGTGGGTCATTGTCTTCGGCAGAGATTGTACATTCTCGCTGTCAAGCTTTTTCTGGTTATACCTCTGCTGATCCATGGCGCTCTCGAACCGCATCCAGAATTCAACCAACGTTCCATGCTGGTTCTCAAACCGCTTGAAGAAACTGTTTTCGCTCTCCGATCTCTGTGTTGTTCGCATTAAGCCTCCCATCTTCAGACCCCTGCAGTGCGCCATGACCCACTGCTTCCTAATAGAAAACGCAGTTTCGAACCACTTAATATCACCCACGTCGTGCTCCTCCATTATTTCCATCCACCGCTCGTCGAACTCCGCTTCATCGATCTCGTCATCCCACACTATTGCATTCAATTTCTTTAGGAATTCCTGGTAGTCTGCCCGCGAGGCGCCGTATTTAGTGGGTACCTTATTCATGATATGCCACATACAAAATCGTTGCCACGCCGATTTAAACATCTTCTCAAACGATGCAATGATACCGGGGTCCTGATCGGTGATGATGTACTCACGCTCCTTGCCGTCCATAGCCGTCAGGAACCGTTCGAACACCCACTTGAACGATTTCTCATCCTCGTGCGCGATGAGAGCGCCACCGAAAGTCACCGATCGTTTGTGGTGATCGACACCGGTGAATGGGGTGAATATCATCTTATATTTATTCGTCCCGTATGTTGGGTCGAACGAAACTGCGTCACCAAATAACCTGTAGTTCCTCCTGGCAACACCGTCAGCCCAAAAGACCCTGCTCAAACTACCATCCTCATCCAGGTCGTAATCAAAGAAAAATCCCTTGTGATTGTCCGCCATACTCCTGAAACGATCGATGAATAACTGACCGTCCCTCTCATGGATGAAGCACTTTATATCTCTTCCAAAGTTTTTAAAGTCGACCAGGCTGGCACCTACGTTTGCGAACCCTTCAACCTGCTCCTTACATATCTTGTAAGTCTGCGTTGCACCGATCTTCAGCTGCAACAATTCGTTGATTAAAGTAACGTATGACAAATGTTGAAATAATAGTTAGACGTCATTAAAGTAACATGTTGATTGAGTAACCAGAAATTGGTAATTAACAGACGGCTTTTCATTAAAGTAATGGACTACATAAACCACAGTAACTCAGTATCTGCATTAGAGTAACAAAATGTTTATACAGAATGTGAATGTGAACATAAACACGCAGTGATCTCAATTTAAATGATTGAACCTGCAAGAAGTTACTCAACACATACCCGTGAATTATTCAGTATCATTTGCTTGTGGTACTTCGTGAGGTTTCTCGATAACTTATGGAACTCTCTGTCTTTTGGTGAAATTAGCTCGTGGTTGTGCCCGCTGTGAAACTTAATAATTCTAAGAGGCCCGCCTTCGCTGAACAACTTAATTATTGCCATACAGCCAACACGATGGACCTTTGTTTTCCTTTTTGGTGCCTCCACAGCGACTCCCTCTGTCTTCCCCTCAGTTGCTTCCCCCTTCGACGTGCCCTCCTTGGATGCCCCATCTCCGTTGACTTTTTTTTTTGTAAAAACCCTGCCTGTTGCACACTAGCAGCTTTGATTTAATCTCACCACCCCGCCATCTTTTTGTTGTGTACCTCCTCACATCGAACCCGCAGGCCAATGCGTAGATTTTATAAAAGTTTACCGCTTCTTCCTGGTCTTTGAATATCTGCCCTAGGTATGGCGTGAAAGTCTCACCTACATCCCTGCACCATTCGTGTGCTTCTGCATCAACTGAAAAACAAAACAGTGCAGTGAGGTAATTAAATTAACAGAAGATGCGTATAAGATAGACATACAGTAACAGATGTATGGCTTCACAGTAACGTCTAGTGTTCATTAAAGTAACGAATATTGTGCACCAAAATAACTCCACGCATATTTCATCCACGTATTTAAAAAGTATGTGATGACATGCAGTTTACATACAATGAGCCTAAAATCTAATAATAAGGAGCATTTTAATTGCTTCCGTCTACAGTATAAATCACTAACAAAAAACTTACAGTTTGTTTCTTTGACAGGTTGAATATCAGCCATGGAAGGAGATGTTGCAGCGGCAGAAGGTTGAAGATTAATGGCCTAACGTCTATTATTATTCGTTGACTGAATCGTGTACTTTGATTTCTAGGTTATTTTGAAGCAGTATATTTCTTTGAATGGGTAGCTACTCTCTTTAGTTGTTTCCTATTTTGTAGGTAATCACGTCCCACTATTATAGGAAACAATATCTTTTTAAATCATTATTTTAATACGGCGGTTACATATATTTCAATAGCTCTTTAATGCGCTACAATAACTGATGCTAAGAACTAAAGTAACAAATTTACGATTTAAAGTAACAGACCATCAAGTAATGAAGCTTTGACATTAAAATAACAGACATTCTACACTAAAGTAACACATTATGTGAACTAAAATAACCCAATATCTTTGTGATTTAGCATGGTGGTTTAGTATCATTTGAATGACTCCCACTATTATAGGAAACAATATCTTTTTTTACAACCCTAATGCTTTACTATTATAGACGTTTCAATCCAAAGTAATGGAAGTTTGTCACTACAGTAACAGACATTATACACTAAAGTAACAAAGTATCTGAACTAAAATAATACAGCATTACTATAGTTCAACGTAAAAAAGTAGAAACTAAAAATTTAGTATCATCTCAATGAATACATATCGTTTCAACTATAAACTACAATATATACTCACAGTTTGTTTTTTCCACGATTTGCAAATCAGCCATTGAATGAGAAGTAGAAGCCGGATTGAATCACAGGCAGCGCGCGATGAAAATAAATAGTTATTGACTGTAGAAGCGGATTGACTGAATGCGTTATTGATTGCGTGGTATTGAAATAAATGGCAGCGACGTGATTAAGATGATGAAGCCTGAATGTGATTTTGATGAATGATGATTGAATGGGCGAGAGAACGATGAAGAAGAATGGGCGAGAGAACTACGAAGAAGAATGCGCGAGAGAAGATGAAACGTATATTCAGAATGAAAGAGAGAATGAATGATTGAATGATGGAGAATGTTACGTTACTCAATATTCACCTTCCTATTTTGTAGGATGCAGTATCTTCATATTTTTTTTTTATTAAAACAGCGATTTATCTCGTCCCTTGATCCATCTCCCATCCAACGGATGGGATGAGGACTTAGGGACTCAACAAGTATATAGAGACTCATTAGAACCCCCCTCTATATATATATATATATATATATATATATATATATATATATATATATATATATATATATATATATATATATATATATATATATATATATATATATATATATATATATATATATATATATATATATAGAAAAATGATCAAGGGAGTTTGGGTAAAAGTGAGAAGTTGGGAAGTTGTGTTGTTGACCCTTGATCTTAGGTTGAATGAATGGCTTAGATGGATGATGTATTAAAAAAAAAAGGACAACAAACTGACAAGCAACAGTGGAGAGAGGGAAGCAACCCTCCCCCTCAATCACACTTCGCAGCAGTGGAGAGAGGGAAGCATTCCTTCCTCAATCAAACTCTCCCTTCCTCATTACTTCCCTCCTTTTCAATTCATTTCCCTAATTCAATTCATCTCTCTTTGACAAAACTCCATCAAATAAGCTCCATTAATAACTCCGACCATACTCCGTCAACAACTCCGATCATACTCCGTTTTTAACACAAAATGACGGATAATTATACCAAGGTATGTTTATGCATAAACTTTGATATCTTCATTTTTTTTAGCTTCTTTTTCATCTTCATCTTCATCTTCGATCATCTTCATCTTCTTCAAACTTCTTTTTATTTTTCATATCTTTTTTTTTTGATATTTATAAAATTATTCATCTTCATTATCTAAAAAAAAGAACAACTTCATCTTTAAGATGGAGTTTGAAGATGAAGTTGTTATTTTTTTGTGGGATGAATGGAGCTTGAAGAAGAAGATGAAGATGAACAAGTCATTTAGTGTGTAATGTTTTTGCAGAATTGCAAAGTCACACTCATTATGCTGTACAGTCACACTCATTATGTTGTACAGTCACACTCATTATGTTGTAGAATCACGCAGATGTACAATTGTACACTCATTGTAGTCACATATTTAGTTGTATAGTCATACTCATTATGCTGTATAGTCACACTCGCTATGTTGTAGAATCACGCAGCTGTAGAATACCTTGGGATTAAGGTATCATTCGTTGAATCATCTTCATCTTCATGCTTGTTTTATTTTTCATACTTTTTTTTTGTATTTATAAAATTATTCATCTTCATTATCCAAAAAAAAATGAAGGTTGAATATGGATGAATGAATGTTGAATATTTAATGAATGTTTAGATATTTCATTTTTTTAAAGTCATAGTCGTTCATTCATCCATATATATTCAACTTTCATTTTTTTTTTGTGGATAGTGAAGATGAATAATTTTATAAATACAAAAAAAAAGTATGAAAAATAAAACAAGCTTGAAAATGAAGATGGTTAAACGCATGATACCTTAATCCCAAGGTATTCTACAGCTACGTGATTCTACAACATAATGAGTGTGACTATGCAATATACTGAGTGTGACTGTACAACTTAAAGTTTGTGACTATACAACTTAAATTGTGTGACTTTTTTCAGGTATTTTTAATCTACGTTCAAGTTTCCACGTTCGTCAAATTCCTATTTTCGAACCTCGATGATTTTCAGGTATTGTTTTTATCTTTTTAGAGCATCTTTAAAATAATTAATCATCTTCATCCTCATGCTTGTTTTATTTTTCATTCCTTCTTTTTTTTTTGGTATTTATAATATTATTTATCTTCATTATTCACAAAAAAAATGAAGGTTGAATATGGATGAAAGAAAGTTGAGTATTTAATGAATGTTTAAATAATTTGCTCTGATTCATATGTATAATCATCTTTCTAATTATGAATGTCACTTTGATAATGATGATTGAAGAATAATTGACTGTATGGCTTTTATTTTCCATTATACGGTTTCAGTTTTGTAGTCACACACTTTAGGTTGTACAGTCACACTCATTATATTGTATAGTCACACTCATTATATTGTAGAATCACACAAATTCTTACAGTGATTAGTGTATGTAATCATCTTTGCTAATGATGATTGAAGTATAAATAAGTACGAGTATAATTTAGTTGTATAGTCACAGAGATTATGTTGTAGAGTCACACAATTAAAGTTGTACAGTCACACTCATTATGCTTTACAATCATGCAGTTGTAGAGTCATTGTAGTCATATATTCAGTTGTGTTGTGTGATTTAGATTGATTGTGTGTTTTGTTGCAGCGAAATAGTTGGTGGAAATAGGAATGTTGGTAAAAGGGGCGGTGGGAAGAAGAAGGTCGTGGAAGATACAAGACCGACCACGTAATTGGACAATGTATTGTTGAGCACGTACCGGAGACCATCGTTAAGCTCTTGTGTGTTTATGTGAGATAAAATATTTGCTTTAGGATGAACGTACTATGTGTAAATGATGTTTGGTGGGTTAGAATGTTTTTATGTTTGACGTACTATATGTAAAGGATGGACTTTGTCCAATGTAAATATATTTTTCATCGCTATTTTCTGGTTTCATAATTAATCACGCGAGGTCTATAGCAAAATCACTTATCCTTCCACCTGTGTGACTATACAACATAATCTCTGTGACTATACGACTAAATTATACTCGTACTTATTTATACTTCAATCATCATTAGCAAAGATGATTACATACACTAATCACTGCAAGAATTTGTGTGATTCTACAATACAATGACTCTACAACTACATGATTGTACAGCATAATGAGTGTGATTGTACAACTTTAACTGTGTGACTATACAACATAAACTATGTGATCCTAAAACATAATGACCGTGATCTTACAACATAACGACTATGACTATACAACTTCAACTGTGTGACTATACAACATAATCTCTGTGACTATACAACTAAATTATACTCGTACTTATTTATACTTCAATCATCATTAGCAAAGATGATTACATACACTAATCACTGCAAGAATTTGTGTGATTCTACAATATAATGAGTGTGACTATACAATATAATGAGTGTGACTGTACAACCTAAAGTGTGTGACTACAAAACTGAAACCGTAAAATGGAAAATAAAAGCCATATAGTCAATTATTCTTCAATCATCATTTGCAAAGTCACATTCATAATTAGAAAGATGATTATACATGCGATTCAGAACAAATTATCTAAACATTCATTAAATATTCAACCTTCATTTTAATCTTCGCAACAATACATTGTCCAATTACGTGATCGATCGTTGTATCTTCCACGACCTTCTTCTTCCCACCGCCCCTTTTACAAACATTCCTCTTTCCACCAATCATTTCGCTGCAACAAAACACACAATCAATCTAAATCACACATACAACTGAATATGTGACTACAATGAGTGTTCAGCTGCGTGATTGTACAACATAATGAGTGTGACTATACAACTTTAACTGTGTGACTGTACAACATAAACGGTGTGATCCTAAAACATAATGACTGTGATCCTACAACATAACGAGTATGACTATACAACTTCAACTGTGTGACTATACAACATAATCTCTGTGACTATACAACTAAATTATAACATTAATTAAATATTCAATCTTCATTCATTCATATTCAACCTTCATTTTAATCCATATTTAATCTTCATTTTTTTTGGATAATGAAGATGAATAATTTTATAAATACAAAAAAGGTATGAAAAGTAAAACAAGCATGAAGATGAAGATGATTCAATGAATGATACCTTAATCCCAAGGTATTCTACAGCTGCGTGATTCTACAACATAGCGAATGTGACTATACATCATAATGAGTATGATTATACAACTTAATATGTGACTACAATGAGTGTACATCTGCGTGATTCTACAACATAATGAGTGTGACTGTACAACATAATGAGTGTGACTGTACAACATAATGAGCATGACTTTGCAATTCTGCAAAACATTACGCACTAAATGACTTGTTCATCTTCAAACTCCATTCATCCCACAAAAAATTAACAACTTCATCTTCAAACTCCATCTTAAAGATGAAGTTGTTCTTTTTTTTTAGATAATGAAGATGAATAATTTTATAAATATAAAAAAAAAAGACATGAAAAATAAAAAGAAGCATGAAGATGAAGATGAAGCACGAAAATGAAGATGAAGATGAAGATGAAGATGATGAAGATGAACATACCTTCGTATGATGATCGAAGTTACTGACGGAGTATGGTGGGTTAAAAACGCAGTATGGTCGGAGTAGTTGACGGAGTATGGTCGGAGTTATTAATGGTGATTATTTGTTGGGGTTTTTTTAGAAAGAGATAAATTGAGTTGAGAAATGAATTGAAAATGAGGGGTTTGGGAAGTGTATGAGGGAAGTAATGTAGGGATTGATTTGGGTGAGGGGATGTTTCCCTCTCTCCACTGCTGCTATGTCAGTTGATTGTCTCCTTTTTTTTTTTTTTTTTTTTTTTTAATAATTGAACCCATCCATCCACCATCCATCTTAGGATGAATGGATGGGTGGGATTAACACTAAGGGAGAGTTAGGGAGTTATTAACTTAACTGATCCTCCCTATATATATATATATATATATATATATATATATATATATATATATACTCCCTCCCATCCATTCAATTCTTTACACTTACTATAAATGGACAATCCAATCAATTCTTTACATTCCCTTTTTGGCAAAAGACTTTACCTTATCATCCTCATATCCTTCCTCTATTTACACAAAATGTCACTACTTTTTTCCTTACTTTAAGTTTGGTGGACCCATAACACCATTTGATTTACCAATAATACCCTTACTTTTATCACTTTTCTTAATTTTGATGAAAAATCATATGTCAAGGATTGTTTGGATGGGAGGGAGTATATATATATATAGATTTAGGATCCTTTGAGGCAGCTCAACTCGCCGCACCCATTGAGGCACAATCTCAACCATTAGATTAAAATCAAATTAAAGGCTAAGATTAAAACAAAAACTCATACATAAAAAAAATTTCCCCAATTTTTTTTCCCGGGGAAAAAAATCGATATTTTTCGGAAATTTTTTTTTTTCCGGGAAAAAAAAAAATTCGGAATTTTTTTTTACAAAAAAATAAAATTTTTATTTTTCGAAAAAAAAAAATCCGAATTTTTTTTTCCAAAAAAAAAACAATTTTTTCGAAAAAAAAAATTCGGAATTTAAAATAAAATTGGTGTATATAAAAACAATTTCAGTGTACATAATAACTGTTTTAAGGTATATAACAATTCTATTATATCAAATAATTAAGTACATATGCCAATTATTTCAGTGTATATATATGTTGATTAATTGGTGTACATAGTAACCATTTGAGTGTATATAACAATAACTATTTTACTGTATATATATTTAGTTCTTAAGTGTATATATATATATGTAGTGAGTTTAATATCGTATATAATGAGTTTTTTAGTGTATATAACAGTTATTTTGATGTATGTTCCATTGTTGATTAACTGATGTACATATTAATTATTTGGGTGTATATAACAATTATTTTACTGTATATATTGAGTTCTTAAGTGTATATATGCAGTGAGTTTAATAGCGTATATAATGAGTTTTTTTAGTGTATATATAACAGTTATTTTGATGTATGTTCCATTGTTGATTAATTGGTGTACATAATAACTATTTGAGTGTATATAACATTTTTTTATTTAAGTGTATATAACATTTTTTTTACTGTATATATTGAGTTCTTAAGTGTGTGTATATAGTGAGTTTAATAACGTATATAATGAATTTTTTTAGTGTATATAACACTTATTTGGATGTATGTCCCATCTTAAACTAATGGTCTAGATTGTGCCTCAATGGGTGAAAGGAGTTACCCTGCCTCACCGGAACCCACCTCTCTCTCTCTCTCTCTCTCTATATATATATATATATATATATATATATATATTTACGTATTATCAAAATTCTGATTTAACTCGTTTAACTACGACTATTGCCAAAAGTCCGTTTAATCCCTTTACGAGACGCAATAGTGGTGGCGCCCTTTCGAGGAGCACCGCCCTACGCACTCAAGGGTATAACGTGATCGTGATAGTACGTAGTTGAACGGGCTTAATTCCATTTCAAAGGATTGGTACAAAACCCGTTGACGCTAAATCGAGCATCGCATAATCCGTAAGGATTATTAAAGATGATGTAACGCGGAGGGAATTAATTTTATCCCGGTCCAATTTAAAACGATTTTTATGTCATCTTTTCTAAAATCTCCGATAATGGTCTCGTAATCATAATATACACATTATGAGTACCTAAGATCGAATTGCATATAAATCGTGCCATATTTATATGTGATTTGATTTATTATCGATTTTAAAACACATAAAACAAGACGAGTTATACCTCGCACAGATGCCACTCGACCGAGCACATAAGCTACTCGATCGAGTAGCACCTTAAAAAACGGGCAGTAGCTAATTTAAAGACACACTCGACCGAGTCATGCCATGACTCGACCGAGTGGGTCCTATAGCCCAGAAATCCGAGAGCTTTAATGCAACATTCGAGCCTCGCTTTTTTTTTTTTACGATTTAGTCGACACGTGTAAAGCCAATCACGTGATTTCCTTTTTCAAAATACATGCATATCATTGCACGTAAACAACTTTGATCGACGGTCTCACTTTTAATCACGTGTTGACAACTCCTTAGTTGTATCCGACGTATGATTAATTTAGACTCTAATTTCTCGATATGATAAGTTGGGACAACGCATCGGGATTTGGGATCGGGCTAGCACCACGCCTAGGTCCTATATCTCCGTCCTTCGATTAATACATAAAATAATATGTATTTAATTGAAGTTCGTCCATTTACACGATTCACGGTCTAGTTTATACACGGGTCCGTTTCTAACTATTGCTTATCATTTTGGCTATATATATTTCGATTATTCTACTTTTATTGCTCGTTGTATTGTGAATTCCAGGTTGTATTCCGCCCGTGTAATTTGTAACCGATTTATTATTGCTTTGCTTTATTTATTTACGTTTTACCGTTTATAAATGAACCCTCGCATGCTAAATCACTTCGACAATAAATTAGATGCATTAAAATGACGTAGCTCACATTTAATTCGCATGCTTAGCTAAAACGCTGTTTGCATATCATTTCACCGAATCACTAACGCGCATATTAGAATGTCAAACGATGTCTTAGTAGAGGCCGCTATGTGCGGGCGGGGTTGGGTGTCCTTAGTGGGCTTCCCAACACGTACCCTCACCCCTTACTCAGAACCTCGGTTTCCGGATGCCCGAAACCGTTGGCGCACGAGAGTCATTCTTTACATCATTACCGGTATAGATGGTATCGGTACCGCAATGCAAAGGGACGAGCCCAATAAACTCTAAAACCGAAATGGGCCATACTTTGTGTATGGTCCATATCGATATAGAGTGGGCTCAAACGGTTCCGAATAACCATAAAATTCGGTGGCGACTCCATTTCGACTTAAATTTCAATTCGATCCATTCTCATATGGAGGTGCATTCGCCTACCGAAACTCGCGCGTGGCCGCGTCGGGGTGGACCTACGTCATGTCCACAATTTGGCGACTCCGCTGGGGACTAACCGATGAGTGCCTAACCATCGGCATCCTCAGGGTTAGACTCGAATAGAAATCGTTTGACAAATACAATATGCGTTTTAGTTTTACGGTTCATGCATAACCCCTATTTTCCCGGGCCGGTACTGGTGACCGACATCCCACTATACCACGATATATTCCGCCTTGGATACGTTAAAGGTGTTCATAGTCGATTCGTATGGACTTTACGGCATGTTCTAAGCTCAACTCGACTTAGGAAGTCCGTCCCGTTTCTCGTCTAGACTATGAGCACTGGTATAGACCCTATTTAGACCGACCGAGACTTAGTGTAAAGCATACATGGTGTCGTCAT
The DNA here is from genome assembly GCA_958450325.1 of Agrostemma githago. Lineage (NCBI taxonomy): Eukaryota > Viridiplantae > Streptophyta > Magnoliopsida > Caryophyllales > Caryophyllaceae > Agrostemma > Agrostemma githago. Next base: position 8,913,253 of record OY288256.1, on the reverse strand, counting down.
AATGCTTACGTGACTATGTGCTACTTGGTTTCCGTGTCGTTTTCAAAAACCGTGATTTCAAAAAGTGCATCTTTCCAAAAATATTCAAATTTTCAAAAACCGGAGTGCTACCGAAATTAGGACTTACGATTTAACTCAAAACAAGCCTATTTTTAGCCGGTATGCTATTCAAAATTTCAAAGAATTTCGACTTTTCAAAATATTCGAGCCTCTCGGCATTTTCGCCAAATTTAAAAGTCGGGATCCTCTTTCGATTTTCAAATCTTCGGAAATTCATTTTGGATATTCAAAATTCCGAAATTCCAAAAATGCATCTTTTCAAAAAATATCCAATTTTCAAAAAACTCGAAAAGCTGCCGAAATTTAGACTTATGATTTTACTCAAAACGAGACTATTTACTAGCCGGCATGCCGCCCATTTTAAAATTCGAATTTCCGATCCACCATTCGATTTTCGAATTTTCAAAATTAAATTTCGATTTTCAAATCCTCGTGATGCCATTTTCAACTTTCAAATCTTCGAGATGCCGTTTTCGATTTTCAAATCTTCGGGATCTCATCTTCAATTTTCAAATCGTCGGAAATTCTTTTTTCCAACATTCAAATTTTCAAATTTCAAGATATCCAACTTTCAAAACCCGGGACACATACCGAATTTAGGACTTATGATTTTACTCAAAATAGCCTATTTCTAGCCGGTATTCTGCCCATTTCAAAACTCGAAAATATTTTCGAACTTTCAAATTTGGGGCCCGATGCACTTTTCGATTTTTTTTGAAAAAAAATCGGGCCCTTCCTCGAGTTCTCTCGGATTTTCCAAAAAATTCATTTTCAAAACTTTCCTCTTCTTAGGACTTCCCGTATTTAGCAGTGTCGGGTCTTGTCATAAGTCGTCGAAGGTCTTTAGCGTCGAAACTCCGTTGATCTTACATCACGGGTTTCCTCCCTATCCCCGTCCGCCTTATTTGACTAAGGCAAGGCCCACCTACGTAGGACATACTCCTACCAAGGAAAGCCCGTTTACACACTCGAGTCCTAGCTAGAAAGTCTCACGCGACCAATCCCTCTAATAGGACGGTCCCCACGACCTTTCCTAAGGGAGTTTCGCCCGTCTTTCAATCCGTTAGTCGAGTCGTCCCAATTCAAACTCCTTTAACATAAGGGTCTACCCTAATCACAGGAGCGTCTTTATTCGGATCGAGTTAAGGGTCTCTAGCGTCGAAACTCTGTCGATCTTACATCGCAAGTTTCTTCCCTTACCCCGTCTGCCTTTCCTCGAGGCCGAGTCAACCTTTTACAAAGCATAGCCCTATAACAAAAGGTTAGTGATCCTTACGTCTAAGGGTCACTCGTCCAATACTCGAGTCACCTAGGGTTAGGTCACCACGGTTGGTCCGAGCACGTGGCACGGTCAAACACGGTCGCCCCATTTTCGGATTCACCCTTCTGCAGCTTAAGTCTGATTCGCGGTCGTTACTTTGTCTAGGTCAACGTCCGGGTTTCCCGATCCGAGAGTCTTAGTCATTTCCGTCACCCCGGGCCGTGTCTAGTTTGACTCATCCTCTTGCATGTACGCAAAACCGAGCCTAGGCGAGTTCTAACACCTGTCGTTTCCTCCGATCAGGGACCCTATGAATGAGGCGTTACCAAACCACAACAAATCCCGCGCCGTCGAGAAAGGGGATATCCAGGGGAGTATGCTTATGCTGTCTTGCTCCATTAACAATATCTTCTCAAAAATCAATACCGCCCTAGATAACCTAAATGTCAGGGTGACCACCATCGAAGAAGACCTTGTAAGAACCCGATCCCGTCTAACATAGCTAGAGCGGGTAAGGCAGTCGATCACCCAACAGAGCCATTTGAAGGGTGAACATTCTAACGAAACTGTCCGATACCCTCAAGATGGCAAGACCGAGAGAGGTAACCCTCAAGTCACCTCTCCGAAAATCAAGAACCAGTCAGAAGTAAGGACATTTACCCACTTGGATATGTCCTACACCGTCGCTTTCCAGAGGTTGGTTTCGAAGGGCCTAATATTACCAATAGGCCCAACAGTCGACCCACCTTCAAAAAAACGCTCCAAAGCATGGAACGCCGATCATTACTGCAAATTCCATAGAGGAAGGGGACACGATACAGAGCAGTGTTGGAAACTGAAACACCTCATCCAAGATTCCCTCGATGCCGGGAGGACCCCCGTTTTGGAAACATTATCACTTGCAAAGCCCCTCATGGACTACACAGGGCCCGATGACCAAAATATCCAATCTACCTCCCACGCATCCAGGAGACCGGATTTGATTTAAGTCCGAGTCAGAGTCAGAGTCTAGGATGTACTATTTCTTTCGAAGTCAAAGTCAAAGTCAAAGTCGGAGTCAGAGTCAGTTGTATTCTGTCCTCTTTCCAAAATTCAATAAAATCAGCTTTCAATATTGTTTCTCATATATACTTCCTTATGTGTTTCCGAGAACATGATGAACACCATCATACACTGTGAGCACATGCACGTGACTATTATAGGCACATCTATAATGACTGCAGGAAACCGAGCCCGTGTTTTCTTTTTACCTATTCCGTGTCCGGTATAGAAAAACCACATAACTACCCGTAGCAGGAGCGGTATCGAATCCTATGACAAATCTAGGTAATCTCCTAGTTTGGGTTCAAGACGGGAGGCAACCCCATTTCCTACAATAAAACACCCCTCCAATAAGACTAACCAATCCCTACCTTAGGTGTTAGTCTGACCAGAAGCAAAAAAGAGGCATCGTGACTCTATAGACTCGATGCCAGAAATACCCAACTTGGGACGATACTCCCACCAAGCCTGCTCGGAATTATGATGACAATACCGAGATCCAAACCACCATGTCTACCGTAGAGTACTCCACCATGAGTTGCACTCACACAAGTACCAACTAGGCTTACACCTTACAAAGGTTTAGCTCCACAAGCCTAATCCAACCGATGGGCCCACCCCCATATCCACCCACAACACCATCGGGGGAATAGCCATGAAAAAAAAACTGGACAAAAAAAATCAAAAGTCTAGGAAAGAAGCAAAAGGCCAAAAAAAAAAGAGGCCATTGTCAAAAAAAAAGAGACACCCATCACCGAGGTTAAAGCGGTCAATCTAAATGAAGAATCCTATGACCAGGGGCTAAGGTGTCAGCCAACTAATTTTTTTTTTCAAATACCCATGACCGTGGTCAACGGTCAGCTCAAGTGAAAGTCCCTTGACCGGGGTACGGTCAATTCAAAATTATCAACACTCATACCATCCAATAGGGGAGTGACAATCAAGCTGGTCAGCTAACACCACACTCAGCCTTCCCACATTACAACCCTCAAGACCTTCCCGACCCCCAGGCCAGAGACAGCCCGGAATTTTGAGGATTCAAGCTCCAAAGGATACCCCTAACCATTAGGGCCAGACATGGAAACCAGATCCCGCATTATCAAAACCTATCCCAATCGAAGTTCGAGCCATTTTACTCGACTTCCCCATTGCATAACAGAATTCACAATCACCATACGCAATCCCGAGAACAAAACTCGTTAAAATCCCGAGAACAAAACTCGCTAAAATCCCCGAGAGCGAAACTCGTCAAATCCCCGAGATCAAAACTCACCAAAGACCCGAGATCAAAACTCATCAAAGACTCAAGATCAAAAATCACCAAAGACCCGAGGTCACAACCCATCAAAGACCCGAGATCGAAACTCATCAAAGACCCGAGATCAAAACTCACCAAAGACCCGAGATCAAAACTCATCAATTCCCTGAGAGCAAAACTCATCAAATCCCCGAGAGCAAAACTCATCAAATCCCATCCCAATTCTTCTTATCCAAACCAGTTGCCAACCCCGAACACGGGAGCTCAACCTGCGGTCGGCATAGAACATGCCCAAATAATTCACACCACCTCTGGGGGCTACCCCGGAGAATGCTCACAGTCACAGGATCAGGATCCTAACCATTCTAGCCCTTTGATCAAGACATCATTGGGAATGCACCTAGCCTATACCATCGCTATGGCTAGTTACACACAAAGTCCTATTAGCTTAGGCACCATAATATATCTTTCAATCCACTGAACTACGACATGGTTTGATTTCACTACACGTGAATACGTAGGCAGCCTTTCAACAGAAGCACAACCACCTACATTAACACAAATTCAAAAAAGCACCGTCATTCCTATCACGACACTGTCATGTTCTCAACAGCTAGCTTTATTGTCCCGGGGGCTTCTCCTAGGTAGAAATTCTCCATCCACTCACAAAATCCAGATAAATTCAAAAAAATCTAGCCTTATTTCTACAGTGTGTCCTAGTACTCGGCTCAGTCGAAGACGAGAATCTGTCAGCACTCGCAGCAATACCCACTTCGGGAATGTACCCTACAATCAAAAATCCAGAAGAGCACTAGACTAAAACAGTCTCATTCCCCCCATAACGCATCCTTCCCATTCCGAGGATTCGACCATGTTGCCACTCGCCTAGGTTGCGGAATAGCGCAACTTAAGAGTCTTGTTAGGTGGCCCACCCCCTACCGATTCATGGTCCAACCCCTCGAGAGTCCAGCCGTGTCTATCAACTCGTCCGGTCACGTCCAGAGTCGAGTCTGTCGGTATACCAAAATTTGCAAAACTTAGCCATTTGAAAAATCCTTTTCGACAAGGTCAAATTTCGGTCTATTTAAACTGCAAATTTCCTTTATACCCCTTTCATTTTGAAAACCTAGCACGTGAGTTGCTTTCGGGATTTCGGTTTCAAAGTTCAAAAATTTCATAACTTTCAAAAATTCAAAAAAATATTCTTTTCCCCAGCGCGAGTCATATTTGTTTCACCTACGTGTTGAATGCAAAATTTTATGTAACTTATATAGGTACAATTCAAGACCGCGCGGCTCACATATCTCCCCAGCGGAAAGCCCGAGGCGGCATTTTCCCCAGAATGGTACGGGATGGGCCCACATATAGGCGCACCCAGGACTTATGCGACAAGTTCGATTCCCCACGGAGTTATTATCATCAACCCAGGTATGATTTCTATCCTATGGCTGGCGAGCCCTTTCACGCAAGTCTAATGGACTATAAACGACCCGACCGGAAGTCTACCAGGTCTTAATTGACTTGGTAGCTACTCTGACTTTCGCCTTGTCCAAGCCTCAGTCAGAGTCCAAGTCCTTGAAGAAAGTAGCACAAGAATAATGTACAAACTTTGTACCATGGTCAGTTCTAATGACTTGAACCTGAGTATGAAACTGAATATGAACCATTTTCAAGAAGTATATTATGAGACATGGAACTCGTGTTTTGTTATGAAGGAGGTAGGTCCATGTACAACGTGAACAATCGTCCAAACTGGTGAGAAAAAATATTGCACCAGTAAGAATTGGAGTCTTATAAGGACCCTAAAGGTCCATATGTACTATATTAAGCTAAAACAAGTAGTAGCATGTGAGTCACATCTAGAAAATGGAAGCACATGATGTTTGGACATTATGCATGCTTCACAAAAAAGTTTTTAGGAGGAGAGGGTACATCAAAAATATGAGCTAGTTTATCTAGGGAAGAATGCCCTATTCTAGCATGTACTATCTCAACTCTCTTTTCTGGACATAGTGGTCTCAAGACTATTACAACTTTGCTTATTGAAAACACCAACTAGACTAGGATAACTATGAATGCTTGTGTCAAGTCTGTAAAGTCCACCAATCTTCTTGGCTTGAGCTCAAAGAACCTTATTGGAAAGGTCCTAGAATGAAACCATTGTCTTAGTAAAAGTCACAAGTAATGGTGTATCATCTAACAACTTACAAACTAAAAGAAGATTTTGCTTAAAATCTGGCATGAGGAGAACATTCCTTAATGTAATATGGTCATTAATCCTCAAGTTTCCTGCCTTATAAACCCGTTTAATGGTCCCATCTGGTTAAGCAATGCTAATGGGTTTAATCCGAGTAAAAAGAATATGTCAGTTAATAAATGTTCATGAGGAGTGATATGGTCAGAAGTACCAGTATCAACAATCCAAGTGTGAGAGTGATAAGAGAATGAAACAGCATAAGCGGAGATGTCAGGTTTTCGACCTGCAAAGTTGACTGCAGAAGTAGTAGGAATTTTAGCAAGAGACTTCATAAATTTTTGGTATATGAAGTCAGCAATAGAGTCAAACATTCGAGGATCTTGAGTATGATTTTGATTATGAGATTAACCAACTTCAGGATCAAGTAGAGATTCAGCTTCAACATGGGAGAACACATGAGGAATAGCTTATGAATTATGAGCCGAACGCTTGTAAACATTCCTTCCTGGCTGAAAATGAACATCAGGCACCCTGTACGGTTGTTTACCCTTCTTGAGATCAAAGCAATAGTCAATTGTATGCCTTCTCTTGCCACAATGAGTACAATTCTTCTTCTTGCGACAAGTATCAACCGTGTAGCCCTCAGCCTTGCAGTAAATGCATCGCTTTACCTCAGAATCTGTTGCAGATCAGAATCGTCTGTTTTGGCCTTCTTATTTCTTCTGTCAGATGCATCATGTGTCCTGGTACTAGCATATGCATTGGCCTCTGCCAAAACGTCCACAACATCAGAAATAAGCTTTTGACGCTCAATCCTGTGAATGAGGTGGAAGGCTTTGTTGAGAGGGGGAAGTTACTCTAAATTAAAAATAGAATATGTGTCTTTACTGTCTCATAGCTGTTATTGAGTCCCATAAAAACCTGGATCAACTTATATTGAGTTTCTCGATCGAGCAAACGTTTAAGAAGTTTGCAGGTGCACTTGTCCATAGCATTGCAGATGCACAAAGGAAGTGGATCAATGCTATTAAGAGTCTCCCAAGACCTCTTGAACTTACTGTATATGTAATACTCAACCAGTGGAGCATTAGCCTGTGTAATATCTTTTAGGTCCTTCTTTAGCTGATAGATTTCAAGATTGTTAGTTTGTCCATATCTCTCTATGAATTCTAGCCACAAATCCTTAGAAGACCTAGAATAGGCAACTGTATCACGAATTTCCTTAGATAAAGAATTCAAAATCTACTTCATCACAAGCACATCACATCGAATCCATTGATGATACTTAACATCCTTCTCATTAGGCATCTTACAAGTACCGTCAATAAAACCGTCCTTGTTCTTAGAAATAAGAGCAAGATACACATCTTGTTTCCAAGCAACGAAATTAAGGTCATCAAATTCGAAACCAGTCAATTTGGTAATTATACCTAGTAATCCCTCTATACTAAAAGGATAAACTGATAGAGATGACTAGAAAAAAGATTGACTTGTCATCACCTCATCCCAATATCCCGCTCAAAATATATACGAGTATCCCCTAACTAAGATATGATGTTCATAGTTAGTGGCCCAATAAAGTGCATGGTCTGTTCACTATTGTTAGTAGTGGGCCAATATACTACTCCCTGTTTAGGCTATCTCTCTCCCATCCATTCAATTCTTCACATGGGTCCACCTTTTCTCCTCACAAAAAGAAGTCCACACAAAGAATTGAATGAATGAGAGGAGTGCACAATATATTTGGTAATCTATTATTTATTAAAATATATAATATATACTATTAGGTAATAAAATATACTCGTATTTCATACGGGTATAAAATACAGTGTATTAGGTAATTATGAAAACAACAAATTTATTCCTAATCATATCCAAAAAAGCTCTCTCTAGAGTTTTATCTCTTGGGAGAGTGTGCCCCTAGTTTCTCATAGGACTTTGCCTCTGACTTGTCAGGCGCAAATCTTTACCAATCCATCATCATTCTCAGATCGCTACAGTCTAACCAGGTCTTTTCTTGTCGTTTGTGTTTTGTGAGTGCGTGTTTGATTGGTTTTCGTAGGGTTTGTTTTTGTAGTGTCGTGGTTTGTTCTTGCCCTAACCCAACATGGATAGAAGCAACCTTGACTTGAATATTGTGGGGCTAGGAGAGGAGATCCCTGCGGCCAATGATAATGACGTGGTGGCGGTGGACTGGGTTGTGGGAGAGGAAGAGGTTGTGGCTGCGAAGAAGGCCATGTGTGTCGTGGGGAGGTTGTGGACGGAGCGTCACATTAACCTTAGGGCTTTGATTGACACAATGGTAATGGTGTGGAAACCTCAGGGTACGGTGGTGGGGGAGGTCGTGGACAGGAAAACAAAACTCGTAAATTTCAAGTTCGATTTGGAAAGCGATAAAGTGCGAGTGTTAGCGGAGCAACCATGGCACTTTGAGAGACATGTAATGCTGTTGGCGGAGCTCCCTAATGATGTGATCCCTGCTGAGGTCCCACTCTATTTCTCTCCGAGTTGGGTCCATATTTATGACCTTCCTATTTTAGGGCGCTTAAATGTGGATAATGCGAGTAATATCGGTAATACGTTGGGCTTGTTTGTAGAGGTCGATAACTCGGTCAATCCAGAGATCAACCGATCTATGAGAATGAAGGTTATCCTGGATGTACATAAACCACTGATTGATGCGATCACACTTAGAACTAAGGGGGGAGACAATGGAAAGTCAAAGTGTGCTACGAGAGTCTACCCATTTTTTGCTACGTGTGTGGTCGCTTGGGTCACGGTGAGAAGGATTGTGGCAGGGAGGGAAGGCGCTTTGGCGATTGGCTCAAGGATTCTCCCTGGCGGGTGGTGGGTCAAGATGGAAGGGGTAGTGCAAGGGAGAGTGGATCGTGTGCTCGACGACTCTTTGAAGCGGAGCACAAAAAACATAGTGAAGAGGAGGTTCTAGCCCGTATGGTGGACCAACTGAGAGAAGTTAAAATTCAGGAGTCGATACCAAGAACTGAGGTCCGGAATGACGCGAGTGGACCTGTGAGCAGTGCTGAGGAGACTGGCAACGGATCAGATCGAGTTAAAAATGTGAAGGGCGGCCTGGTTCGTTCACGTAAATTTCTGAAGGTGATACGGTGCGGTCTACACCGGGTGCTAAAGTGGGAGGGACAGAGGAAGTGGAGGGTTGGCCGAATGTTGGTTCGAAGCGTAAGGCTGAGGATGAATCAACTACTAAAGGCCAAGCGACTAGTACTGAGGAGTCATGTAAGAGACTTCGGAGCGAAATTGACGACTTGGTACTCAAGTAGCGGTGACTGGCGGAGTTCAGCACCGTGAACATCAATGAAAATATTAAGTTGGAACCGTCAGGGGTTGGGCAACCCCCTGACGGTTGGCTCCCTCACCGATTTTTGTTGGAGAGAGTGCCCAAACATCGTCTTCATTATGGAGACGATGATGAGCGGGAGTGATCTTGCTAAGATACGAGGAAAGTGTGGGTTTCGAGACGGAATCTGTATTAGTAGTAGGGGCCGCGCCGGGGGTCTGGGGTTGTGGTGGAAAGACATGAAAGCCGAGCTTGTATCTTATGACAAGAACCATGTTGTGGTGGAAGTTAAGGGGGAGGACGGTTTAGCCCAATGGCGAGCTGCTGGGGTTTACGGGTGGCCGGAACAGGAGAATAAACACAAGACTTGGGACATGTTACGTCGTATCTGGAGTGCATCTTCGGTGCTTTTAGTAATGTTTGGTGATTTCAATGAGATTTTGAGTCCGGATGAAAAGGAGGGAGGGCAGGTCAGAAATGAAAGATGCATGGATGTTTTCCGTGATGCCCTTGATGATTGTGCGTTTCAGGATCTTGGCTTCTCGGGTGGTAAATTCACTTGGCAAAGAGGCCGACCATCCATAATTTTGTTCGTGAGCGTCTCGACTGGGCCGTGGCATCTGGTGATTGGAGGTTGTTATTCCCGAGAGCAGAGGTCCAACATCTCCACATTTTTTGCGTCGAATCATGCACCGATTCTTATTAGGGAAGTGGAGCAGTTGGTGAACCAGAATTGGGGATGCCTTTTCGCTTTGAACCAATGTGGGCTTCTGACTCACAATGTGAGGGTATGATACGTGATACGTGGGCAGAGGGTAATGAAGGAGTGCTAGAAAAAATCAAAACGTGTTCTGGGCGACTAAAGCCTTGGGCTAAACACAAGTTTGGAGATGTGAACCGTCGTTTGAAGGAGATGGAGGAAGAGTTCGGTTAGTGGCAACGAAAGCCGGCCTCGTACGATATGTTATCTCGTTGCCAGCAACTAGCCCACGAAGTTGCGGAATTGCGCTGCCAGGTCAAGACTTTCTGGCGTACCCGAGCTAAAGCTCACGAGATTTGGGATGGAGATAAGAATACAGCTTTTTTCCATCACAAAGCTAAGCAGAGGAAACGGCGCAATTTCATAACGGGCCTTGAGGATGCCAACGGCGATTGGAAATCAGAGGAGGCAGATGTTCATCGGGTGGTTATGTCGTATTTTTCAGAGTTATTTGCCATATGTTGTTCGAGTTCCATGGATGAAGCCCTTGAGGGAATCCCAACATTGGTGAAAACAGAAATGAATTATGCTTTGGACCTGCAAGTGACAGATGAGGAGATACGCTCGGCCTGATGCACCCAAATAAAGCGCCCGGACCGGATGGTATGAGTGCGTTATTTTTTCAAAAATATTGGGAGGTGGTTGGTCATGATGTCTGTATTTTTATCAAAAAATGGTGGGACGGGTTGGTGGATCTTGATGAGTTAATTAAATACCACTATGGTAGTTCTTATTCCCAAATGTGGGGCCCCGCGGAATATGATGGAGTTTCGCCCGATAAGCTTGTGCAATGTTGTATACAAGGTGTTGTCTAAATTGCTCGCTAACAAGATAAAGCCTTTTTTGGATGGACTTGTCACCGAGACCCAGAGCGCTTTCACCCGAGTAGGCCGATAACAGACAACGCTTTAATTGCCTTTGAAACTTTTCACGCTATGAAACGGGGAGGGGAGGGCATGGATGGTACGGTGGCTCTTAAATTGGATATGAGTAAAGCGTATGACCGGGTCGAATGAGGATTCCTTGAGGGGGTTATGACACGTATGGGCTTCTCGGCCCAATGGCGTGGTAGAATTATGCAGTGCGTGACCACGGTTTCCTACATTTTCCGGGTGAATGGGCGTCTTCTTGGGCCGGTGAAACCTACCCGTGTGTTGCGTCAAGGAGATCCCATTTCTCCGTACTTGTTCCTATTATGTGTTGATGTGTTTTCTCATATGCTCCGACAGGCGGTAGTTGCGGGTGGGGTCCATGGTGCGCGGGTTTGTAGAGGGGCGCCTTGTGTGTCCCACTTACTTTTTGCGGATGACTGTGTTTTGTTTGCTAGGGCGAATTTTAGGGAATGCTCCACCTTAGCTAATATTATAGCTGTTTTGAGAGAGCATCGAGACAGAAAATTAACTTCTCAAAGTCTGAGAACGTATTTAGCAAAAAAAGTCACTGCAAGCCACCGGGATACAATTATGCAACTGTTTGAGGTTCGGGTCGTGGACAGGTTCGAGAGGTATTTGAGATTACCGACAATAATTGGGAAGTCCAAGAAGGCGATTTTTTTCCGGGATTAAGGACCGGATTTAGAAGAAGCTACAAGGTTGGAAGGAGAAACTTTTATCCAAACCGAGGAAATAGGTAGTAAAAAAAGCATTGGCTCAGGCGATACCGACTTATGTCATGAGTCTTTTTGCGGTTCTGGTCAGCTTGATTGATGTGATACACGAGATGATAGCAAAATTTTGGTGGGGTACAACGGAGTCGAATAGGAGGATACATTGGTGGTCTTGGGATAAAATGTGTCAATCTAAAATAGATGGTGGTATGGGTTTCCGGGACTTGAAAATCTTGAATCAAACCCTATTTGATAAGCAAGTATGGCGGTTCTTAACGAAACCTGATTCTTTGGTGGCCAAGGTCTTTCAAGCCCGTTATTTTAAAAATACATCGGTACTCGAAGCTAGAAGGGGGTATGACCCGAGCTATGTGTGTGATAAGTGTAGTTTGTAGTGCCTATTTGTTGTGTTTTGGTCCCTTTTTCCTTGTGGAATCGCTCCTTTGGAGCGATTCATGGGCTTCTTATGCTTCCTTTAGTTCGTTTCAGGTTCTCGAGGCCGAATTGAAAGAGTTGGAGCGATTCCGACTCAATACATACACATTTTGGGGCCAACGAGATAAAGGAAGGATGACTCGAGACCTTGGAATCGACCCCGAGACCTTGGGACCCAATCCCGAGCCTGCGAGACCCGATCCCGAGTCCCGAGAATTGGTGGGAAGCCCATGAGAGGCAAGGAAGGACCAAAGAGTGTTTAAGGAAGGCATACAAGACCCATCCCGTTCGGGATGGGATGCACTTTGAAGGAGGCTGCTGTGAGCCCATCCCGGTCGGGATCATCCCGTCCCGATCGGGATGACAGGGCCGTCCCGATCGGGATGATCCGTCCCGGTCGGGACCGTGATGCTGCTGCACGACTCTTTTTCTTTCTTCTCCTTCATTCTTGTACCCATATATATACTCCCTTCTTGTAATTTTAAGACATCTTATCTTACCCTAGATTAGTTTAAGCCTCCATTATCATTCTAAACCCTAGATTTACTCTCACTCATTAAGTTTTAATCTCTCTTTAATCTTTAGATAATTATTGTAATTAGTCTTGGATTAAGGGATTCTTGAAGATTGTTCCAAGCTTGACAACCTTGGGATTGTATTTGGGTTTCTCATTAATGCAAGTTTTCATCTTTTTCATCATAGTATTGTTGGTATAATCTTCTCTACTCTAATCCTTGTTTATTCAATCTAGTTTCAATCTTTTTATATTGTTCTTATCATTGTTCTCATTGTTCATAATAATGGATGTTTGGTTTATGAGTTTGTTTTCTCTTGTGAATGTTAGTTTCTCATTGATAATGAGTGAGTAGTTTCTTTGTGGGGTTAGTAGGGGGATTAGGGGTAGATTATGGATGATTAGGGTTGATTAAGGGGAAAAGGTTACATCTTTGTTGTTAGTCACATTGTGAGCACTCTATGTGTTTGTTGATATGCTTGTGTGAGTTGTAGTGGTCATGCTTCTCATACTTGTGTTCATCTTCTCATTGATTGCCTATTTTGTGGAAATGTTGAGAATAGTCATAGTCACGAGAGTGCCGACTAGGGTCTAAGTTGCGAGAGCCCGGACCCACCTTGACATCGGTCTAAGTTGCGAGAGGCCGGACCGACTCTAGCGATTAGGAGACACCTATACCCTTGATCACCCCAATTACCCTTCTACTCCTATGAACCCGACCTACCCCACTTCTTTCCATATTTGTGTTCTTTTCTTTAGTTAGCCATCGTTCTTTTAGCTTAATTGTTAGTTCGATCATTAGCTTAGTCTTATCTCTTCCCTTCCATCATAGTTTTTCCATTTCATCTTCTTTGTGTTTGTTCGGTAATCTAGTCTCGTTTTAGGCCGACCTAGTCTAAACCTTGATATACCGTCCTCGTGGATACGATCCCGACTTACCCTAGCTACTCACTAGGTTAGTCGGTGTTAAATTGATTGGCTAGGGACGTGACGAATCCCGACCATCAATTTGGCGCCGTTGCCGGGGACGGTGCATTGTTTAGACGTAGTTTGCTTATTTCTAGACTTAGTTACCCTTCTTTGTGCTCTCCCATCTTCTCTTGTGAATATTTTCTAGTTTCTCTTCCTTCCTTAGCTTTCTTTTCTCTTTGTCTCTAGTTGTCTTTGTTATTGTCGTTGCCTAGTGCCCATAAAGCACTAGGTGTTCTTACGTTTGTTGTAGTGTGTAGTGTATGCCTAGGAGGGGAGGCGAATTCTATCTCTTTAATCCAAAGCCGGAGAGACTCTTTCGAGCCTTTCGCCAACGGACGATTAATCGGGTTAGGATCTCTCAACCAAGTGCAAGCACCACTCATCAAGGGCAAGCCCAAGGAGCCGACTTGAGCATTTCACCTCGAGAGACGGCCGGAGGGACCTTCATCAATCCCTTCGGTGATTCTTCTCCTAGTTCCCCCTCTTCATCTACATCAACACTCTCTACACAACCATCCTCTCCCTTACATCCAAGAATGCCTAAGTTTTCCTCTCACTCCACTTTTACGGAAGATGTCTTGCCGGGACCGAGTGCATTACCGGAAACCTATACCGGGAATTTTGTGGCAAAGACTCAATTTATCCAACTTGTGGAGAGGAGCCCATTTAGTGGTTTGCCCACCGAAGACCCGCACCAATATATGGAGACTTTCTCCGATTATTGTGACGCTATATCTCAAACCGGGGTTACTCAAGATCAAATTCGTTGGGTACTCTTCCCGTTTTCTCTTATTGGAAAAGCGAAGCAATGGATCAAGAGTCTCGATAGGGCAACCATGGGGATCGATACTTGGAAAAAGCTTGCCTTGGCGTTCTACCAAAAGTTTTACCCTCCGGAAAAGACGAACTTGCTTAGGGCCTCCATCACCGGGTTTCAACAAAGGGATTAAGAGAGCCTATATGAAGCTTGGGAGCGGTTTAAGTCTTTGGTAAGATCGTGCCCTCATCATGGACTCTCACAATGGTTCTTGGTGCAACAATTTTGGAATGGTCTTTATGAGGACTCGAGAGCCATTCTCAACATGGGCTCCAATGGTAGGTTTACCGAGGTCGATGACGACAAACATGGGCGAGAATCGAAGAGATGGCGGTGCATAATTCGCAATACTCTAGGCCTCGGAAGGCACATCGAGGAGGCATACATGAGGTCGATGCTATCACCAAATTAAGCATTGACCTTGGGGCCCAATTGAAAACGCACATGGAGACTATAGACAAGAAGCTCCAAAGTCACCTCGACCAAGTCCAAGGCACTAGTTCCTCACACCATCAACCGATTCAAGAAGTGAATGCTTTGGGGTTCGCACCTCCTTTACCTTACTATGGGATGTGCGATACTTGTGGAATAGTTGGACATGATCCTATGTATTGCCGTGGAAGTATCGAGCAAGTGAACGCCTTTCAAGCGTTCAAGCAAGGTACCTCGTACTCTAATCAATTCCAAGCTTCTCAACAAGTCCCTCAACAACAAGCACTTCAACATCAACAACAACATCGTCCCTACGTTCCACCTCCCTTACGGGACAACAATGATAGTTACCAAGGTTATGTGGGTAACCAAAGACCCTTCAACAATTTCAAGCAAAATAACCAAGGTAACTTCAACAACAAGCAAGGGTTCCAACAAGGGAACTTCAATCATGGTGGTGTCCAAGGAAACCAAAATTCCCAAGGAAACCGAAACTTTCAAGGACAACAAAACCACAACCATGGCCTTAATCAAGGCAATTCTCATGGGTTCCAAGGGAACCATCAACAACAACAAGCAACACAAGGCAATCAACAAAGCAAGCCTAGGAGCCGGTCTCCTATTCATGACTATGGTACTCCATTAGCCCTCACCGATACTCCGCATAATCCATCGTCCCCACCTCGGGATTTTGACGTTCAAAAGACTTTGATGGATATGCAAAAGAATACTCAAGATGTGCAAAAATGCCAAATGGATATGTCAAGAACCCAACAAGAGCACTTTGCTTATATTCAAGGGGAAAATGCGGTAAGAGATGCTCGTATGAAGATGCTTGAAACTCAAGTATCTCAACTTGCTTCGGGGAGCTCCTCAAGACAAAAGGGGCAACTACCTTCTCAAGGTGAAACACCGATATTTGAGCATGTAAATGCCATCACCACAAGGAGAGGTACCTCTTATGACTCCCCTCCATATCCTAATGAGCAAGAGCCAATGCAAGAACCGACAATGGAAATGACATCTCCGAATCAAGATAATGCAAGCTTTGACATCCCAATTGAGGAGCAAGTCTCAAGGGAGGCCGAGAAACCCCAAGAAGACAACCCTCCTCCTCTTCAAGGGAAAGACAAAGGAAGAAGGAAAGTGTCCTTTGAAGAGTCCACCCTTAATGATCAAAACAAGTACCAAATCAAGTTGCCTTACCCGTCGAGGCAAATGAAGACTAAGGTGGACACTCATTACGACAAGTTCCTTAGTATTGTGAAGAAATTGGATGTTAGCGTCCCGTTCACCGAACTACTTACCCAAATTCCGGCATATGGAAGATTTATGAGAGAAATCCTAGCTAGGAAGAGATCCGTCGACAAGGAAGAGACCGTAGCGTTCACGAGGGTGGTGAGCGAGCTCATACAAGGTTCCACGCTTCCGAAGTTGAAGGATCCGGGTAGTTTTTCGATCCCTTGCACCATAGGCAACTTCTTGATCAAGAATGCGTTATGCGACTTGGGCGCAAGTGTGAGCATCATCCCCTATTCTATTTGTTGCCGACTCGGAATGAAAAAGTTGAAATGTACGTCCCTCACCCTCCAAATGGCCGATAAATCATTCAATCGACCATTAGGAATGTTAGAGGACGTACCGGTACGAGTGGGGAAATACTTCATTCCGGTCGACTTCATTGTGCTCGACATGCCGGAGGATGCCAACACTCCCATTATTCTTGGGCGCCCATTTCTACACACCGCGGGTGCCATGATCGATGTGAAGAACGGTAGGATCACATTTGAGTTAGGCAAGGAGAAGATAGTGTTTTACCTCCAAGGCAACACCTCGCCTACTAGCGATTAGGAGACACCTATACCCTTGATCACCCCAATTACCCTTCTACTCCTATGAACCCGACCTACCCCACTTCTCTTCCATATTTGATTCAACTCCTTAGTTAGTCATAGTTTACTCTAGTTTATTTGTTAGTTTGATCATTAGCTTAGTCTTACCTCTCCTCCATCATTAGTTTTCCTTTTATT
This sequence comes from Agrostemma githago, assembly GCA_958450325.1. Classification (NCBI taxonomy): domain Eukaryota; kingdom Viridiplantae; phylum Streptophyta; class Magnoliopsida; order Caryophyllales; family Caryophyllaceae; genus Agrostemma; species Agrostemma githago. The sequence continues at coordinate 8,896,554 of OY288256.1, read as the reverse complement.
GCATTCTTTGTGTTCGTTTGGTAATCTAGTCTCGTCGTAGGCCGACCTAGTCTAAACCTTGATATACCGTCCTCGTGGATACGATCCCGACTTACCCTAGCTACTCACTAGGTTAGTCGGTGTTATATTGATTGGCTAGGGACGTGACAAATCCCTACCATCAGTGTGGCGAAGTCTTTGGAACGCGAAACCGCTCCTCCTAGATGGGCTGCGGTGGAGGGTTGGTAATGGGTTACAGATAGACGTCTGGGAAAGTGATTGGGTTCCAGGAAAATAGAGTACTTATTTCCTAGCTTCAAATTTGGAAGCCGATCTTCGTTACGAGTGGCCGAGCTGATTGACAGTGTACGAGCATCCTGGAAAATTGAACTAGTTGAGACTTTGTTGTCTCCTGATGATGCTAGGCCTGTTCTCTGTATTCCTTTGAGTCATCGTTTACCGAGGACATTTTGTTCTGGTGGACGAGTAAGGACGGGAATTACTCAGTTAAGTCGGGCTATTGGCTGAGTGCGAAGTCGCCTTCTGAGCATTCTGGCGTTATGGAGGATCCGCAGTCGTCGGAGGGCCTCTGGAAACGGGTTTGGAATTACAGACGATCCCAAAAATCGTGCATTTCCTTTGGAGAGCGTGTAAGAATAATATTGAGGTCCGAGTTAATTTAGCTAGACGTCACTGTGTTCCGGATGCAACTTGTACTTTGTGTGGTTCCGACGCTGAAACGATTCTTCACGCTTTGGTTGGATGCGCTTGGGCACAAGTAATATGGCCCTCGAGTGAATTTGCAGCATTGATAAGGGCGGCCCCGTTGTCTTCTTTCTCTCGCTGATTGGCGTGGCTGCTGGCGCAGGTTCAAAATGACGAGCGATCTCGTTTGCTTGCCATGATTTGGTCGATGTGGTATATTCGTAACCTGCTGAATTTCGAGGAACGCCCCCCCTCCCTCCGAGCCTGGTGTTGTTATTACTGGAATGCTTAAAATGGTGGAAGAGTATGATCGCTATGGAAAGGAGCAACGAGTGGCCCAAACAGTGCAGAGGCTTAGTGGGAAATGGACTCCCCCCTTCGGAGGAGTTCGTAAAGCTGAACTGTGATGCCGTAGTTTATGCGAACGGAGATATCGGACTCGGAGTGGTGGGCAGAGATTCACAAGGGCGAGTTGTGCTGGTCGGTTGCAAAAGGTGCCACACTGGGTGGGATCCTGGTATTGCGGAAGGAAAGGTGTTGTGTGCCAAATTTGGACTGTTTTTTCTCCCATTTAGACCCGTTTTTCCTCTGTTTTGTGAGACTTGAGTGCGATTATCGCCGTATTTTGCGTAATTCTCACATTAGTGTCTCTCTTTTGCATTTTACGTGTTTTTGGTAGTTTTTTGTCTATTTTGATAGGATTTTCGACCGAAAACGTAACCGAGCTTTCATGAGCACAAAAGAGAGAGACACGGCCCGAAAAGCAAAGCACACAACTGAAAGTTCAAGTAATCCAATTGATCGACGAAGAAAGAGACCGGAAAAGAGTCGGAACTCCACCGGGTGAAGTTTCGCCCGGTGAGTCACCACCGGGCGAAGTTTCGCCCGACGACATTTTTCCACCCCCGAAGATTTTCACGGCATCCCGACCGGGCGAAATTTCGCCCGATGGAGAAACCGGGCCGAAAACGCAAAAATCGAAGAAAATCTCACCGGGTGAAATTTCACCCGGTGGGATTATTATGTCAAGCCGCGGGGCGCAATTTTGTCCCATGAAGATGCAAAGGGTGAAGGTCTAGCTAAATAAAGAGGAATTGGATTATGGGTCTTGAAGTTTGTGCAACCCATTAAGAATACTATATATACCCATCCTTGGATTTTGTGCCTCCTTGAGCCTTAAGTGTGCCTCTTAGGAGTAGGAGTAGAGTAGAGAACTCTCTAGTAGTAATAGTAGTAGTTTGTAGTAAGCTTTCTAGAAAAATCTAAAAACATTTAGTAGATCTACTTAGTATTAATATAATTACTCTATAATTAGTAGACAAGCTTCCAACTTTGTTGAAGATTATGCTTTATTGTTGAAGATTCAAGGGTTTTGCAAGGGTTTATGTGACAAAACTCTTGTTTTATTTCTTGAGGATTCATATTGCTTTTATTGAAGATTGAAGATTTATGCATGGATTAGTGACAAATTCTTGTATATTTCTCTCAAGATTCAATCTTTATTATTAATCTTCATCTTCCACCTTAATTTTCTCCATAGTTGGTAAATTCTTTCCTCTCCCTCTTCTCCATTAGTTAACTTATGTTTTTCTCTCCTTAGTGCAATTTGTTAGTATAGTTGTTATGCATGCTTTAGTTAAATTCTCCTTAGTTAGTGTTTTGTTGTTAATCATCATGACTAGTGAGTAGATTTCTTTGTTGGGGAATTAGGGAGGAGGATTTGGATTATTTGATGTAAAGGATGTTGGTGGTTTGTTTACTTGTTAATTGTCAATTTTAAGGTTTTTGTGTCTTTGTTGATTTAGAACCGCGGCTAGGTCGACTTTGACTCATTTCTACCAATATGGGGAAACTCGGGGTAGAAATTACTTTAATTTGAGACTTACCCTTTTGTCGCGAAAGCGGGTTTAGGTAGGTTGGGTGAAGAAACCGAAAGGTGGAATTCTCCCTTTTTAACGTTGTAACAAAAACTCGATCCCGAGACTCTAAGACCCCATTTCCGAATCCCGACTCTTCCCCAACACCTTTCCTATTATTGACCCTAGACTTAGTAGCATAGCTCATTAGCATTAGTTCGACCTCTCTCGACCCAAAACCCCCATCTCAATCCCATTCACGATTAAACTCTAGACTTGACCAATATCGCTTAGCCCATCTCCCTGCGGATCGATCCCGACCTACCACAACTACGTTAGTTGGGTTAGTCGGTGTTAAAAATATTGTTTGATTGTACGGGTCGCGACGCCCGCGCATCAAAAGGCAATGGAGCTTGGGCTAGAATTAGAGAGGCGGTTTAACTTGGGCCAGATTGTGATCGAGAGCGATGCGAGTACGGTTGTCAATGCGGTGCGGAAAGGTAAAGCTAGCAGGGAGAGCTAAAGCTTGTCATTGAGGATTTATTATCCTTTAGGTATTCCTTTATTAATTGTATTTGGTCTCATGTTAAACGAGACGGAACTGTTGCACACCATGTAGCTCGGCTGTGCTCGAGAAGTGGGGAGGAATGTTTGTATGTTGACTCTTTTCCGGAAGCGATTCTTACGCTGGCGGAAATTGATTTAATATAAGTCCCACTTTTCCCTCAAAAAAATATTGGAAAGGGTAAATTACAAAATACCACAACGTATTTGCGATATTTTACAAATTACCACCATGTATTTGGTTATTTACAAATTATCGCCTATATTCCTCCATATATTTACATGCACCCACCGTATATCATTTCCGAGTCTCATTTAACTTAATTTCCAACCCATTAAATATACAATTCTTAATGACAAAAATACCTATATATTTATCCATCTAGACCCTCATTTTACCACTAATTAAAACAACAAATCATTCATCGTCATCTTTAATCATATCACACCATCATCATCAACCCCCAATAACACTATCATCAACCATACCCCAATAACTCAATATTCAAGTCAAATTTTAATCCACCATTTCTATCTCCAATCTTCATCAAAATCAGGGCAACTCCACCAATCTCCATTTTCATTTTCAAATCATCATTGTTACCCTCAATCTTCATGTATCTTACCCCTCTTCTCTTACATTCACAATCAACCCATAACAATGAATGAACCCAGTACTTACCCAGTCAAGGTCAATATCTAACCTCATCCGATACATCTTTACCCCTCTTCTCTTCTCTAATCCTACCGACTACCTACACCCTCTATCATCTTCATCCTTCAACCTTCACTATCATAATCCACAACTATCATCATCCTTCACCGCCTCCCTCGAGCACCGGGATCGACCGAAATTCGTTTCACTAACTCGCACTTCAACCCTTGAACTCCGTCACCACTCGCATGCTACCCAGATTCTGGCGAGCCCGTTCCGACGAGTTCATGTACAGTGTTGATTGTGATGTGCTTCTGTAGTTGTTTTGTGTAAATGAATGGAGGAAGAACTTGATTTGAAGAAAAGACTTGAATATTGAGTTATTGGGGTATTGTTATTGATGATGGTGTTATTGGGGGTCGATGATGATGGTGTGACGTGATTAATGATGATGAATGATTTTTCTTTTTGTTTTAATTAGTGGTAAAATGAGGGTTTAGAATGTGTTTATTTAGTGAGTCGGAAATTAAGTTAAATGAGATTCGAAAATCCCCGAGACGCATAGGTCCGACTCCCGAGACTGAGAAGGTCCACTTGGGTCCTAGCCGACCCTAGAGGTCGAACCCCTACCAGATGACCCCCTTACGGATAATCATTAACTGACTAGGAGAGACTTTCTTATTAACATCTCCTAGTGATGTCATAGGTGACATCCCCTTAGTGATGTCACCGCAACCTTTTCCCTATAAATACCTCACTTGGGGAGTGAGGGAAAAATGAGGCAATTCATTCACACATATTCCTCACCACTCTCTCTACCTCTCTTATCTCACTAAAGATCTATATTTAGTCGTGCATTTTACTGACTTGGGCATCGGAGGCTCCGCTCCGGGGTTCCCCCTGGATCCGGAGCACCTTGCAGGATCATCATCGGCACACATCTGGAGCCGAGGAGAGCTGCGAAGCCCAAGGCTGAGGACCCGTTTTTATCCTAAACAGTAAATATATGGAGGAATGTAGGTGGTAATTTGTAAATAATCAAATACATGTTGGTAATTTGTAAAATACCGTAAATACGTGGTGGTATTTTATAATTTTTCTACGTGGAAATGTAAATATACATACTTCATATTATATTAGACTAAATATTTATGTACAATTAGACGAAAAACAATTTAATAAAGAAAATAATTATGTAGCATGTTAGTATTAAAAAGTAGAGTAGGTCTCCTGAGAGACGCGGTCTCTCATTAACTTTACTAAGAGACTAAGTATAAATGGAAGTAACAGTGGTACCAAAACTAATAGAAGTGGGTACGATTAACTTAAAAGAGTATATAAATATAAAGAGGGTACGCTTCTTATAAAAACAGGTATAAAACCAAATTATCATTTAAGGGTACGAATAGGACATAGAGTGGTACTGAAGAGTGGTCTCTCAATAAGTAATCTCTCCGATTATCCATTTTCTTTCTCTTTTTTTTTGGACTGAATTTGATTTTTTCCTCTTTCCCTTTAAGGAAAGTTTTTCAACCCTCATTAATTAATATAATATTTCTCTCTTACTTTTTCACCCACCTTTTCTCATTTAATTAATATAATAACTACTTCCTATATGATATTTCTCTCTTACTTTTTCATTCTATCTTTCATCTTTTACTAATATACTCCCTCCGGATACTATTTTTTTGCCCCATTACTTCAATTTATGTGAGAAATATTTTAATGAAATAGGGCAAAAAATAGTGTCCGGAGGGAGTAATACTTTCTCCTTATTTTCCTCTAAAAAAAGAAAAGGGAAGAAAATAGACAATCAGAGGGAGTAAATATTTATGGTACATGTACAATTGTTTAAAATAGAAAAAGTATATAAAAATACTTTGAAATTTTGATTTGAATATATAAAGAAATAATTTTTTTATGCAATAAAATATACTATTTTAAACTAATACGGAGTAAAATATTATGTAATCTTCTAATTTGTTTAAAAAATCATTAATTATCTAAATATGTAAGGAGATGTATTCCAATTTGCGAGTATTGGTTTCATGGTACATTTAATTATCATGGAAAATTTAGGAAAAATATAATTAGATTTGTAACAAAAAATACTCGATTAAATGTCTGAAAAATTAATAAGTTACAAGTTAGATACGTACGAGTATTTATAAGTAATACATTAAAAATAAAATTCTATACTTTTACCGTGAATTATTGCACGAGATCTATACGTACTAGTTTAACATTACACCTCTTGCTTTAGCATAACATCCCATTCACTCATTCTTAGAATCTTAGACTAGTTACACTATGCGCTCATCGCTAATTGATGAACGACTAAATTAAGTGTTCTAGGTATGCAGCTAATAGATAAAGAATTAAAAATTGAAAATAAGGAAGCAATTTTTTTTTTGGTGCAAATGAGGGGCGAACTCCGAAAACTAAGAAGCTATAACACGAGGAAGAGAAACCCCAAGAATGTCTTCTCTCAATATAGACCGTAATTCCACCGGTAGACTGTCGATAATAGTTAAGTCGAGACTTGCTTCTACCCCCTGATTCGCCAGCCAATCTGCTGCTCTGTTAGCTTCCCTGTAGTAATGCTCAAGCTTCACCGTCCAGCTATTATCGAATACAAGATCCTTGCATTTCTTAACCAATGCACGAAGATTGCTGCTTACTAATTGTTCTTCATGGATGAGTTGGATACATGGAGCATTGTCCATGTGAATAAGTAGCTTCTTAATATGTAATTGCTTAGCCCTTTCCAATCCCATCACTAGCGCTAATAGCTCGGCTTTCATCGAGGAGCAATATTCGCACGAGAAATAGAAAGCGTCGATAAAATTACCTGTCTCATCTTGAAATATACCTTCACTTTCCGCTGGGCTTGGGTTGCCTTTAGATGCTCCATCGGTATTCAAAAGGGTCCATCCATGAGACGGAGGGAGCATCTAATAAATACTTCCCTCTTTCCTGAACCGGGTTTCGAGATGAATAAAGAGAAACGATCAAATGTGCTTTTTGACGTGGCAAATTGTTGAAATAAGAATCCTCGAGGATTAATAGGGTTATCTTCATCGTGGCCGAATACAACATTGTTACGCCACCGCCAAATCCACCAGCAAGTAATCGCAAATTGCATCGACCAATCCTCCGACGCTATAGGGACGCTATTACTAGCATTATGCGACAACCAATCCGAGTACGATGAGGTATAAAAATAATTTTGGGAGGCCAAATCACTTACTTGGCTCCAGATGTTGCGACAAATGGGACACAAGCGGAGGAGGTGATTGGTGGTTTCCTCTTCACTGTGACACCGTGGGCACATAGAGTCATGTCCCATTCCACGACGAACAAAATTAACGTTATGCATAAGTCGCTCATGTTTGGCGAGCCATATGAACATACAGATACGTTGTTGAACCGGTAAACGCCATATTACTCTCCACATGGGTGACTCAGGTTCATTGTTCAGGTCGGGTGATTTTAGAAAACCGTGAGCTGAACTTATAGAAAAGCGGCCAGAAGTCGTACCCTTCCCAAAAACCGTGTCATCAAGGTCTGGATCATGACATAAAGAGAACGAAGCTATTTTTTTAAGCTCATCTTGAGGAAGATAATTTGCAAAAGCGTCCCACACCTCGATGCCTCGTTCCACATCTCACTAACTGCCGCGCCAAGAATATTGTTCGGAATCGGGGCAATTGCTTTATCCGAGAGACATTCATCGTCAACCCAACAATGATCCCAGAAGAATTTGTGTCTTCCATTTCCAATTGCCATGCCAGTACGCTTCGAGATAGTTCCGACTTGAGATGTTATTCCGGCCCAAACATTAGACTATTTTGTTTAGGTTGAAACATGTCTACGTCACACCGACCGTTGCAATACTTGAACCTAAGAACTCTAGACCAGAGGCTAGTGTGTTCGTCTAGCACATGAAATCCTAGCTTTGTGAGAAAAGCGGCGTTTGCTTGTCTAGCCGAGGTAATCCCAAGACCACCCTCTGTTTTGGGTCTTTGGAAAGCTTCCCAAGAGATTAAATGAATCGGTTTTTTATCCTCGTCACCTCCCCATAGAAACCGTCTTGACTTTCTATTAATCGAGTCGCAGACCGTTCTTAGGATTTTTGCTGATTGCATGGAATAATTAGCTAAGGTCGACAAAGTTGATTGTAAAAGAGTAGCGCGACCGGCGAGAGATAGTCGTTTCGTTGCCCACCCAGAAAGACGTTTATTGATCCTTTCTTCTAGATGAGAGTAAGTATGACGAGTGACTCTCCCGTTAATAGTAGGGACGCCCAAATATAAACCCAGGTCGTCCGTCTCCTCAAATCCGAGGACATTACTCACTGAGTTTTTCGTTATCAGAGGAGTATATTCGAAAAAAATACTCTAGATTTTATAATACTTACCTTTTCTCCCTAGGCGCGACAGAAATTATCGAGTACCTTCTTGATAATCGAAGCTTGCTTGACCGTGGCTTCTCCGAATAAGACCATATCGTCAGCAAAGAATAAATTATTAATAGCTGGACCATTACGACAAACCAAGATGGGACGCCATCTTCCTGCTCGAAATTCTGTGTCAATTGCTTGTTGCAATTTCTCCAAACACATCACGAATAAATATGACGATAAAGGATCACTTTGTCGGACTTCTCTAGTGGGAATAAATTGCTCAGTCGGCACACCATTCCAAAGGACTTGCATTCTCGTAGAGGTTACACATTCCATTATTGTATCACAAAGGAGAATAGGTAGGTTCATATCAGCTAGAGTGTCTCCAATGAATTCCCAGCAAAGACAATCATAGGCTTTTTCGAGGTCAATTTTTATAGCCATATATCCTATTTGTCCTTTATTTTTCCTCATCGTATGGATAAATTCTTGAAATATAACGATATTATCGGTAATTTGCCTACCCGGAACGAAACCACTTTGAGTTTCTGAGATGAGGTGAGGTAGAACCTTTTTAATACTGATGAGGGTCGAGAGCCTGCACCGGGTCGCCCGCCTAGCAGGCCCCATAAACGACCCGACCCGAGGAACCAAAGAGCCTGCCCAGCAGGCTGCCAGGATAGGACAACAGGATTTCCCCAAGGGGGTAGCTTCAGGCAAGTCGGCTGCCCAGCAGGGCGACGCGGCCTACCAGGAAGGGCCTGCAAAGGCCCCCTGCTCGCCGGTCTCCAGGTGACCTCTCCCCCAAACAGGGCAGAGGTTACCAGGGGCCCCTCCGTCATTTCGCCTAAGGTAAAAGAGAATGGGTGGACGAAACAGATGCACGTGTCACTCTGCCGACCACCCATTCTCCCGCTCTTTTCCCTCTCCTTCTCTCTCTCTTGTGGGAAGGTATAAATACCCATCCATTTCCCACTTGAGGGAGGTTGGATTTCCTCTCTCTAGACTCTCACTCCTAAAAACGCCACCTAGCTCCTCACGAACTAGGTCCATTAAGGCATTTCACAGGCTGACTTAGGCATCGGAGAGGGTTCCCTCAGACAACCTCCGAGGCCCTGTGCGTTCATTGTGCAGGGAGCAGGCCCGCTTCGCCGGGAAGGTCTGATCATAGAAGTGGGAGAAAGGAGAGGCTAAAGGAAATCGGACGATCCGTAACTCATTGACATTCCAAATACACGACCCGAATCCGAAGTCGAGTTAATTGTTTCCTTGACAGGAACAAATACGATTAGCCAAGACCTTACTAATAATTTTATATGCGACGTTGCATAAGCTTATTGGTCGAAATTGTAAGACTGATTCAGGTCCAGTAACTTTCGGGATAAGAACTATATATGTATCGTTCAATCCTTCCGGGAACCCTTTCCCCTCGAGAGCATTAATAACCATAGAGCATAAAGAGGTTCCACCACCGTCCAATTCTTCTGACAAAATAGCGCCTGAAATCCGTCGGGTCCAGGAGCTTTTAAAGACCCCATATTATGAATTACATGTTCAATCTCTGCAATGGTATAAGCTTTTGTCAACCAAGCCCAATCTTTGTTATTAAATTCTTGAAACAAGTCATATGGGATGTCAGCATTCGTGTCATAGTGAGAGTCTTCCGTATAAAGTTTAGTAAAGTAATCTACAACCAACTTTTGTACCTCGTTAGGATTCTTCGTCCATTGGCCAGTATCAATTCGAAGGGCGGATATTTTATTTTGCCATCGACGAACTAGCGTACTAATGTGGAAATAAGAAGTATTACGGTCTCCATCTGTTATAAACTCAACCCGGGATTTTTGGTACCAGTAAATCTCTTCTTGTTCAAGAACGTCATCAAGCTCTTTGCGAAGGGTAGCCTCGAGCGCTTTAAGTCTTTTTTCTTTTATCGTAGAGAGCTTTTTTTGACACCCTTCAATCCAAGCTAAAAGATTTCTCTTTTTTCGGAAGATATTACCGAACACATTTTCATTCCACTCTTTGGAGGGATTTCGACAAACCTTCTAGCCGACTAAGGAAAGAACCATCCTTTGACCAACTTTCAGCCAGGAAGGACGAAAACACCTCATGTGTCATCCAAGCCGCCTGAAAACGAAAGGGTTTTTGTACTGAGCTAAGAGGAGCAAACCCATTAGGAGCAATCAAAAGTGGACAATGGTCTGATTGGAATGCGGGTAGGTGACGTACACAGCATTATCATAAACCGATCCCCAATCCGCATTGCATAGTGCTCGATCGAGTCTTGCACTTTTGTCTAGTTTCTGGTGAATTTCCTCGAGCCCAAGTATGAGAAGGGCCTGCAAATTCAAGTTCTATTAATTCATAATTTTCGATCCAATTATTAAAATTTCCACATCTTCTTGCCATACTCGAATTGCCTCCATGTCTTTCGGATAATGATCTTGTTTCATTAAAATCACCTGTTAGCATCCAAGGTTTGTCATTGTTACGAGCAAAGAGTTCGAGTTCCGACCATAATTCTCGATGATTGGTAGGATCGGGACTAGCATAGACTGCTGAAAATAACCAAGGATAGCCCCCTAATCGTGATACTTCTACTGTAATAAATTGAGAATGCTCACGGGAACAACTTGAACAATTTCAGGTCGCCAGTATAGCCAAATGCCTCCACTAAAGCCGATGGCATCAACCCGAGAATGTCCGTTATACCCAATAATTGTGCGAATTTTTTCAGCATGTTCGCCTCCCATATGGGTTTCAACAAGAGCGAGAATAGTTGGCTTATAGGTTTTAACAACCTCTTTTAAGGCTACTATTTTATTCCTATTTTAAGGCTGCTATTTTATTCGTTCGATTCAACCGGAGTTTGTTCTTTGGGGATGGACTTGGTGTGTTCGACCGGGTTGGTTATTAAATTTTTGTTCAAGACTTTTGCGTTTGATAAGAGGTTGGTAATATTACCGAGTACAGGATTGATTCGGGATTGAATATTTTTATTATTCAATTTTTTAAGGAATGTTTTATGTGCTCTAATTTGGGAATGATTTTGATTGTCAGGCATTTTTTTGGAATTTTGAGCTAGTTTCTCCGTATAATTGGAAGGAGTAATTGGAGAAATATTTTGAGGAGAGTTTTTGGAGAATATTTCTTGATTTACTGGTGGGATTACAGAGGGATTTGGTGGGAGCCTATTATCTTCGGGATTTGAATTTAGAATATCGTATCTTGACCCAGAAATATTTTTCCCGAAATTAAAAATTCCAGTTGCTTCGTTTTGAGTTGATGTATTCGCATTATTCGGTTTATCGACTTTGGGTGGAGCTCTTCTTCTTGGTGGGTTTTTAACTATCATCCAATCCCCGAATTTGTCAGTAACTTCTGGGGAAATAATGGTTTTACTTCCTCCGTTTGCATTGAGGACTTCATTCGGATCCTTACTTACTTGATTGTGTGCATTCATGACATGCATATTTTCACCCGGTCCATCCGAACATGACTCTGCTGTGTGCCCAATCTTACCGCATTTAAAACAAATTGACTTAAGTCCTTCATATTGAATACGATAAATCTTCCTGTTAAGCCAAAATTTTGAAAGCAAGGGCTCATCAATATTTACTTCTACACTCATTCGTGTAAATTGACCTCGCTCCGCAAGAGCGGTATTTTTATCGATCCTAATGACTCTACCAATTTTTGACCCCATGCGCTTAAGAAAGCCCTCGTTAAAGTATTCCACAGGTAAGTTGGGGATACGAACCCATGCCGTGATAAACTTGATACTATCCTCCGAAGGAACGAAATTTGGGATCATTTGCGAATGGTGATGTAATGATCGTCGACCATCCATGGACCTTGGGTTAAGACATGTTCATAGTCCTGTAGAGACGAGAATCGAGCCACATAATAAGAGTCGCTAATATCAATAAGAGTTAGTTTGCCTTTAATCGCCCATTTAGCATTGAATTTTTGGATTAATGATAAGTACCCGAGTTTCTTATCAAACAACTTAATTATAAGTGCGTGTCTCCAGGGCTTACGAAGCTTAATTTTTTCCTGTTTGGACAAGAGGATTCTTGGGCAGGACGAAGTATCTTCTCCCTCCTCATTAGTATCAACATCAGAATCGATATCTATATCATAGTCTTCGTTTAATATATCGACCAAGCCCGAATTGTCACTTTGGAATCCTTGTAGCTTATCTCGAAAAGACAATGGATTTAATGCACTCTCAGTATTTGGATGCAAGTGAATCGAGGGATTATTTGGGATGAATGCACCGACGTCCTTTGAGAAGAAGTTTTCCGAATTCATGAATTCGCTAATATGAACAGTTTTGCGATTGGCATTTTTTGGCAATGGAGGGAAGTGAGGATCATTGGGAGTCATATTGGTGTTAGTGACAGAAAAGAATGGGATGGGGTGGTGATTGCCATCTTCCGGCCGAAGGCCGGAGTCAGGTTCTTGCATAAAGGATAACACAGAGAGAAAATTTTAGAGAGAGATTTTAGAGAGAGGTTAAATTATGATCGACTTTGAACTTAGAATATCATTTTTAATATGGAGTATAGTGCATCAATATATATATATATATATATATATATATATATATATATTTCGATTATTATTTATATTTATTTTTCAAATAAAATAGGCCTTTGCTTTTTTTAAAAAGCGGCAGAGTCACGCTCTTTAAAGGCCCTAAGAAAGAGGCTTAAGTCATCACTTCAAATCCGATAAAGGGCTTCCACGAAACTCCTGTCTTAGTCTTAATTTTTCATATTTTTTGTTCTGGGACATAGAGATTCAAGATATCCGTATCTCTTCCCTGATCAACATGCTTTAAGGCGTGGCCTCTTGATCACGTTTTCGATGTTCTTAACGGCGATCACAGGACGGAGGGAATCCCATCTCGTTAATCTTTCAATCAATGCCCGCTTGCTTGCTTAGCCGTAACATGCCTACTCCTTCCTTGGCATAACGTGGACAGAGCATACCGGTTTTAACGTGCTCAAGACTCCTTTTTGTGGGCTTGTAACACGTGCTTATAGCGTTAAGCGTGTAACGTTTGCATGCTGGGGCAGGTTGTTTACACATAAGCCCTCTGTAGACTACCAAAATCCAGGGAACACACTCCTCTCCTTCTCAGTCGAGTCCCACAAGGGGCCTCTCACGGTGGTCCGTACCATTACACGTCTTTGAAAACGAATCGCAGGAGCCTTGCGCAAAGAATAGAACGAACTACTTTATTCCTAGGAAAGCTTGTGGCTGTATCAATAGAATTGGCGAACCCTTTGGGTTAGTAGATAGGCGAAGCATGAATCCTCCTGCTCGAGCCCCTAGCTTTTATACGGCTTAGTGCGCGCGTACTTAAAGAACTAGAGGAATTTATGTAGCGAGAGGGTGTTGCAGGATGATCGCCGTAACCACAATCAGCTTCAGTTGCTGTTTTCGACGAAAGGAGGGGATGGGATCTGTATTTGATGCCCCGTCCTATTCTTTCTTATATGCGAACCATTTCATTTGTCTCCTCAACCTTTTCTATAAGTAAGGGAAGGTTGGGGTTGAGATAATGATAGGTGAAAGTTTAGAGATTGTAATTGTGGCTGGTGCGGGCCTTGGTTGATGGTTGACATGGATTGAGACGGGTTGGTTGAGCACGCATTTTTTGTTCTGTATCTTTCTGTCGTCTGGCTTGAGGGTTTTCGAGAAATCTTCACTGAGTTGGCTCAGGCTGACTTCTATGGGGTCTGCCTTTCATTGAATTTTCAGTGAGGGTTGTGGGGTAAGGGAGGCTTACAACTATGGATGGCTATCCCGGGGTAGCCGCCGTCGGGAATGCTAGATGTCGGGCCTTACCAGTGAATGGTGTTGAAATCTAGCCCTATATTATATAGGAGTGTTGGACCTAGACTAGTTACGTAAGGGCAATGTAGACACCCACATTTTGACCGCCAGGTGTCTATAGTAGTTCTCACAAAACACCCGATGATGATCGGACGCAAACGTGCTTTGACGAACTCGGATATGGGCTCGAAATCATGGACATTTGGTTTAGGCTTTTTACGGAGTACAAATCTTACAAAACCAACCTCAAATCCAAGCCTAGTGGGTCGTTTCGAGTCAAATAAGACTAATTTGGGTCGAATCCGGCACCAGGGGCAAAACCGTCTTTTAGCGACCGGGTCAAACCCGGTCAAAAATATTTTTTCCCGAGTCACACGAACCAGCCGTGACACCACACGTCCGGTTTGGACTCAAATACTACAAAAAATTAGCTTCAAAAAATATTAAACAAATCCGTTTAAGGATAGAATTCGATCTCAAGTAGGAACTCTATCCGAAAACCGAATCAGATACTCGACCAAGCATGAGCTCGGCCGAAATACTCCACCAACCAGCCGAGATTCGTTGCTTCTTCACCAAGCAACGGAATTTACGTTCCTCTCGACTTCCTACATTTCCTATCCTAAGCGGTAGTTCCAATCCAACTACTTCTCCTAGCCAAGGTCGGGAATACTCCTATAAATAGCCCCTTGCACAACACAAAATAAACAGAGGAAATACACATCTATCATTCATACATCATCGACATGTAGAAAAAATAATTCAAAGCAAATCCCGACATACATCCAAAGAAGCACCGAAATACTGTCAAAATACCGACGAATCCGACCCCGAGAAGCCGGCCGAAACACGTCCCATCACACAACCAAACCAACACCCAAATTCATCCCACATCATCTCGACGCTCCCAAGTTTAAAGCCACTTTCCGACGAGCTCTAATCCGAGAAAACAAAGCATGTAGGTTGAGGGTGTAAAATCAAACCCGATTCTTCCCTTTTCTCTTCCTTTCTCACGTTTTTTTCGTTTTTTTTGGGTCGTGTCGTTGGTCCATCTTTTTTATTATGGGTCGTTCATCACATTTTTTTTTTCTAGTATCGATATTACAAAAATATTTTCATAAAACAAACGTTCTTAAAATACGATATCGATTCTCTAATCGAGTATCGTATCTAACAGGAACTAAATTAAATCTCGTTGATGCTAAAAAATCATTACATCTTTTTTAAACAAATTCGACGATTTTTTACGCGGAGAGAATTAACATGTTTTTTTCTTCTTTCGTTCAAATTCCTTTTTTTTTTCTCTCTTTTCGTTCAAAAACAATCTTTTTTTAAAAACCTTTTCTAAAAACGTTCCGACTATTTGATATCGATTTCATAAACGAATATCAAATACGACGAATATCGAAAATATGAATCGGGTATAAATTAATCCATATTTGTACGCGATTTATAAAAATTGATGATTTTCGACAAATAAAAAAAACGGGCAGAACCCCACGCGAGTCGCGCGCCTGTCAGGCGACTCGCGCGGAGGCCTGGATGGCCGTCCCTTTTTTCTTCGTTTTCTCGCTTTTCTATTCTTTTCGGATCTAACATAAAAAGCGACTTTCGCGACATATTTTCAGATTTCGATACATACTTTTTTTCGACCTCGGTCAACACGTGTTAATCCATCACGTGTCATAAAAAACCTTTTTCAAAATCATGCATATTATCGTATTTGCATCTTTATTCGATTTATTGAATCGTTACTAACTCGTTTTCTCGTGTTTGTAGCAATTTATTTATTTCTATTGTTTTATTAGACTAAAACGAACTTCGCATGCTAAAATAACTTTAACGTTATTAGTTTAACATGCATTAAACGACTTAGCAACCCATTTATTTTTCTCACATGCTTAGGGAAAATAATGTTTGCATATCATTCAACCGTCGAACTAACGCGTGTACACCAAAAACGAACGATATCTTAGTAAAGGCCGCTAAGTGCGGGTGGGGTTGGGTGTTCTTAGTGAACTTCCCAACACGTACCCTCACCCCTTACTCAGAACCATGGTTTCCGGATGTCCGAATCCATTGGCAACGAGAGTCATTCAATACACGATATCCGATAATGTCGGTATCGGTATCATAATGCAAAGGGACGAACCCAATAAGCTCTGACATCGGAAATGGGCCCTATTTTGTACACGGCCCACTACGACATAGAGTAGGTTCGAACGGGCCCGAACTCCCACAAAGTTCGGTGACGACTCCTACTTCGATTTAAATTTCAATTTGACCATCTCATATGGAGATTCATTCGCCGCCCCAAACCCGCGCGTGGCCGCGTTGGGGTGGACCTATGTCATGTCCACAATTTGGCGACTCCGCTGGGGATCAACTGATGAGTCACTTACCATCGGCATCCTCAGGGTGAGAGTCGAAAAGAAATCGTTCGAATAGTAATGTACACGTTTTAGTTCAATGGGTCATGCATAACCCAATCTTTCCCGGGCCGGTTACTTGTGACCGACGTCCCACTATACCACGGTGCGTTCCTAAACGGGCGCACTAAAGACTTCGATGGCGGAAATCGCATGGGTTTTACGGCAGGTTCTAAGACCAACTCGGCTTAGGAAGACCGTCCTGATTTGCGAGAAAGCTATCGTCGTTGGTATAGACCCTATTCGACCGACCGAGACTTAGACTAGGAGCATACATGGTGTCATTATATGTTTCCGTGACTACATGCTACTTGATCTATGTCTCATCTTTTCAAAAAAAACGTCCCTTTCAAAAACTTGCATATTTTTCAAAGTCATCCATTTTTCAAACCCGGAAAGCTATCGAATTTAGGACTTATGATTTTGACTCAAAATAGCCTATTTTCTAGCCGGTATGCTGTCCAAACTTTTCTAAAAATTCAAAATCTCGGCCCGATAACACCTTTTTTCGATTTTCAAAAAAATCGGGCCATCCTATCCGACTTTGCTCGGTTTTCAAATCCAAATCCTCTTTTCAAAGCTTTCTTCTTCTTAGGACTTCCCGTATTTAGCAGTGTCGGGTCTTGTCATAAGTTGTTAGAGTCTATAGCGTCGAAACTTTGTTGATCTTACATCACGAGTTTCTACCCCATCCCAAGTCCGCCTTATTTGTCAAGGCACGGCCCACCTACGTAGGACAAACTCCTACAAAGGGAAACCCACTTACACAATCGAGTCCAAAGTCTGGGGAATAGCTCACACGTAGGTCTTTCTTTCACGCGGGACTAGGCCCACTCCGCCAAAATCCTAGAGAAAGCCCACCGTCCATGAGCCACCCGTCTAGGAGTCGGTTTCTAGTCTTCTTTTTCGAGTCTAGTCCTTTCCTCTTCTTGCTCGGGATGCACCTTTCGATCTGGGTCCGATTCTGATTACACGGTGTTCTTACAGACAGGCCACCCCACACCCGAACCATGACTAAGGACTCCATTGATCAACTGACCGCCTCGTTGGCCAAGATCCAAGATCAACTGAACCAGATGAGGGAGACCAAATCGCCATCATTACCCGGGTAAGCACCATGGAGCAGGATAGGCCGAGGGGCGAAGACGAAACTAAGGGGCCATTAGCCGAATTGACTAGCGCAGTCCTCAAGCTGCAAGAGCAGGTCCATTTGTCGACCCACAACTCGATTCATACGGAGAATGCTCGGGCCTACGCACCCCTAACCGACGAATTGCCTGCCAATCTCAACCTGACGGGCCTCCCAATGTTCGACGGAACTGAAGACCCGATATTACATATCCGGGCTTTCAAGGAATTTATGGCCCTTAAGGGGGTTAAGTCAAACATGTTCAAGCATTTGTTTGCCTCCTCCCTCGAGAAGCACCCGAGAGCCTGGTTCTATAGGCTCGATTCCAAGAAGTACAAGTCTTGGGATGACGTGGCAACGGAATTCGCTCGGAACTATGCCGACAACACGGAAATCCAGACCACGATGCGCACCCTGGAAGTAATGTCCCAGGAACCTAAGAAAGGATTTACGAAGTACCTTCAACGCTGGAGGGCTGAAAGCGTCAAACTGGTCGATAAGCCCAGTGAAAAAGTCCTAGTTGAAGCCTTTGTCAAGAATCTCCTGTCCGCCTACCGGATCCATCTCCGGTACGCCATCATACCTAGCTTCGCGGTCCTAACCGAGATGGGAACGAGAATCGAGGATGATCTAAGGTTGGAAAGCCTCACTAAGGCCTCCACCAAGGGATACCAAGGGGCCAGCTCGTCGACAAGCAAGCCCACATCTGCCGCTGCTACTCGTAGCATCTTTGATGAGGTAAATCTACTTGATACCCCGTCCAAGAAGAATACCACACCCCGGGTATTCACCGACATAGGTACCACCTATGCAAATGCCTTACAAAGGCTCTCATCGAAAGGCCTAATCAACCCGATAGGCCCAACACCTGAGCTCCCAGTCGAGCGTCGCTCCAAGTCCTACGACATTCAAGCCTACTGCCAGTACCATCGTGGCAAGGGACACGATACCGAGAAATGCTGGAAACTAAAGCACCTCATCCAGGACCTCATCGAAAGTGGGAAGATCCCCTTACCTAGAGGCAAGCCCAGCAACAAGGACAACCCGTTGGCCACTCACGCCATCTTCTCCGGAGAGGACATGGACTGTTCACATCTCATTTCCCCGTTTGTCCCGCAAATAAACGGGATCTGGTGTGACGATGAGGACGACGTCTATCTCACCAAGGGAGAAGCTATCCCTATCACGCCTGAGGATATCCAAAAGGTTAAGTCCAAGGCCTTAGCCAACAGTCACGCTCTTATCATTGCCGAACCACCTAGAGTGGAGCCCGCCCCGGAAGAGCCACCACCGAGAAGGCTCTTGTAAAGCAGCTGAGCAAGACTCGAGTCAACCTCTCTATATGAAAACTCCTAGTCAGCTCACAGGAACATCGAGAGGCACTCACTAAGGCCCTCGATCAGGTCAAAATCGACTCTACGGCTACTCCAGCTGAAATGGTAGCCACGGTTCTGCCCCACCTAAAGGGGAAAGCTAAAGAAGAAGGCCCACTTATCACCTTCTCCAATGCTGATCTACCACCATTTGGGCCAGCCACAACATGGCCCTCTACATCACAGTAATCTGCCGTGGGAAATATCTGCCCATGACCCTAATCGACGATGGGTCCGCCGTCAACGTCCTTCCCTTGAGGACCGCCAAAGCTCTCGGCATCACCGAGGCCGACTACATTCCTACAGCTCAAACCATTCAGGCTTTCGACGGAAGTCCAAAGTCAGTAGCCGGGGCCGTGAAGCTTACTATCATAACGGGCCCGATAAAAAAGGAGCTGGAATTTCAAGTAATCGACGTGACCTCTTCCTTTAACCTTCTCTTAGGAAGACCCTGGATCAACGCGACCAGGGCTGTATCCTCCACCTTGCATTGGAAGATCAAGCTACCTTTGCACGATACCGTCATTACTCTAGAAGCCACGCCTATGACTGCGGCTAACTGCAACACCTCGGGCCGCACCGATCTCTGGGGATTCGACTTCATAGGGGCCATCGACGAAGAATACCTTTTCCGACCCTACTTTACAGTTAGCATTGACCGGATGTTGCAAAATCTGAGCTTTCTACCGGGGGCTACATCAAGGCCCGGTCTCCCTGCAGGAAAAATCCTCGAAGTTCTGGATAACGAGAGGATTCAAACCGGTCTGGGTTACACCATAACCCAAGAAAACATATGCCAAACCGGAACCGGCAAAGTCATCTTCGTTACGCCGGTGTTCGAGTCCGTCCAAACAGGCCTATACCGGCCCACAACCACGCGCCCTGGGACCCACTTGGCCCAGGTCTGCAACTACATACCAGACGACATATTCGCCCTTAGCCGGTCCGAAGATGCTAAGAATGTTGAGCCCGCACTGACACTACTTTTTGGAGAGGAACTCACGGTCCCAACACCGAAGGAAGAGCTAGTCAGCCTCATTCTCTGTAGCCGCACCTTCGATCCATCCAAGCTGATCTCGGATGTCGGATCCGAGACCGGAAAAAGAGCCTGGAGGAAAACTGTCAAATGGACTGACAGTCAAGGAAGAACTTTCAAGCTGATCACAGGGGAAGGAGAGATGCCAGAATCTGAGTCTGAGTCCGAGTCGGAGTCCAAGTCAGAGTCTGAGATTGAGTCTAGTGAGTCCGGTGCTAGGGTCAGTCCTGTAACTCTCCCTTTCCCTTTAGCCACTCCTGGTGCCTCGGGGTCTATCCCGGGCACCCTACCTATCCCGCCACTGACTAGCGATCAGATGGCAGCTCTTTTCGAGCTATTTTCTCAATTATGAATAATAACAACCGTTCTGCTTACGACTTGTCTCATTTTCAAAATTTCCTTTATTTTCAAAATTTTCTGTGCAATGACATTGAGAAACCCGACGAACAGGTATCCTTACCTCCACATCTGATCGAGCAACTAGAGCTAAGGGAGTCCCGCAATCCGGTAATCGAAGAAACAGAATCCATCAACGTGGGAACAACCTTAGAGCCTCAGATGCTTAAGATAGGGTTATCTCTAGATCCCGGGGAGAAACAACAATTCATCAGTCTCCTTCAAGAATTCAAAGACGTCTTCGCATGGTCCTACAAGGACATGCCGAGGATAGATCGCAAAATAGCCGAGCACCATATACCGATCAAGGAAGGGTTCAAGCCGGTTAAGCAGAAACTCCGACGCATGAGGCCCGAATGGTCCCTCAAGGTCAAGGAGGAAGTCGACAAACAATTAAAGGCTGGGTTCATACGAGTTTCCGTGTATCCAGATTGGGTTGCAAATATCGTACCGGTTCCCAAGAAAGACGGAAAGGTACGGGTTTGTGTAGATGTCCGGGACCTTAATAAGGCCAGCCCGAAAGACGATTTCCCGTTACCACACATCGATATACTGGTGGATAACACAGCTGATCATGCCCTTCTATCATTCATGGACGAGTATGCCGGGTACAATCAAATAAAAATGGCAGAGGAAGATATGGATAAGACCACCTTCATTACACCTTGGGGTACTTATTGCTATACTGTTATGCCATTTGGTCTCATCAATGCCGGGGCCACCTATCAACGAACCGCCACAACTTTATTACATGACATGATGCATAAAGAAGTGGAAGTTTAGGTGGACGATATGATCGTCAAATCTAAAGACAGGGACGGTCACATCACCGCCCTAAGAAAGTTTTTCACCCGATTAGGCAAATACAACATGAGGTTAAACCCTCAGAAATGCAGTTTCGGGGTAACCTCTGGCAAATTACTGGGTCATATCGTTAGCCAACGCGGTATCGAAGTCAATCCAGCCAAAATTAAGGCCATCACCGAGATGCAACCTCCTAAGACCGAAAAGGAGATAAGAGGGTTT
Organism: Agrostemma githago; assembly: GCA_958450325.1. Lineage (NCBI taxonomy): Eukaryota > Viridiplantae > Streptophyta > Magnoliopsida > Caryophyllales > Caryophyllaceae > Agrostemma > Agrostemma githago. The sequence goes on along the minus strand of OY288256.1, from coordinate 8,875,151 downwards.
CTCGGAAAAGTCCAATACATCAGCAGGTTCATTTCAAAGCTAACCATGGTGTGTGAACCGATCTTCAAGAAAGTGAAAATAGGGGAACGGCTACTATGGGACGACAAGTGTCAAGCAGCCTTTGATAGAATCAAAGAAATCTTGTCTTCACCACCGGTCCTGATGCCACCTCAACCCGGTTTGCCTTTGTCACTGTACCTAACCACGACAGAGACAGCCATGGGGGCTATGCTAGCTCAAATGGTCAACTCCGAAGAACGGGCTATATACTACATCAGCAGAAAATTTTTAGAGTACGAGTGTAAGTACACCATGCTCGAAAAGACGTGCTTAGCCTTGGTCTGGGCCACTAAAAAGCTCCGACATTACATGCTTAGTTATGAGGTGCAAGTACTATCCAGAATGGATCCGATCAAGTACCTTTTCGAAAAGCCCATTCTCAACGGCAGGATATCAAGATGGACCCTGATGTTGGCAGAATTCGATCTAAAGTTCGTACCATTGAAAGCCATCAAAGGCCGAATAGTAGCCGAATTTCTCGCTGACAGTCCCATAACCGAAGAAGGACACACCGACACTTGGTCCTTCCCAGATGAAGATATTTTCCATACTGACACCAAGACGTGGGATTTATACTTCGACGAGCATCCAACTTCCGAGGATTTGGAGTCGGAATCCTCCTAATCTCGCCAAGAGGGGAGCATACTCCCGTATCAATCAAATTGGACCATGACGTCACTAATAACGCTGCTGAGTATGAAGCATGTATCCACGGGCTACAAGCCGCCGCCGATTTAGGGGTCACAAACCTCCGAGTACACGGCGACTCATCTCTGGTCATTAACCAAGCACTCCAAAAATGGAAAACCCGAAATGCCAACCTCGTGGCCTACCAGGCACGAGTAAGGGATCTCGAGAAACAATTCCAAAAGGTAGAGTATATATACCTACCTCGGGAAGAAAATCAGTTCGCAGATGCACTTTCAAAACTGGCATCTTTACTAAACATTCCCGATCATCTGACCAGCATGCCAATCTGTGCCGAAATATGATCCGAGCCAGCATATATCCACGACATCGAAGATATCGAGATACCCGATCCCGAGCCGTGGTATAAGGCTATCCAGACATACTTGACAACCGGAGAATATCCACCCGGGGCCGACAATCGAGCCAAAAAGGCCTTACGTAGGCTATCGACCCAGTTCGTCCGTACCGACGATAGACAACTTTACAAAAAGACACCGCAGGGGGCTCTCCTTTTATGTGTCGATAAGGGTAACGCCGAAAAGGTTATGGCCGAAGTACATGACGGCGGGTGTGGTCCTCACATGAACGCCCAGATACTAGTCCGGAAGATCATGAGACTCGGATACTACTGGAACAGCATGGAACCGATTGTCAGCTTTACGTCAAACGTTGCCATAATTGCCAGATTTTCGCTAATGTGCAGCATATGCCACCATCCCTGCTGTACACCATGACGTCACCTTGGCCGTTTTCAACGTGGGGAATCGATATAATCGGAAAGATAAACCCCTCAGGAACCGGAGGACACTGCTTCATTTTGGTAGCTATCGACTACTTCACCAAATGGGTCGAAGTTGAATCCTACCGTATTCTCAACGCCAGCCATGTTGCCAAATTTATCAAAAATAGGATAATATGCCGGTATGGGATCCCTCATGAATTCATCAGTGACCACGGGACCCACTTTCAAACCGAAACAGCAGCCTTGCTAGCCATGTACAAGATCCAAAGGCATACGTCCTCACCTTACTGACCCCAAACCAATGGAGCGGTAGAAGCAGCTAACAAGACTATTGTCACCATACTCAAAAAGATGGCTGATAATTACCGGGATTGGCCCGACAAGATACCATTTGCACTTTGGGGATATCGAACCTTGATTCGTACTGCGACCGGGGCAACACCGTATTACCTTACATACGGGATGGAAGCGGTCCAACCCGTTGAGTTAGAGGTGCCGTCACTCAGAATCTTGCTCGAAAGTCAAGTACCCGAAGCCGATTGGGTCCGAGCACGATATGACTCGCTAGTCCTTTTAGACGAACGACGATCTCGTGCCCTTAATAATATTCAAATATATCAAAAGAGGATCCAACAGGCTTTCAATAAAAGGGTAAGGCCCAGGAACATCAAAGAAGGAGATTTGGTTCTCAAGTCTGTTCGAGCTTTATTACCAGTAGACCCAAGGGGAAAGTTCAAACCTAACTGGGCCGGACCTTATTTGGTAAAGAAGATTCTATCAGGCGGAGCGGTGATGCTAACAGATCTGGACGGGAATGAGTTTGTCAACCCAACTAACCTGGACCAGCTGAAACGTTATTACCCTTAACCCGTTTCTCTCAATGTCATTTGCAAAAGTTTATTAAAAAACATCTTTTCAAAATAAACTTTTAAAGACAAGTCAAAAGTTGGAAACATCTTGAACCAATAGTCTTGATGTATTTCGAAATTGCAAATTAAGTCTGAACTACGTTTGGTTTGATTCCGCTATTTGTGGATACGTAGGCAGCCCCTCAAAAGGGCACAACCACTGCAATCGAAAAAACAGGAACGGTTTTTTTAATAAAATTCCTTTATTTATTTCAAAAAAATCCAGTTACAAAAAAAAATCCAAAAAAAACACACACATAAATAGTACTAATATTTAAATAATAAAAAAACGAAGGCATTTTTCCCTTTCCCTTGTCCTTAGCTTCTTTTTCGGTCCACCTGCGTCGACGTGGAGGTGAGCGCTCCCGAATAACCAAGGGAATCTCCTTAACCCGGGCTCGTTTCTTCAAACTCGATTCCCCGGTCACCTCAGTCGGTCCTAATCGAGCCCTCACCCTCTCGGGTAGTCGCTTGCGCGGGCCTAGCCTATCCCGGGCCGCCAGTTTCGGGCCAAGCCTTCTCTCCAAGTCGCTAGCACCGGTCTCTTTAGCTCGAGTCTTAGTTTTTGACTTAGGACCCGACTCTGGCCGGACGTGGGTAGTTGGAGTCTCCTCTTCATCAAAGAACCATCTATTGTCTTTTACTGATTCTCTACGGGCTAGGTCAAAAGCCTCATCAGTCTTTAAAGCTTTACAGGCCTCTTTAGATTCTTCAGAAGTCCACTTGCGATATGATTCGGAAGCCCAAACGGTCTGATAAGGGCAAGGTATAGTCCATATGACACGGGTAAACCAGCGTTGTAACCACGTGTCGCACATAGCATCCGTCAATTGGAGCGAAACGCTAATGATTGCTTCAGTCTCGGGAATCTGCTGAAACGAACCGAACTGGCTTAAAATACGATCTGGGTAAATATGGACAGTCCAATCCAAATACAAGATCACCAGATAACGGGCTTTATCTCTTTTAGCTAGTCCCGTCAGCTTCGAGAGGAACCACCAGATCACGTTCCACCTAATCAAGGGCCCACCATGGAATTTTAGCTCTTCATCCCAATAGTTCCGATTTATGTGATGACTCGAGCTTATCCGTTGGGACAGTGAGCCAATTTGACAGCTGCGATATCTGGATATGCTCACCGGGGGCTCTATAATCGACAGGCGCTCGGATTACCAGATCTGCAAATTTTTTTTTCGAAAAGTCAAAAACTTTCGAAAAATCAAAATTATGAAAAAAAACTCGAAAAAAGAAATCAATTTTTTTTTTTCGAAATTTTCGAAAAAATCAAAAAAAAAAAAAAGAATTTTCGAAATTTTCGGAAAATTTAAAAAAAAAAAATTCGGAAAATTTCAGAAAAAAAAAAAAGAATTTTATTTTCGAAAAAAACGGTCAAATACCTGCAGAAGACGAATACTTCCCGTTAATTGCCTATCCGGGTCAAGTCTCCTAGCGTCAAGACCCATAATAATCTCCCCAGTTATCAGCCAGGTTGGGCTATGGCCTGTCTCCATCTTGTCCACTATGCTGATTAGCCTGATCTCGCCTAGACACGAGTCAGCATCCATCCTACCTTCAAAAGCATATCGATGCAGCATACAAAAGGCAAAAGCCCTACGTCTATGGGTAGAAGAAATTCTGGCACCATTTGGATCCATGAATTTGTCAGCAAGGTCAAACAGGGACACAGAACTCCCTTTTACCATACGAGCTGTCTCAGCATGAGACAACCCAAGAAAATCCCTCAGTCTCCTCCTTGGATCAGGATAAAAAGGAGGAATAGCAGGATGAGCATTGGGACACCAACCCCCTACGGCTGCAATCTCTTCAGGAAGGGGACATATTTCTTCCCGGGAAAAAGCAAAAACATGGTGGGTAGTATCCCAAAAGGATAAGCAAGCGTCCAAGAAATGTGAATCCACCTTGAGTCGCTGAAGCGGAAATAAAGCAACAATTCCCATCTGAGTTAGCTGAACTTTATCTTCGTCTCGAAAATTCTGGGCCCACGCATGAAGCATCGCGGTCAGATGTTCGATACCCATAGCAAAAGGTTTTGTTTTTGTCTTAAAAAGTCTAAAGGGATTTTAAGATAGAAGAAAATATTTGGGTTGGAATATGAGAAGATTAAGGGCAAAAACTCTCTATTTATAATGGAGAAAATCTCTTTCCTAGTCACCACGGGAATAAGAGTTTTTCGCCACTCTCTACTTCATCTAGGCATACAGGCCTAACTGAAGGATTTTAGAAGTCCGTGTCAGAATCTAATCAGGAATCCAGTCATCCCAAGCATTCTTATTTCCAAAATTTTCAAAAAAAATCGGCATTTTTTCTTTCCAAAAATCGGGCAAAAATCATTTCTTCCCCAGCGTGAGTCGGTATTTTACCTAAATGTTACATGCAATTTACAGACAGGTACACCAAGACTCCCGAAGGATTCTCGAAAAAACTCCCCAGTGGAAACTCAAGCAACATTTTTGTCGGGATGTATCTACAGGCAGATACACCCAGAGCTTACAGGCAAGCTCCCACACAATTCCAAGACGGGATTGTATCTACAAGCAGATACACCCAGAGCTTACAAGGCAAGCTCCCACACAACTTCAAGACGAGATATGTCTGTAAACAGACACACCCAGGACTTTTCAGGCAAAGTCCCCGCGACATTATTGACATCTACCCAGGTATAATTTCTATCTTATTGCTGGCGAGTCCTTTACGCAGGTCTAATGGACTCTAAACGACCCGATCGGAAGTCTGCCAGGTCTTAATCCTCGATTGGCCTGGTAGCTACTCTGACTTTTGCCTTGTCCAAGCCTTAGTCAGAGTGGGGGCTCTGTAGACACCCATATTTTGACCGCCAGGTGTCTATAGTAGTTCCCACCAAACACCCGATGATGATCGGACGCAAACGTGCTTTGACAAACTCGGATATGGGCTCGAAATCATGGAAATTTGGTTTAGGCTTACTACGGAGTACAAATCTTACAAAACCAACCTCAAATCCAGGCCCAGTGGGTCGTTTCGAGTCAAATAAGACTAATTTGGGTCGAATCCGGCACCAGGGGCAAAACCGTTTTTTAGCGACCGGGTCAAACCCGGTCAAAGATATTTTTTCCCGAGTCACACGAACCAGCCGTGACACCACCCATCCGGTTTGGACTCAAATACTACAAAAAATTAGCTTCAAAAAATATTAAACAAATCCGTTTAAGGATAGAATTCGATCTCAAGTAGGAACTCTATCCGAAAACCGAATCAGATACTCGACCAAGCATGAGCTCAGACGAAATACTCCACCAACCAGCCGAGATTCGTTGCTTCTTCACCAAGCAACGGAATTTACGTTCCTCTCGACTTCCTACATTTCCTATCGTAAGCGGTAGTTCCAATCCAACTACTTCTCCTAGCCAAGGTCGGGAGTACTCCTATAAATAGCCCCTTGCACAACACAAAATAAATAGAGGAAATACACATCTATCATTCATACATCATCGACATCTAGCAAAAATAATTCAAAGCAAATCCCGACATACATCCAAAGAAGCACCGAAATACTGTCAAAATACCGACGAATCCGACCCCGAGAAGCCGGCCGAAACCCGTCCCATCACACGACCAAACCAACACCCAAATTCATCCCACATCATCTCGACGCTCCCAAGTTTAAAGCCACTTTCTGACGAGCTCTAATCCGAGAAAACAAAGCATGTAGGTTGAGGGTGTAAAATCAAACCCGATTCTTCCCTTTTCTCTTCCTTTCTCACGCTTTTTCCGTTTTTTTTGGGTCGTGTCGTTGGTCCATCTTTTTTATTATGGGTCGTTCATCACATATTTTTTTTTCTAGTATTGATATTACAAAAATATTTTCATAAAACAAACGTTCTTAAAATACGATATCGATTCTCTAATCGAGTATCGTATCTAACAAGAACTAAATTAAATCTCGTTGATGCTAAAAAATCATTACATCTTTTTTAAACAAATTCGACGATTTTTTACGCGGAGAGAATTAAAATGTTTTTTTCTTCTTTTCGTTCAAATTCCTTTTTTTTTTTTCTCTTTTCGTTCAAAAACAAACTTTTTTTAAAAACCTTTTCTAAAAACGTTCCGACTATTTGATATCGATTTCATAATCGAATATCGAATACGACGAATATCGAAAATATGAATCGGGTATAAATTAATCCATATTTGTACGCGATTTATAAAAATTGATGATTTTCGACAAATAAAAAAAAAACGGGCAGACCCCCACGCGAGTCGCGCGCCTGTCAGGCGACTCGCTCGGAGGCCTGGATGGCCGTCCCTTTTTTCTTCATTTTCTATTCTTTTCGGATCTTACATAAAAAGCGACTTTCGCGACATATTTTCAGATTTCGATACATATTTTTTTTCGACCTCGGTCAACACGTGTTAATCCATCACGTGTCATAAAAAACCTTTTTCAAAATCATGCATATTATTGTATTTGCATCTTTATTCGATTTATTCAATCGTTACTAACTCGTTTTCTCGTGTTTGTAGCAATTTATTTATTTCTATTGTTTTATTAGACTAAAACGAACTTCGCATGCTAAAATAACTTTAACGTTATTAGTTTAACATGCATTAAAAGACTTAGCAACCCATTTATTTTTCTCACATGCTTAGGGAATATAATGTTTGCATATCATTCAATCGTCGAACTAACGCGTGTACACCAAAAACGAACGATATCTTAGTAAAGGCCGCTAAGTGCGGGCGGGGTTGGGTGTTCTTAGTGAACTTCCCAACACGTACCCTCACCCCTTACTCAGAACCATGGTTTCCGGATGTCCGAATCCGTTGGCAACGAGAGTCATTCAATACACGATATCCGATAATGTCGGTATCAGTGTCATAATGCAAAGGGACGAACTCAATAAGCTCTGACATCGGAAATGGGCCGTATTTTGTACACGGCCCACTACGACATAGAGTGGGTTCGAACGGGCCCGAAATCCCACAAAGTTCGGTGGCGACTCCTACTTCGATTTAAATTTCAATTTGACCATCTCATATGGAGATTCATTCGCCGCCCCAAACCCGCGCGTGGCCGCGTCGGGGTGGACCTATGTCATGTTCACAGGCAAGCATATTTGTGTGCATTGATTGATAGAAGGAGCGAGTTTGGATGGCACGCCCCGAAAGAAAAGTAGTCGAAAGGTGCATGCGTTTGAACGTATGTCAGATCGGCTTGCTGCGCCGACTTTCCTGAGAAAAAAGAAAAGAGTCGCTTTCCTTACTGACGGAACACCTTCCCAATCTCTATTTGAGACAGATAGAGTTTTTACACAAAGGCCTTGACTCACCTATAAGCCCAGAAGGCAGAACTCCTAACAGCGGGAAGCGAAGGAAGGGTAGGGCTTAAAGCAGCTCGTTTCTCGAGGGTTCGGGTCAGGAGCGGTATAAGAGGTCTAGGCCAGTCCTTTTGCTCTTATAGATTTATTACCCGGGAATCATCGGTATAATTTCAAGTAGAAAATCAGGCCTTTTGGGCAGCAAGGGAACGAAGCTGTAAAGCTAAGACAGGTCAAGCGCCCTCCAAAAAAGCATTCGATGCATTTGTGAAGAATGAAAAAGGGAAAGAAAGACCAGCCACAGAAAGACAAAAGAGACAAGAAAAGTGCCATACTCTGTATGGAAAGACAGAAGCTTACGGGAATCCAAGAAAGATTCAAATATATAAAAACTGGCCCTTGGCTTCTGGCATTAGTGGCTTGAAATCGAATATGAGAATCAAGGCTTGGGCGTGCTTTTGGGACTTATGCTGCGCCAAGATCAGAATCTCTGGTCAAGATAAGGATCTTTGTTCCGAATGCTAGCCTCATGTTCAAATTCCCGTCCCCTGTCTATGGGCTTAGCTTAGGCACCGATTGAGATTTTTTTTTCGTAGCATGGAGGCAGCCTTAAGTAGGTATGTAGGTCCAACTTTAGCTTAACTATAAGGAGAGGAGCGAGAGACGACACCCTTTAACCTAGCTAATCCCGTTCGCTCCCCATTGATCATATACGAAAGTACTTTTTCCCTATTAGTCAAGCTCGTAACCCTTGTAGCTCTACCATTTAAAAACACTATCTCTCCCCTACTGTGGGAAGTCTCTTGACACAAGACTGAACTCGAAAATATCCGGGAGCGCGCCGTACTGTATGGAGGAAGGAAAGTCTACCCATGCCATCCAGCCGAGCCACAACCACTGGCCCTAGTAGGGGCTCGCTGCCTATGCCTTAGGACAGAGACTTTTTTGGCAATCGGCTTTGCCACAAGAACAATGAAGCTCGTCGCGGTACCCTTTGGTGTAGCATAGATGGGCCTTAGGGGGAAGGGGCCTTTTGGGGGTAGCCTAGGTTGGCATTTGAGAGATCAAGCCGATAGGCAGTAAAAAAAAGGGGGTTTTAGTAACAGGGGGCTTTGACTTGAAAATCCATCGCTTGCTCTATCGAGGAGCTAGTCTTTGATTCTCTTTTCTTTAAACGATGGTGGAGTATAATATCTCGTAGTGGGGACTTATTCCCCCGGTTCTTCTCGAACCCCAAGCAATGGTTCTTTCATCAGTGTGATTCTTACCTAGAAAAAGTGAAGTATACTATAGGCCATCATCCTGGTGATGCCTGAAAATTCGTCGGGAGTGGTGGTCCGCTTAGACCAAGAGACTTTCTTTCATCTGCGCAGGCCGCTTTCGGGTAGGTGTATAGCAGGACTTGAACCTGCGACCATTAGTCTTTTCCTTGCCTTGAGTTCGCTTGCTTATTCTATGTTGATGGATCATGCCAGATGGTTGGAGCTAGGGCTGGCAGATATTCTATTCTTAGTGCTTGCTTATGGGAATAAGCCAGCTTCGCATCCTCTCCTTATTAGTCGGGCGATCCCTTCAACTCCCTATTGTTGAGTCAGTAAACAACCCATCCATCCTAGCAAGTGGCGAGGTGTAAACAGCTTCTTCCTGAGGTCGAACAATATAGACGATTCGTATTCGTACGAAATCAAAGGGCATCAATGCTACAGGTTCTCTTCTTAATAGGATACTAGACTTTCAAGAGGAGGATTCCCTCCATTCAAGAAATGGACGGATAAGAGGAAAGCTATATATATATATATATATATATATATATATATATATATATATATATATATATATATATATATATATATCGGGTGAGAACTCATACTATGGTGAGAACTGTGAGAACCCTTTACAACCCTTGGATCTCAATCCTTCCTTACTCCCAATCGACGGACAGCATGAATCATATTCAAAAACATACAGTACTGCTAATCATATGAAAAGACGACATTTATAAAGAATGAAACCCTGAAATTAATAAACCCGAAATCAGCTCTGGCTCCTCCGATCCTAGCTGGCCTCTTGATGATCGAGCAACATAACTTCAATTTACCAGAATAATTTCATGATCGATACAAATTAGGGTAAGCTCTCATTCCTCTCCCTCTCTCATTTCCATCTATTCCATCGCCCCTGCCTTCATCAATTCACCTTGAGAATAATTTCAACAAAATTCACCAAAAATCAAGAAAATGCAGATTGAGCTTCATTCATAAATTCAAATCAATTAAATCTACTGATTCGATTTTAGTTTTTTTTTTTGGTTGTTTGATTGGTAGAATTTTAATCGAACAATTAAGAACAAGTTATGCGTTTCTTCATCATGTTGATGACCAGATTCAAAATGTTCATGGGTTTGGAAGGGGAGGTTAGACGGAGTGAGTGCTATGCATTTCTTCCTGTTGGTTAATGGCAAGAAGTTGTTTTTTGTTTTCCTCATTTGTTTTGGTTATCCCACATTGGTGAGGGAAGGAACTCTTTTGTTCCTTATAAACCTTTCTTTTCCTTTGGTCTTCAAGTTGTGAGAAAGTGGGCTTTTTATGGTGAGTGTTGTGGGTTGGGCTTGGGCAATCACACACGCACGCGCGCCCGGCCCGGCTCGGTCTCGGACTCGGGTTTGGGTTTGGGTAGAGCACCTGCGGTGCGGGATGTGCCCGACTTTTATTCCTTTCTTTTTTGGGCATTTTGTGTACTGTGATTGTGTCTTGGTTCATTGGGTTGGATGTCCAGGTACACAGCTTTGAGTGAGTCAAACATAGCTGTTACGGTTATTAAGAACGTCATTAAGGAGGGGCCTTAATTGCGTGATATTGGCCTTAATTACGTATCTTTTAGGAGCTGTTTTGAGGCTCCTCCACCCTATATATACCTCTCCCATTTCAGACACAAAGACACAACACAAAAACACAGCAATACTACTTCTGCTCTTTTCTCTCTTCTCTTCTAAATTCTGGGTACAAGTTATCGTTCCAAAGCACTGAAATTCGAGTGGTCGCATTTCGGTGTTGCAGTGTTAACCTTGGGAAACTACGGCATTGTAGGCGATAAGCACCCGAGTCGCGCCGATATAGTTTTCAAGTCAGTGGCATCTATACCACGACACTGCTTCTGTTCTCTGCCCGTTTGCGGTCCTGTCCGTTGCCTCCGTTTCTAGCTGCCGTCCTCAGTCCTTTCTGATCTCTGTTGCTTCGGTATTTCGGTCCATAGTTGCTGCTGCCGTTGCCTCAGTCCATTATCGTAACCTTGTTGCCTTTGTTGCCTCTGCTGCCTTCGGTATTTCGGTCCTTACTGCTGTCCTCGTTTGTTATTCGCGACTAACAATTTGAAAACTATATATTTTTTTTTGTGTGTCGCGAGTCGGGTAAACAAACAAAAAAAAATGGCTGTTGTTTCAACCAAATTTGCTGCTGATTTGTCGAAATTGGAACCGTTAGATGGTCTTAATTATAAAAGGTGGTCGCAAAAACTTTTAATGTTTTCCGAACAATTGGAAATCGATTGTGTTTTGTTTGAAGACGAACCGTTTTAATTGTTGCGTCCTCCGCGGCCGAGGCCACACCTCCTCCCGCTGCCACGGTTAAGTCCAATGAGGAAAAAGTTAAGAAATATGATAAAGATAATAAGGCGGTTAGATATCATCTTCTTAATCATATGACCAACACCCTTTTCGATTTATTCATGGTCCATAAATCTGCTAAAACTATTTGGGAGGCTTTAGAGAAAAAATATGGGGCCGATGATGCGGGAAAAAAGAAATACGTGGTGGGTCAGTGGCTTGGTTTTCTTATGGTAGATGATAAACCCATTATGGAACAAGTTCATGTCTACGAAAACTTGTGTGCTGATGTTACCAATGAGGGTATGAAACTAGACGAGGTCTTTTTAGCTAATGTTTTATTAGAAACGTTTCCTGCGTCATGGAGTGATTATAGAAACCATTTAAAACACAAGAAAAAAGATCTATCACTTCAAGAACTTATTAGTCACATGAGGACCGAGGAAGCTAATCGCCTCAAGGATAGGTCTGTTCTGTTGTCGTCTGTCTCTACCAAGGCTAACCTTGTCGAAGCCGGGGGTCCATCTCATGGCAATAATAAGGGTAAGAATAAGATGGGTCAGAGTCAGGGCAAAGGTCAAAAAGGGAAAGGTCAAGGTGCCAAGGGAAAGAATCAAGGAAACTCCACCAAACCAGTTCCCAAGATCTTCAAGCCGAATCCGAACGTGGTGTGCTATGTGTGTGGGCAAACGGGTCACAAAGCATTCCAGTGTCCTCAAAAGAGAGGAGGTCAAGCCGCTCAAGCCAACATTGTTGAACCAGATGATGATATCATTGCTGCAGTGGTGGTCGAGGCTAACCTTGTAGCAAACGCCAGTGACTGGGTTCTGGACACAGGAGCGTCAAGACATCTCTGTGCCAACAAGGAGCTGTTCGCTGAATTTGAAGATGTGGCTGACGGTGAAAAGGTCTACATGGGTAACTCTTCCTCTGCGCTGATCACAGGAAAAGGCAAGATCTTTCTTAAACTCACCTCTGGGAAAACTCTTGCCCTTCATATTGTTTTGTATGTTCCCACTTTGCGTAGAAACCTAGTGTCTGGTGCCTTGTTAAACAAAGTTGGTGTGAAACTTGTTTTTGAGGCTGACAAGGTAGTAATGTCTCGCAATGGGGATTTTGTGGGCAAGGGTTATCTCAGTGGGGGCTTATTTCTTTTGAACATTGACTCTTCTACTATTAATAATAATTCTTCTGCTTCTGCTTATATCGCTGAGTCTATTGATGTTTGGCATGCTAGATTAGGTCACGTGAATTATGAGTCGGTTAAAAAATTGAAAGCAGTGTCGCTTATTCCTTCTTTAACCACCGAAGTCTTTACTAAATGTTCTAGTTGTGTAGAAGCTAAGTTTACTAAAAAGCCTAGTAAACCAGTTAAAACTAGACAAACGAGTCTTCTCGAGTTAATTCACACCGACCTAGCTGACTTCAAAAGTACTATGAGTAGAGGAGGTAAATATTATTATGTCACTTTTATTGATGATTTCTCAAGGTATACTAAAGTGTATTTACTTAAGAATAAAAGTGAAGCTGAGGAGATGTTTATTAAATACAAAGCTGAGGTACAAAATCAACTTGACAGAAAGATTAAAAGAGTCAGGTCTGATAGAGGTGGTGAATATAGCTCTAATTACTTAATAGATTTTTGCGAGAAAAATGGATTAATTCATGAGTCTAGCCCACCCTACCAACCTCAGTCCAATGGAGTAGCTGAACTTAAAAACAGAACCTTAAAGGAAATGATGAATGCTATGCTTTTAAGTTCTGGCCTTTCTGAGGATATGTGGGGGAAAGCGGTGCTTTCAGCTTGTCACATTCTTAACAGAGTACCTCATAAGAAATTAGACAAGACACCCTATGAATTTTGGAAGGGCTATGCCCCTAACTTAAGTTTTCTTAAAGTGTGGGGGTGTTTGGCTAAAGTTGGTTTACCAAGTTTTAAGAGGCCTACTATAGGGTCTAAGACATATGATTGCATTTTCATTGATTATGCTCAAAACAGTGCTGCTTATAGATTCATGTCATTGAATGATCGTTCTATTTCTGAGGCAAGAGATGCCGAGTTTTTTGAGCATGTTTTTCCTTTAAAGAAAGTTGTTGATTCACCTCCTGAATTGCCTGATATGCCTATTAATCCTGTTGATAATTCTATGCATGCTAGTAGTAGTAATGTTGATGATCATGCTAGTGCTAGTGAACCTAGAAGGAGTAAAAGGCCTAGAATTGAAAAGAATTTCGGAGATGATTTTATCACAACGTTCTTAACTGAAAATGCTAGTGATGATTGTGCTTGCTTTGAATTTGTTTCTGCTTTTTTAATAGAAGATGACCCAAAAACGTATGATGAAGCTATGAGATCCATAGATGCTATTTTTTGGGAAGAAGCTATTAAAAATGAGTTAGATTCTATTGCATTTAATCAGACCTGGGAATTGACAGATTTACCTAAGGGTAGTAAACCCATTAGTAGTAAATGGATTTTCAAAAGGAAACTGAGACCTGATGGTACAATAGAAAGGTTCAAAGCTAGACTTGTGGTGAGAGGATTTACACAAAAGAAAGATATTGACTATTTTGATACTTACTCACCTGTGACTAAGATTTCCACCATTAGAACTCTTATTGCTTTGGCTGCTATTCATGATCTTGTTGTTCATCAAATGGATGTTAAAACTGCTTTCTTGAATGGTGACCTAAAAGAAGAGATCTATATGACACAACCCGAGGGGTTTGTGGTAAAGGGTCAAGAGAGTAAGGTGTGTAAATTGAGAAAATCGTTGTATGGTCTAAAACAAGCACCTAAACAATGGTATGAGAAATTTCACAACACTTTGATTGAGGATGGCTACATAACTAACAATTCTGATTCATGTGTGTACTCTAAGATGTTTGGATCAGACTGTGTGATTATTTGCCTATATGTTGATGACATGCTAATTCTTGGTAGTAATTTATTTGTTGTAAATAAAACCAAACAATTTTTGTCGTCACGTTTTGAGATGAAAGACTTAGGAGAGGCTGATGTTATTCTTGGAGTCAAATTGATCAGAAACACATCTAGAATTTCCTTAAGTCAATCTCATTTTGCTGAAAAAGTGTTGAAGAAATTTGATAGTTTTGATGTTACACCTGCTAGAACTCCCTATGATGCTAGTATACCTCTTTGTAAGAACTTGGTGAGAGTGTATCCCAAAAAGAGTATGCTAAAGTTATAGGAAGTGTGATGTTTCTCATGAACTGTACTCGACCTGACATTGCGTATGCTGTTAGTAGGCTAAGTCGGTATACATACACATAACCCTAATAGTGAACATTGGAATGCTCTTCATCGTTTACTAAGATACTTGAAAGGAACAGTTAATTCATGTCTACATTTTGGTAAATATCCTGCTGTGTTAGAGGGATTTACTGATGCGAACTGGATTAAAGGTAATGATGAAACAAATTCTACTAGTGGTTATGTGTTCACCTTGGGAGGAGGAGCTATATCGTGGAAGTCTACAAAACAGACTTGTATAGCAACCTCCACCATGGAGTCAGAGTTCATTGCTCTTGAGCTGGCGAGTCAAGAAGCAGATTGGTTGAGAAACTTACTAGCTGACATACCAGTGTGGGGGGGATAGGTTGCACCAGTCTCCCTACACTGTGATTGTCAAGCAGCCATAAGCATTGCTAAGAATGATGTCTACAATGGTAAGAAAAGACACATCCGGATACGGCATGCTGTGGTGAAACAATTCCTGAAAAATGGAGTGATTGCAATAGACTTTGGGAGGTCTGAACGCAATCTTGCAGATCCTTTCACAAAAGGATTACCGAGAAGAGTAGTTCTCGAATCGTCGAGGGGAATGGGGCTAAGATGCTTGAGTCAAGATTAGAGTATGAATCTTGATGGGCTCAAAGCTTACATTCCTATGGCGATACATGATCCATAGCGCCATTTTTGGTGGTGCTTTGAGACGCACTTGATGGATTGTGTGAGTAAATAAAGGTTGGACTTATGTCCTCAATGGCTTACACGAGATGTGCTGTTGAGAAGCACTGAGCCACCTACATGGGTGTGATGGTTTAGCCGCCACCTAGTTGAGAATGCAATTCTCACTAGAACACTCACTAAACCAAGGTAAACGCATGGCTTTAAAAGCGTTGCACTTTGAAATTGCGGAACGATGATTTTCTGAAGGTATGATATGTGTTGTGGGGGTCTCAACCGAAGCTCAACTAGGAATTCAAATCGAAAGATATTCACTAGTTGTAAGTAAGTTGTTGCCTCATCTCACTAAAACGTCAATTCAAGTCGTAAGACATTGAACGTTTAAGTATCCAGTCCTTCCTTACCCAGGATTTCTTTTTCCCTTTCTTTCTCTCTTCTGTGACATCAGTGGGGGATTGTTGGTTAATGGCAAGAAGTTGTTTTTTGTTTTCCTCATTTTTTTTTGGTTATCCCACATTGGTGAGGGAAGGAACTCTTTTGTTCCTTATAAACCTTTCTTTTCCTTTGGTCTTCAAGTTGTGAGAAAGTGGGCCTTTTATGGTGAGTGTTGTGGGTTGGGCTTGGGCAATCACACACGCACGCGTGCTCGGCCTGGCTCGGTCTCGGGCTCGGGTTTGGGTTTGGGTATAGCACCTGCGGTGCGGGCTGTGCCCGACTTTTACTCCTTTCTTTTTTGGGCTTTTTGTGTACTGTGATTGTGTCTTGGTTCATTGGGTTGGCTGTCCAGGTACACAGCTTTGAGTGAGTCAAACATAGCTGTTACGCGTCATTAAGGAGGGGCCTTAATTGCGTGATATTGGCCTTAATTACGTATCTTTTAGGAGCTGTTTTGAGGCTCCTCCACCCTATATATACCTCTCCCATTTCAAACACAAAGACACAACACAAAAACACAGCAATACTACTTCTGCTCTTTTCTCTCTTCTCTTCTAAATTCTGGGTACAAGTTATCGTTCCAAAGCACTGAAATTCGAGTGGTCGCATTTCGGTGTTGCAGTGTTAACCTTGGGAAACTACGGCATTGTAGGCGATAACCACCCGAGTCGCGCCGATATAGTTTTCAAGTCAGTGGCATCTATACCACGACACTGCTTCTGTTCTCTGCCCGTTTGCGGTCCTGTCCGTTGCCTCCGTTTCTAGCTGCCGTTCTCAGTCCGTTCTGATCTCTGTTGCTTCGGTATTTCGGTCCATAGCTGCTGCTGCCGTTGCCTCAGTCCGTTATCGTAACCTTGTTGCCTTTTTTGCCTCTGCTGCCTTCGGTATTTCGGTCCTTACTGCTCTCCTCGTTTGTTATTCGCGACTAACACTTCCCACTCTTTTTTTTCCATGTCATCTTCATTTTCTCCTGTCTCGTATGATTGAATGTATCCACTCATCAATCGGACAATTTGAGTTTGAGTTTGATCTATTTTGATGTTCTTAGTTCGAGTCTCTCTCTCTGTTGTAAATTTGTAATGTCGAGTATCACTTATCTTTGAGTCGATTGATAGATTAATATTGAGTTTGGCCCGACTCAATTTGGGTATCACAGAGTAGGATATATACAGTACATTTTCGAATGGTTGGTTAGTTTCGAGTCGAATTGGAGATTATAGTTTAAGTAGCACCTCAATTCACAGAGTAGGATATACAGTATATATCTTACTGACTACAATTATTCAATTATAGTTTAAGTAGCACCTCAATGTTATGTACGGAGTAATAACTTTTCGGTTTTTCACAATTGAAGATTGGATCGATGTAGCCACGTTTCTTCTTAAAATTCAAAAAGGGTACACCAAAACTGGTACGCTAAAATTGAGAAAGGGTACACCAAAATTAAAAAATGTACGCTAAAATTGAATTGAAAAAAGGTACGCTAAAATAGAAAAAGGGTACACTAAAATAGAAAAAGAGTACACTAAAATTAAAATTGAAAAAAAAGTACGCTAAAAGTGAAAAAGGGTACGCTAAAATTTGAAAAAGGTACGCTAAAATTGAAGAAGGTTACACTAAAATTGAAATTGAAAAAGGGTACGCTGAAATTTAAAAAGGGTACGCCGAAATTGAAAAAGAGTACGATAAATTTAAGAAAGGGTACGGTACGCTAAAATTGAAAAATAGTACGCTAAAATTGAAAAAGAAAATTAAATCGAGTAGGCCTTGAAGAAGTGTTGTATTCCATATAAAATCCGTACAAAAGAAAAGTAAAGGACAATATTTTAGATGAACTCTTAAGTTAATGAAGAAATTTGGAAAAAAAAAACGATAGAGAAGATTATTGCAATTATATTTGCCGACGATAAACTATTACTATTGTAATGAAATAATGAATTTAATAGAATAAGTTAACTCATAAAATAATTAATTTTAAAAAAAAAATTAAAAGTTACTTAGGTTACTGAGGTTCAATACCTAATTGTGATAAATTGATGGATTTAAAAAAAGTCGATTGAAAAATTGATGGATTGAAAATCGGATTCAATGGTCGATTGAAGAATTATGGATTAAAGGATTACGGGTCGAAGAATTTTGTACAAGAAGGAGTTACGACCTTACGGGTTGAAGACCCAAGCAATTGTGATTAATTGATTGGATTGAAGAATTTTGAAGGATTCAACGAACGAGATTGAACACTATGATCTAATGGCTCATATTATAGTTCTCATGGTTCTCATTGAAGGAGTGGTTCTCACATGAACCTAAATATATATATATATATATATATATATATATATATAGATTTAGGATCCGGTCCGAACCACAAGTTCAGTCCGAACCGTTCGAACTATATATATAATAGAAAGAAAAAAAAGCCAAAATAAAACCACGCAATTTCAAAACACACGTTAAACAACTGTACGTCTGTACATCCCCAATTCACTTCCCGCTTCATCTTCATCCCCAATTCGGTTCATCCCTAATTGTTCTTCCCCAATTCGCTCGTTCTTCCCCAATTTCATCCAAATACAAGTTCAACACTCTCATCCTCACTGAAAAACCCCCAATTTATCAGGTAAATCAATTTCGCGCTACTCCGTTTTTTCAATTTCTTTTGTTGAATCTGTTTGTATTTAGGGTTAGCTTACTCGATTTAAATCAACTATTAGTTTAATTTCATCTATTTCTGCTGCTTTTGTTGTCGATTTCATCTATTGCTGCTGCGGTTGTTGTCGATTTCGTTTTAGGGTTAGCTTACTCGATTTAATAAATCGACAGATGCTTCGATTCTGACTTACACAAATTTTGAATCCCGACTTTTGTATTCTCGAAGGTGTGTTAATGGTAAATGTTGATGATCTATGAAACTCTTCGGATTCCCTGAAATGTCTGATTTTATGGAATAGCATCATCGAATTTTTTCTTATACAATGTTAGCAACAATTGGTTACATTCAATAAATACTTGTTGTAATCTGCCAGTAAATTAAATAACTGTCGAAATATGAGAATTTGTGAATGACATTGGTAGTCATTTGCTGTGGATTTAGACTGGTTTTTGTTCTCGTCTGTCTGGAGAGATAACTATAGCATTCTGCTGTCGGTTTTTTGATCTCCTACGTTGCTGTAGTTTGTCTGCAGAAGTTACAATAGCATTCAGCCATATGCTTTTGTTCTAGTATGTTTCTGTAGTTTGTCTGCAGGGGTAAATATAGCATTCAGCCTTCGGTTTTTTGTTCTAGTATGTTGCTGTCGTGTTACTATAACATTCAGCCATAGGTTTTTGTTCTAGTATGTTTCTTTGTTATTATTCTTTAATTTATTACCAGGTTGTCTCGTATAGTTATATGTACCCTTTTTCGTTATGCTTTTCATAATTACACTTAATTTTGCCAGATATGAAGAATGTTCTTGCTATTCGACATAACAAAAGAAAAAGAGAAGATGAAGTTGATGATGGTGTTGATATTCCGATTTTAGGACCACATTTTTTTAAGACAAGGATGTCAAGTAAATGATATCAAGTCGATGGGTTTTGGGGGTTTGATGACCCTTAAAACTAACAAAGTTCCAGGGTTGTCTTAAGGGATATATATACTTGACCCGTTTTATGGTTAAGACGGATAGTACTGTCTTAAGGGAGATTTACTCAAGTAGTAAAGAAAAATGTAACCCTTACGAGACAAATTAAAATAGAAAGTGTAAACCATATTTAGAGATGATACAAGTTAGTCTTCTAGAATAGTCGAGTAGTTAATGTACTTCTACTAAGAATAATGTTTTATCCTACTACAAGTTCAGTGGCCCAACTTTTGATAAACCAAAAAGCACTATGGTATTAATGATAAACTAATTATTTACTCCATAACATGATGAAAATAGAATCAATTATCATCAAATAAGTACGTAGTTGCCAAGGGAACCAACTTCAAGTGCGGACAGCAGTGGAATCAATTGAAAATAGAATCAATTGTCTCCTGTCTTGCTTGTCACAATTTATTTTAAGCAGCTAACAGCAGTAGCACTTGACATTAAAAGTGTGAATTCATATGGCAGGAAATCGTAATCTTATGAAAAGAATGCAAAAGTTAGGCATATCTAATTGATCTCAGGACTCACTGTCATTGCATCAGCAGATGCAGATGATTTGAAGACTTGGTTTCAGAACATGAACAAAAATCAAGCAAGCTTAACCAACAATGGCGCTATATCGAATAAATCAACAG
The DNA here is from genome assembly GCA_958450325.1 of Agrostemma githago. Lineage (NCBI taxonomy): Eukaryota > Viridiplantae > Streptophyta > Magnoliopsida > Caryophyllales > Caryophyllaceae > Agrostemma > Agrostemma githago. Next base: position 8,855,199 of record OY288256.1, on the reverse strand, counting down.
CAGAACAAAATCAATAACACTATATATAATCAATGTCTTCCATAACATAACTTCCTTAGAGACGATACAACAACATGTATTTAGAGACGATACAAGTCCTCAAGAACAAATACAAAAACAAGAACTCCATCAAACTGCCAGAAATTGGCCAAAATAGCAGTAATAAGTCATTACAATGATCTGATTGTAAAGTCAACAGCAGTAACGCTTCTTTGAGACACCAACAGTCTTTCCTCTACGACCTGTAGTCTTGGTGTGCTGACCACGGACTCTCAGGCCCCCAGTAGTGACGAAGACCACGATGGTTCCTATATGCCAGAGGTTGTAATCATGAGTGTACTCGGAGGCACAACACGTAAAACATAATCAGCAAACTAGAATGATAATTTTTTATTAATCAACTACTTTTATTACACACAAGCGTCTTGTGTGTAGTAACTTCATCTACCACTTTGGATGAATCTATTCTCGTAGTAAAACCGCCAACCTTGGCATATTCATTATAAAATTATACGCCTTTGTCTATAAGTTTGAAATTTTCATCCCAATATACGGCTTAAGCTTCTCTCGACAATAGGCACTATTTGAATTGGAGTTTCAGCCTATAAGAAAATGAGAAAATTACACTTCTATAATCTCTACTTACACTTCTTTTAGGCTCTAAGAAGTGTAAGTGGAGCCTTTAAAAGTGTAAGTGGAGCCTTTAAAAGTGTAACATGCAAGAAAATAAGACAATCACACTTCTATAGTCTCTAGTTACACTACTTTTAGTCTCAGTGAAATGGAGCCTTCAAAAAGTGTAAGTGGAACCTTAAAAAGTGTAACCTACAAGAAAATGAGACAATTACACTTCTATAGTCTCTACTTACACTACTTTTAGTCTCCACTTACACTTATTAAGAAGTGTAAGTGGATCTTTTAATAGTGTAAGTGGTGCCTTCAAAAAGTGTAAGTGGAGCCTTAAAAAGTGTAACCTACAAGAAAATGAGACAATAACACTTCTATAATCTCTACTTACACTTCTTTTAGGCTCCACTTACACTTCTTAAGAAGACTTCTTAAGAAGTGTAAGTGGAGCCTTAAAAAGTGTAACCTACAAGAAAATGAGACAATTACACTTCTATATCTCAACTTACACTTCTTTTAGGCTCCACTTACACTTCAAAAAGTGTAAGTGGAGCCTTAAAAAGTGTAATCTACCTGTATATAATTTATCTATTACCTAACGGATCGACCCATTTGAGTCAGGTTTCGATCCTAAATTTTGTTCGATCATGATGCTCCATATTCCATAATTAGCACCCACTGACAAATTTTGTTGTATACCCAAAAATCCACCAAAGAGCTTTTACTAATTACTAGCATAATCAGCTTTCCATCTTATTAATTACTCTTCTAATTACTAATATTTTGACTAAGCGTATGATACTATATGATTAAACCTTGAATAAACTTCAACTGCTATTGAAAGAAACGTTAGTTGATGAAGTGATTAATTGTATTTAAGAGAGTGAGAGACTCTCCACTCCCAAATAAGCATCAGAAAGGTGCAATCAAAGATACAATCTTTTTTGATGAAGAATCAGAAAGGTGCAATCTTTCCAACTTGATCATCATCAGCCTAAACTAAGAATAAAAAGATTCATTACTAATCAATCACAAACTCAATCAGTGAATGAGCAGTGAAACTAATCCCGATCTGATAAGTTACTAATCCTCAAACATCACAAACAAGAATTCCAATCGATAAGATATTGAAGCTTATTGAGAACAATAATTGAAACAATTCAGAAAAATAATAAGACCATCCAAAAGCTAATTTTTCTACTCGGAAAAATAAATTGAATATAGGTATACCTGGTGAGAAACCGAAAATCGAAAATAACAACAGCAACGAAAAGTGACGAATGAGATGAATACCTGGGGAATGATGTAGATATAAGTAAAATTAGGGTGAAAAAAAATCAAAAATTAGAGAAAAAAAAATGCAAATCAAAAATAGGAATCACAAATCGCAGATGAGAAAATCCCGGACGACAAACGATTGATTGATTGCTTGAGTTGGTGCGTTGATTGATTGTGTTGAGAGCATGCGTTGATCGCAGGGGTGAGTTGCTTGAGAAATCGATTGGGGAAGAGCGTGTGTGTGTTTTGAATTGGGGAAGAATGAGATTAACAGTAAGGGATGAAATAATTGCGCGTGTTTTCTGTTTTTTTTAGTTATTATATACTCCGTAGTTCGGATGGTTCGGACTGAACTAAGGTTCGGACCGGATCCCGGCCCTATATATATATATATATATATATATATATATATATATATAAATATAAATATATATATATATATATATATATAGAAAGAGAGAGAGAGAGAGAGAGAGAGAGAGAGAGAGAGAGAGAGAGAGAGAGAGAGAGAGAGATCAAGTAAGTTCACCGTATGCAAGTAAGTCTATATTAAAGTTACAGATGACATACGATAAAGTTACATTAGTTCAAAATTAATATGTAATTGTAACATTCAGCACTTTTATCAGCTGAAGTGATAAAGTGTAACTTTAAGACTCATCCCGTGTAACTTTAAGCACTTTTTGTGTAACTTTAACACTGGAACTTAAAAACTTATAAGAGTTGTTGACCTTATGAGAACCTAACTCTACACACACACACACACACACACACACACACATTAAGGCTCTTTTGAGTCATCCCATCCATTGAATTGGATGAGAATGGATGAACAAGATTCATCCTAATAATTGCATTAAAAAAAGGAGATACACCATCCTAAAATAACTCCCATAATTTTAGGAAACAATAACATTACGTTCATTCACTCATTCAGTCATTCACGTTACCACGTTCATCAAACCAAAAAAAAAACGCTTCCAATA